>JAAALK010000290.1:9577604-10192731 GCA_019279435.1 Zizania palustris | reverse complement strand
GTTTAGGTTATAATATTAGAGAAATTTTAACCATTTAAGGGAGGCGGGTACCAAAGCTAAACATTCACTAATATACATCTGAGATTGAATTAATTCAATACATTTTTGGAACCTGGGAGTAGAAATGTACACACAAGCGGCGAAAGGGTATTCTTTCCTTTTACTTTAGTAGTAAAAGTGCAGGGCAGTAGGCTGCCGATGGATCTATGGTGAGCCGATTGGGCAATGGGATCCCAGCCATCCACGGGGCGACCTCGACGGCGTGGGGCATCGATCAACAGCTCGACACAGACGTCAGGGTGTCAGTAGCTCGAGTGTCAAGGCATCAGTAGCGTGAGCCATGAGATCTACGAAAGGGCGGTGGGATCCGATCTGCGATAAACCTCTAGATAATATTAAAGTGCTATATAATACAATTTTTTTATTTAATTGTTAGGCATATCTTTGAGAACTCGGACTCTCATCGCTGCTAGGTCATTCATCCACTCGATCTAGCTTCAATTCCTAGTGCACTTGCCTTTTTTCCCCCGAGATGGTGATGCATGAGTGTGTGCATGCATACTTTAATTTAACTTTTCGGTGAAATCAAACAAGTGGCGATCGACGCACTCGTGGTCTCGATCAGAAGATATACGAAAGCTTGCTTAATTTATTTGTGATTCGATCGTGACAGCAGCATTACAATTTACAAAATTAATTAAAGCTGCAAGCTGCAGCTGGAATTAATAATCAAACCAACGTACTGAATTAATACCGATGCATATATATATGGACGTAAATAAAAGCAAGCGTCGTCACTCTCCGTCAGGCACCATCGATCGAGCTTAGGACATGTACAACCCTGAGACGGTGGAACGGTTTTCAAAGTAAAAGAGACAACAAAGAAATTGCATGGTACAACTCTAAGTCCCTGAATCATAAATGCAGCTAAGAGACAATGTGTAATGGAGAATCGTGTAGAGACAGACTCTTCTCTTATATTTTTTTTCGGTTACACTCTAAAACCCTCTCAAGAAACCACATATTAATAAGGTTGTCCACTCCCTATCGTCGTCTCGGTCCGTTCCTCACAAATAAAGCAGAGGCTGATCACTAACTCGTCTCTACGAGAGAGGTGATCTAATTCTTCTTTGGCTCAGCTCGTCAGTACTAATGCTAGTACGTTAGGCGATCTTAATTAGCTCAACCGTTGACCAAAAACTACTTATCGACGACAGCACATGCATGTTTTTTAAGCACTGTAACCGAAGACTATAAATGTATTGTTGGAGCGTGTGGTTGCTAGCATGCATCATGCAGCACAAGCAAATTAAAGCATCACGAGCGAGCAAGATGAGCGGCCTCAATTTGTTTGTTGCAAATCTTAGCGCTCGGCACGGCCGTTTACCATCATCGCTTCTAATATTATTATTCTCCTCTTCGATCGATGCTTTCGTCTCGTCAACTCTTCTTGCTCGGTAGCTATAGCGGCATCCATCCATGATAGTAGAGCGGAGCAGAGCTCGCCGACCACGACTAAATATTCTCGTAACTGACTGCTCGCCGGCCGACGGCCGCCGGATTGAAACAGAAAGCTCGCTAGCCTCCTGCAACTTGTTGTGTCCTATACTCTCGGTCGCCATACATGGATATGTACTCTTATGTACTCCGGTCGTCGTCGTCGTCGTCGTCACTGTTAATTTGCCCCTGCTTATAGGCATAGCTAAGTACTCGATCGATTACAGCAATATATATGCTAGCAGCTAGCTGCATGGTTGCTTGCTACACAAAACGAACAACACTGCCAAATTAACCGATTAAACTAGTTGTGTACTCGCTCAGTCCCATAAAACTCTATTTATGACATAAACCGACGAATTAATAGTAAGATTGGGCCCGGTTTGGTTCTTTTAGGGGCTAAACTAAATTTTAGTTTCTCTCTATTCGCTTGACTAAATTTTAGTCCCACACTATTGGATTCTAGTGACTAAAAGTTATTAAAACAGTTGAACAATACAAAACTACCCCTAATAAATGCTTGTTGTTGCTATTTTTTCTACCTCAAGGAGCATTAATGAGGGCATACCAATCAAGAGTAGTGTTTTAGTCCCTTTTACAACCTCATGGTGACTAAGGGTCTATTTGGTTCCTTAGGACTAAACTTTAAATCCTCTATTTTGTGGCACTGTTAGTCCCTAAAGTACTAAACATGTGGACAAAAAAATTTGGACTAAAACCTTTAGTCCTCTAGTCCAAAGAAGTAAACTAAACTAGACAAAACAACACAAAAGACACCTAACCTAAAGAAATGACTTCAAAATAGAGAGAACAAGGTACTAGTCTAGGAATAAAAAGTCTTTGATGGAACTGTATTGATGGATTTTAGTTTATGAAACTGTTGGACCGGAAACGGCGACCATAGGGGGGGTGAATGGGAGCTTTTAAAATTTCGGCTAAAAACTTAGCCTTCGTTCTGTTCTGTCTTCTGCGGAACAGGCTTCGAACACAACCTTCGAAGGTCTTGTTCGGAGGTACTTCGACAGCTCCGATCACAGGCTTCGCAGGATCAAAAAGTTCGAAGCCAAGAAGACTTCGCTCCACTAACACCCTCGAAAAACTACTTCTGTTAAGTCAGTGCAAGGCTCCGGCACACGAGGTGCTTCGAGCAGGCTTCGCACTACACCCTTCGCAAGAGTGGACAGCCCTCTGAGTGACTTCGACCAAGTACTTGGCGACAGCAACTGGTGCTGGGCTTCGTACCGAAGGTCTACACGCACACAAAACGGACTAGCTAAAGGCTTCGACACAAGAAGCAAAACGGCCTCGTCAGGGCTACGCTAGTAAGCAGCGAGGTTACACCTCCTGTTACACAGAGCGAATGCACACTGACAAAGCACACCTCGCACGAAAAACTACCTTCGCCTCAACAGGCTTCGGTGCACTAAACTGGCGAAGTATGCAAAGCGAGCTCAAGCAAAAAGCACAAGAAAAACAGGGCTTCGCCGCTTGAACAAGGAACACTGAAATAAATTGAACTCAGAATGAATACAGCGAGGTCTGTCTACAGGAGCTCAACAGTAAATGCTCAAAGTGTTAAATGTTACCTACCGAGCCCCCATATTTATAGCCCACGACTTCATCCTAAGGAAGTGACTACTTTACCCCTAGGGTTTACATCCATTTTGTCTCTACAGAACTAAGGGGTACAAAAGGTAGTCCACCTTTATTTGGAGGCTTCTCTGTCAGCTGCAGAGGGGACAGTGTCAGCCTTTTTCAGAACAGACAGTGTCAGCCTTACAGTGTTGACTTCTGGAACCTCCCTTCGCACCGGAGGGTGCGGTAGTTTCGGCGAGAAGCCTGCAGCCTGTTGGCCTTCGCTCTGCCGAAGAAGTCCTTCAATATAGTGACGTTTTGAGCCGAAGCCGTCAAAGCCCTTGGGCCTTCGCACCACCACCTCCGGAGTGGATCACCACGGCTTCGCAGCTACTCCGAGCTCGAACACCGTCCGTACCGTGTACCAAAGCCATGCATGGCCGAAGCACCACAAGACAACCTCACTCCGAAGCCCCACCTTCGGAGTACCGCCCTTCGAAGTCCCTCCTTCGTCCAAGGCCTCCGCATGAAGCATTCCATGAGCACTCCGTCGCAGTGCCTCACTCCGAGCACACTCCTCGACGAGCCTCACCCGGACCATGCCTTCGATGCGTCTCGACTTCTGAGACCTTCGTCGGGCCACCTTCGAGTGTCTCCCTCCGGAGCACACTTCGAACTCCTTGCCTCCGCAGAGGACTTGATCCACCAACTCCGAAGTCACTCCATCCGGAGCACCTTCGAAGTGCCTCACTGTAACACCCCAAATTTTCAAAACAATAAATATATTATTAAATTCAATTTCTTGGAATTATTATTTCTGAAAATACTTTTAATTCCCTTTTATACCCTTTTGAACTACAACATAGAGTAGATGATCAAATTAGGAGGTGAAACTTTTGTATATGATCCTAAGGCCAAGAGACAATTTTGAGAATTTTTACAAATTTTACTCACTTTGGAAATGCCCCAAAAGGTTTAAACTATTTTCTGTAATTATTTTATTCAGAAATACTTAGAAACAGTATTGGGCCGTTTCCCCTCCCCTCCCTCTCTCCCGGCCGGCCCAGCCCACTCCCACCCGCGCGCGCCTTCTGACCAGTGGAGCCACCCGTCAGTGAGCCCCTCTCCTCTCACGCGCGCACCCCGACGCCTTGGCCCCACCTGTCGGCGCCAACTTTCTCCCCTCGCGCCCGAGCCCGACCCCACCCGTCAGTCTCCTCTCTCGCGCGCATCGTACCCGCTGACCACCTTGGCCCACCTGTCAGACCCGTCTTCCCCGCGGGATCCGCCCCCAAACCCCCCCCTCGCCGGCCGAAGCCCTAAACTCCGCCTAGGATCCGCCCTCGCCGGCCCCCCTCCCTTTAATCCGACGCGTGCATTGAAATCCCCTCACCACGCCGGCCGTTTCCCCCTATTAATCCCGCCCGATTCACGTCCAGGTTCGATGAACCGCGTTCAACCCGAGCTCGCCGGCGTCAAAGCGCAATTAACCGCGGCCACCGTCAATTTCGCCCTCCCTGCCCCCGCCGGTACCTCTATTTAATCCCTTGCCCTCCACCGCGTCCGTCCACGCCTCCCTTCGCACTCAAACCAAGCAGAGCGCCCGCACTTCGCCGTTTAGAGCACTCCCTCTGTTTCGTCTCCGCTGGCCCGCTCGCCGTCGTCGGAGAAGACGACCGGCACGGTCGAGTACCTGTGCCGTGTCGGATCTGATCTCGACCGTGCGATCGCGATCGGACGACGCGCGTGAGCCCACGTACGCGATCTAATCCGCACCGTCGGATCTGGTCAAAGCGGTATGTTTTAATCTCGCGCGTTGGTTTCATTTAAACCCGCCGGGCGATCTCGTGCGTCCACGTGGTACCCCCTTCGCACGTTTTAATCCTGGCCGTCCGTTATCACTTAAACCCTCCCGCCTCGCTCTCGCGCGTTGGATCTGGATCCAACGGTCCAGATCGAGCCGGCGCACGCGCACAGTGCGCGGGTTCACCGTGGGCCTGGCTCACCGTGGACCCGAGAGGTTTAAAATTTGAAAATAAATTCCAGAAATGCTTTTAAACTTGTAAATTCATATCTAATGCATTTGGACTCTAAAAATTGCCATTCCACTTTTAGAAAATTCATAAAATTATTCTCTACATGTTTAGGCAATAAAAACAGTAAGTTTATTTGGACATTTTCATGTTTAGTTAAATAAGTATTCAAATGCCCTTAGGATTTAAATGTGGATTTCAATATTTAAATTCCAGAAAAATTGTGTAATTGTCCTTTACTGTTAAACACTAAAACCATTAGGTTTCCTATAAATCATTTGAATTAAATTGGTTAGAAAACTCAATGTAGGGTTATGCCCACTTAAAAACCCTTTTATGAAAAACAATGATTTATTTAGATTCACTTTAAATTAATGGAGGAATAAATTTCAGAACCCTAATATCTGAATTTATTTTATTTATAATCAAGCCAACTTAAACTTATGAGTTCATAATGTAATGTTATACTGTTTGATTGAGATGTCATGTTCTTTTATTTTACTTTATATTAAAAAGACTACGACGTCGCCGAGGAGCCGGAGTACTTCCCCGAAGTCCCTCCCTCTCCCTTTGCTGAACAAGGCAAGTCACCAAACCAATCTTTTGAGCATATTGAACCCATGTTTGATTAAACTATCGTTAAAACACATAGGTTATATATGCATTAGTCAAATGAACCCTTACAATATATTTATTTAGGATCCCCCGACCTTGATGTGTAACCCAAGCCATGCTCTCTAGCCTAAACTCCTTGTCACCATATGATATATGTTATTAGCTAGTGTCCAATGTATCGACACGATCGCTATAGGATAAAAATGAGTCGTAGTACTTGGTTCTACTATATGATCCCCATGGTTTCTTATCTATGGAATTCTGTCGGTGTTGGAGTTATGGTTGTGAGTGAATGCATGGTGGGTTCCGGGTGCAAGCTAGGGCATTGGTCGGTAGCACCCGGGGCACTATAAGGACCGGTCTGAGGGATCCGTTGCAATACACTTCCGTACTAACCACAAGTCTAGTGGGTAAGTCCTAACTAAGGTATGGGTTGTTCCAACCGAGGCCACCAATTGGAGATGGGTCAAGTTGCACCTGCGGGTGACTTGTACCAATGTGGCGCAAAAGGGGGTGCGACGTTAGCCGGGATGCGGCCCGGCGCGCCGGCGAAACCTAGAGCGGGTGGTTATCGCTTGGAACATCTCATATTGAGGTTTGGCACGAGTTCCCGTGAAATGGGTCATCTCGTTGAGATGAGTGCGTGCCTTGTGGGTACAGTAGTACATCTCTGATCAGAGTCTTAAATCTTTTCGAAAAGCCGAGCCCACGGTCAAGGGCGGGTTGCGTGACATCCCCCAGTTAGTTTACTTGAATATGGATGTGCATGTTGTTTGTCATGTAAGGACCGTTGTGCGAGGAGGTAAAACGTACTCCTCGAGTTAGTTGATGTTGATGATGCTCATGTTTACTTTCCGCATGATTAAAATATGATTACACTAAATTCCATAACTGCAACTGCTTTATTCCGCATTGTTAGCCTTTATCCTTCCTTGTTTATTATCCTGCATTATTATTTGCATTTGCGGTGGCTTGTTGAGTACTTTTTGTACTCATACCCGTTGGACCCCACAGAGGATGCTTATCTCGAAGACGGTCTGGAGTAGCGACCCAGTCAAGAAGAAAGATCCTGAAGAAGACGTTCGTCATGCCGCTGTTTATTTATCTTATTATTATTCTTATTAAAACAATGTTGTAATAAATATGGTCTGCGTACCATGGATACTATCGTATGTACGTTGTCGCATGATGAACCTCTTGTATTATTGTTTTTCTTTGGAAATTCAATAATGTCTCGATTTGTTTAAATCGGGGCGTGACAAGATGGTATCAGAGCCGACTCGACTGTAGGAAGCCAAACAGACCCGCCTAGCCACGGACCATAGGAAATTATTTCTCGAAAATCTAATTTACAAATTTTGCTCCTCTCCTCACTTTTATTCAACTTGCTGTTTTGTAGATGCCAGTCTACCGAGTTCAAAGCTTCTGCCGACACTTTGAGGGCTTCGTCAGGGAACTCCGGATGATGCTCACATTCCTCGGGTTCCTCTTCGAACCCGAATTCCAAGGGATCTACTTGGAAGAATTCGCCGGGCCTTGCGACGTCTCCCTCACCGTCCACGGCTCCGGAGAGCATCTGCCACCCTACACTACGGCACTTGGAGGCCCGACCTTCGACGTCGCGTGCCAACGAGTCGCCCTCCAGGCCCTCATGGAGCTGAGGATGATCTACGACGATCGTCTTCAGAACACATCCTTCCGGCTTGTGCCGAAGCGTACTCCCGGCGCCCACCGCAGTATCTACCACGGAGTTCACTCCGTGCGTGATCCAGCCATGGCCCGGCAGTCACGTCTTCTACAGGCTATGGATGATCTCCATACTGAGGCGGTGCTCGACGCCGACGAGCACCATGAGGCGGTCGAGTTTCTTCGTGGAGAAACGAAGAACTTGATCCAGCAGAACGGCGAGCTGCAGCGCAAGATCATGCAGCTGCAGAAGGACATCGCTGAGATGGTCCCTCTCCTTCCAAGGAAGAGGAAGCCCATCCGCGAGCCCGTCCCTCGCCCCAAGCGGATCCCACCTCACCCCTCCACCGCCGGACCATCTACCGCCAGCATCCCTGCACCACGCCCCGGCCTCGTCTCCGATCCTATCATCGAGAACTTTCTCGAGCCCACCGTCCCTTCGGAGCCGCACACCCGTGGTTCCGAGAGCACGGAGACTGCCTCCGGTGGCGAGTAGGCGTAGGAGTCACTATTTTTAAATAAAAATTCGTATGTGGTGCTACCCCTGACGAGTGTGTCTTGGGTAGAATAAAAACTTGATTGTAATGAACATTCTACCACTGAATTTATACATGAGTTGGAATTATTGTTTTGTCAATTCTTTTGCCTTATGACTATGTATATTCAGAAGATGGCCAACCACCAGAACCCCGACTCCAACAACGGAGCAGGAGGAAGCCGGGATGCGCCCGAGGGAGTTGTACCCAACTGGGGTGCGACAGGCCCACGTCAGTCTGGGTCGCCTTCCGCCAACCACCCCACCTTGGCGGAAATGATGGCGAACCAGAATCACCTGATCACCGCCCTCCTCACCCAAATGCAGCACCAGCAGGCTCAGTTGGACCGTCTGCAGAACGGGGAGTCCGCCCCTCGCGCACCAGCACCCGCGGCCGCTCCGCAACTCTCCGAGTTCTTGCGCGTGCGCCCGCCCATCTTCTCGAGCACGACCAACCCGATGGAGGCCGGAGATTGGCTCCGCACCATCGAGAAGAAGCTCGACCTCCTCCCCTGCACAGACCGGGAGCGAGTGGCCTTCGCCACTCATCAGCTCCAGGGTCCCGCCGCCGAGTGGTGGGACAACTACCGTGCGTCCCAGCCGGAGGGCCACATGGTGACTTGGGCAGAGTTCACCATCGCCTTCCGCGCCGCCCACGTCCCCGCCGGTGTCATCGCGGTGAAACAGCAGGAGTTCCGCGACCTGCAACAAGGCAACCGGACTGTCATGGAGTACCTCCATGAGTTCAACCGCCTCGCCCGCTACGCACCGGAGGAAGTGCGCACCGACGCCCTCCGCCAAGCCAAGTTCCTAAGGGGACTTAAGGATGAGCTGTCCATCCAGCTCGTCGCCGCCGACTTCGCCGACTTCCAGCGGCTGGTCAATAAAGCGCTCATCCAAGAGACTGAGCAGAACAAGCTGGACCTCAAAAAGAGGAAGATGATCGCCTTCAAGCACCAGCAGGCGAACACTCAGAGGCCCCGCTTCGTCCCTCCGCCACCAGCACCCGCCTACCATCCTCGGCCCGCCTACAGGCCACCGCATGCAGCCGGTGGATCCAACGCCGGGCATCCTCGCCCCGCTCCACCAGCTCCGGCCGCTCAGCCCGCACCGGCCGCCAAAGCCCCGATCTTGAGGGATCGCCAAGGAAGGCCGGTCGTCTGCTTCAACTGCCGCAAGGAGGGGCACTACTCCCACCAGTGTCCCCACCCCAAACGGCCCCAAGGCGCGGCGCCCAACCAGGCGGTGCGAGCCCGCGTAAACCACGTCAACGCGGAGGAAGCTCAGGAGGCGCCAGAAGTCGTGCTCGGTACGTTTACTGTGAATTCCGTACCGGCCTTAATATTATTTGACTCTGGAGCGACACACTCCTTCGTCTCCGAGGATTTCGTAAAATCACATGGACTGGACGTACTTCCGCTACCCACACCCATGGTTATTACTACTCCCGGCAACAAGACCTTAGCCCGCTTATATAGCCCTAAGGTTCAGATTGAGATCCTAGGAGTATTGTTTCGAGCCAAGCCAGTTCTCATCCAATGCACCGGACTTGATTTCATCCTAGGGATGGATTGGTTGATGAAGCATAAAGGTGTGATCAACTGTGCCAACAAATCCGTCACGGTGACCAACCCAGAAGGCGAAGTCGTTACCTTTCGTATGACCAGTCGCAAGCCGCTCAGTGCGTCCCTTCACTCTCTGGCCCTTGAAGAAGTACCCATAGTCAAGGAGTTCGCGGACGTCTTTCCTGAAGATCTACCGGGAATGCCTCCCAAGCGAGACATCGAATTCAGGATCGAGCTTGTCCCCGGCACCACTCCAATTTCCAAGCGCCCATACCGGATGGCCGCCAATGAACTAGCTGAGGTCAAAGCCAATATTGAAGACCTAGAGCAGAAAGGGTACATCCGACCGAGTACCTCACCCTGGGGTGCCCCGGTTATCTTTGCCTTAAAGAAGGACAAGACCAAAAGGATGTGCGTGGACTATAGGGCCTTGAACGATGTAACCATCAAGAACAAGTATCCTCTGCCACGGATCGACGATCTGTTCGATCAACTGAAGGGATCCTCGGTGTTCTCCAAGATTGACCTCAGGTCGGGATATCACCAATTGAGGATTAGAGAAGAGGATATACCCAAGACTGCCTTCACCTCCCGTTATGGCCTCTACGAGTATACGGTGATGTCGTTCGGACTCACGAATGCCCCGGCCTTCTTCATGAACATGATGAACAATGTATTCATGGAGTTCTTGGACAAGTTCATCGTGGTATTCATCGACGATATCCTCGTTTACTCCAAGACCAAGGAAGAACACGAGACTCACCTCCGTCTGACCCTCGGAAAGCTAAGGGAGCAGCAACTATACGCCAAATACAGCAAATGCGAATTTTGGTCGTCTGAGGTGAAGTTCCTCGGCCATGTTATATCTGCCGAAGGAATAGCAGTGGACCCAACCACTGTTGAAGCGGTAACCAACTGGCTACAGCCAACGACCGTGACCGAGATCCGGAGTTTTCTCGGATTGGCCGGATACTATCGCCGGTTCATCGAGAATTTTTCCAAGATCGCCAAGCCGATGACCAGACTTCTGCAAAAAGAGGTGAAGTTTGATTGGACCCCCGACTGCGAAGAGAGCTTCCAGACTCTCAAGAAGAAGCTCGTGTCAGCCCCCATTCTGACTCTGCCAGACATCCGGAAAGACTTCCACGTCTACTGTGATGCCTCTCGTCAAGGATTGGGATGCGTCTTAATGCAAGAAGGGAAGGTGGTATCCTACGCCTCCCGGCAGTTGAGACCACATGAGCTGAACTACCCAACTCACGACCTGGAACTAGCAGCCGTGGTTCATGCCTTGAAGATATGGAGACATTACCTTGTGGGGAATCGGTGTGAGGTCTTCACCGACCACAAGAGCCTCAAGTACATATTCACCCAACCAGATCTGAATCTCAGGCAAAGGAGATGGTTGGAACTGATCAAGGATTACGACTTGGGCATCCATTATCATCCGGGCAAAGCGAATGTGGTGGCAGATGCCCTCAGTCGAAAAGGGTACTGCAACGCCATCATGGTTCAGGACCAAGCTCCTTTACTGTATAAGGAGATGGAAAGGTTAAACTTGGGAATCACCACCCGAGAGTACCTCGCTGCCTTGGAATCTCGGCCTGTCTTAATAGACCAGATCCGAGGGAAGCAGAAGGAGGATCCGGATATCCAAGCGATCCAGCAAAACATGAGGAAGGGTAAAGCCCCCGGATTTTCCGAAGATGAGCATGGTACCATCTGGTTCGGAAACCGAGTATGCGTACCCAATCAACCAGAGCTGAAGACCCTCATCCTTCAAGAAGCCCACGATACATTATACTCCATTCATCCCGGGAGTACAAAGATGTACCAAGACCTGAAGGAAAAATATTGGTGGGTCAGCATGAAGAGGGAAATAGCTGAGTATGTGGCCAAGTGCGACACATGCCGGCGAGTCAAGGCAGAGCATCAGAGACCTGCTGGGCTTCTTCAACCTCTCAAAGTCCCTGAATGGAAGTGGGAAGAAATAGGAATGGACTTCATCACGGGACTACCCAGGACCCAAGCTGGTCATGATTCTATCTGGGTGATCGTCGATCGACTCACCAAGGTAGCTCACTTCGTTCCGGTCAAGACAACTTACACCGTCGCCAAGTTGGCTGAGTTGTATATGACCCGGATCGTGTGCCTCCACGGAGTTCCCAAGAAGATTGTATCTGACCGCGGGAGTCAGTTTACCTCCAAGTTTTGGAAGAACCTTCAAGAGGAACTCGGCACCCGGCTGAACTTTAGCACCGCCTATCATCCACAGACCGACGGTCAAACCGAAAGGGTCAACCAGATATTGGAGGATATGCTTAGAGCTTGTGCTCTAGACTTTGGCGGAATGTGGGACAAGAACTTACCTTATGCAGAGTTCTCCTACAACAACAGCTATCAAGCCAGCCTGCAAATGTCCCCGTTCGAAGCACTCTATGGGCGTAAGTGCAGAACGCCGTTGCTCTGGGATCAAACCGGAGAGTCACAACTGTTTGGGACAGATTTATTGAGAGAAGCCGAAGAGAAAGTTAAGATCATAAGAGACCGCTTGAAGGCCGCCCAATCCAGGCAAAAGAGCTACGCCGATAACCGTCGAAGAGATCTAGCCTTTGAGGAGGGCGATTACGTCTACCTCCGAGTCACTCCCCTCCGTGGCACTCAAAGGTTCAACATGAAAGGCAAACTAGCACCCCGCTACGTCGGACCTTTCCAGATCCTCCGTCGACAAGGAGAAGTGGCATATCAACTTGAACTGCCCCCATCCTTGGCAGGCGTTCATGATGTGTTCCATGTCTCGCAGCTGAAGAAGTGTCTCCGTGTGCCCACCGAGCAAGCCGACCTTCAGCAGCTTAATGTCCAAGAAGACTTGACCTACATAGAGAGGCCCGTCAAGATCTTGGAAACCAAGGAGAGAGTAACCAGAAGTCGCGTCGTCCGCTTCTGCAAAGTCCAATGGAACAACCATCCCGCCGAAGAAGCCACTTGGGAAAAAGAAGGCGAGCTAAAAGCCCAGTACCCCGAGCTATTCGAGTAACGTTCCAATCTCGAGGACGAGATTCTTGTAAGGGGGATAGGTTTGTAACACCCCAAATTTTCAAAACAATAAATATATTATTAAATTCAATTTCTTGGAATTATTATTTCTGAAAATACTTTTAATTCCCTTTTATACCCTTTTGAACTACAACATAGAGTAGATGATCAAATTAGGAGGTGAAACTTTTTGTATATGATCCTAAGGCCAAGAGACAATTTTGAGAATTTTTACAAATTTTTACTCACTTTGGAAATGCCCCAAAAGGTTTAAACTATTTTCTGTAATTATTTTTATTCAGAAATACTTAGAAACAGTATTGGGCCGTTTCCCCTCCCCTCCCTCTCTCCCGGCCGGCCCAGCCCACTCCCACCCGCGCGCGCCTTCTGACCAGTGGAGCCCACCCGTCAGTGAGCCCCTCTCCTCTCACGCGCGCACCCGACGCCTTGGCCCCACCTGTCGGCGCCAACTTTCTCCCCTCGCGCCCGAGCCCGACCCCACCCGTCAGTCTCCTCTCTCGCGCGCTCGTACCCGCTGACCACCTTGGCCCACCTGTCAGACCCGTCTTCCCCGCGGGATCCGCCCCCAAACCCCCCCCCTCGCCGGCCGAAGCCCTAACTCCGCCTAGGATCCGCCCTCGCCGGCCCCCCTCCCTTTAATCCGACGCGTGCATTGAAATCCCCTCACCACGCCGGCCGTTTCCCCTATTAATCCCGCCCGATTCACGTCCAGGTTCGATGAACCGCGTTCAACCCGAGCTCGCCGGCGTCAAAGCGCAATTAACCGCGGCCACCGTCAATTTCGCCCTCCCTGCCCCCGCCGGTACCTCTATTTAATCCCTTGCCCTCCACCGCGTCCGGTCCACGCCTCCCTTCGCACTCAAACCAAGCAGAGCGCCCGCACTTCGCCGTTTAGAGCACTCCCTCTGTTTCGTCTCCGCTGGCCCGCTCGCCGTCGTCGGAGAAGACGACCGGCACGGGTCGAGTACCTGTGCCGTGTCGGATCTGATCTCGACCGTGCGATCGCGATCGGACGACGCGCGTGAGCCCACGTACGCGATCTAATCCGCACCGTCGGATCTGGTCAAAGCGGTATGTTTTAATCTCGCGCGTTGGTTTTCATTTAAACCCGCCGGGCGATCTCGTGCGTCCACGTGGTACCCCTTCGCACGTTTTAATCCTGGCCGTCCGTTATCACTTAACCCTCCCGCCTCGCTCTCGCGCGTTGGATCTGGATCCAACGGTCCAGATCGAGCCGGCGCACGCGCACAGTGCGCGGGTTCACCGTGGGCCTGGCTCACCGTGGACCCGAGAGGTTTAAAATTTGAAAATAAATTCCAGAAATGCTTTTAAACTTGTAAAATTCATATCTAATGCATTTGGACTCTAAAAATTGCCATTCCACTTTTAGAAAATTCATAAAATTATTCTCTACATGTTTAGGCAATAAAAACAGTAAGTTTATTTGGACATTTTCATGTTTATTTAAATAAGTATTCAAATGCCCTTAGGATTTAAATGTGGATTTCAATATTTAAATTCCAGAAAAATTGTGTAATTGTCCTTTACTGTTAAACACTAAAACCATTAGGTTTCCTATAAATCATTTGAATTAAATTGGTTAGAAAACTCAATGTAGGGTTATGCCCACTTAAAAACCCTTTTATGAAAAACAATGATTTATTTAGATTCACTTTAAATTAATGGAGGAATAAATTTCAGAACCCTAATATCTGAATTTATTTTATTTATAATCAAGCCAACTTAAACTTATGAGTTCATAATGTAATGTTATACTGTTTGATTGAGATGTCATGTTCTTTTATTTTACTTTATATTAAAAAGACTACGACGTCGCCGAGGAGCCGGAGTACTTCCCCGAAGTCCCTCCCTCTCCCTTTGCTGAACAAGGCAAGTCACCAAACCAATCTTTTGAGCATATTGAACCCATGTTTGATTAAACTATCGTTAAAACACATAGGTTATATATGCATTAGTCAAATGAACCCTTACAATATATTTATTTAGGATCCCCCGACCTTGATGTGTAACCCAAGCCATGCTCTCTAGCCTAAACTCCTTGTCACCATATGATATATGTTATTAGCTAGTGTCCAATGTATCGACACGATCGCTATAGGATAAAAATGAGTCGTAGTACTTGGTTCTACTATATGATCCCCATGGTTTCTTATCTATGGAATTCTGTCGGTGTTGGAGTTATGGTTGTGAGTGAATGCATGGTGGGTTCCGGGTGCAAGCTAGGGCATTGGTCGGTAGCACCCGGGGCACTATAAGGACCGGTCTGAGGGATCCGTTGCAATACACTTCCGTACTAACCACAAGTCTAGTGGGTAAGTCCTAACTAAGGTATGGGTTGTTCCAAACCGAGGCCACCAATTGGAGATGGGTCAAGTTGCACCTGCGGGTGACTTGTACCAATGTGGCGCAAAAGGGGGTGCGACGTTAGCCGGGATGCGGCCCGGCGCGCCGGCGAAACCTAGAGCGGGTGGTTATCGCTTGGAACATCTCATATTGAGGTTTTGGCACGAGTTCCCGTGAAATGGGTCATCTCGTTGAGATGAGTGCGTGCCTTGTGGGTACAGTAGTACATCTCTGATCAGAGTCTTAAATCTTTTCGAAAAGCCGAGCCCACGGTCAAGGGCGGGTTGCGTGACATCCCCCAGTTAGTTTACTTGAATATGGATGTGCATGTTGTTTGTCATGTAAGGACCGTTGTGCGAGGAGGTAAAACGTACTCCTCGAGTTAGTTGATGTTGATGATGCTCATGTTTACTTTCCGCATGATTAAAATATGATTACACTAAATTCCATAACTGCAACTGCTTTATTCCGCATTGTTAGCCTTTATCCTTCCTTGTTTATTATCCTGCATTATTATTTGCATTTGCGGTGGCTTGTTGAGTACTTTTTGTACTCATACCCGTTGGACCCCACAGAGGATGCTTATCTCGAAGACGGTCTGGAGTAGCGACCCAGTCAAGAAGAAAGATCCTGAAGAAGACGTTCGTCATGCCGCTGTTTATTTATCTTATTATTATTCTTATTAAAACAATGTTGTAATAAATATGGTCTGCGTACCATGGATACTATCGTATGTACGTTGTCGCATGATGAACCTCTTGTATTATTGTTTTTCTTTGGAAATTCAATAATGTCTCGATTTGTTTAAATCGGGGCGTGACACTCACCTCCGAGGACTTTGTCTCGGAGTACCTTCAGCCGGAGCCACGCTCCGCACTCTCTGCCTTCACCTGGCGCGCCTCGACCCGAGGACCGACCCGGACCACCTTCGCAGCCACCGTGACGGAGCTCCCCGCTCCCCTGGCATCAAGCCACCCGCTTGACCCAAGTTCACCCGGCTCGAACCTTGTCCGTCGCCTCCGAAGTCCCTGCGCACCACCGACAAACAGACAAGTGTATCCAGTACTCCGGAGACCTCTCCGGGTTAGCAACCTCCGGTACACACTCCGGTGTACCGCCCAAAGTACCGAAGCCATCGGTACGAACCCTGTCATCGCGTACTGTCGGACCCCTCCGACAGGCACACTCCGCTGCACAGCTGCAGCAAGCAAACACCGAACACACTCCGGTGACACACCTCCGAACACCCTTCGGAGGTACCACCTCCGAAGCCCCTCCGGAGGTACCCTTCGAACAGAGGGTAAATAATCCTGTCAATCACTCATCACATACACCGAAACCACCCTTGGTTTCTCAATCTCCCCCTTGATGAGTGCATTGACAACCAAATCCAATTTCAAGAAAATTTAAAAACTTTCAGCACACAAGTGACCATAAAAACTCAAAAAGAGCCAAAGCATGTCACTTGATAAAAGATGTTTCTCCCCCTTTGTAAAAGAGTAAAAGCCCCTTTGGCAAATCTTCCCTTGATAAGAACTCCCCCTGAGTTAAGCAAATTTTTCTCCCCTTTATGTCAAAAATTCTCCCCCTTTCGAAATTATGCCTTCTTGCGGCAGAGAACATAGCAAACCTCTCCGGAATTTCTCCCCCTTTGGCAATGCAAGCATCAAGGAGCATTCAAAAGATGCAAAGCTTTGAAATGAATAGAATTGCAAGGACATATAATGCAAAAATATGCCAACAGTAACATCAATGATCATGTGCTCAGCTCAATTTAACATTCTGTGAAACAAGATGATGGCATGAGATTTTTGTCATTTTGAGATAAAAGCATCACCACTTAATCATAGCAGCTAGACATGTGAAGGCAAAGACTGCGCAAAGCTAACAAATTCTACCCTAGACAGACAAGTCTTGTTCAAAAGGAGCTGTCAAAGCAAACTTGATGATCAATTAATTTTGTTGTTCTTTTTCTTAATGCCAGGGGTTATTTGTTTGTCCACCTTATACTTTCCAATCAAGCCAAGCCTAGGCATGAAAGCCATCTGAAGCTTAAGGCGGTGATTTTGGCAAACACTACACTATCCCAGTTCAGACCAAAGTGCAATGGTAAGCAGTCCAGAATAGAGTAGTGCGACAAACAAACCCTCCTGGATCTTTTCATTTAAACCAGGCAAATCATGGATTTTTGATTTTGATTCAGATGAATGAAATATTTTGATGAATATCCATGAATAAAGAACACAATTTTTCAAGTTGCAAATTTTAGCATCCAAGGAACAGTGTTTTGCTGTCAAGTAGATAAAAGATAGCTAAAAGCAGTCCAGCCTAAACAAGCTAGATACAAGATTGTGCGGTGAGCAAGTTTTGATTTTAGAAAATAAAACATCATGCACAATCAATGTTCCAGACATATTTCATAGAGCTGAGCTGTCATGATTTCTTTGAATTAAAAGCAGGCATATAATAGCAAAAGATGTAAGTGCAATTCCACACATCATGAGCATATGCAAGACAGTTAAAATCAGCTCCCCCTCACAAAATGCCGTAAGGGTGACAAATGCCAAGTTCCCCACGCAAGTAAGCAAATCGAGAAGCATCGAGGGGTTTTGTAAAAATATCGGCAAGCTGGTGTTGGGTATCAACATATTGAAGTTCAATATCACCCTTCTCATTGTGATCTCTGAGAAAATGATACCGTACATCAATGTGTTTGGTTCTGGAATGCTAAACCGGGTTGTTTGCAATACAAATAGCACTAGTGTTATCACAGAAAAGTGGAACACTCTTATAATCTAACCCGAAATCCCGCAAAGTGGAAACCATCCACAAAATCTGAGAGCAACAGCTAGCTGCAGCAACATATTCGGCCTCAGCCGTTGATTGTGCAACACTAGACTGTTTGCGGGAAGACCATCAAACCAAAGACGTACCCAGAAAATGACAAGTACCAGAGGTACTCTTCCTATCAATTCTACACCCAGCAAAATCCGCATCTGAATAACCTCTAAGACATAAAGATGCAGACGATGAATACCATATGCCAAATTCAAGGGTGTGTTTGAGATACCTTAAGATGCGCTTAACCGCTTGGCGGTGCGAAGCTCGTGGTGAAGCCTGAAAACGAGCGCACAGACACACTGCGAAGTGTATGTCCGGCCTCGTGGCAGTCAAGTAGAGGAGGGAGCCGATCATGCTCCGGAACTCCTTCTGATCTACGGCTTCTCCATCTTCGTCAGGGTCCAATGCTACAGATGTAGCCATTGGAGTGGCGAGGGGCTTCGCATCGGACATGTCAAACTTCTTGAGCAGGTCCTTGGTGTACTTTGTCTGGTGGACGAAAGTACCTTGTTTGCTTTGCTTGATTTGCAAACCAAGGAAAAAGGTGAGTTCACCCATCATCGACATTTCAAACTCCCTGCTCATGGTATCTGCAAACTCGGCAACCAAAGCATGAGAAGAGCCACCAAAGATGATATCATCCACATAAATCTGCACTAGAAGGAAATCTTTGCCATGCTTGAGAGTAAACAAAGTTTTATCAACAGAGCCCATCAAATACCCTCGCTCAAGCAGAAAAGACTTAAGTCTATCATACCACGCCCGAGGGGCCTGCTTGAGTCCATAAAGAGCCTTATGAAGTTTAAGGACTTTATGTGGGTACTTGGGGTTTTCAAAACCAGGGGGTTGTTTTACATAAACATCTTCACCTATGAAGCCATTAAGAAAAGCACTTTTGACATCCATTTGATAGAGTTTGAATCCCCGGGATGTCGCAAAGGCAAGCAAAATCCTAATGGCCTCAAGGCGGGCAACAGGTGCAAAAGTTTCAGTAAAATCAATCCCTTCTAGTTGAGAAAAGCCCTGAGCTACAAGTCTAGCCTTATTTCTAACAATTGTCCCATCCTCCCCTTGTTTATTTTTGAAAATCCATTTTGTTCCAATGAAATGAACATTTGGTGGAGGATCAACTAAAGTCCAGACTTGGTTTCTTTCAAAATTCTCAAGCTCTTCATGCATGGCATTGATCCAACTAGAATCAGAAAGTGCATGACTAACATCTAAGGGCTCGAAAGAAGCAACAAAAGCAGCATTAGTGAAATGGGCATGAGAACGTGTTACCCTTTGATCAAGCTCACCAATGATCTGCTCGGGAGGGTGCATCCTTTGGACATGATGTGGAGCCTCGCGGCGGGATGCAGTCTCCCCCTCAACTTGTGCGTTGGAGTGGTCCAAGATGACCGATGTTGAGGTAGTCGCTTCGGGACCTCGTGCCGAAGTAGTAGAAGCGGGGTCAGCTTCGGGGGTTGATGTCGAGGGTAGTAGGGGATCATCCTCGAAATCTCCGGGATCCTCGTCTTCGAATAAGGTCTGTTCCATGTCGTGTTCATTTGCCTGTTCAAGAGCAGAACTAACAGAGGGGGTTGATTCATCAAAAGTCACATCACATGACTCGATGACAGTGTTAGTTTCCAAGTTATAAACACGATAAGAATGACCATGAGTAGTATAACCCAAAAAGATCCCGTCAGAAGATCGCGACTCAAATTTATCCAAGTTACCACGTTTTAGGATAAAGCAGCGACAGCCAAAAACTCGAAGATGAGTAACCTTGGGCTGTCTCCCAAAACGCAGCTCATAAGATGTCAAATTTAAAATTGAGCGCAAGAAAATTCGGTTTGAGATGTAGCAAGCAGTGTTCATGGCCTCAGCCCAGAATTTTCTAGGAGTCCTATGCTCATCAAGCATCGTCCTAGCCATCTCAACCAAAGTGCGGTTTTTCCTCTCAACAACACCGTTCTGTTGAGGAACCCGCGGAGCAGAGAATTGATGTTCTATGCCATGCTCCATGCAAAAGTCAACAAAGAGACTATTTTTGAACTCGGTGCCATTATCGCTTCGAATGAATTTTAATGCACCAGGGAGTTCAGTGAAAAGTCTCAAAGCCAAGCTCCGAAAGTGTGAAAACACTTCATCCTTGCTGGCAAGAAAGAAGACCCAAGAGTAGCGAGAGTAATCATCGACAATAACTAAAACATACCACTTGCCGCCTAAAGAACTAACCCGAGAAGGACCTACAGTGTCCATATGGAGAAGTTCTCCGGGTTGTTCAGTCATCACTGTGGTGACTGGCGAATGCGAAGCGGCAATCATTTTTCCATGTCGACAAGGAGCGCAAACTAAATTCTTCTCAAACTTGAGCTTGGGCAATCCTCGGATCAAACCTAGGGCGCTCAAACGAGCGAGCAACTCAAAGCTCATATGCCCTAGTCTCCTATGCCACTTCCAAAGCTCAGAAGTCGAATGTGCAACAAGACAATGAGAAGAACCAGACGACTCTGAAAAATCAGCTCCAAAAACTCTCCCAACCCTAAAGATCTTACACACCACAACGCCATCAGAATTGAGCACTTGCGAAGTATCGCGATGAAATCGCACTTCGAAGCCCTCATCAAGCAACTGAGATACAGACAACAAATTGTATCCCAGGTTCTCAACCAAAGCAACATCTTTGAGAGTGAAGTTCGAATTAATTCTTACCACACCTTTACCTTTCACTCTACTCCTTCGATTGTTTCCGAAGGTGATATGTTCCCTTTGCTTGGTTGTGGTGAGGCTGGAGAACCAATTTGCATCTCCGGTCATGTGGCGCGAACAACCGGAGTCCATGATCCACGTGCCCTCCAAGCCTCGACCTGTCGCCTACACATGATAAAGGCGTCTCGATCGCTCAGTGCTGGGGTGAGTAAAATAATGGCGAGGCATCCAGCACTGAGTGACACGAGTAGTAGGCACAGTAAAAGCAGACGGTCTACGCACATGAAAATCAGAATGATGCAAAGTGCGAGGTCTACCTATATGCAAAGAACGCAAAGCATGTCGAGGTCTCCTACTCTGACGAGGTACAAAGCTACTCGCCCGAGGTCTACCACCATATGGAACATGGTGAACACCTCGAGGAGCAAAACCTCTCCGAGAAGCACGAGGAGCCTCGAAAACAGGACGAGAGTAAACCTCAGACTCATGCATACCAAAAGATGGGTAATGCATGTCCTGATAGCTCATCGCCTGTGCACGTCGCTCATCCTTGATGCGACGGAAACAGAAACCGATCAAATGACCCGCCCGCTGACAATAAGAACAATGAAACACTCTCCTGGGGGCACTCTCATGGGTCACAGGAGCAACTCTCACAGGCTCCTTGGGTTTCTTCTGTGTGGTTTTCTTGGGAGGATTTTTCTTGTTAGGAGGAGTGGTTTTCTTTGGTGGATGGGTAGGCTTTTTGGCTGAAGGAGTGTCTAACAGAGCTCTCTCTTTCTCTAGGGTGGTAGGAGAGGTAAAAACAGTTTTGGCCTTACTGTCTGAAGCTATCCTCTCAAAACCCAAACCTAGAGCTACCCCGGCTCTATCAGCACACAACTTGGTCTTGGCCAAGAGCAAATCCATCCTACCCTTCCCTTCAGTGCATTTATTCACCACAGAAAGAAGGTATTCATTTTCAGACATGAGGTTCTCAGCTCGCTCTCTAGCAGTGCCTAGCTGGTCCTTAAGGGTAATGCAAGTGTCACAAACTGGTTGCACATCCTTAGAACTACCGGCCCTCTCCAATCTAGCCTCTAAATCATGAACATGTTTATCACGTAAATTAATGCTCTCGCGCAATAAAGAACAGTTCATGCATTCAATAATATCATGAGGTCTAGAATCCACCTCCAAAAGCTGCTTCTGTGCAGTCTCAAGCTCAGAAAGAGTTTGAGCATGTACAGAACGCAACTGAGCAAGCTCACTCATGACAACAGAACATGATTCACATTCAGCATCATCATACTTAGACTTAAGCATGGCATATTCAGTAGAAACATTTTCTAGCCTAAGTCTAAGGTCTTTTCTTTCTCTAGCGGCTTGCACAAGTAATCTATCCTGACCTAGCACTACTTCATTCAGCTCATCTAATTTAATTAGTAGCTGGTCAGATGATAGGTTTACCTCAGATGAGTCAAGCTCATCGCCGCTGTGATCGCTGTCGGCCATGAAGCAAAGGCCGGTGAAGTCACGTCCCTTCTTGTCCTTCTTGTCCTCCTTCCTTGGGGACTCCTCCTCCTCAGAGCTCGACTCCTCAGTTGAGGAAGTGTCGATGTCGCTGAGAGCAGCAACAAAGGCTCTGGAAGCGGCCTTGGCTACTTTCTTAGCCATCTTGCCGCGCTTGCCCTTCACAAAAGGCTTCCTCTCCTTTTTGTGGTATTTGGTGCGGTCACTCTCATCTCTCTTCTTAATCTTGGGGCAATTGGCCTTAATATGAGAGGTGTCGCCACATTCATAGCAACCACTAAAACCACTTCTCCTCTGATCCCGTCTCTCATGATGAAAGCGGGTGAACCTCCGGGCAATGAGAGCAAGCTCATCATCAGCTAGAGTATCCACCTGCTCCTTTGTGACGGAGACCAGGGAGGACAAAGCAAAACCATCTGCAAGAACACAAGTGCCTGATGTGCTTGGTTCTGCAGTGGTGCCACGGCTAGTGCTAGAAACCAATGCCAATGGCTGTGGCAAAGAGCTTCTGTGCACAGCAAGAGATGCCTTGGCAATCTCTGTGGACTTCAGCTTGCTAAAGAGTTCGTCACAGGTCAAAGTGTCATAGCCTGTGGACTCCTCAATGCTGGATATCTTCACTTCCCATATGCTACGGTCAAGAGCATAGAGAAGCTTGATAGCCCTATCGTGATCACTGTAAGCAAGCGTCCCGTTGGATCGCAAGTTACTCACTATCGCATCAAAGCGAGAAAACATGGCATCTACAGATTCACCAGGTGCCTGCACAAACAGCTGATACTGTTGATTGTAGGTGCTTTGGCGCCTGGCCTTAATCTGAGCAGAGCCCTCATGAAAGACAGTGAGTGTTGTCCAAATCTCCCTAGCAGTCCTAAGGTGCTGCACCCTATCAAACTCACTCCGACTCAGACCAATGAACAGTATGTTCCTTGCCTTCGAGTTGGCAATATACTGATCTTTTTCAGTTTGAGTGGTGCGGGTATCAGGGATGGAGTATTGTGAGTCCACAATCTCCCAAATTGCATTTCCTTGGCTTAACAAGTAAGCCTCCATGCGCACCTTCCAGTATGCAAAATCTGTCCCATCGAACAGAGGAATTTTACTGCCTCTATCCATGTCGCCAACAGATCACAAAACCGATTAAGGTCAACTGGTGATCTTAACCTGCTCTGATACCAATTGTTGGACCGGAAACGGCGACCAGAGGGGGGGTGAATGGGAGCTTTTAAAATTTCGGGCTAAAAACTTAGCCTTCGGTTCTGTTCTGTCTTCTGCGGAACAGGCTTCGAACACAACCTTCGAAGGTCTGGTTCGGAGGTACTTCGACAGCTCCGATCACAGGCTTCGCAGGATCAAAAGTTCGAAGCCAAGAAGACTTCGCTCCACTAACAACCCTCGAAAAACTACTCTGCTAAGTCAGTGCAGGCTCCGCACACGAGGTGCTTCGAGCAGGCTTCGCACTACACCCTTCGCAAGAGTGGACAGCCCTCTGAGGACTTCGACCAAGTACTTGGCGACAGCAACTGGTGCTGGGCTTCGTACGCGAAGGTCTACACGCACACAAAACGGACTATGCTAAAGGCTTCGACACAAGAAGCAAAACGGGCCTCGGTCAGGGCTACGCTAGTAAGCAGCGAGGTTACACCTCCTGTTACACAGAGCGAATGCACACTGACAAAGCACACCTCGCACGAAAAACTACCTTCGCCTCAACAGGCTTCGGTGCACTAAACTGGCGAAGTATGCAAAGCGAGCTCAAGCAAAAAGCACAAGAAAAACAGGGCTTCGCCGCTTAAACAAGGAACACTGAAATAAATTGAACTCAGAATGAATACAGCGAGGTCTGTCTACAGGAGCTCAACAGTAAATGCTCAAAGTGTTAAATGTTACCTACCGAGCCCCCATATTTATAGCCCACGGCTTCATCCTAAGGAAGTGACTACTTTACCCCTAGGGTTTACATCCATTTTGTCTCTACAGAACTAAGGGGTACAAAAGGTAGTCCACCTTTATTTTGGAGGCTTCTCTGTCAGCTGCAGAGGGGACAGTGTCAGCCTTTTTCAGAACAGACAGTGTCAGCCTTTACAGTGTTGACTTCTGGAACCTCCCTTCGCACCGGAGGGTGTGGTAGCTTCGGCGAGAAGCCTGCAGCCTGTTGGCCTTCGCTCCGCCGAAGAAGTCCTTCGATACAGTGACGGTTTTGAGCCGAAGCCGTCAAAGCCCTTGGGCCTTCGCACCACCACCTCCGGAGTGGATCACCACGGCTTCGCAGCTACTCCGAGCTCGAACACCGTCCGTCCGTGTACCGAAGCCATGCATGGCCGAAGCACCACAAGACAACCTCACTCCGAAGCCCCACCTTCGGAGTACCGCCCTTCGAAGTCCCTTCTTCGTCCAAGGCCTCCGCATGAAGCATTCCATGAGCACTCCGTCGTAGTGCCTCACTCCGAGCACACTCCTCGACGAGCCTCACCCGGACCATGCCTTCGATGCGCCTCGACTTCTGAGACCTTCGTCGGGCCACCTTCGAGTGTCTCCCTCCGGAGCACACTTCGAACTCCTTGCCTCCGCAGAGGACTTGATCCACCAACTCCGAAGTCACTCCATCCGGAGCACCTTCGAAGTGCCTCACCTCCGAGGACTTTGTCTCGGAGTACCTTCAGCCGGAGTCACGCTCCGCACTCTCTGCCTTCACCTGGCGCGCCTCGACCCGAGGACCGACCCGGACCACCTTCGCAGCCACCGTGACGGAGCTCCCCGCTCCCCTGGCATCAAGCCACCCGCTTGACCCAAGTTCACCCGGCTCGAACCTTGTCCGTCGCCTCCGAAGTCCCTGCGCACCACCGACAAACAGACAAGTGTATCTAGTACTCCGGAGACCTCTCCGGGTTAGCAACCTCCGGTACACACTCCGGTGTACCGCCCAAAGTACCGAAGCCATCGGTACGAACCCTGTCATCGCGTACTGTCGGACCCCTCCGACAGGCACACTCCGCTGCACAGCTGCAGCAAGCAAACACCGAACACACTCCGGTGACACACCTTCGAACACCCTTCGGAGGTACCACCTCCGAAGCCCCTCCGGAGGTACCCTTCGAACAGAGGGTAAATAATCCTGTCAATCACTCATCACATACACCGAAACCACCCTTGGTTTCTCAGAAACCAAACAATATGTAGACTAAAGTTTAAAGTTTAGTGCATTGAAATCTTTATTGTTTATTAGAAACGTATCAAAACCGAAGGAAGGGAGGTGTATATTCCATCGTCCACTCGATCGACTTGCATTGATGGGTTTCATAAAATGACGAAATCTACATATCCGATCACCTTATCCAATGTTTGTGTTGAGTATACATCTGAACTTACCAATTCCTTTCGTTTTTTTTGTTCCATGATCAGTGCTAGCTCTGATTTGTGTGTGTACTGTGGGCAGCCAAACAAGTTAGTATTTTGCTGTGTCCTAATTAAATGTAATTATCAAATCTATATATTTTTCGTTTTTTTGCCTAAAAGGAATTTATATTTAACATAAAGCACATTGTTTGGGTTTATGTTAAAGAAATTTTTGATCTTATGCCACAAAGTTGAGTGGTGTTTACTTTTTTGCCACATTCTGTGCGTTTGACAATTGGGCTCAAGGGTCACATGTCATACACTCATATGTGGCAAAAGAGCAAATTTCACCAACTTATGTGTGGCACGAGAGCAAATCTCCGTGTGTTAAAAGGTAAATATAATATATATTTTGACATGTCCGAAACGGAATATAAAAGGTCACATACAAATAAACTTGACGGCTCAATTACTAAGATGGGCCGACAATTTGGCAAAGAAAATTAGCCCAATAAATTGCAGTGAGCCTCTTTTAGTTTTTTTTTTGGAAATTTGTGATTACCTTTAGTTCGTTTTTTTTATTTTTGAATTTGTGAGCTTAAAAATCTAAATTTTTTATGATAATCTAGAAAATATTGTATTTTTAGTTTAATTCTAGATTCTGTAGTCATTGAATTTTATAATATAAAAAAAACTTAGACTGTTTGAGATTTAGAGATTATAGAAGTAGTTGAAGTGCTAGAACTTAGTTTTTTTGGGGGGAAATGGAGTGCGTCATTACAACATGGTTAAATTATTAATTAGAATTAACCATAAAAAGTTAAAAAACGGACCGTTCTTATTTTTTATTAAGAAACTTTTATATGTAAACCCTTAAAAATCCTTCTAAAACGAGTGTATTATTGCCGCCGCTTGGGATTAATTTTAGAATTTTAACCTCTTTATTAGTCGGTAAACACAGATGGTTTACATGCACATATATATAAACTTGTACATATATACGCAACATCGATGTGTATGTACGTATATACACCGTACGTACTTATACATCGATGTGTATGTGTACGTATGTACGTACGTAGGATACACCGTATGCACTGGCGGTTTTCACAGGAAAAAAACACACATATATATGACACGCACGTACGTTCCAGCTTGATTTCACCAAACATTAGTCCATTATATTATATTGTATGATCACTCGTCGTCGTCGGCGAATTCCACGGTCCTGTTGGTATTCTTCTTGCCGCTCCGGCCGGCGGCGGCGGCGGCATCGGCGCCGCCGGGCTTCTTGCGGTAGGCCTCCTCGTAGCGCTTGGCGGCGTCGACGCCGCGGTCGGCGAGGCGGCTGAGGTTGGGCACCTTGTAGTTCTGCGCCGCGTACACGCCCACCGCCGTCCCCACCAAGAACGGGAACAGCCGCCGCAGCAAGCAGCCCATCGATCGATGATACTGTGTACCTCGCCGGCCGGCCGGCGATCAACAACTAATTAAGAATTGTAGTGTTACCTCAGAGCTGCAGATAAAATATGCAGATGAGAACCCCCGTCTCTCCCTCCCTCTATCTATCTATCTATCTATCTATCTATCTATCTATCTATCTATATATATATATATAAATTTGAGAGACTATCTCCCTAAAAAATTAATTAATTAATATTTAGTATTTTATATTGATCCTAAAGTCTAATATTTATATCTGAAGTCTACCCTATACGCTAGAATTTTTTTTGCTTAGCACCCGTTCATTCTTTAGTTTAAAAGTTTAGTCTCGGTATATCATATGTTTATATGTTATTTTAGAGTATTAAATGTAAATTATTTATGAAACTCATTCATAATCGATGGATTATTCACGGGACGAAACTAATAAGCCTAATTACGTCATGATTTGACAATACGATGCTATAATAAATATTTGCTAATCATGAATTAATTAAGATTAATAAATCTGTCTCGCAAATAATCACCTGATTCTACAATTATTTTTTTTAATTAGTCCACGTTTAATCTTTCAAATTAATATTGAAATATCTGATATGACACAGATACTAAAGTTTAGTCTACGAACCTAACCCCTTCCTTAATCCATCTATTTTTTGAAACTAGCTCATTGTTCACCTTTACCTGAAGTTGGGTGATGTTTGCGTTGAAAGTCGGGTGATACGATGACGCATCGTCCACTTCAGCTGAATTTCTTGGACAAGGGTGCAAGAAAAGGAAGTGATCAGCTAGCTAAGCTAGGTAAATTAAAGCAGCAGTCTACGTACGGATGAATAATAATAATGTTCCCATGCATAGAAAAAATAATCATATAATGATATGTGTTGTCATGTCCATTTGAGATCAGTATTAATCTCTACGAGATGTATTTTGATTTCTAAACAGCCAAACCTCAAAGATTTTAAATAAGCATGCAAACAAATTTGGTGTGTAAAAAATTATATCAATAGACTCTTTATTAAATTGCTTTATATATATATATAAAAGAAGAAATTGATAGTTAAAGTTCAATGTTGGATACCTTATTAAAAATTAAAACATGTCTTGTAAAGAAAACTATGGAGTACTACGTAGTAAGTAGTAGGACATGAGGAATAATTAAGTGCATATTAATTGAGACCTGACCTTACAAGAATGTAATTAAGGCTACAACACCAGGTTTGTGGCAATCTCGATCCTAATTAGCCATATAGTTTACGATAATCAGACCAATAATAATCTTAAAGTTAGAACTTTCTCATTATATTAGCTGGTGGTTTAATTTGTGGTAATCAAACCAATAACCTTCGAACCGAACAGTTAATATAATTAAGGATGATTTTACGGTTTTAATGTGGGCGTTTGGTTCAGAGACATGATGGAATGAGACGGTTCTATCCTAGTTTTTTTGGATGGGATTGTCTTATCTCATGTTTGGTTGTGAGGGATGAGGATGTCCTATTTTATGTTTGGTTGGTGGGTTGAGAGAAATGAGACTCCGCGCCGAAACCTCCGTCCCACACCGAAACACCTTCGGTCCGTTTCGAAAGGCCCATCCCTAAAGCCTTCGTCTCGCAACCTTCGGCCCGCCACAGAACCTCTAGCCCCGTCCCGAAGCCTTCGCGCACGAGGTGGGATGAGCTCGTCCCTCTTTTTTTTGGACAAGTTCATCTCAAATATTAGGGAAATATTCCTTGGTGGGACAACTCCGTCTCACCTGACTCCGAACCAGACACGATAAAAAACGGGACCGGCCCGTCCCATCCCACTTTATCCATGGAACCAAACACTACCTAATAACCCTGGAGAAAAAACTGTTATCTCCTGAAATACACCGAAATTTCTGTATAATTAAGAACGATAGCTGTTCTGCCGCCGCTGATCACACGGTTTCATGGATAGACATTGAGTGACTTAGCTTCTTCCCCAAGAGTGAGCGAGCTGACCACTAGTCTAGGAAGTAGGAACTGCAGGAATTATATTATATTCTTTTGCTCCCCACCGAGCAAGACGTGTACTTGTTCTAGTTTTCCTTTCTTTTTTTTTTCTGCCAATAAGATGATTTTGGGCAATGCTTGGACGGATATATGACCAAAATACGATCTGAGTTTGGTTGCTTGGTACTTGCGGCTTATAAGCATATTTAATCTTAATTTTTAGAGAAAAACTTTGGAATTAATTTATTGTAATTTTGTATTTATCTTTTGCTTCGGGTCTGCTAAGAGAGGAATATATAAAAGGTGATTTTCATGGTTTAACCAAATTTTGTGGACGATTCAATGGCTTAGATTTAATATTAATGATCATATAGATTAATTATTGCATGCACTAGAAAAAAACAATAAACAAACTTTCCGTGCGGATGACTTATATACAAATTAATTTTTATCATCAAGCCAATTGACCCAATTTTAATGAACGATCTATATTAATTTCAATTATTACCTCTGTAAAAGATAACAGAGGTAACATAAATTGATCCATATGAAAATCTTGCTCTAAAATATTTCTTGTAAAAGCAGATTATAAACCAAGTGAGAATAGAGCTCTGACCAAGTTTCGATTTTGACTTGTTACCCTCCTACCAATATGCTTCTCAGATACAGTCCCTTCAAAGTACAGTGTGAGAGATCAATTGTGCACAAAACATATGGTTGCTAATTAAAGAGGAAAAATTATAAGTGCAGATATCACGAAAAAAATTAATACATCGGTGGTTGCTAATTATTTCTCCCCTTTTTATATATTAAAATTTATTTCTGAGAACAGCTTCATCATATCGTATTACAATTAATTAAAGCGTAAATACATATTCATGATGACTTGACGAGGGTGTGACAGCGGAAGCAGCTAGCTGAACAGTGAGCACAAATTACTCCTACTCGTCGTCGTCATCTTCGTCCATGGAAGCGGCGGCGGCGGCGGCGGCGGCCTTCTTCTCCTGCTTGCTGCCCTTCTTGGACCTCATCGTCGCCCTCTTGCTCGCCTTGATGTCGCGCTCCTCATCTTCAGCCTCCTTAATAGAATCCACCACGGGCCAATCGGCGGCGGCGGCGGCGTCATCGTCGCGACTGCGACGGTAGTGACGGCAGCAGCGCTGGCGGCGGAGAGGGCAGTGGTCGTGGCGGAGGCTCGTCAGGGCGGCGCCGAAGCCGGTGCCGGCCAAGAAGGCGAACCCATACTTGTAGAACGCCATTGATCGATCGAGATCACACGGGAAGCAATGAACAAGATGGTGAATATATAATCCTAGCTGGTGTACGTACAGTTCGTCCGAATTCTGATCAAATTTCGCAGCTTTTTTTCCCTTCGAGTTTGTGAGTGCTTGAGATAGATGGATCAGTGATCAGCTAGAGGATATTATATATATACAAGCATGCGAGTGGTGGTAGAAGTGGTGATAATTTACAATTAAATAATTCAATGTGACTCTTATTAATTTCTTGGTCCCTTGTCCAAGGCACGAGCAAACCAACGGCGATAATCCGTGAATATAATACCGCGTGCAAAATGTTCTATCTATAATTTATTTTACTTTTAAACTCTCTTATAATATTAGTTACAAAAGGTTTCCGAACATGCGATGGCTATTAATTTGCAATAAGGAATTTTACGTTAATTTTATAAGAATTAACTTTTTTTTTCTTCCATAAATCCCATTCTCTTTTAATATAAATACATGGAAACTTTAATTTGTATTTTGACTAACACACATAGAAACGCAATGAAATATTTACATGTTTGATGTTTCCGAACCTTGTGTCCTATAGCAATTTTATGATATTTTTGTTGTAAATTTTGATAGCTTTTTATACCTAGACATGCAGCAGGAGATATCAAAATTTATATTAAAGTGTCACCTTTTCTACCATACAGTCTTCTAAGAGATTCCATATTTTTATATGCCTTAGATACTATAATACAAATAAATATGATACTTTTAAAGCACGCTAAAAAATACATATAAAATTATGGTGCCTACACAAAAAAAAATGACGTCATTGTGTTGACTTTTCCTGTTTCAAAAGAGTCAACCTTGGGCCATGGACCGGCCCGTCCTACTTTACTTCGGTACTTCAGCAGTCATGTTGGGCCTGGAAGGGCCACGCATTGTGATTACGGCCCATTAATTTTGTTTCCGTCTTTCTTCCGAAGTACATTGAATGTGTCCATTAAGGGCCCATTAAAGATACGTACCTGGAGAAGAAAAGAATAATTCGATTTATGCCATTATAATTATGTGACTTTAGAGAAATACCATTACAATTCGCATATTTAGATTTATGTCGTTCCGGAATTGTAGCTTTTTGAAAATGTAATGGCATATTTCGGAATTCTCTAAATTTATAATGGTATAGTTCAAAGTTCTCTGAAATTGTAATGGCGTGAATCTAAACATGTGAATTGTAATGACATTTCTCTAAAGTCGTGAAATTTTAATGGTATGGATCTAACTTTTCCAAGAAGAAAAATGATAGTTTCTTCGAATTCTCACTAACTAGATACTCAAATTATCCAGATACTTAGACTAGCCAATTATATATTAAGAATATATAGCCGTCAGAAACTAAAACAAACATGTCTTTTAGGAGGGGCGCCGGGATTAGACGCGAGACGTTAATCAGTACCGTTGTAGTTTCCAGATTTATGCTAGGTATAAAGTTTACACTATAAATTATAGCAGTGTAAATTTTCATTTTTAGTTAAAAATAAAACCACTTGATTCAGCTAAATACTCTCAATTTTGGATAAATACTCTCAATTTTGGATATCCTGGACATAATTGGTATCTTCGGTCGGATTCAGGATACACAAATTTGGCAGTGTGCATCTATGACGACATTACTGTAAAAAATTATGTCTTGTGAGTTGCAAATATATATACTAAATATTAGCTGACACGTACGGATTGCATTGATTATATATATACGATCGAGTCCCTCAACGACTACAATAAATACTGCTGCAAATCTCCGAATCACATCAACAGAACAAAATAAGACCAGAAAAAAAGTGAAAATCTTGGGGAAAAAGAGGCAAGGGGAGGGGAGGAGTGGAAGCTAGCTACCCGAGAGAGAGAGAGAGAGAGAGATCGCCGGCGATGCTCTTGGTCTACCTCCTCCTCTTCCTCCTCTCCGCTTCCGCCTCCTGCTGCCACGCCACCAGCCGCAACCACCGACTCCTCCTCCCCGCCGCCGTCCCTGCTGCCTCTCCGCCGTCGTCGGCGGCTTCCGGTGACCACCGCACCGCCATGGTACGTACGGTACGCATGCTGCATGCATGCATGCATGCATGCATGGACGCGCGCGCGGACGTCGATGCGAGTGTTCTTGGTTAGTTCTTCCGTTGATGTGTGCACGTATTCTGCAGCATGTTTTCTGGTCCCCCTACGCATATGCGCACGCGGCCGCGACGGCGATGGGGAAGCGGGAATCGCCTCCGGCGCCGCCGGCCGCACAGCAGGACACGGAGCTGCTGTCCGGCGCCGTCGAGGGCGCGCTGACGACGACGTTGACGGCGGCGGCGGAGCAAGAGGACGCGGCGGCGACGATGGTGCCGCTTCCGGCAGCGGAAGGAGGATACACCGAAGTCGGAGGGGATGGCGGTGATCGGCATGAGAGGGCGGCGGTGGACGACGCCGCCGGCGTCGACTACTCGCCGCCCAAGACTCACCCTCCGTCTCACAACTAGATAGACATGTAGAAGATGACGACGATCAATATATTCCATGCATGCATGCCTCGATCGATTTGGCTTAATTTGTTCAAATTGCTATAAATATTTGATATGTAGGAGCAACATGTGAAGAATTTGTGTTCAAAATTTGTGTTTTCTTGCTCTGCTCAATCTCTGTTAATTTGCTTCTCCATGAAAGATATATCATTGTTTGAATCAGTGTGTTGTTCATGCATGCAAAGTGCAAACACGCAGAGGGTTGATAATTAAGTTAATTTTTATGTTACGACGACGATCATATATTATCGATCTATCCAACTAAAGTGGAAAAGAACTGAAGAACAAATAAGAAGAATATATATACACACACACAACTTGGTTGTGAAGAAAATCCTCATCTCATGGACATGGCCGTCCTAGAAAAATTATAAAAAATATTGAATAAATTAAACATTTTATAAAACTGAACAAATCAATGGTACAAAACTATGGGTTGTTTGGATGGGTAAGTAAGTTGCCACACTTATAACAATTTGCTCACTACACTTTAGGCTAGGTTTAATAAAAAAATAGTCAATGATAAGTAGGTCTAAGGGCATGTACAACCATGAGACGACGGAACGGTTTTTAAAGTACAAGAGACAACAAAGAAACTGCATGGTACAACTCTAAGCCCCTGAATCATAAATGCAGCTAAGAGACACTGCGTATGGAGAATCGTGTAGAGACGGGCTCTTCGCGAAGAGTCCGTCTCTTGTATTTTTTTCACTTAACCCCCTAGAGACCTCTCAAGAGACCACATATTAAATGAGGTTGTACACGCACTAAAGTGTCAGTTGAAATGGTGATCCAAATATTGCACTGAATTTAACAAAGTTTGGTTTGACAAAGTTAGACAACAACCAAATAACTCCATTGTATCTTAAAACCAGGCTAAAAATATACGTAGATACTTGTGACCCGGAGAAATTTGGGAGTTGCACACCTTATGCATGTCAGTGTCAGGGACGGCCACGGCCTGCTTATGGATGGAAATTGAGGTTGAATTGACTGAGAAATAAGTCGATGCTCATTGGCCATGACTGTAAGTAGCATCCAGGAGCAGCTGCCTGCCCTAAAGCTAGGGTTTTGAAAACTAGAAACCTTGGGAATGTTGGAGCGGTGCATGTACTATAGCTACCTGTATCTATGATCCATTGACTGATTGACCCCTTCTTTGCGACATGCATGTTTGATTGTTTGAATGCTGGGCTTCCATGGGCTACTGCTGCATGCTGCATGTCAAAGCAGTTGCAGTGGGCCAGTGGCCATCCTTCTTCCCTGTGAGGCAGTGAGCTTTCGCCTTTCAGAGATCTGTGTGAGGAATCTGAAAGAATTCAGAGCGCAGATTGTTGTCGATATATGTAAGCATCGTTGCTCATTTTCCCCTGAGAAATGAATACACAAGCTTAATTACAGCTTTCTTTTCGTTCGTTCGGAAAGGAAGAACAGATAGTTGTTGATGAGAAAACCGCAGGTTAATTATCACGTGCTGAATCTTGATATTTGAGATCCTTGCTTACGCTGTAATCTGTATATATAATTGATCTCTACTCCATATATATCAATCTCGAGAACTTTACAAAAATCCAGAGCTAGCTAGACTGGCTTGCATTGAGTCCATATTAATCCTTGTTGTTCGTAAGCCTCATCAGCCGGCTTGCAATTGTGTTGGAATAGGATGTCAGGAACGCTGTAACGAGCTCCCGCTCCCATGCCGGCTTGCTGCAACCGGTACAGGAGGACGTGCACTGTATCTGAATGATCAGATCGGATGAGATGTTGCAGCAAGGCCATTGAACTTGAGAGCAACTGGCAATTAATTGGTTACACCACAACTGCAGTCTGCAGAAAGCCTCACTTGCTTGGTATCCATCTTCAGAGATGCACCTTTGCTTGTGCTTTTGATTCCTCAGCCCAACAAGTTCAGAGTCACCCTGTTGAACAAGTTCATACCCTATCTCTACACTGGATCTTCTAATGTTGCTTCTTTTTGTTGTTGTGGAGGCCCAACATCTCCAAATTACAGGTAATAGCATGTGGAGCACATCTTTGATCTTCCCTGCTTGCCAAATACCAATCCACGTAAGGGCTCGTTCGGTTAGGAGGAGATTGAAAGCGATTGAGGGAGATGGGAGATGATTTTAGTATAAATCCCGCCGCTCTCCCTCAATTCCCTTCCCCAAAGGTATTAACCGAACAGATCCTAAGACTAATTCGGTTAGAATGAATTGAAGTGGATTGGAAGAAATTAAAGAAATTGTAATATAAATATCCTCTAATCCCTCTTAATTCCCTCGATCTCTTCCTCGAGAGGGGACATATGCTCTAATATGGGCTAGATACTGAATCAATTTTTGGCAAATTTTGCGTGAGCTGAAACAATATGCATGGCAAATAATATGCTCCAGCCGGCGGTCCGGTTTCGATAATGGCGTCTTGTCGGTGCGATTATTGTGCTAATGATGCTTGACCGTGTCTGTCATTAGAGCTAATCTTGTGTGTTGCTGGCAGTCGACGCAAGTGACTTGGCGTGGCGTACGTCCATCGCGGGAGTTGACTTTTGAGATGTTTTTCTGTTGTCAAAAGCTAAGCCTCAAAATACAATACTTATATATGGTTATTTTTTGACAATTTTTTTAAATAAATATGTAAATAAAAAGAGCCACAGTAATCGATCGTTTTATATCGAAAAACGAAGATTTCTAAAATAAAAAGGAATCATAGAAAATTCAGAAAAAACATAAGAAAAATCTAGACATATAAAATAAAAGTTAAAACACAGCGATGAAATATTTGTTATGGTATTTATTATTATTTTTGTTGAATTAAATGGCGGAGAAGCACAAATTTAATTGCATTTTTGCGGAAAAAAAAAACAAAAACAAAAAATGGGCTACTGGGGCAGACCATTTTTTATTTTAAACGACGTGGTACGTTGTGCTTCAAAATTATTTTAATTTGAATACTTTTAAAACAAATTCACCAAAAATTATCATAAATCAACTAGTATTTATATGATCTTTTATTTTCCAAACAAAAAATTTTGAACCAACCATTCGACCGGTGGCGGACTGTTCAATGACAAGTTATCGTAGACGAGCCAGACAGTTGTAACTAGACAAGTTACACTACTACAAATACTCACTGTAGCGGCGGGCAAAAATGTAGGTACTGTAGTGGCGGACAGCGTAGCAGTGGTGGACAATTGGCTATACTAGTGGCGGGAGTTGGCGCGACAGTGGTTACTACTATAACCAATCTGATTATTATATATTACTACAATTACTGATCTAGTCGTTCATCCAAAAATCTTGAATTGCTAACCGCAGGTTGGTCCATGCACAGTGACTTCAGTTTACCAAACCAACTAACTAACTGTCAACCGACAAGCAGATGCCGTCATTAACTACCAAGAAAACGTGCCACGTGTGCTGGCCCCCCCACGCACCTGCATTATTTTAAGCACTAAGCACACTGTTGACCTTCTTCAATTCCTTTCCCTGCTTTTCCTTCTAACAAAAAGTCAAAACCCAAGAATTATAAAAGTGTTGTCCAAAAGGAAAAGCAGGAATTATATATATAAAAAAGTATGTGCAAGTGAAGGGCAGCCAAGTCAAAAGACCCACAAATAACTCAAATGCATTGCCAAGTGTGTGTGTGTCACACGCTTTTGGAAAGTGAAATCCAGCCTCAAAAACCACTCACTAATCAACAAGCAAATTGGGGATTTGCATGGCCACAGGAGGGCCTGCAGGCCATGTGTGCAAACCAACCCAAATCAATCAGCTGTTAGCTGCAACCTTAAATCTCCCAAGTGGCCTCCCTCTCCCTGCACCTAGTCTAGTGGACCCGGCGCCACCCGCGCACCGGTGGCGCGACACGTCGGACACGGCGCGGGGGCGAGCCAGTGCCACATTGACACGTCGGCGTGACAGGTGGTGCGCATTCGCCGGCTCAGGTGGTAATGCCCACTAAAAAAGACAGAAGGAAAGGGGGTGTGCTAATCATGATCATTGTCATGAGCTAGGGTTTTAGTGGATCAATCCTCATTTTGTCTGGGATCTTTGGAGGGTGTGTGGCAGGAAAGTTGATGAGGTGGGTGTTGCATGCATGGATTGATGCTGCCTGACCTTGCCTGTGCTGTGACATGTCGGCCTTCATGCTCCCTACCTCCTTGTTGTTTGTTGGCTGTCAATTTGGGGCCACAGCTCAGCTCCTGCCATTTCCGAAAAGGGATAAATCCTCCTATCCTATTATAATTTTAAAGAATCAAAAAAATACTATTGTCACTGACTGTGTTGGTACGTTTTCGCCTACCGGGTGACACACCTAGTGACGATAAAAATGTAATAATTGTAATGGCACATTTATCTCTAAAAAAATGTTTATCTTTGGCACAAACTTTTGTCGTTAAGGGTACATCATCTCAAAAATTTATGATGGTGAAAAGACTCATTTTTGCAAATGCTTTTTCAAGGGATGAAATGAATTGATTGATATGCACATGTTGTCGGTTACCCAGTCAGGTCAATTATGTTGACACCATATTTTGTGGTGGAGGATTCATGCCACATTTCAGTGGGTTCACTTTACAAATTTATTTGAGTTCCTATAGTTTATACATAAATCTGAGATGCGGCCTTACATGTGCTAACTTCTAGCAGCACTAGAAGATCATTTCCTCACCTCACGTGACATGTTTTCTCATAATATATGTCGTAATTATGGTTCAATATAAGCTCAATCACATATATAATGTGAACTCAACATATATGGTGCATTACATAGTCTACGTGACAAAGATTTATATTATCGGATGGCTAAGTATTGTTTTTTAATTTATCATTGATGATAAAAGTCTACTCCGACTAGTCTAGCTTTTGACCTCAATATATCACTAAAATCTACGATCGTTAGCTAATAAGTCTATGATAACACCATTGATATAGAATCGGTCTATGATAACACCATTGATATAAAATCCACCCATGTGTCGGTCCGCGCTCCTAGATAGCCCTAAGAGTAACCTCTCAACCTTCACAATTTCACTTACCAACAAGTCATAAACTACTTCACAACAGTGTTCACGTGGCGTTAAGTGTTAGTCGGACGATGACCCGACGCCTAGCACCTAGGGACGCCTAGGTGGCACTTAGGTCCGATTGTTTCTCTTCATTTTCCTAATTCTAGCCATTAATTTTACTAGTTTTCAGGAGTCCAGTCATAAATTTTACTAGTTCACATGAGTTCAGCCATTAATTTTAATGGTTCTAAGGAGTTTAGTCATTAGTTCCTATGAGTTTATTACTTCAGTTTTGCTAGTTCCTAGGCTTCATCACTTCATTTTTATTTTTCCCACACAATTGTTCCTAGTTCCTAGGCAGCCTTTTCCTCTCCTCTCACCCAAAGTCTACAACCTTTTCTCCTCCTCCTAGCAAGTGTCCAGGCACATGTGTTTGTTTTGCTCCTTGCTCGCGAGGTGTTCAGGTGTCTTCTCCTCCTGCCTTCGCACGTAGCATTGGTCCTCCGGCTGCCGGATCTGGGTCGAGTGAGCGTCCGACAGCTTGATCCCACATCGCCGAGCCAGCTCTGACCGCCTTCTCCCCTCCCGCCGACCTCCCACCACCGGATCTGGCCTCTTGCCTCCTTCCTCTTGCCGGATCTAGTTGCCTGCCCCCCTCCCGCCGTCGGTTCTGGACCGCCTAGGCGTCGCAATCAACTGCCCAGGCCATGGTTGACCTGCCTAGGCGCCCCCACCTGCCTAGCCGGCCTCCGCGCGGCGATGGGGTGGCGCCCAACGCCTTTTGCCGCTTAGGCGGACGCATAGAGCCACGTTTTCAAACACCGCTTCACAGTTGAAAAAACATACTAGGTGTTGTACACTTGTATTTTCCTTTTCCTCAACATGAGATTTTCCTCTTGTTTTCTCCTCTTTATTTGTGGCAGAAAATGATGGCCACTCATCTACTAACCATTGGTGGAGCCCCCACATGCATGTACAATCTTATAAGCACAATTCATTGCATGCTAGCTCTGACCCTATCATAATATCCCTGCCATTATTCTATCTATCTCTAATTTTAGTGCAAATATAATTTATGGAATTAAAAAGATAGTAACATGCATTTGCCCCCTCCACTAACTTGAAAAGTAATAAAATCGTTGCGTCTTTGACCTATCCCCTTAATTTAGTCAACCTATGATTGTGATCATGCTGTGGCCATCTGCACTGATCACAACAACTCACAGGGATATATATATATATATATATCCAAGTTTCCAAGTGTATCATTAATTAATTCCTGGATATATATATATATATAATTTGTGAGCAAATCTTTTGGAAAAGAAGAGTATTTGATGTTTGTCAACTGAGTTTGTTAATTATAAACAATCATATATATCAAGAACCAGCCATTATTAATCAGGCATCTATAAATAAACCTGCTTAATTAAACACTATGACTAAACTAAATTTCGGTGACAAAAGAGAAATTAAACCATAATATATCAAATTATGTTATATCTATGTGCCAATTGTCAAATAAACTATACTTACAACTCCTCAGATGATAAATTATTTCTTTCTGGGTGTCTATGTTTTTTAATCGAAACGCGTACAATCGAAACAATAATGATGTGGAAATTAGAAATGGACGCTAATTCCTGCATTGATATTTGATTGACCGTTAGGTCAATTAATAGTCATGCAAATTTCTGCATTCGTTCTGTTCATCGGTTGTTGTCTGTCCCTTCAATTTTGTTCAGTTGTTGGGTAGCATGCACCTGCACCCATATACTATACTGTGTTTTGTTGCCCTAGCTAGTAGCTCCTTTTCCATTGTGCAGCGGTACAAAGAAGCACACTTGTAATAAATCATCTAGAAATATATTTGATACTATTTACGCAATAGAATGTTGGACGTGTTAGGTATACTGTCTTATTAGTGACGGGTCATAATTAGACTTATCATCACTAAAGAGGAAGCACACTCTTTAGTGACGGGTTTAATTACACCACCCATAAGAGTAATAAACGTGGCAGGCCGCAACTATCGTCCGTCACTGATGATGTTACATCATTAACATGATAAAAGTGATAAGAGACTTATCCGTCACTAATAAATGTTATTACTCACGACTAATAGGGTTTGGTCTTTGCACACGGTAGACAACTTTCACCATGATCGGTTAGTCCGTTAAGTTGGTGTGGTTTCTTCCTTTCACCGGTCGCACGCACTGACACATGTGATGACGAAGTAGCGGACAAAAAGACGACGGATATGGAGATTGGCTAGCACTGTATGAAAAATCTTCTAATAACAATTATACCTAAACTATAATGAATTAAAAGTACAAATTTATTCTCCAAAATTGACAACCAATGCAAGATTAATCTACTAATAGTATTATATATACTACAATCGATCACAAGTAGAATACATGGTAACATCACTCTAGAATAAAGGAGAGAAGAGCATTTGATCAGGCAATTCAAGTCAGGATTGACACCAATAACACATAAAGGAATTCCATCCAAAACTGTCCGTGATAATGCGCACGATAACATGACAAAATTGGCATCGACGTGCAGTGTAGATATGATATCCACCAACAGCTAGCCTTTATCGATAGATGAGCATTTCCAAGATCGTTCCATGGCCGGCCGGCCGCCTTATAGTCCTGGACTCCTGGCCTATGATGTGACTCCACGATATCCGAGTCAAATTTGTAACGGTGATTCCCCACAATTTTTTTGTATTGGTGCAACAAAGCTGCTAGTGTTGAAATATAAATTGAATTGATCTTCTTTTTCTATCATCTTATGGTCAGCTGTATTCAGTACATACATACAATGCAACTCAATATGATATCGGAGCTAGAGGCGGTTGAGTTCGAATCGTGACTTTTGGATTCAACTGTTGGGTGCATATGTAAAACTCATCAAGCTGGGTTTTTGCTGCTGCATCTCATTTTCTCTGGTGTATTTTTCTTTTTTCTTCTCCTTTTATAAAGCATAATTAAGCTGACACGCGATGTAAATAAAGTCAAACGAACCCAAAGTGATAAACAATGACTCGACCAAATAAAGCAATTAACACGTACGTACAAACTAGAGCTCAAAACAAACTCTACTACCATGCATCATACTATACGTAGTTACGCGTGCGCAAATAAATTAAGCACAGGGTTACTAACAAAAAGCTAGCGATCTCGAGCTCTGAAAATTTCGATGAAATGCATGTGAGGCGATGCGTGGTTTTGCTTTGTCTTTGTCAGTAGATCGATCGAGTAGTCAACACACGTACGGGTGCATGCATTACTGCATATATATATATAATCGTTTGGAAATTAAGCGTACGTACGTGTGAGGTTTCTTGAGTTAGTTGTAGTGCGTGCATGCCAGATACAGATATGATTATGAAGCAGCTAGCAGGAAGTTCCCTGGATGTTGCAGGGAGGGAGCAAGCAATGATGAATTAAGCAAGCCTAGCTTCACAGATTAATTAGGGGGGCCGTGTACGTACGTGTTAATGCTTGCCTTGATAAAAAGTCACTTGTTTTTCCACAAACATGAGATTCATTTGCAGCTACATACCCACTGATATGATGCTCAAGTTCCATGCTGTTACGTTTCATTATTACTTTTTTAAGATTCTTGAAATTGAAAAGGTGTTGCAATCAATTCAATCCTCCCATGCACATCCCATGAACACAAGACAAAGTTGTACATTATTGAGCAAATATCCCACTACATGCAGTCCCCCCTCCTTTTCTCTTTCATCCATTATACACTCAAAATATGAGCAGAAACAGTGCCCTAGCAATTATCCTGCCATTCATTTGTAGCCAAATTCCACCTGTGATACTTGGCATGCATGTTTTACAGTTGTTTTAAATCCGTAGAAACTGTTGGAATATAGAGTGAATTATCAATATTTTTTTCTACTAGTTTAAGCTTTTGGGATGGACTAATAATTGGTGCATGCAACTCAATATGGTATCAGAGACATAGGTATTGAGTTCGAATCCTAGCCGGCGCAAAATTAAATAAAAAATTATAACCCGCTTCTATTGGACACTTGAGGCTTGATAGAGTTTCACGTGAGGGAAATAAAGTGAATCGTTCACATTTCCTTATCAGTTTAAGCTTTTGAATTGAACTAGTCGACGATGCATGTAACTCAATACGATAGTTGTCACATAATTAAATAAATTACAGTCTACTTATGTTCCACACTTGAGACTTGATGAGGTCTAGTGTGACGAGAAGTATTAAAATATAATATGAATTGTCCATCTTTCTCCATCGGCTTTAGCTTTTATGTCGAATGTGTTAGTGAATATAACTTAATAGAAAATATGTTCTACCAGCTCACCTCACTTGTTACGATCTCTATGTATTATTAATCAGTTTATTAACACTACACACGTTTTGATTTTAATTGTTAAGTTGCAACAAGCATCTGGTTATTGTAAGATAAGTCACCAGGTTTAATTTGTTAATGCTGCAGAGGTCTTCCTCAAGGTAATTAATGTGATAGCCTATCCAACACATCATTCCAGGTAGGAGGATGCTGACTCTATGATTTTTCTAACTGCATTTTGGTTATTATTAACTTATATAAAATTGCAATTAATAATCATACTTGGTACAATTGGAGTCAAAGCTAGATGGGGTGATCTTGAAAAAGAATTAATGGAAGCAAAATCCTCATGTCTTACCTACACCAATTAGCATGCAAATTTCCCTAAAAAAATTGCATGCATATAATAAGAACTGTATGAACATTAAAATATGTGCATGATGCTGTTTTTTAAACTAAATTGGTCTTCACTTTTTTATTAAACAAAAGGCGTGTCTGTGTATTTTATTCTTGGGACATATAGATCGACTAAGCCATGCATCTTAATTAATTCGATGTAATAATGTTCATAATTAAGTTGGACACATGCACATCCTACAACAAACAGCATGTGAGAAGTAGAGATGGATATATATATACTACTTGTCACTTCAGTAGTGACACAATACTACTGTTTATATGTGCTGGATCCAGGTGAACATTGCTATTATAACCAGATAAAATTAAGGAAAATAAACATACAAAAATTAGATAGATTATAGATAGCTAATAGCAATGTATAATCATAATATTTATCTGTTGTAGTAATTCTACCACAGCTGCACTCTTGTGTTGTAAAGTGCCTGTACCTTTCATGTGAGGTATCTGAGTCAACATGACTAGTTCAATAATTCAGCATGCAATTAACATTGCCTGGGGTCTAGGCTGCTTAAGCTGTTACTGTTGTACTATTCCACAGGTCTGCACCCTATCAAATGAAAGAACAACTTGGCTGCAAGCTAGCCAACTACTACCAGCAACTGTCATAAGCTCATCTATAGGGATGATAACAAGTATCCAAGAGGTTTTAGCCTACTAGCTAGGATTTCATACTCATAGGGTTTACAAGCATTGGCGGAGCCAATAAATTTTTCGAGCTTGGACAAATTAAATCTAACTACATTTAGTATTTGATATGAAAATTCTATTTTTAATCTCTAAAATAATACTAAAATTATATAGCACATTCACCGACGAACCCGAGTGACTTCACAGGGTCGCTAGGACGTGGCTCTGCCACACAATTTACAGGTACATGTGTGGTGGTATAGCACCTTAAGTCCTTAACCCACAAACCTATGGGTACATGTATGGCTAGTATACATATTTATAAATCTGTGATAGGCTCATATTTATTTATCATATAGTTCGATGGCATATAATATATATCAACATTGTTACATATGTACTCAGATATAGCTAGAGACAATCTAATGGATACATGTTACCTACATAGACTGTGTATGAAAGCGAAGTTGTACCTACACATAAATATAGATTTCCTAACAGGTAAACTTTATCCTAATAGATATATGTATCGGTAGGCGGTAACTATCGGTTACAAACCTATTGTCATCTCTACATATAGAGCAAGTGGATGCAGTGAGCTAGCTGCAGGTTTTAAACATGATATCATGTCATTCAGATAGACACTTGTATTCAGTGGTAGTGCCTTGTGCAGTTCTTTCAACTAGCTTAGTGTGTGTATGCTTCAGTTTTTTCAACTAGCAGCTTCTCGGTTAGAAAACTGAAAGATGAACCAAACATGTGTGGGATAAAATCAATGTTTTCAACCACTCATCGTTTTTTTATTACCAAGTTTTATGGAATCCCTCTATCGTAAATCCACAACGACTCTAACCAACCAACTTCACGTTTTTCGTAACTCAAAGCTTACAATGATTTTTTCACATCTTACGTCGATCTTTTTATCTATAGTTCAATGAAACACAACTTTAATTTACTTATAAGTTATAACTGAGCAATGGTATATCTGCTTCAAGCAGAGTAGCACATGGCAGCCTTTCAGTGGGCTCAAAATACACATCACCATCAAGTGAGTCAAAAAAAAGCTCAATAATGCAGGTGGAAGTTAACATTACCCAGCAAGTATGCCATTTAAAATGTGGTTCACAAATCGTTCTTCGTCTTGAAGACATTAATTTGCAACAACCAAAATGACACGTAGGCTTGCTAATTAGAATGTCCGAATGCGGTGGCGGAGCCGAGAAATTTCTCGAACCCAGCCAAATCTAACTACACTTAGTATTTAATATAAAAACTCTACTTTTAATCTCTAAAGTAATACTAAAATTCTATAGCACATTCACCGACGAGCCCGAACAGATGCCTGGGGTGGCCGGGAGGCGGCTCCACCGCTGTCTGAATGGTAAGTTTTGCATAATTGATGTTGGACAGTTCTTAACACAAATACCCCTGTCAATCATCTTCAGATGCACCTCTCATCAATTAATAGCATATATACATATGGAAGCTAAGCTAACCCCTTCAAGTAAAGTTCATGTACTGGTGAAATTATTGGTTTTGGAATCTTCTCTGTTTGCTTGTTCCAGCAGCATTATGCTCATCTAAAAAAAGGATTAGGATGGTATCTGAGCTTAGCTAATTGTTGATGGACCTTCAAGTCATGCAATATATTTGTCCCATTGGTTTTGGTGAGATAGATTTCAGGGTCCACAATCTGATCATCTCTCTAAGCTTATTAGATGACAGGATTTCAGGGTCCCACTGTTTTTCAGTGGCTATTTTGGAGAAACAATTATAGTTTAGCAAAAGTTGCAAAAGATAATTTTCTATTTACAAAAACTATGCTTATACAATGCTCAAACTTATGCCAATAGGATAAGTGAATTAAAAAGCTAAAGCCAACAATTCCCACTGAATGAAGGCCATACACTGCACTTTGATGTTCCCAAAATTTAGATTAGGCATGCATAGTACACTAAATAATTAATTTGTTAGATCCATCCACACTTAAGGAGGCTGATATTGCTCCTTGGAGCATCTAGAAATTTTCCCAGCTAAATAATAATCCTTCCAAAGATACAGACAAGATTGAGATATCATATCATTCAGTACATTCTTGATATATATATATATATATATATATATATATATATATATATATATATATATACGGTAGCGCTATTCTACACCACGTGTGTAGATTAACTATTCTACACCGTCCACTTTCAGTAGTAGATTTTTTCAGTAGAATAGCAATTGAGTACTATTTTGTTCTCAGTAGTAGATTTTTCAATAGAATAGCTATTCTACACCTGTGGTGTAGAATAGCATTTGTATATATATATATATATATATATATATATATTAGTTGCTTTTCTTGCATTATGCCATATGGAGAATAAAGACCAAATTAGGATGCAAGCAGCTTCAAAGCTAGCTTTAATATGATCTGCTGTTCCTTGGACATTATGTTGCATATTTTGGACCAAGTAATCCAAAAGTAGAGGAACAAGTGGATAATCATTTGATTTCAAGTATTTCAGAGCTCTCCAAAATAATGGAACAGTCCATTTTATGTATAAAAAGGAAAACATATTAGAGCTAGATGATATATATAAATGTTGCAACAAGGGAGGACAAAAATGATTCCAGCATTAACAAGGACCGTGTTGGCGTTAGTGCGATCTGTAGACATAGCACAAATAATGGCTACACAATAACCTGAATTCTAATTTATTTTAGATTCTACAGTTACTGATTCTCACATTATGAGTCCAAAATCTGACCGTTTGTTTCCGCATCAAATTCTAGAAGTAGCTGCAGCTGTCAGAAGCTGAAACAAACATGTCTTTAGTCACTAATTTTTTTAAATGGACAAATTAGTACTTGAAATGAATATATCTCTTTTTTCATATCAGGTGGGGATTTAATTATTTGCCACTCTTAACATGTGAGTGACAACAAAAATTCCACTCTGAGTCACTGACATGTGGGGTCACCAAGTCACTGACTTGTGATCCATTAATTGACATATGAAAAGAGTGGCAAATAGTTAAATTATCCGATAATTTACCTATGCTATAAGATTAGCAAAACCAACCAAATTGCTATATATTACATGACCAGTCTTTCTTCTTGCCATTCCACATCAAGCTCATGCACAATTAACCAAGTACCTGTAGTGTGTCACACGTTGACTTGTACAGCACATATCATGTTTCTCTTTTTCTTGTTTTCGTTTGACCTGTCTTGAAGCCTCACACGTGTCATGTCGATGCAAACGTACATGTGAAAGCAGGATCACACGGGATCTAAATTAAGAAAACAATGGAAGAGAATTAATGGACAAATGATACTAGCTAGTTTTTAGACCAAACACATATGTAGATAGAGAAGTATAAAGTAATTTGGACGCATTTTGTAGGAATTTCACATAAACGGCCGGCTCATGCATGAGAGCCTCTTCGGATATGATCCAACGAAATTAGAAGGATTTTTTTAGAAGAAACGAACTAAGACCCCGTTTGGATTGGGGTTGTTTATTTTTAAGGACTAAAGTTTAGTCTCATTTAGTCCCTAAAATCTCAAACACGATTGCTTATTGGGATTAAAATTAGTCCCTTGGATGTTGCTTATTGGGACTAAAAGTGTCATGCACACTCTATCCTTATTTATGAACCCCTTATTAAATGATGTTTAGACCCTATATCCAAACAAGAGGACTAAATTTTAGTCCCTATTAAAATAAGCAAGTTTTAGTCCCTAAAAATAAGCAAGGTCATCCAAACATGATCTAATTCCTATAAAATTCTTGCATCCTAAAGGAGCCCTCGAACCCTAAAGAAACATGGGAATTTCCTCGTTACATACACTACATATGTTCCTGTCTATGGATGAATATACATACATACATACATACATACATACATACATAGGGCCGGTCCTAGGGTGGGGCCACCGGTGCCACCGCCCCAAGCCCCCACTTTCTAGTGGGCCCCTTATATATGTATATAATATCTTAACTAATATAATGCGGCTACTTCGTTTGTCGTTTCCGTCCGCGTTCACGTGCGTGCCTTTCTCACATCCCATAAAAATCAGCCAAAACTTATGCCTCGTAAAAACCGCCCAAACCACCGGTTCGCTCGAGCGCCCGGCGCGCGCGCAACCGCCCGCCCCGGCCGCATGCGACGCAGGGCAGCGCGAGGCGCTGCATGTGACCTGAAAAGAAAACGTGAGAAAGAAGAAAAAAAGAAAAAAAAGAAAAAAACCTTAGATTTCTGAAAAATCACGCATAAACATGAATTTTACACAAATACCTTGTTGAAAAATAAAGTTCTCTGTTGCAAAGCACATGCATCTAACTAGTTATATGTATATATACATATAGGCAACGTCGTCGCATGCCTGTATCTAAAATCTGATGTTTAGTATTTCCACGACGACGGTAAGGTGTTCACATTACTGCCTAATTAAATTAAGTACTAATTATTGATTATATTTGATTTTATATTTCAGAATAAAATAGTGTTTAAGTGTAAAGTGTTTAAATGTTTGATCAGTTCAAATGTCATATACTTATTTTTACATATTTTAACAGAATCATATTATCAAGAAAGTATGTATCAGACGAACGAGTAGATAAACTGATACAATCATAAAGAGTGAGGAAGCAATTTGATGAAAATAATAGTGAGAAAGCAATCTTGGAAGATGAGAAACAATTTAAAATTAATTATTTTCTGCTTATAATTAATATGACAATCAATCCATTAAAAAGAGATTTGAAGAACTCTAACCATTTAAAGAAATATTTAATTTTTTAATGAGTTCAATAACTTTAAATTCATTGAATGATCTCGAACTAAATGTGTGTTCCATAACGTTGACATTAACCTTCTATTAACATGGTTCATCAGACCTGAATTTAAATGATCTAATTTCTGAGTTACGTGTTTTACGATTTACTTTGCAATAAACCAATGCTAGTTATAGATATTTTTGATTTATAGATTTATAATGTCTCTAGAGAGATTAAATGGTTTGTCAACTTTATACATTATTTTATATCAATATATTATATATATATTTTAATTATATATTGATAAAGGCTCCTAAAATTGGCCCCTCGGGATCTTAGGACCGGCCTGTACATACATACATACATACATACATGCATGCATACATGCATACATACATGCATGCATGCATGCATGCATGCATACATACATACATACATACATACATACATACATACATACATACATACATACATACATACATACATACATACATACATACATACATACATACATACATACATACGTACATGGGGGCCGTTACGGTGCCCCCGTTACATCCCTTCGAGGTAATAGGTTTAAATAATCCCGGCCGTTGGTTAAAGGCATTTAAAATAAATAATTAAAAATAAAAATGGTTAACCGGCTCTAACCGGTCACTCTATCTACCTTCCGTATCCATTTTTCTAGAGAATTCACGATAGCTTTAAAAGTTTTTATTTTTTTTTAAATATTTTTAAAAAAACATAAAAATTGAAAAAAATAGAACTCTTCAAATTTATTTTGAAATGATTTTTTGAAGAGTTCTGAAATAAAATTTTGAATTTTCAAAGTTTGTTTTTATTTTAAAAAAAACTGAAAAGAACATAAAACTTTGAAAATTTGAAAAAAAAGCAAAACTCTTTAAAATTTATTTTCAAATCATTTTATGAAGAGTCTGAAATAAATTTTATAATTTTCAAAGTTTATTTTTATTTTTTAAAAAATTTCTGAAAAGAACATCAAACTTTGAAAAATTGAAAAAAACAGAACTCTTCAAAATTTATTTTAAAATGATTTTCTGAAGAGTTATAAAATATAATTTTGAATTTTAAAAGTTCTCTGTTTTTTCATAAAATTAAAAAAATCTTTCAAAAGTTTACCGTGCATTCTCCGGAAAAGAAATTTCAAATGATTTTTTGAATATTTGTGAAATAAATTTTCGAATTGTCAAAGTTCTTTGTTTTTTTAAATTGTATACGTGTCATATGCCATAAATTAAGGGATTTCAAATATTTTGGGCAAATTGAGGAAAGAAATATATTAGACGCATGGAAATAATTTATTTTGCATGCATGTGGGTCCCACATTTAGGAAAAAGAAGGTAATATGACCTGTTACCTCTAAGAGGTAACAGATCACCTAATTTAAATCTGAGTCATCCAATCACATAAATTAAACGGTTGGTAAAATTTTGGGGTACTGTAAAAATTCCCACATACATACATATGTATGTATATATATCACAGGTCACAGCTGAGGTAGGGTATAATCACAATGGAGCATGGACCCTATTGAGGAAGGGGGAAAGGAGTGGTTGCTTGGGGAGAAGCAACACTTGATCTGTGTGTCAGGATAAAAACCTAGCTTAATTACTTGTTATTCCAGCCTCATTAATTAGCCATCTCTATCTTGCATCCATGGTGTACGTACGTGGTCCTGATTAACCTAACCCAAAAGGGAGATCACACTATATATAATGTTCCATTGCTGAATTCCTACAGAAGCAGAGACTGTGCTAACGAGTCGTCTCACTCTTGGTGCGGATGAGATTAGTTCGAATCTAAATCCAAAAGCTACCGAAGAAAATGACCCTGCTCATGTCACTCGCTACTCAAGAATATGTCATCGGACCGACACTGACAGTCTTTATCATTATCATTATCATTATCGGTTCGAGCTAAATTCAAAAAACCTGACGTCCTCGAGTTTAAGAACTGACGGTGATACATATTTACTCGTAGCCCGGACACAACCGGCGGCGAAGGACCGTCCCTTGTAGCGTGTCAACACTATATCTGAAAAAATAATTTGGAACTAGCAATATATATACAGAGAAAATACGAAAATTTTACGAGCACGAAGCTATATGCGCATCCAAACGTGAGTATCTTTCTCTCCCAAGTTGATGATTAATGTTCTTCCTGAGTTGAGTGTAATCAAGGAATTTGGCAACCTTTGAATATGATCACCAGCTGGGGGATCGGAGCAAACTAATGCAAGCAAGACCACCTTTTCACGAAGAATTTCCCTTTTCCGGGAACAATTTTTCAGGACCATTTCGCGAAGATATTGACGCCACAAATCGTCTAGTCGTGGAGGTGTTTCAATGCGGGAGAAATTTATGACACCACAAATTTGAGGGCGTTTTGATTATTGGCTGAGCAGTTTGAGTTGAATTTTGCAAACTGTGCATTGTAATTGTCTGCTCTCTTGTATGTTAAGACCTCGTTATAGTCCTAAATCCAAGATTCTGAAAATGTAAAACTCCGCTTCTCGAAAACTTGCTCCGCTCTCGTGGTTTTCTCGGTTTCTGTTTTCTTGTTCGGGATCTCACAAAAGTCCGATTAATCCACTAGATAAACAACTTAACATAAGAAATAATGGATCTAAGGGTTGATTAAAAGTATTTAGTTGGTTTTTTTAAGAAGGCCACAGGAGCCCGACCTTTTGCTCACATCCCGTTCTACAAGTATTTAGTTGAGTTGTCTGCCCATTTTAAAAACATTTAGGCATAAATTCAGAAGAAGAAAAACAAGCTACACGTACGTGTAGTATTTACAAGCAAGAACAAAAAAAATCATTCCGACAAAAAAAGCGGCCAATACGCCGGTGACAAGCCAACATTTATTTTGAATTTATTTCTTTTTTCTCGTGCTCTGGTTAAGTTTATTTTTCATAACTTGTGGACCAGATAGGGAGAGGGAGAGAGAGAGAGAGTTGATGCCTTGCATTAATTCCATATTTTAGTTGCCCTTTTTGGAGAGCATTTCTGCCTCCCCTAGCAATAACCTGAGTCTCATTATCTATCTAGGTGATCTCTGGAATATTTGATAGGTTGGATGGCTTCCCAATAGGAATAGGAGCATCACATCTTCAATTCCTTCTCTTTTCTTCACTTCCTTTTCTTTCCTTTGCTTAATTCATTCAGTGCTTTTGTTTCTTTTCTTCAGTAGGTGTGTGGGCATTTTCAGCTTAGTGTCTTAAGAAGAGAGAGTTCATTAAATTCCTATCCAGATAACAATACGACGTGCGGTAATCCCACTTTTAATGATGTTTGGTTGAAAAAGGAGTAGAATGAGATGGACTCTGAGGGCTTGTTTGGGAGCCCACAATCCCAGCCCATCCCTGGGGATGGGCCGAGATTTTGAACTAAAATCCCGGCCCATCCCCAGAGAATGGGTCGGGATTATGGGCTTCCAAACCAGCCCTGAGAGGGAATATTCAGCTCATCCCACCTCACACGTGCATGCTAGAGAGGCGGCATGGTAGACTCAGGGCGATGGTGAGGTGCCAAACAGAGCTTATGCATAGACTTTCGCCACATGCTTGACAAAATGACTACACAAACATGACTCGAACCATCTCTCCAAGCAAGTAAAAAAACGAGACTCATCACTCATCTCATTCTATTATCTAGAGAATAGTCTTTAAAGTTGAATAAATGTAAAGCTCGAACCATCTGACGCAATTTCGTCCAAATCTTGAATCAAGGATAGACGACAAATGGACTTATATATACTTTCTCTCTAAAAACAACAATTCTAATGAAATATCGAAAATCGTGTAATTGCATTATTATTATTATTATTATTATTATTATTATTATTATTATTATTATTATTATTACTAGTGTGGTTTATTCAGTCTTTCTGTTGCAGATTGCTACCTCCACTCATGGTGGTAAGCAGCCTTTGCAGATAACCTATGGAGTATGGACAACTCCTAACCAAAGGAAATTCCCATATGGACACCAAATTCTTAGTCTAAAGGATAGATCATACTAATAAAATATGCGATTGCAAGCTACACCTTCAAATCACTTTACTCCAAACCCTTTTGAGTTACATTAAAAAACATGCATTGGTGCGTGTCTATTCCATCCGATTTCTTATATAAATTGTTTTGTACATATATACGAACAAGAATTAAAAAATCAACTCCAACGACTTCACTACTCTCTCGTTGTTATACTTTATGGAAGATGAATTGTTGTTTATTTGTAAGAGGAGTATTATTATAGAAGTTATATTTAGAAAAAATCATATGAATAAAATGACTTATATAAAAATCAGATGTAGTAAAATACTTGTTGGCAATAAAATTTGTTTACACCTTGTTTGGCATATTTAATAAGTACTTACAACATTGTGGTGTATCCGATTTAAATAGAGGTACGATCTGAGAACCGATAGATTGTGGCGTATATCCAAAATAAAATAAGTTAGTACGATATATTACTTTTTCATATTGGTTTTTATTGGATGAATTTATTTATTGCAGGTAGGACGACTGCAAGAATTGCATGCATACAGATTTTTAGGTGAGAACTAACCTAAAAGATGAAAGAATATCTTCGACGTAGCCTGTTAATTAATTATGTACTTATTGGAAATGCAAATCTAGATAAACTAGTATGAAAAAGCAGTAGGCACTACGGTCGTCGAGCGCATATTATCATACACTCGGCAAAAACTTCACTGAGTGCATGACAAAAAACACTAAACAAATCCTTGTTTGTCCGCAAAAGGACTCGCCTAGTGTAACACTGGGCGATCCGTAAGCTAAGAATTTTTTTAGGGGGGTCACCGACAAAATAATCTTGAATTTCCATAGCAGCTAGCAAATTTTGGTTTCGTCGTGAAGTTTTGAAGTTTAATATCTGAGATTTAAGTTGCGTGAAGTGCCAAGAAACAGATTTTGAGTATCAAATTCAGATTTTGATGTTGTAGGGAGAGCTAATTAAAGTCACGGTCATTGTACAAATTTTCAAGACCATGTACTAAACTCTAAATATGATAAAAAAGAACAAGTTGGTATATTAGTCTATTCACAGTGGTGGGTTTCATAACATTGTTTCCTAAAATGTCATATCAGCTTTACAACTGAATGGAATACCCTCTCTTAGTGGAGAGTTTCATTTTACTATTTCCTAGGCTAACCAGGGTAATTAAATGCAACTAGCTCTCATAAAATACCCTCTCTCTGATGAAACGATTTGGCTCTCAATGGGTGTTTTATTTCGTTTCACCCGTCTTGAAAACGGGTTAGCACCATGTCATGGTAATGACACTACTTCCTTCTCTTTCCTCATTAATTGAATGTCATGCCATCAAAAAATTTGATGTAACATCGTAATTAATATCATGAAACACCCTATAAAACCCCTATTGTGAATAACCTTATAGCCATGATGTACGCGGTGATCACAATCACAACAATCCAAAAACGAAGCATCAATTGATGGTGCTCTTAGGTTATTCACAGTGGGGGTTTCATAGGAGTTTTATGGTATTAATTACCATGACACATCAGATTTTTTGCTGACATGACATTAAATTACTGAGGGAAGAGAAGGAAGCAGTGTTGTGAGCCAAATCGTTTCATCGGAGAGAGAGTATTTAATTCAGTTGCAAAGTATTTAATTACACTGGTTAGCTTAGGAAATAGTGAAATGAAACTCTTCACTAAGAGAAGATATTTCATTCAGTTGTAAAGTTGATATGAATTTCTAGGAAGCAGTGTTATGAAACTCACTACTGTGAATAGCCTTAGTGTAACAGAACAACTCAACCTAAGCTACAAAACTACACCGAATCAAATCCATCTAAAAAAGAATACTAAAAATATTTGTCTTAATTTATAGAATGCTAGGCATATATATGTGGTTGCACGGATCACACATGTCCAGCTCGATTAAAAGGCACGAAAAAGAAGAAAATGTTCAGATTCTTCGTTTAAAAAAAGACATACGGTCCCAAGACCCACACGTTAGTAAGATAGTCAGTAGTATATATAGAACCTGATTAATTTTCAGTGGTATATCGGACCGGAAAAATATCTAAAAAGAACATTTTGGGTGAAGCTCCAACCTTGTGTGTATACCACCCTAGTGATGATGCATTACGAAATTCAAAGAGCATCATATTCATATATGGCTAATTGGTTCCCTTCATTCTCACTCTTTCTCAAAAGATACATTCACAAGACATACCCTTTTTGGAGGGTGCAGATTAAAGGGATTTTCTATAAATGATTATTCGATAATTACATGCATTATATCGAAAAAAAATCACGGGGTTCACGTACTATTATTCGGTCCTATCCAAGAGATCGATGAAATCATATACATTTCATTCGGATCAGATTGCCTCCTTTTACATCAAATCTTTAGCGTCACTATAAAATTATTGATTTAGAAATTGTGAAAATTCAAATGATGTCAATTTGGCTCGACAAAAATCCGTAGAAAAATAACTGAATTAATTGGTGGATTGTCTCAGATAACCTTCAAGGTTACAACAATTTAACTACCGTTGGTGGGTAAATTAATAAATAATAATAATAATAATAATAATAATAATAATAATAATAATAATAATAATAATAATAATGTAATCGATCTGCGTTAGCAAACAGAATGATTAATTAGCGTGTTTATCTCAACTAGCGATTGAATAAATAACGAAACGTGTGGCCAATTAAGTATCTAACTTCTGAAAATTGTAAAGGAATTTTAGAGGATTTGTATTAAATTCTGTGAAAATTTTGTAAAATCCATGTATTCCAAAAGAAGTTCGCAAGCATGACTGAATACACCAATGGTATTTACTAATTAGGGCTCATTTAGATACATTTAATACACTAAAAATGTAGGTAAGATAAATTTAATCATAGTGCTATATATATATATATATGTTGACGCCAAGATTTGGTAAAGCCTAGACACACTAAAGATGTCACACGGTTAACAGAAGTCAAAGAGAATCCGGTCAAGGAAAGTCAAGGAAATTCGTCCATGACGTATGCATGATCGGATAGAAATAGTCGATGGAGATAAGAACGAAAAGAAGATGAGGATTACTCGAGATCGATTAAGATAGAGTGTTTGGACGGTAAGTCTTTAGACTATAAATATGTACCCTTAGTTAGATTAGAAACATACAACTCTATCAAACAACTACTCGGCGCATCGCCACACTTGGCTTCCAAGGTTATCTCGGTGGGATTCGGCACTCAAAACTGGGTTGTATCATTTCGATCTCCGACGAAGAGGTGAGTCCCGCCACCCCCGACGTCCGTATCGACTAGGTCAGTAACCTCATGGCTGCATCAGTTCTGATCTCTTGAGGAGAACGTCGAAACAGTACTGTCGTCGGTTGTTCTCGGTGTATTAGCTAGCTTGAGGATTCATCGGTTAAATCTGGCATCTCTTGCTATTGTATCTTTTTCATGTTGTATATTGTTCATCTAAATAAAACATGCCCAATACTTTGACATATTATTAAGATCATCGTTATTATCTACGGTCTTAGTTAGGTCCTATCTAGTTATTGTGATGATTTTTATGATATAGACACGTCATCTAGTTCATTTTATTTATTTCTGTCGGAGTACAAGCCGGTAGGTTATCTTAAATTCAGAGCTATATCTTATTTGCCATCGGAGAACATCCATTGGCCCATACGTGTGCACTTCCCATCTCATCGGTCGATGGCACGTTCGTCTGATCGCTCCAACCATGGTCATCGGCCCTATGGCCAATCGACATAATGCTTCACGATTTTTCTATCCTTGTTGCGGTCATCGGCTCGATAGCCGATAGACCATACTACCGATCGTCCTTTCATGTTTAACCTTATCAGTTGTAGGGTCAAATTGATTGACACGCCTTAAACTCTTTTTTTGAGAACGTAGGACCTGCACTGGAGTTAAACAGATCTCCTAGGCTACACGTGTGTCAAAGTGTGACAAAAAACGCACCAACAATATCATGGTTAAATTTAATTTACGTTGGTTGCACAAATCTTAAAACGACTATAAGGGCATCCACAATGTGCATGAAAAGGTGACTTTAAGCATTAAAAGTAATATTGTTACTAGTTTTATACATTGTGAAGTCACACCATAAGCAAAAAAAACTTAAGGTGCCCTCTAAACTTATGGTGTGGTCATAAGCAATAAATTGTTTATTTTTTGTGGATCCCGCCATAAACTGGGCCCACTTTAATGACACCTTTTCAAATTCTTACATTGTGCACGTAACAATAACAAATGGCAACTTTTTGTAAATCCCATATCAATGTTATTTGAAAGGAGTAATTAGTTATACCATGAGCCACTTCTTGAGTGCATTTTCCCACGGTAGGAGAATAATATTGTCATCATCCGCCCATGGATAAATCGCAGCCATAATACGTACACAGGACTCGACCGCTAAACTAAACTCATAATACAGGTTTCACATTTAAGATCTATATTAGATTTACAGTTTTATAATAAAATAGAGTAGATTAGAGCTAAGGTTTTTTTAAGCTCAAAGAAATCTTGAATCTGTGACAAAGAAAACCATAACCTAATATTATGGTCTGTTTGAACAGATTCTCCTGAATATGTAGCTCTGGCAAAAGGTCTCTAGTAAAATAATTGGGGATTATAACATAATTCTGATTATTTAATAACAGTTGATTTTGATTATATTATTAGTAATATTGGTGATTATGATGATTAGTTTGGTTCATAATAATGTGATTAGTTTTTGAGCTGTAGGAATTGAAGGAGGCCATCCATAATCACTAGCCGTTTTACAGAATCTTAGACAGCACTAATCGTAATCTAATTTGTAAGCATGGCGGTGGGCCCACCTTGGGAGATTCTCTCTTGCTGCTGCTGCCGGAGTGCCGGCGGCTATATATAGCCATGGCCACCACCTAAACCCGCCACACCTCAACCCCGGCATTTCACCAGCCAGCAAAGCCGAGCTCCTCCTCTCCTCGATCTGCTGTGGTTGCCGACGGCGACGAGGAGTTAGAAGAAGTAGAGCAAGCATGGTTGGGCTGCTACCGGAGACCAATGCGGCGGCGGAGACCGAAGTGCTGACCGACGCGTGGGACTACCGGGGCCAGCCGGCGGCCAGGGCGAGGACGGGAAGGTGGGGCGCCGCCGCCATGATCCTGGTGGCGGAGCTGAACGAGCGGCTGACGACGCTCGGCATCGCCGTGAACCTGGTGACGTACCTGACGGCGACGATGCACGTCGGCAACGCGGAGGCGGCCAACGTGGTGACCAACTTCATGGGCACCTCCTTCATGCTCTGCCTCCTCGGCGGCTTCGTCGCCGACTCCTTCCTCGGCCGCTACCTCACCATCGCCATCTTCACCGCCGTCCAGGCCTCGGTCAGTAATAGTATCACTACTACCCTCCTCCTCTCCGGACTACCCGCTTTGACGTTCGTGCAAAGCCGCCTCGGTCTCCATGGCTGCTGGCTGCTGGCTGCTGGCTCCACCGCGCGCTCCGGCAACCTCGGAGTCTCGCTTGCTTTAAATTTTATCCCTTCTCCCTTTTCTCTTGAAAAAGATTTCGTTTTTAGCTTAAAAAGATTTGCTTTTTCAATCTTTTGAGTTCTGAGGCTGGTTGGTAAGCAGTTAGTTAGTTAATTGGATGAACAGAAAATAACTAGGTATTTTATTTTTACCATGCACAGTGTATTAAGTATGTGGACCAGTAAAAGAATCAGTAGCCTTTAAGGGAGATGCTGTTGTGAAAAAGGGACATGCACCAACCAAAAGAACAATTTTTTGCTCAATTGAGATGGAAAACAATAAGAACAGTATTAATTAGTCTATTTACACTAATCATCGTCATAATCGTATGATGTATGTAATACTGCCAAGATTGATATGATGCATGTTTGATTGATTAGTACTGCAAACATTTTTTGGCTTTCTAATTTCCAGATAAAATTTAATTGCAGAGGTAATTTGTTAATTGATACTATACGGTAGTATCAGGGGAGTCCCTAATTTTTTTGGTGGTGGTTGCAGGGCGTGACGATTCTGACGATCTCGACGGCGGCGCCGGGGCTGAGGCCGGCGGCGTGCGCGGCGGGGGCGGCGTGCGAGAAGGCGTCGGGGGCGCAGCTCGGGGTGCTGTACCTGGCGCTGTACCTGACGGCGCTGGGCACCGGCGGGCTCAAGTCGAGCGTGTCCGGCTTCGGCTCCGACCAGTTCGACGAGGCGGACGGCGGCGAGAAGTCGCAGATGATGCGATTCTTCAACTGGTTCTTCTTCTTCATCAGCCTCGGCTCGCTGCTCGCCGTCACCGTCCTCGTCTACGTCCAGGACAACCTCGGCCGGCCGTGGGGCTACGGCGCCTGCGCCGCCGCCATCGCCACCGGCCTCGTCGTCTTCCTCGCCGGCACGCGCCGGTACCGCTTCAAGAAGCTGGTCGGGAGCCCCCTCACCCAGATCGCCGCCGTCGTCGTCGCCGCCTGGCGCAACCGCAAGGTCGACCTCCCCGCCGACCCCGCCATGCTGTACGACATCGACGTCGGCAAGGTCGCCGCCGCCGAGGAGGGCTCCACCAAGAAGAGCAAGCTCAAGCAGCGCCTCCCCCACACCAAGCAGTTCAGGTAATACCTTGTATTATTTTTGCTCTCCCTTATTAATTATATTACTACTACTCCTCGTACTATATAGATTATAGACTACTAAACAACTTCTAATTCCACAATTTGCTCCCCAATAATTAATCTAGATTAATTGCCATTGCTTGTTCAAGTCTAAATTGGTCAGACTTTCATGGACTGCTCACTCACTGATGAAGTGATGACATGGGTCAAATACTCAAATATAATCAGCCTACAATAGAGCACTTGCTGCAAGAGAACAAACTTAGACAGGCAGGATAAAAAAACAAGACTTTATAAATCTATTATCATGTTGCAATGTGCAATCTACAGGGGTCCAATCCAACCCAAGTTGGGTGCAGATTCAGATTACACTGTTCAAATTTGTCCCCTCCAACCTATTTTATCATTTCCTCCCAACTTGCAATTCACATGGTGATGTTGCCACACACACCAACAAATTCATTAATACATTTGTACTTTCCAAATACATAATCTTAGAAATTCTAATTTTCATCTACTTTAGACTATAGAAATTATAAAAATAACCGTATCGGGCTATAGAGCCCGATGTTTTTGTCCTAGCTTCGCCACTACTCCCTATTGGATTGCCGACATAAGACTATATTTTCGCCGACATAGAAACATATGAGAGGATTTTTCCAGGACTCTGACTAGAATTGGAACTGTTCTTGTGATGATGAACAAGATGGTCCTAGAGATCGAATATACAACTAGGATAACCATGCATGGGCTTCCATAAGGGAGGCGACAAATGGGGAGTTTGTCACCAACTAACCAATAATTGCATGTATTCTAATGAGAAGAACGGATCACGGACTGTCCTGTTTACTGAACCTTACCCCTGTCACACTCCAAAATAAATGTTATAATATAGAGGACTGAGATGATCCATAAGAAATAAATTCTGAATTCTGTAGGATAGACTCTAAAGTCTGAACTCCTCCTTGTGAGCACCCGTCTGAACTGAAGCTGACGCTATGTATGTAGAAGACTGAGCTAATCTGATGAGATACTTTGGAGCCTATCCTAGATAGAACTTATTTCTTATCCTGAATCCTGGTGATGGTGTCCCGGATTCTTCTGTCTGATGCTCTGCGATGCAGTGCATCAAGACTTTCTGAACAATAGTGGAGGATCTGGACTGCATCAGGCCGGTCGGCAGGCAACGCCAAGGAGCCTGCAGATTTGGCTCGTTTTCTCTACTACATGAGCAGTCAGTCAGTCTATCACTCACCCTAGCTGTTCCTCCCGTGGAGAGCTGTCTCACACCTACCCCTACCCTTCCTCTTTTTCTCCAAGTAATTTAGGATCCTGGTGGAAATTCCAGAGAAAAATACAGCATCCGTTTTCGCTGAAACTTCGTAGGAAAAACAAACGTGACGGTGTTTTCAGGTTTGATTGCTGTTTACAGTTACACACCCCTCTTTTATAGGTCTATACAAAATAAACCTCGAATAATTAGCAAAGTTGAGAACACCATTCTCAAATGGGATTCAGACAAGAACAGAGTGTAATTAGCCAAGTACATTAGATCTCACGGGTGTCATGGTCATGGAGTACAGTGAGTTGGAACAGCTTCTGAAGAAAAGAAGCTTTACTTTTACCTGCTTGTTCTTTTTTTCCTACCAACTGGTCTCAGAGACACGTACTGAAGTAAACCTGTAGCTGGAATATATTGATGTCGTTTGTGTGGAAATCATGCCAATCTTCTCGATGGTTTGATCTCTGCAAGTTAAAACAAATTAAAGCTAAGGTAATAACCTACTTACCAAGGAAAATGCCAGTCTAATCCACATCAACTTTTGTTCACTTGTAGTTTTCAACCATATCATTGAGTTTAGCTTGTGAGACTCAAGCATCCTTTGTCCTATATATAAACTAGGACCTGCAAAAGTCTTGCATACATAAGTTGTCCATCAAATTGATCAAAATCGTATGACACGCGTAGACGAAGAAGATGTGCCTATCTTGCTATCGTTCCAAAATAGTTCAATTTATCTTTTAGGTGATTTTATAGTAATTGTTAATTTCGGTACATATCGGTGTCTCGGGAACTAAAGGTATCAAAATTAATTAACACTAAAAATTGCGGCACCTCTTGTTACTTGTTCGATGAATAACAACCGGACATAAGGGCCGCACGTCAACTACACGATAGTAACAAGAGAGAAACTCTGACGTTGTAAAATGGTTAAGTTGGTGGCTAATAGTGTCCAACCATGCACGTGTGTACCAAAATTCTCTGATAAAAAGAAAGCATGGCATGCATATCCGATCCGATCCCCTCAATTATTAGCGGACTGTTTGTGAAGATGACGGATCGGAGGCGTGTGCATACCGAAAGGCCAGAAAGGTTTCTGCATGATTAGGAGGTGGAAGACGAAGGAAAGGGAGCTAGCCCTAGAAGCTACAAGCCACAATGCAAGCAGCTGCTCATTAAACAATCAGCTAGATACAAGAGTTAGCTAGTGTATCATGTGTGTAGGCAATCTCCATCTTTGCTAGCGATGTGTTCAATGAGATCTATCTACTATCTAAGCAGCAACCTCTCTCTCTCTCTCTCTCTCTCTCTCTCTCTCTCTCTCTCTCTCTCTCTCTCTCTCTCTCTCTCTCTCTCTCTCTCTCTCTCTCTCTCACTCTCTCACTCACTCTCTCACTCTCTCTATCTCTTTCACATGCATCTGGTATTCCTTTTTGGCGTGGCTCTCTTGGAGTTGGAGGAGCATTGCACATCTGTCCAATTTCTGTCGCTGGAAAAGCTATGGAGATCGTTCGCCGGGAGATCATGACCACGCATGCATGCATGGACCATATGCAAAAGCAGCTAACTTCACAAGGGGGAGGGCATGCATGTGAGCTGTGTAGTTTAGTGTTGTGGCTGCCCTCTCTTCCCCTATTATTGTCTTGGGTTTGGTGAGGTTGATGGGAGGAGGAAGGGGATTGGAGAAACCAAATCTACCCCTAGTCACCGTCTTTTTATAGGTTAAGAACCTGTTTGGATAGCTTACGGTTCTGAAAAATAGCTGGTTCGTATCTAAGAGACGAGAATCTGGAGAAGCCGGTGCTTCTTAGATTTTGGGTTATAGTTTATTCGTGTATTCTAGATGTTATAGCTATTGTGTTTTACAAAGTTTCGCAATATATAGAAAAATCTGAACTATTTAGGTCAGTTCTGCATGGTAAAGTGCAGTTCCATTTGCTAAAAATGGTAATAAACACAGTCATTCATGTCAGATTAACAGTACAAAAATTTCGTTTATATTATCAATAATAAGATAGTGAGATAGGGTCAGCCTACTTTGGGTTGTTTAATCTCCTCGAGCTGTCGGTGTCTCCAGATTATGAACTCAATCTGCAGGCTCTATCTGGGGATGTGTAGAAACCGCATGCAGATGCATAATTATCACTGCATCACATGAACATGTTGCTTCTCGATACTGATTAGCCTTTCAGATCAGATGAACATGTGCAATCCCCAAGTTGTTTAGTCCTTGTTATTTTCCTGAAAAAAACTCTGATGATATATTTTCAAAAAGGATAGCCCTGAACACTTGGTTCCCCAACTAAATGAGAGGATGATCTTATCTGACAAATAGATACTCTGATTAATAGAGCATAGTCCTGCCAACTAGCTGGGATAAATTTGTTTTGATTTGATTTGATTTGTGTCTCTGTCTTGTGAAGAATCTTGTTTCTGTGGCCACTGCTTTAGTTTGCACACACCTCCTTGACTCTTTTTTGTCTGAAAGATGAAAAGAACTCTGCAGTAGCCTCTGTTTCAATTAAAACAGGTCAATGATGGGAGCTTTTATATATATTTACAGAAAGTTGCTTTACCCTATAATGGAGAACTGATTGATTTTGTTCAGAATTATGCTTTTGCAATCATGCTTAGTTTTTTTTTTAAAAGAACAAAGGAGGTTTAAAAATATTGATGAGGTTTGTGTATCTGAAATTCTGAACTCTGAAGAAATCCGATCACCTGCATGATAGGAAAGAATTAACTGATAATTTGATTACTGATAGCTGAAATTTTTCCACACTTGAATCTTTTTTGCCTTTGAACTGAAAAGATGACAACTTTGTGTGTGTTTTCCAGGTTCTTGGACCACGCGGCGATCAACGATGAGCCCGCCGGCGAACGGAGCAAGTGGGAGCTGGCGACGCTGACGGACGTGGAGGAGGTGAAGACGGTGGTGCGGATGCTGCCGATCTGGGCGACGACGATCATGTTCTGGACGGTGTACGCCCAGATGACCACCTTCTCGGTGTCGCAGGCGACCACCATGGACCGCCACATCGGCTCGTCGTTCCAGATTCCGGCGGGCTCGCTGACCGTCTTCTTCGTCGGATCCATCCTGCTCACCGTGCCCATCTACGACCGCATCGTGGTGCCCGTGGCGCGCCGTCTGAACGGCAACCCGCACGGGCTGACGCCGCTGCAGCGCATCGGCGTCGGGCTGGTGATGTCCATCATAGCCATGGTCTTCGCTGCGCTGACCGAGGTGAAGCGCCTCCGCGTGGCGCGCGACAACGCCGTCCCCAAGGGAACCCCCGTGCCCATGACCGTGTTCTGGCTCATCCCGCAGTTCCTCTTCGTCGGCTCCGGCGAGGCTTTCACCTACATCGGCCAGCTCGACTTCTTCCTCCGTGAGTGCCCCAAGGGCATGAAGACCATGAGCACTGGCCTCTTCCTCAGCACGCTCTCACTCGGCTTCTTCGTCAGCTCTGCCCTCGTCGCCGCCGTCGACAAGCTCACCGGCCGCGGCCACGCCTGGATCGCCGACGACCTCAACAAGGGCCACCTCGACAAGTTCTATTGGCTCCTCGCCGCCCTCTGTTTCGCCAACCTCCTCGTCTACCTCGTCGCCGCCAGGTGGTACAAGTACAAGGCCGGCCGGCCCGGCGCCGACGGCAGCGTCAACGGCGTCGAGATGGCCGACGCCGAGCCATGCCTCCACTGATCCCGTCCGTCCGTCCGTCCGTCCGTCACCTATCGGACGGCCACGATTTCTTCTAATGTTTGTACTATATACGTACGTACGTATGTACCCGTCGACGAGCAGAACGTACGTAGACCTCTACGTATACGTATACGTGTGCCTGCGTGTAGTATAATGCAATTAATAACTTCTTAGAGGGGTGGAAGAGTAAAATGTCAAAAGGGGATTAGAGAGGGGAAGGCGAATTAAGAATTTTTAAGGGTGGTGGGGCCAGGTGTCAGTGACTCAGTGTTGCTACATTTTGTGTGATGGGAGGGGTACGATCATCTGAAAGGAGATGAAAAATGAGTGCTTTTCATTAACATACAAATTAATCATCCTCGTGTCAAAGACTCAAAGTGCATTCAAGTTTTTGTTTTTAGTATAAAAACGTCTCTGAATATTTTTAAATGTCATCGTTAACTTTTATCACAACATTTAATAAGTTGTCGTTAACTTTTACCATTGAAGGTACTTCAATAATAAAACAAACTATAATAAATTAAATAATATTTTAAAAATATTTTTAAATAAGATAAAGTTCAAATATTATGATAAAAATCAACGATGTAATTTAAAAATTAATGGAGGTTGTATATATTATAGAAATCCTACCTATATCTAATAGGACCTATATAAAAGGAATGCAATCCAAAAAAATAGTTACTACTATACAATCTCTAGAAATATTAGTTGTAAGATTGTACTTTCTTCGGTCAGTAATATAGTATAACTTAATACTAGCTAGTTTCATAATACGAATCTAAAAAGTTGCCATGAGAAAACATTTCTAAAATTATTTTGTGTTGGTTGAGATCATAAGCCGTAAAAAAATTCAAATCAACCAATCAAACCACTACATAAATTATAGCTTTTTGCCCCCGAAGAAGGCATTGGATCTACCTCTTGATCATTTTCCTTGAAAATTTCGGCGAAATAGCCCATATCCAACCATGCAAACAACACGAATTCACGAAGAATATTTCAATGCATCCAGTGGAAACTGAGTAAATTTCTCCAAATTTACCCGTCTCGTTCATGCAAACCCCTCCAAGAAAGACGTGCCACGATCCAACGGCCCAGATCGCCTTCCTACCCGATCCGACGGCCCAGACCTCCCACGAAACGGCGCGTCCGTGACGAGAGAAACTGCATGCGACCCCTTCGTTCGACGTACGGGCGCGCCGTGTCGCACCATCCATCCTCCACACGGGCTCCTCCTCCTCCGCGCAAAGATGAAGCGCGACGGCGGCGACGGTGACGGCGACGGAGGCCGTCGAGAGGGTGAAGTCGGCGGGAGTGGCTGCTCCGGCGTGACCGACGCGGGGAACGGCGGCAATGCGACGACGGGGGCGGCGCATCAGAACGCAGGCGTGCTCAACGGTGGTGGCAACAAGGACAGTGGGCTGACGACGGTGACCACGGCGGAGGGGGAGATGCCGCTCGTCACCGAGGCGGCTCCGTCTCCGGTGTGGCTCGCCGTGACGAGGTGCGGGTACCTGGTGCTAGGGTTCGTCGTCGGCGTGGCAGCGGCGGCGACGGCGATGCTGTTCCTGAAGCGTGCTGGGCCGCCGCCGCAGCTTTGCGTGGTTCCAACCTGAAGATTTCTGACGATCCACGGCAGCAATGGTGTACATCAACTCTCAAACAACTTCACAGGTTTCAATATGACATCGTTGAAAACATGGGATATCATATCACCTCCTTACTTTACTGAATGCATGCTAGATTGCATATATGTCACATGTAAAAGATCTGACAAGCTATGAAATTCACTGACTGTCAATGCGACTGGAGGAGTATGATAATGCGTTCATCAGAAAGAATAAATATTTTTGCAAATGTCACAACACTTGCAGCAGCAGTTAACCTTTAAAGAACAAGCCTACCCAACGTAAAAAAATCGCAACAAAGTGTAAACCACCATAATGTACACAAATCAAGGCAGGGCATCTGTTGTTAAAGTTAGAACAATTTTGCTCCTTTGGGGGGCGGCGGCATAACATCCATATGAGGGTACCCTTTCCTGGGAGTATAACTTTGTTGGGGACTACTACCTCTTCTATGTCTTCTTGAGGATGTAGCCCACAATGATGCCGAGAAGACCCACGACAATCAAGAAGGTGAGGGAGAAACCGCCATTTCGTTTGCTGCTTTCTTTCCGTAGGAGCTCCTGATTGAAAGGAACATAAAAATTTCATCACAGTGCTCAGCTCACAGAGACACAGAGTCAATGAATTTCATAGGCACGTGCAAGCTAATAAATGAATTGCAGAATTCCGCAAGTTCCAAATTTAGCAGCAAAATTGTATCTTTCACATATATGTTTCTTCTCGCAAGACAAATCTGAATTTGTCAGTGAGGAGAACCTAGTCAACAGATTCTAGTCATTTAGATCACAGTTGATACTGTTAGTCGAATTGAGTCATGCCAGAAAAAGTTCCTAAATTTGAAGTTTGTTACCCCATTACAGAACTTTATGAACAAAGCAGGAATCTCTTATTCTGCTATTTAACACAGTTAACCATCAATTCTAATGAGCCTTTAATTCCTTTGACTGACAGTGCAACTAATGTTATAAGAGTTCAATCCCCACCCCCACACAAAAATGAAAGACTTTGAGATGGGATAAAGAAGAGTTCATAATGGTGGAGATACTTACCAGCTCTTGCCGTAACTTCTGGTTTTGCTGAATAGCAGACCTTTTCTCCTCGGTTAGTTCGGAGATCATGGATGATGGCTACAAGGAATAATCATCAATCATTGCTTGTTTGCATCAAAAGAAACCTCGATAGCATTTCAAAATTCAGGACATAGTAACTACTAAATGTAGCTCCTGTATTTTGACTTTCTGTTATCATGGGATTATCTAAGACAATACATACAGTACCCAATACTATTGAAGACCGAAGGGTTATGTTTTCCTATGTTACTCATTAGATGCAGCATATCATGGCTTAAGTGAAGAAAACCAAAAACGCTTGCAGCAAATAGGCAAATTCATGCAAATCACAAACAATCGAGAAAATTGGTTAACAATCAAGGCATCAAATTTTTAAAAGGCTTAGAATACATGGCATGTCTCCATTTTCCATAGTGTTGAAGATAAGTTGATCTCAGCTTTCAAATTGGGTATTAGCAAGTTTCAGATATTTAATATTTTGCATAAATCAATTCATTTAGGTAATAAACATATAGGTGGTGACATGTCCTAGCTGCATTACTTATGACTACATGCCACATCTCCATCTGTGTATTTTTATTGCAGTGACCATGCTCAATTTTACAAGGGACATGCTGCGGAAGTGAACAGAAGCTATAATTTTGGTCTCATGAAATGATATTATCACTAAAGCACTAAAAAGTCATGATGCACTGCAGTAAGGATTCATGATCATTTGCAATATACAAGCTTTAACAACTATACGTACTCAGATTCAGGATGCCTAAACCTGTGTGCTGCATTATTTTATCTCCAATTCTGCTTAACATTGCTATCATAGCATATGCATCAGTAGTTGGTTAGAACATAATAAGTAAATTCGTAAAGATCATGAACTCATCACATAATTCAAGTCTGACATTATTATTTGTCACTGCATTAGTGCATTCACTAGTTCGTCTAGCAAGTCACAACTTTTCTATTACTATCATTGATCCTTCGGTTAAATATGTAATTAGAAAAGTAAGAGAAAAAAGCTACCTCTGAAGACTTCTTTGTTGGTTCAGCAGATGATCTAGAAACCTGAATGTTGCACATTCAATGAGGAATAATTAAACAACAAAATAAATCCTTAGAAGTAATTACAAAACTAGAACACAAAATAAATAAATGAGATAAACCAGGATGACGTACAGGTTGCGGCATTGTGGAATTATGGTTGCCATTTTCTTGTACAAATGGGCAAGAGGAACTCCATTGTTCAGATTCTTGAGGGATTGTGGAGGATGTAATCGTTGGTACAAAGACTACACGCAGTTTGAATTCCTCAACAACCCTTCCTGCCACCTTATTGAACTGTTATCATCAAAACACAGAGAGGGATGAGATGATGTTGGAACAGATGCATGCAGCAAAATGATTGAAACAAAATAAAATGAAGAGATGTGTAGTAGTTACCATGTCAGCATTAATATCTTGAGTTGTTGCACCATTCTCAGCGGCAACACTTTGAACAAGGAACTTGTCTTTGCACTGCATGTCCGGAGGTGCCTCACTCTGTGATTGCATTGTCACTAATAAAACTAAATGTTAAGCAGACTTCTAAGTAGACATCTGAGCTAAGCAAAACAAACTTTTCCTGGCATTACTCTATCTTTCACTATGTAATGGAATGGCAGCAACCTGTAACATCACACGTAGACCCCGGCAATACCACGCCAATATTAGGGCGTACACAATACTTCTTTGGGTTGGTTGTTTTGACCTGTGAACCATGGACAAGGTAACAGATTTAAGTCATTCAATACAAATGCAGACAACTAGAAATCTTGCAGAATGTAAGCTTGACATCACAAGCAGATTACCTTAAATGCAACATAATGGTTAGTCTTATTGGTGAGTTGCATAGAGCATGAGATCTGCCTCAACAGTTCAACTGCATGTACAAAACAGCAGTTTAGGTTCAGGAGCATCTGAAGCAACAAATACAAGGCAGGCCACTGGACATCCGCTATAAAAAGACATACTCATCCCTTTTAAGGGAAACAAAAAACACTCTGGACTTTAAAATGGAGCGTGATATTTTAATCAAGACCAATAATGGGGAAATATCCTGTGCAATCACTTATATTGGTGCAATCGTGCAATCAAGCGATCTGGTGCATCCAATCAAGCGATCCGGTGCATCCACCTAAAACCTAGTACTTTTTTACTTTTAACCCCTTTCATATGTAACCATTGGATCGCTTGATTGGATGCACCAGATCGCTTGAGTGTACGATTGCACCAAATGAGCGATTGCACCGGATATTTCCCCACCAATAATTGCTCTAATATCCGAATCCCACAAGCCATGAAGAAGCACATCTGCACATGAACATTTCATTCAAGCTTAAAGACAAATCATAGGCAACATGCCAAAATGGATAAAAAGTCGCATACTACACAGCAAGATCCCAAACTCCTGGAAGGAACAAGGCACAGTGCACATTGCAATTTGTAAGCATGCCCCCAAACCAATCCCATGTACCACGTGCTCCGAGGTACCACATGAAACCTAGCTTACTCAAATCCCATCAAAAACAACAAGAAGGCAGAGGCATACAGTACCGTCAGCCCACGGTAATCACACTCGCATTCTACACTCTCTTCCACGATCCAAAGTTCGATCCCGCGTATCAATCCACAAATCAAGCTGAGATGGATCGAACGTTACGTGGCCTAAGAGTGTCGCCTCCATCCCAAGATCCCAGCTTTGACCGAGATCCATCGACAAAGAACAGTGACAGCGACGAACCTAACAATTCGACCAGGGTCGCAAGATCTGGGGCAAACTTACAGCGGAATGAGAGCTCCGAAGGCTGGATCTCGAGGAAAGTCGCGCTTCCGGCGTTCATGGCCGCTCCTCCCGACCCCTCCTCCCGCAGATACAGGACGAATCAAGAAGAAACTCGAGCAGGACGCCAGGACCCCAACAAAAACACAAAACCAATAACAGATATAAAGGAGCGATTTTTGATTGTTCGCTTCCCGCGGATGCAATCGGGGAAGCCAAGAACAGGGGCTGCGACCACTAATCGACGCGGAATCTCCCAAGAACAGTAAAATCGTGGGGAAATTTTCGTCCGCTCGGCCCGCCCGTGGATGCAAGCGGGATGGATGCTTTTTATTACAAAATTGGGAAAATTTTCTGTCGAGTGAGAGAATGAGTTGGTGCCCTAATATAAAATGACTAAACTACCCTTGATGCTTCCTGTAAATTGGGGTAGAAATAGGGGTATTTTTTGGTAATTCCGCTGAGCTGAGGACGCAATGACGTGGCGCTTTAATGGGCGCGCGCAGCTGGGCCCATTTGACGTAAATTACTATAAAATATTACCATTCCATTTAAAATATACTCCGTATTTGTTTTGTTTTGTCGTAAGTCGATTTTTTAAAGTTTATGGAAATAACAATAATTTGGATATCAGATGTGTATCATCAATTCATCGTAACTACTACGAAATATATTTTTATAGCTACTTGTTTTATTTTACTATGTTAATTCTCTTTGATATAAATTTGTCAAAATTTAAATACATAAACCGTCGTACGCAATTTGCCACGGAGTTCTTGTACCTACCGTTGCTCTAGTACAACCATGGAACATAATCATATATTATATTTAAATTTTCAAATTTTTAAATGTACATACAAAAATTCAAATTTAAATATAAAAACATAATCATCTATCGTATTTAAATATTCAAAATTTTAAATACAAATATAAATATTAAAATTTAAATAAGTGGAAAGTCTACGAGCATGACAACAACGCGATGGAGCGCGCGCTCATGTGGCGCGGATGAGAGCTGGGATAGAGTGCCCGGTGGCCTTTTTTGAGAGTTCATCTGTTTTTGAGAGTCGAATATAAACATGCTAGTCCTCAATTTTTCTCGCGGGATCTTAACAATGAGTTTGAGGGCTCGAGTAAGACAGATAATTCGCTTTAACCTATCTTGCATGCAACACGTATTTCGAATTTCTTTTAAAACCTTATACATAAATGATACGAAAAAATTATTAAATTTTTTATTTATTATTAAATATGCGCGTTTAACTTTTATTTGGTTAAAGAAATCACCTTCAAACCTACCTTTGTAATTAGTTTACAAGAGTATATAATCAAACGCTTCCAACACAAAAAGAAAGAGTGTATTTTTTTACCAAAGTTTCACATTGAAACTAATTTAGTCTATATTTTCACTTTTGACACCTTCATACATTTTTTATTTTATAGTCTATAATTCACTTTAAAATTAAAAGAAAAGTAATGTGACTACTTTTCAATAAAAAACTATTTTCGGATAATATTTTATACTTATATGCATAAAGACCCTAAATACAAAGCCGCCAAAAATAAACACGAAAAATACACAAATATATTATTTAAAATTAGATTTCTAAATTCGAAATTTGCTAAAACTTCGTAGAGAGTAGCATAATCATAGACGAGTAGGGTAAATTGTGGACCTGGCCCACATCACATGATGGGCCCAATCAGGCAGGGCCATGTACACCCACACGCGTTCTCCGCTACTTAAACGAGCCTTCTCCCCTAGGGTTTATTGCCGCCGTCCGGAGCAAGCTCGCATTGTCTCCCCTAGGGTTTAGGCTGGGTTGGCTGGCGAGATGCTGCGGCGGAACACGCGGCTCCGGCGGGGGTACCTGTACCGCAAGAGCCTGGAGGGGAAGGAGCGGCAGCACTACGAGAAGAAGCGCCGCCTCCGGCAGGCCCTTGAGGAGGGCAAACCCATCCCCACCGAGCTCTGCAACCAGGATCACGCGCTCCGCCGCGAGATCGACCTAGACGACCAGGAAAGAGCAGGTCAGCTCCCGCTTTCTCGCTCGGTCGCCTTCGGTTTTCCCCTTTCCCTTTGTTTAGGTCTTCTGACATGTGGATACTGGCGGTTTCGCTAGCTGCGGTTCCGAAGAGCCTCATCGACGATGAGTACGCCGGCGCCGCTTTCTCCGCGAGCCTAAGATTCTCTTGACCACCTCTCGCAATCCGAGCGCGCCCCTGACCCAGTTTGTCAAGGTGCGGTCTTTTATTAATTAGTGAACGAATCCGTTCTCTGCGGTTGAAATGGTGCATTTGGATGATGTAGCTGACCAGCAGTTGCGTCCATCTTCCAAGCTCAAAGTTGTCTTTCCTAACTCGCAAAGAATGAACCGTGGTGGTCAGGTATAGTGTGGCAGAACTTCATTTCGTATGCTTTTCCCTTTTGTTATCACATTGATGTTTGGGTCTCCAAGAGTGAATAATTATGTTAAAAAGATGTAATTTTCCCTGGAAATGTGCTGCTAGCTTTTTCGTACTTAGCTCAGTTCATTTGTTAATCTAGAATTAATATTCTGCAGGTGGTGTCGGAAATTGTTGAGTCTCGTCGTTCACATGATATCACTGACCTTATTTGGTGCATGCACATCGTGGCAAGCCTGATGGTTTAATTGCTTGCCATCTTACCATTTGGACCGACTGCATACTTTGGATTACTCAATGTGGTAAGTGATTATCTGTGTTATCAGCATGTGCTGACCTGCTGAGTCTTTGCCGTGTACCATATGGAAGGCAGTGCTTTGTGTTAATCCTGCGTTGTCATTGCCAACGTCGAACAGGTAACACGACATGATATTAAAGATAGGAAGGCCACCGGTAAAATGTCAGAAGCTTATCCCCATCTAATACTGGACAACTTCACAAGCAAGGTACTGAATACTCCAATGCTTTGAGTTGTTTTGTTCTAAAACAGCTAGCATGTTCATTTAACGTAAGCAATAAGCATGTTCATTTATGTTGCATGGTGCGCAGTCCACCTTGTGTGCTTTGAAAGTTTTTCCCCTAAAAAACTACAAGACTTTCATAGCAAAGCTATAAGGTTAAAGTTGTGTTGAACATAATGAAGTGAGGGCTTACATGCATCTTTTTCAAGTAAAGGGATCATCTTAGTCCTTTTTTAAAATCCGTTTTCCTTAAATCTGCTAGGAATATCAAGTTATTGACATGTTCACGTGTGTTGGCACACACACGAAAGGAATATCAAGTTATTGACATGTTCACATGTGTTGGCACACACAGGAACTGAAGGCTGCTGTGATGCTTCCTTATAATCTAAGAACTATTGCCAAACCACCCCTTCCTCTCTCTCTATGTGCCTGCCTGCCAGTCTATTTATCCATCAGGAGTGTGATATATCGCTCACATGCACATACATATTCCCAAGTACTCAAGAGTGTTGGCAATAATAGCTTCTTCTTAAATAAATAGTGCTACAAGTGATGATATGAAGTTCACTTGTACCAGAAAATGCAGAGCACCTCCAGTTCCATTGACTCTTCTACTACTGTTGAGCATTTTTATTGATTTGTTCCATTTGGTGTCTGGTATGCTCATTGTCTTTTTTGCAGTTGTTTTTGTTCAATTATAGTGTGAGAAACAGAACATATCACGCCACAGTTTGTTGTTTCCTTATTTTTGGTAGTTGCAATGATGGTATTCTCGTTAACCTGAGATGTATTATGAGGATTATATCTATCCATTCTAAAACTATCTGAGCAACTTTGATATCTTGCTGGTATGTTCTTGATATTATTGTTTGTACTCTTGTGACTTGCATCCCTGCATGTAAATGCACGTGTTACAAAGTTGGAGATTACAATGGTGTATTTCTTGTTAACCTGAGACTTGTTCTTATATGAAAGACACTTAAATCCATTCAAAACTCAAGACTGAGATCCTCCAACTTTACTTGTTGTCAAATTTTCTTTTAGTTATTGTCCTTGCTATTTCTAAGTTTTTTGGAGGCTGCTGTGATGTTTTTCTCGTTAACCTGAGACTTATTTCTTCTATGAAAGACACTTCAATCCATTCAAAATAATAGACTGAGAGCCTCCAATTTCACTTACCTTTTTTTCTTAGTTTCCTTTTAGTTATGGTCCATGGTATTTCTAAGTTTTATGGAGGCTGCTGTGATGTTTTTCTCGTTAACCTGAGACTTATTTCTTCTATGAAAGACACATCGATCCATTCAAAATAAAAGACTGAGAGCCTCCAATTTCACTTGCCATTTTATCATAGTTTTCTTTTAGTTATTGTCCTTGTATTTCTAAGTTTTATGGAAGCTGCTGTGATGTTTTTCTTGTTAACCTGAGACTTATTTCTTCTATGAAAGAACTTCAATCCTTTCAAAATAATATACTGAGCCTCCAATTTCACTTGCCTTTTTTCTTAGTTTCCTTTATTTATCTTTGTTGCTTCTTTAGTGTTTCAGAATTAAAACTCTACAAACATGAGGCTGCTATGATGTTTTTCTCGTTAACCTGAGATGTTCATTTTACTATGACGACAAATCTCAATCCATTCAGAATATCTGAACTGAGTGCCTCCAATATGTAAAGCTTCTGTCATTTGCTTGAATTCCATTTTCAGTGGTTATGTTGTGATAAATTGTCTCTGATCACTCTCTGCTCAACCAAGCCCAAGGAAATTGAATGTACCAGTGTATCCTTAGTGGTTTTGTTGTTTTGGATGCTTTACTATTTTAGATTGAAAGAGATGTCTATAAAAGTAGTTTCTCTAGTCTGTAGCTTTTCAACATATGGATTCATTTACTACTTTGGTCTCTGCACTTTGATGTGGAAATTCATGCAGTTTTAGTGCATCATCACATCTGTTTGATAGATTCTATTGTTATAGACTGGTGAAAGGACTGCTAACATAATTCATTGCTGAGAATACTCTTTCAACACTTGCAGTTGCTACGGAAAGAACTAACACCAATTTCAGTAGCTTGTACACAAGTGCATAATTGAGATGCTTTTTGGTATCAACAATTTCTTTGAGGAAATTGTTGTAGTGGTGGTTGACAAGGTCCAAGTGCAATATACTTCATGCTCACTTCATCTTGCTGATTTGCATTGTAATCAGTAATCTGTGATGGGATTCTTTTTTCCAAGATCATGAGGAAGAAAACCAATATCCTCACCACAATATTCTAGCCAATCTTCTGAGCTTCCACATGTATCTTCAAGTTTCGACAGTTCTCTTTTCATTTGCAATTTTAGGATCAGAGTCTATTGTTGGTGTAGGTGTAGGGTTAGGATCATTGCTTGCAACTTGAGGCTCAAAAGAATTATTGTTGTCCGATTGTTGCTTCTTTTCAGCTTTGCCTCACATAGATTTTAAATCCACATATTTCTTCTTATTTTCCATCTACAAATATATCACAATATTTTAGTATACACTATACAAAATTACAAGATCAATTATTTACACAAACAATCAATGAATCAAACATAAACATGCTAAACAGTAGAACAGCCGAAACCAGAAAGCAATGTGCGGTGGACGGAGGAATATACGCAGCGGTGGCGGGCCGTGGGCTAGGCGCCAGCGGGCGTGCGGCTGTTGGCAAGGCACCAGGCACCCAGGTGGTGGGCTGGCGAGGTGTAGGTGCCGGGCACTGGCGGCCGGCGCTGTGCCACTGTGGCGCACTGGGCTAGGGCGCAGGGCGAGGGGTGTGCACGGCGACCGGCCGGACTGGGCATGGCAGCGTGGGCCGTGGGTGACCGGGCGGCCCGGCGATGGGTGTGGCGGCGTGCACGGCGGCTGGAGCTTGGAAGCGAACAGGGAACTTTTGCTAGCAGGGTTTTTAGGTTAAAAAATTTGATATGGCCTGATGAATTAGGCTTGTGAATTTGGTTGTTGAATAAATTAGGCCTAATAAAAAATTAAAGCATATATATATATTTTCTGAAAAATTTTGGGGTACATCTGTACCCCATGCTCTACTGTAGGTCCGCCCCTGCATATGACCTGAAGCTGAAGATAGGATCAGAATGCTTTGCAGCTGGATGATGATTTCTACAAGCTAAATATATGTCTTCATCTTAGGAGTTTTACTCGAAGAGAATGTGCATAGAATTCTTTATCGTAGTTCCAACGTCAGCTTCTCCATGTTGGCCTTCTCATATTCACTGTTCTCTAGATGCCTCTGGTCTGGCCTTAATGGACTGGTCTCATCAAATCTACACAAGATCAATGGATTGTTAATTATGATAGCATTGCATTGAAGTTTTGGTTTTAAACTTGTACTTACATAAACTAGTCCAAATAAATAAAATAGGAAAAGTCACATATGCAATCCATGATGGTTCCTTTTGTGTGCATGGTTCATGACGGGGGCAATACAGCTTCCCAAGGATGAGTTTATGAATAGTTACACACAGATTATGAATAGTTACTGTGTAACGCCCGTGTTTTAAAAAATTCATGAATAAATTAAAATTAAAAATAACAAAATATATAATAATAATGAAAATAATATTTTGGATTTTCATAAATAATTTAGAATTATGAAAAGTTATTTTTTCAGAATTATATATTTATTTTTTAAAAATTTTATTTTACTTTTTAGATTTTCTCTTTCTTACGTGTAGGATCACATGTCATCTCTTTCCTCATATCTTCCTCTCTTTCTCTCTCCCATTCTCACCATGCATGAACCACCTCCTTCTATGTCTCAACCGCGTCGGCCGTTTTGTTCCCCCATTGCCCACGTCACGTCGAGGACGCTCCCACGACGTCGGAACCGTCGCCCCTCCCGCGAACGGGTCTATTTGGTCGCCCCCTCATCTCTCCATTCCATTTTCCTCTCATTTCCACCATTTTCTTCCTCCGAGCTCTCTTCTCTCGTCGAAGCCGTGTCGTTGTTGTTGTCCCCGGTGAGGGCCCCCTCCTCTTCTCCCTTTCCCCCTTTTTGGCTTGTCTTCGACGTCGTCGTCGTGTCACGCCACTGCTAGCTGCAGTCTGCTGTTCTATTTTGGCAGTTTAGCATTTTAGCCCCTCTGTTTCATAATATTTAAATTCTGTTCTGTGTAGTAGTACTATTTTAGCTTAAAATTGAGTTAAAACTTCTAAAATATATAATTAATTCATCGTAGCTTCGTTTGGAGTGATTAAAATTGCCGTGTTTTCATAAAATTACAGAGAATCTAATTATGCATTGTTTTTGTACTACTCATGTGTATTGATGTACTGTTTTGCATTATTTATATATGTGAATGCGTAGACGCCGCCGATTTTGTACCTCCGGATGCATACTTCGTTGAAGATCAAGCTTTCGCGGACCAAGGCAAGCTACCTAAACAGTTGAACATGTCAAATCCCATTTTTCATAAATTATTTTGCTTTAACTTAATGCATGATTATTAGAATTATGATATGTTATTATTTTTGTTTAGCTAGCCCACTGTCTTAATTATGCCCCGTGCAATTATTATCATACCTCTTGTCAACCTAGGCAAAATGTTAGTTCAGCTTGTACCTTAATAAGGGTGGGGTTGATCACAATAAGAAATACTGCTTAGCTATGCTTAGTTTAACTAGACTTTTAAATGGGCAATTATTCACCTCTTTAATGACAAATGTTGTATCTTTCTTATTAATTAAATTGTATCTTACGGTAGGGTTACTATCATTAGGGCTTTGTATTAAAACTTGACCAATTAAAATACTGAAAAGGACTAGTCGTGGGTGCATGCTAGTATATTAGGATGTCGCACCCATGGCAATTAAGGACCGGTCCGTGGCTACTGTTACAATGCACTTTCGTACTACCACAAGTCTAATGGGCATGACCTGGCTTAAGGATTACTTGTACTTACTTACAACACCAGTAGTATCACTACAACAAAACAGAATATTTTCGTCGGCCAAATTAACTTCCGTCGGCTTTCCCAAAAGCCGACGGAAGTTAATTCACTTCCGTCGGCCTCCAGGAGCCGACGGAAGTTAACTTAACTTCCGCCGGCTTCTCACAGTGGCCGACGGAAGTTAGCGGGGCGGCCGATCGGATCCCCTAACTTCCGTCGGCCAGCATTAAAGCCGACGGAAGTTAACTAACTTCCGTCGGCTTTAATGCTGGCCGACGGAAGTTAGGGGAATTATTCCCCAATTGCGCGCGCGTACAGGGAGACCTAATCTCCCTGTACGCGCGCGCCCTGCAGCCCGTCTCCTCCCGCCGCCGCCTCCCGCCGCCGCCACCGCCTCCCGCCGCCGCCGCGTCCCGGACGCCGCCGCCGCGTCCCGGACGCCTCCCGCCCGTGCCCACCACCCGCACCGCCCGCCCTAGCGGCCGCCCGCCGCCGCCCACGCCCCCACCGCCCGCCCCCTTGGCCGCCGGCCCCCGCCGCCGCCGGGCCCCGCGTCCCGGACGCCTCCCACCCGCGCCGCCCGCCCTAGCGGCCGCCCGCCGCCGCCCACGCCCCCACCGCCCGCCCCCGTGGCCGCCGGCCCCCGCCGCCGCCGGGCCCTTTGTCCCGGACGCCTCCCACCCGCGCCGCCCGCCCTAGCGGCCGCCCGCCGCCGCCCACGCACCCACCGCTCGCCCCCGTCGCCGCCGGCCCCCGCCCACCGCCGTAGGCCACCCTCACCGGTGCCCCGCCCACGCGTGCCCCCGCCGCCGCAGGCCGCCGCCGCCGTGTCCCCGGCCCCCGGCTGCCGGCCATCGCCCACGCCGGTGACCACCGCCGTCCATCCCGGCACCCCGCCGCCGCCGCCACCATTCGCCCGTGTGGTTTAGATCGGTAAGTGTAGCAACCTGTGATGTTTTATGCATACTTATTTTGTGTCATAGAAGTTGTCATTTTTTATTAATTGTGCAAAATTGACAGAATGTGAACTAATTGATGAAATGTGATATGTAAATAGAAGCTTTAGTTCATCTTTTGTTTTGTGAGTTGTCACCTATTTTCTTTAGCATATGAATAAATTGGTGTTGGAAAGCATAATAATAGATTTATAGTCTCGCCTGGTGGAGTTGGGCGCCCGCCTGGCCATTCAATCTGTGTGTCTGAAATTTGAAGTCTGAAAGTATATATGCAGTTAAAATCTTTTTGTATTGGATGTGGTCGGATAAGGAATAGTGTTGTCATTTAGAATAATTTTTAGGAACTCTGAATTTGCATGATCAGATGTGTGAATTTTCAGGATCCACCGCCGCCCCCAATTCGGCCATCGCCATCCGTCGCGTGGTGCCACTGTGATCACCGCCGGCCTCCGGACACCATCACCCACCACTCGTCGCCGCCCGACGATTAAGTAATTTTTTTCGGCTTTAATTTTTTTCGCTTTTTATTTGTGCATGATATGATATTGTTAGTATAGTTGAAAGTTAACTTATTTCTGAATTTTGTCGTTGTACTGGATTGCAATATATTGAAATGTGGAATGATAGTAGTATGCATCTTGCTTTATAAAGGTTTCTTAGATGTTTTTTAGTATGACTTGCTTCTTGGTATTTTTTGCTACATATATGAATTTTGTCATGTATTAATATTGAGATTTTATGTATGTTTCACGCTTTTAAATATGTTTCATATGTGATGTTTTGTTTTAATATGCAATATATGTTGTGATATTATGTATATATGATTCTAATTATATTATTCTATTAATTTATAGTTTTTTTATGATTTCATTGGGTGATTAGTATTATATCTATATATACTTTCTTATATATTTTTCTTTTCGTATGCAATTTTTTATTTGACAACAACGTAGATAGTGTAACGAAACCTATGCGTCACCCGTTTCGGACCAAATGGCCGTGTACTCCAGCGGAGGTGGCAAAAGCCATGGACGGTGAGACAGTGTTTTTATTAATGTTTTGTGTATGGTTTTGTGATGGTAACTAACCCCTGTTAATGTTGCAGGTACTCCATGTTCAATGGAGTTATTGACTTGAGAGCGGTGAGAGCTCAGAAGTCAGCTCAGTCGTCGCAGAGCTCCGTCGGAGTTGGCTCCAGCCGTCGTCGCTCAGAAGAAACCCCGGAGATGGTTCGGATGAGGGAGGAAATGAGGCGGCGCGACGAGCACTACAGCAAACAACAAGAGTACTATACCGTCTGCTTAGCACAACAGCAGGCGATGATCCAAGTAAGCTTACTTTAGAGTGTTGCAGTTCAAAAGTATTCAGAAATAGGTTTAGAACTAACTGATTACATTACAACATGTGTAGCAACTAGCCCAGCAAAACAGTGGATTTGACATGTCTATGTTCCAACCACTACCTCCCCCGCCACCACCACTATCTCCTACATCACCTGAGGTACCTCCTAAATACCTAAGTTAGCGTTTAGAAGGGTAGTTGAGTTCGTTTCTAATTTTGTCTATTTCTTCAGTGTTTCCGTACGCCTGGCCAGGATGGAGCCTCCGGGGCAAATGTGAACGAAGCAGGAGGCAGCGGCGGCGCCCACGACCCAAATGTGGGCGATCAATGAGTATATGGACAAATATGACTTTGTATGTGGCTCTCGCTGTGTTTTGTGAATTTGTATGTGAGTTTAGATGTTATATGTGAATTCAGATGTGTACTGTGACTTTGGATGTGAATTCAGTTATATTATGTGATTTTGGATGTGATGTGTGAAGTGTGGATGTGAATTTGGATGTGAGATGTGATTTTGGATGTTATATGTGAAGTTTGAATGTGATTTTGGATGTGAAATGTGATTTTGGATGTGTATTGTGAATGTATGTGAAATTGTGGTTGGATTTGAGTGTGAGTAGGGGAACCAGGAAAAAATAAAATAAAAATACCAGGTAACTTCCGTCGGCTTTGACCATAGCCGACGGAAGTTAGTTGGTTTCGGCCACGTGGGCAAAAAGGCTAACTTCCGTCGGCTTCGGCCCTAGCCGACGGAAGTTAGCTGCCCCTAACTTCCGTCGGCCAGGCTGGCCGACGGAAGTTAGAGCCCCCTGGTGACGTGGCAGTGTTCGGCGCTAACTTCCGTCGGCCACGTCAAGCCGACGGAAGTTAGCTAACTTCCGTCGGCGGCCGACGGAAGTTAGCTAACTTCCGTCGCCGCGCTTCCGTCGGCCAAAGGCCGACGGAAGATAGCGTTTTGCCGACGGAAGTTGGCTTCTTCCGTCGGGAAAGGGCTAACTTCCGTCGGCTTTGGCCGACGGAAGTTGCCTGTTTTGTTGTAGTGTATGATGGGTGACAATTTGTGGTGGGTTGCACCCCTAGACGTGAATGTCACTTGGCGCAAGAGGGGACTTACTCGATTAGGGTTGGCCCTACGGGAAGCGAAATATTAGCGGGTGTTTATAGGTTTGTATGGTATACGATGGGCCTTGGCATGGGTTTGGGTCGGGTACTATGGTGGTATCCTGACGTTAATCGAGACTTTGTCTTGTGGGTAAAGTTATATACCTCTAATCAGAGTTAAAATCTATTCGAATAGCCGAGCCCACAAGCAAGGATAGGCAAAGTGATGTTGTTAGGACCGGACTCTACTATAAGAGGCGCAGGACCTAGAGGGGCGCCGGCCCTAGGGAGGCTGGCCCTCCTATTTTTGGTGGTTATCTCAATTCTGTTATTTTAGTTTAGATCAGGTTAGTTATTTGGTTTAGATTATTTCAGTTTCAATTCAGTTGTAGATTAGATTGTATTAGGCCTATAAATACCCCTTAAGGGCTATGGAATAAAGCAGACCTGAGCAACATAATAGTTGCTAGGGTTTCCCCCAACTCTTCCCTCTCCCAGGCGCACACATCCTCCTTGATCGGCAACACCAACCTCCTGGCGCCATGGCTGCCGATCAGCCACCTTCACACCCCTACAATCTTTGATTGAGGGTCAGGTTCTACCAATTTGGTATCTAGGGGTAGTCTCATCACTGGCGGCGCCACGCAGCACTCAGCCTCCACAGCGGCTGGTGCCAACACCTCCTAGGCCGGTAGCCCCACCACAGCAGGCACAAGGCCCAGCGGTTGCAGTACCGCCAGCCTTGCCGGCTATAGCCGTGCTATCCCCGGCCCAAGCTTTCCACCGTCTTTCCCCACAGGAGCTGGGGGAGCGCCGTTGCTAAGGCCTCTGCTACAACTGCGACGAGCCCTACGTCCGCAGCCACAAGTGTCAACGGTTGTTCTACATAGAGGTCTCGGACTTCGATGACAAAGGCGACTTGGATGAGGCCACCGATCAGCCGGTGGTGTCACTACATGCCGTTGCAGGCATCCATACGGACGACATGATTCATCTCCACGTCGACATCTCCGGTTAGCGTCTACTAGCCCTTCTCGACTCTCCTCGACTCTGGCTCTACTCACAACTTTATCAATGTAGGGGTCCTTCGTCAGCTACAGTTGCCCACATCGGCACATCCCGCGATGCGCGTAACCGTGGCAAACTGTGACCGTATATCATGCAAAGGAGTGACACACGACGTTCCCATCAGCATCCACGACGAAGACTTCATCATCAACTGCCTCAACATTGATCTAGGAGGCTTCGATGTCGTCCTTGGCATCGAGTTCTTACGAACTCTCGGACCCATCCTTTGGGACTTCGAGAACCTCTTCATGACATTCTAGCGAGGGTCTCGGCGGATCCAATGGAAGGGTCTGGGATCACCGGGCATCGAGATCCAGGAGTCGGCAATACATATGGCGGCGGCAATGCCCGATCATCCTTCCTCGACCGCCTGCTACACCAGTACGAGTCGGTGTTCGTCGAACCCCGTGGGTTACCGCCGGCTCATCCCTATGACTACCGCATCCACCTGCTACAAGGGTCTGCACCGGTGGCAGTTCGTCCGTACCGCTACCCGCAGCTCTAGAAGGACGAGCTCGAACGACAATGCGCCACCATGTTCCCCCAGGGGATTATTCGACCCAACACTCCACCTTTTTCCGCACCAGTGCTCTTGGTGTGAAAGGCCGATAACTCCTAGCGGTTCTGCATCGACTACCACGCCCTCAACGACAAAACCTCCAAGGACAAATTCCCAATCCCGGTGGTTGACGAGCTACTCGACGAACTCCATGGCGACCGGTTCTTCACCAAGATCGATCTGTGATCCGGATACCACCAGATGCGCATGCACCCGATGGACATTGAGAAGACGGCGTTTCGGACCCATCATGGCCACTTCGAGTTCCTCGTCATGCTTTTTGGCCTCTCCAACGCACCAACCACATTCCATGCCTTGATGAATGACGTGGTCTGCAGCTTTCTACGTAGGTTCGTCCTAGTATTCTTCGATGATATATTGATCTACAACACATCTTGGGCTGAGCACCTACAACATGTCCGCCTGGTCCTCGAAGCACTACAAGAGCACAACCTCCATCTAAAGCGATCAAAGTGCTCCTTTGGAGTACTTTCGGTCAACTACCTTGGCCACTTCATCATCGCCAACGTTGTCATGATGGACAATGACAAGGTGGATGCCGTCACCACATGGACGGTACTGTCCTCGGCCCGAGGCCTCCGGGGCTTTTTGGGGCTCGCCGGCTACTACCAGAAATTCATCCGTGACTTCGACACCATTGCAACACCATTGACGAGGCTTCTACAGAAGAACTCGTTCACATGGTCGAATGAGGCGGCCTTCGCATTCCAGGCGCTCCAGCGCACCCTCTCCATGGGACCACCGGTCCTCTAGATGCCGATCTTTGACAAGCCCTTTATCGTGGATTGTGACGCCTCAGGATCAGGATTTGGCGTCGTTCTCCACCAAGATGCTGGGCTGATCGCCTTCTTCAGTTGGTCGTTCACCACATGTCACATCAAATTGGCAGCCTATGAGTGCGAGTTGATCGGCCTAGTGCAGACAGTGCACCACTAGAGACCATACCTGTGGGGCCAGAATTTTCTCGTCTGTATCGACCACTACAACCTCAAGTTCCTCCTCGACTAGAGATTGTCCACCGTGCCTCAGCATCAGTGGATTAGCAAGTTATTCGGTTTCGACTTCACGGTGGAATACCGTGAGGGTTGCCTTAATACCATGGCTGACACTCTCTCCCGCCATGACTCCAATACAACCGAACTGCTTGCCATTTCAAGACCATCATTCCATATGCTGAACGAGATCCAGGAGGCTACTTTGACAGATGAGGAAGCACAAGGCCTCCTACGACAACTTCAGGAGGGCGAGCTTGGGGAGCCATGGCGCTCAGTTGATGGACTCCTCCACGGCTCACGCATCTTCGCACCAACGACCCAAGACCTACGCCACCGCGTCCTCCCCTTGGCACACTTGGCGGGACATGAGGGCACGCAGAAGACCTTGCAGCAACTCCGGTGCGACTTCTTCATCCTAGGCAACCGCACCTTGGTGCGTGACTTGGTGCGCGCATGTCACACCTGCCAACGCAACAAGACAGAGACGCTGCGGCTAGCAGGGCTGCTGCAACCCCTGGAGGTCCCTTCACAGGTGTGGGCCGACATCTCCATGGACTTCATTGAGGGCCTGCCCAAGGTGCACGGGAAGTCCGTGATTCTAACCGTCGTCGACCGCTTCTCCAAGTATGCGCACTTCATCGCCCTGAGTCACCCCTACTCCACAGCTTTCGTCGCTAGGGCATTCTTCGATAGGGTGGTTCGGCTACACGGATTTCCATCCTCCATTGTCAGCGACAGGGATCCGGTCTTCACGAGAAACATATGGCACGACTTATTCAAGATGGCGGGGGTGTCCCTCCGCATGAGCACGACCTTTCACCCACAGATGGACGGTCAGTCCGAGGTCGTCAACAAGGTGATCGCCATGTACTTGCGTTGTGCCACCCGAGATCGCCCTCACACATGGGTGGACTGGCTACCGTGGGTGGATTATTGCTACAATACATCCTTCAACACTGCTCTACGAGCCACTCCGTTTTAGGTCGTCTACGGCCAACCGCCACCGCCCCTACTACCACACAGATAAGGCGCTGCTCGGATGGAGACAGTGGATGAGCTACTACGCACGCGCGATGTCTTATTGGCCAAAGTTCGGGAATGTCTTCTTCAAGCACAACAGCTCTCCAAACGATACTATGACGACCATCATCGCGATTTGGAGTTCACCGTCGACGACTGGGTCTGGCTACACCAACTTCATCGCACAACCCATTCACTTGATCCACGGGCAAAAGGGAAGCTTGGGCCATGCTACACAGGGCCATTTCAGATCTTGGAACACATCGGCCAAGTCGCCTATCGTCTTCAATTGCCGGATGGCACCCGCCTTCATGATGTCTTCCACGTCGGGCTGTTGAAGCCCCACCGCGGTGATCCTCTAGCAACTCCGCCAGTGCTACCCCCCACACTCGATGGTCGCCTTCTACCGTCCCCTAAGCATGTTCTACGTGCTCAGCTTCACCGAGACGTATGGCATGTACTGGTACAATGGAAAGGAATGGCTGCCTTTGATGCCACATGGGAATAGCTCCAAGATTTCAAGGAGGCCTACCCCGAAGTTCAACTCGAGGACGAGCTGATTGAAGAGGCGAGGAGAGATGTTAGGATCAACCTCTACTATGAGAGGCGCATGACCTAGAGGGGTGCTGGCCCTAGGGAGGCCGACCCTCCTATTTTTGGTAGTTATCTCAATTTTGTTATTTCAGTTTAGATCAGGTTAGTTATTTGGTTTAGATTATTTCAGTTGCAGATTAGATTGTATTAGGTCTATAAATACCCCTTAAGGGCTATGGAATAAAGCAAACCCGAGCAACATAATAGTTGCTAGGGTTTCCCCCAACTCTTCCCTCTCCCAGGCGCACACAACCTCCCTGATCAGCAGTCACCCTCTTGGTGCCCTGGCTGCCGATCAGCCACCTCCACACCCCTACAATCTTCGATCCAGGGGGTCAAGTTCTACCAGATGTTTTCATGGTTAGAATAACCTTTCACTTTAATTCTGGTATGATGGTTGGGATGAGATTTAAGGATCCTACAGGTGGTGGTAACCTGCCAATGTTGGTGCACTATTTGGATTGTAACTTGTTCGTAGTGCAGTCTTTATTATTTGTAGATGTTTTACAATTGTTTTAACTGAAAATCAGCTTTACGCAAAAGAACCCTATTATGTCATCATTGTTATTCTCTTGCATTATTTGCATCATTTCGGGTGACTTGTTGAGTATCAATGTACTCAGCTCATCATTTCAAACCTCTCCAGAAGTTGAACGGATCTACACAAATGAAGACGAAGAGGAGGCGTGAGGCTTGGCTACACTCGAGCGCTTGTGGGAAAAAAGCAGTTATCTGTTGCTTGTATTTTGCTTAGAAACCTTTGTTCAAACTGTTTAGGTCATGTATACGACTATGCGTAATTTCTTTTAATCTGTATGAAACTCTATAATATCTACTTGTTATTATGTACCCTGTCTTTTTTTAGGACAGAGAATTAATGCACAAAGAGTAAAGAAATGTATTATTCCTGGGCTTGACATATTGTCACATGAAAGGCATTAACATGAGGCACACAGAATGTAATTGTGAAGAACATCAAATGGTAAATTATGATCAGACATCAACATGCTACACTCTTTACTTCACTGGAAGGTTTCACCATCATCGAATTCCACGATCGAAACCCTTTTCCTCAGTAATTTGTTTTATGAACAATTAGCCTTTTGTTTTAGTTTATGTGTAACCAATGAATTCCAATTAAATAACAAGAGCAGTAATTAATCACATTGCACCATCACCAGCCATATTGGGTTGCGTCGCTTTAATTTCATCCAAATTCCCAGACTAATAATCCAAGTCAATGATCATTGACTGATCAACAACTCGTTACTGAACATGCCAATGTGCAGCCTTTCAAACAAATACTTTCTCAGGAACATGGCCTGGAAAACATCTCAGCTATCCAATGGGCTCCACTGGTCTAATAATATTGACTTGGATTACACAAGACATGGCAGGCGTGGCATTTGCTGAATGCAATTTTGGAGAGTTTGTCACAGCAAGTATCAGGATAAATTGCTAAAGATTTAACTTGTGTCAAGCCACACCATATTCCATACATGTCACCCATACATCAGATTAGGTTTCCTCTGGGGGATCAGCCTCCGCGCGCCTCCCTCCTGGTAGCATCATGGAGGATGTCGATGTCGACACCATCCTGCGGAAGCAGAACGTACCGCACCACGGATCCCCTGATGAAGCAGTTTCGCACCGATAGCTGCCAGAGAGATTATTAGTCTTTACAGAATGTTCAACTGAATTCTTGGTCATTAAGAGTTAATGCTTGATCAATGTAGTTCTTTCATACAAAACACAAATGCATTGGAGTATTTTTCACAAAGGAATCAATTAACTAGCCAAGGATGTAGGTGGTAAAGCAAATGGGTATTGTCATGTGCATGATAATTTCTGGAACACATGGCCGGAATTGGCCCCTAGCCTCGTCGGCACAGCAGCCTCCGCTGCTGGCGAGGTAGGGCTCCAACCCGGTCTTCTTTGATCTAATTCTTTCTTGACTCATTCTTCACTTTTAATTACAAACTATGGATCTCTCTCTTTATATAGAGCAGTGGTCCCTTATTTTTAGGACAAACCAACTCCATCTGCAACTGAAAAAGTAAACTATGAAAAAGTAAACTAACATGACACTAATTGACCTAGGCTGCTACAACTGGTACAGTACTCCGGCGTGGTACTGTTCACGCGGCTGGTTGGGCTAAGCCCAAAACCCTAGCACATGACAGGTACAAAGATTCTTTAAACAAAGTATATGACGATCCATAAGCTTTGCTTTCCTTAAGATTACTTCAAGCATCAGTACTTGTAACAAAAGCAATCTTTAGTAATGCTATAAGTATGCAGTAGAAAAGTACACCCTCCTTAGTCAGAATATCATCAGATGGAACCAAAGGCCAACTAAATATCTAGATCAGGACATTGGTTGCCCCGTCAAGTAATAGACTTGCTCCAAAATGATATAGCACAGGAAAGGAAAAGTCAGCATAATGTTAGCCACGGAACTACAAGCTGCTTGCAAAACAGGTGTTTTACTTATTCTTCATTGTCAACAATATATGGTTCCATTTGTAGCTCTCCCTGGAATTAAAGTTGCCTCCAGCCCTCCAAATAAATTTGCATGTCATAAAGTAGGAGCAGCACTATAGGATATACTCCCTTCAGTTCAGCCTTCGTTCCTAAATTCATGTCTTTGTAGCTCAAATTTTGTTCCTAAAGATACTGCCTTTTCTCATTAGCCAATGTCCACTTAAGGTCATTTACTATTATGGACTAGAGTTAACATGCCACCATAATAGATCAAATGAAGGGCAATATGGTTTCTGAAGAAGATCAATATGCTGATTATGGTCTTCCATATACATGTTCTTGGTTGTGAAATCCAGTAATGGCATCTATTTATGAACAGAGAGTGTTACCTAGTCCATAGATAGTTATTTTACTTATTCAACTACATGACTGAAGTGTTATTGTTCTGAATTTGTGGTACACCATTCATCACCAAACTAACCGTTTCAGGACCATGCTAAAGGAGATGTTTAACAGATTAAATCAATAGATGATAAGCAGATGCTTATGCAAACACAAAGAGGAGAAATTGTATCCATTACTTTGACACAGACCAATCAAAATAAGTATCATTATCAGCAACACTGAAAGTCTGAATGACATGGTTTATGTAGCACAGGCATTGGGGCTCCTTGAGAGATTGTGTTATGACAAGCCCAGGATTAGCAAGATGCATGAACTAATATCTATCTGTATTCCTTTTAAAAGAAGCCAGTGGTGATATAGGTGAACACTACCACCCCGACCCCCCTACACTACATTTAAATAAACTGCCCCTTGAAGTAGAATTCTACAATACTACACCTTCCATGTGGAAATGTCCTAGCTGGCAAAACTGTCAAATACATATATGCATTAGAAGCTATTTTACAATTAGAATTGTGCAAACACTGTAAAAATGTGAATGGTCTATTGGGTGAATAAAAAGCTTCAATCTTTTTTCTGAACAATATTTGGACATATATGAATCTTCTTTATCTACATTAATCACACGAGTATATCGAAGTACAAAACCACGAAACATTACCAATCTTCAGTTCCAGTTACAGTCTCCCTTCCTAAATCGATACAAGTACCCATGCAAATGAGCAGCTAGTTATCACGGCAAGGTGACATGACATACCATGTGGGGGTACTTGTCCTGGTCGACGACTCGAGTGTTCTCGAGCTTGATGTTGAGGTATTGGTCGACCGAGTGGAGCGTGCCGCGGATCGCCAGGTCGTTCTTGAGCTCCACCGTCACCTCCTTACCCACGAGCTCCTTGAAGTAGGAGAAGAACAGCTTGGGAAAGAAGAAAGCACGGATGCATCAGTAACCAATCCAACCCAAGCCATCGGCAGCAGTAAAAAAAATCACAGGAAAAGAAGAAATCAATCATTACCATATCGGCAGCAGAACTCTCGCTACCAACTCTGAACAATCTGCAGATGCAGGAGCCACCTGAATTAGCGCCCGAAACAGTCCCAAACTTTTCTGGAAACAAGCTGCTCAGGTTAATGCAAAGGGAGAGAAAAGCTGCTTCCAGATCTAGACGAGAAGCTAGGGTTTAAGGCAAAGACAAAAGGCGTGGGTAGAGAGGGGCAAGAAAGAGGGTGCTCACCGGCGGGGCGTGGATGAGGCGGGACGCCGGCGACGCTGCTCGCGGGGTGGAGATCGGAGCAGGCGGCGGGCGAGGGCCGAGGGGTGGAGGCCGGAGCGGACTAGGGTCTAGGGAGCAAGAGTCCAGCGCTGGGCTTTGTACCAACGACGAAGGGGGAAGTCACGGCCCGGTACAAACACGGGCTGCTCTTGATTTTTTTAAATAATATTTTTTTTAAAAAAATCAAATCTTGATACACGTTTCAAAAAAATTACAAAAATGCTATTGGCTCATCGTCGGCCGAGCAGACAGAGACAGGCGATCATTTTTGTATTTTTTTTGAAACCGTGTACTATATTTGAGATTTTTTAAAAATATATTATTTAAAAAAACTCGGCTACTCTTCATGTAAACCGCACATGTTTGTTCTAATTTTAATGAAATGAAAAAAAGTATACTTAACTTCATGTGGGTGTATACTATAAAATTCGATTTTAACCTCTGTATCTGATAAATAACCTTTGAACAATTTAAGACAATGATTTTTCAACTAAATAGAAAACGGGATGATTTTATATCTCAAACCAAACAGCCATACATAGCCATTTTAACCAAAAAATAATAGATAAAACCATTGTATCTCACCTCACCCTAAAACCAAACACACCCTTAATTTACCATTTGTTTTTTCCCAACCAAGCCACTTATTTTACCACTACTAAAATTTCCAAAACTTAGAGGTCTGGCGAAATAGAACCCCGTTACATTAGTGTCATCATATATCATTTTTTATCAATGTGTATGATATATAAAAAGGAAAATATTTTAACCATGTATGTATTCTATGAAAGGTTTCATACTTGCAATCTCACTAGAATTTTTAAGTAGGGACTTTCTTAGAAGCCATTTTAATATCTCTCTTAACAATCCTACAAACATAGTTACCGCCAATCAATTAGTCTAAATCCATGCACAGTTGCACACCATTGTAATATGATTATACACATCTATGTACTCATACAATATAGTACATATATATAGATCCCTAATTAGCAAATAGGATGGATGTCACCTCATATTTAGAGCATAAAATAGCACTATAAATCATTAATCTGAGATCCCTTATCCAGCTATATATCCTCCACATATATAAGTAGTCCTTAATGTCTATCTCTGAACTATGATCCGGCGGTGAAGTCTATCCCTAATCTGAGATCCGCCGGTTAAAATGCTGATGAACAATGCAAGCTCTCTAGTCAATCCATGTGTCAAGGGCGTTGACGCCCAAGGTAGCCGGACCCCGACTACGGAGATCGTAGTCTCGGTCCGTAGCTGCAGCAGGGTTATACCCCCACGCTGCTGCCCTTCGACGGCGGGAATTAGATTCCTGGCCGGCGGCTTAGTGAAGAGGGGAAGTGGGAGAAAGATTGCCAAAATATTTCTTATTCTCTAATCTGTCTTACAAGGGATTTATATAGCCTCTCGGCCAACCAACCTTCCTAGACTTAAGGACTAAGTTACTAACCAACTAACCAGATTTATTTGAATTTGAAACTAACAAACTGACTTATTCAAAATAGAACTAACAATCCTTATCTCTTTTCAAATTCAGCCGCAGCCCCCTTCCTGGGCCTTGTGCGCCTCCCTCTCTGCTGCCCGGCGCACATCTCGCGCACGGCGCCGTCGCGTATACACGCGGCCCCACATGACATCTCTCCCCTCCTCGAGAGGCAGCGCGTCCTCGAGCTGGAATTGAGGATATTTGGCATGGAACGAGTCGACATCCTCCCAAGTTGATGACGCTGGAGATTCCCCTTTCCATTGAATGAGAACTTGGCGCACGCCACGCGCCACCCTTGACTTGACCGCCCTGGCTGGCTCTGGGACAATCGCCCCATGGCGAACAGAAGGCAGGGCAGGTGGTTCTTGCGGTGGAGCGCCCCGGAACTTCTTGAGTAACCCAACATGGAAGACGTCGTGTAGGCGGGCTTGAGGTGGCAGGGCCAGGCGGACTGCGACGTCGTTGATGAGCTCGACCACGCGATATGGCCCGTAGAAGCGAGGCTTGAGCTTGCCCGCCGCTCCCTGTGGCATGGATGAAGTAGGCCGCTGACGCAGTCGAAGCAGAACCCAGTCGCCTGCTTGGTAGGTGACCTCCCGGTGAAGACGGTCGTAGTGGCGCTTCTGGATGGCTTGGGCCTGCTCAAGCCGGTGCCGAACGTCCTCCAGGAATTCTGCTCGCTCCTCCAGCGTGTGGGTTACTGCCGGCACTCTGGAATCACCATGCGCATAGGTACGCAGGGAGGGAGGATCGCGTCCGTAGACGATGCGGAATGGAGTGTCGCGTAACGACGACTGGAAGGCAGTGTTGAAAACATACTCTGCCCATGGCAGCCAGCGCAGCCAGTCGCGTGGGCGATCACCTGTCAAACATCGAAGGTACATTATGATCACCTTGTTCGCGGACTCCGACTGTCCGTCCGACTGTGGGTGGAAAGCCGTTGACATCTGCAGCTTGGTACCGCTCAATCGCATCAGCTCGCCCCAGAAGTGGGATGTGAACACGGGGTCGCGGTCGGAGACGATGGATTGCGGAACGCCGTGCAGCCGAACGACTTCGGTGAAGAAAGACTGAGCCACCGTCTCCGCTGAATATGGGTGCGCCAGGGGAATGAAGTGTGCGTACTTGCTGAAACGGTCGACTACCGTCAAGATGACGGACTTGCCCCGGACGCGCGGCAGTGCCTCGACGAAGTCCATGGCGATGTCCGACCAAACACCCTGCGGTACCGGAAGTGGCAGCAATAGTCCGGCCGGGTGGAGGTGTTCCGGTTTGTTGCGCTGGCACACTGTGCATGCCCGAACCAAGTCCTGCACCAAACTTTTCATGTTAGGAAAGTGGAAGTCGCGGCGGAGTCGGTGCAGCGTGCGCTGGACGCCCTCATGGCCCTCCTCATGGACCGCTTGCAACACCTCCTGTAGCAGCGAGGAGTCCGGTGGTAGGTATAGCCGTCCTCCGTAGTGGACTAACCCATCTGTGATGGCCCAAGGTTGAGACTTAGAGCCGCTGTTGATCGCTTCCTGCAAGGCCACCAGTGCCGGGTTGGAGGTATTGGCTTGGCGAAGACGTTCGAGGAAGTCAAAACGTGGGCCTGACATTAGCAGGACCGATCCTTCTTCGGGAGTGTCGCGGCGTGACAGAGCGTCAGCCACGGCATTTGTATGCCCTGGTTTGTATGCAACTGTAAAATCGAAGCCGAGGAGTTTTCCCACCCAATGGTGTTGTGGAATTGTGGACAACCGCTGATCCAACAAGTATTTGAGGCTGTAATGATCTGTCTTGACCTCGAAACGTCGTCCCCAAAGGTAGGGCCTCCAGTGGCGTACGGCCTGGACGAGGCCGATGAGTTCGCGCTCGTATGCCGCTAGAGCTCGGTGCCGGGGGGCTACCGGCCGGCTGAAGAAGGCCACTGGGTGGCTGTCCTGGACCAGCACCGCCCCAAAGCCGTGCGACGACGCATCGCACTCGACGATGAACATTTTGGAGAAGTCCGGCATGGCGAGCACCGGAGCCGAAGTGACCGCCTCCTTTAGTGCGGTGAACGCCTCCGCCGCGTTGGTTGTCCACACGAACCCGTCCTTCTTGAGCAGTGCGGTGAGCGGTGCGGCTATGGTGCCGTAGTTGTGCACAAACTTCCGGTAGTATCCGGCAAGGCCCAGGAAGCCGCGCACGGCCCTCGCGGATCGGGGCTGCTGCCATTCTCGCACAGCCTGCACCTTGGCCGGGTCCATGGCGACGCCCGCGGCCGACACCACGTGGCCAAGGTATGTGACGGACGATGCCGCGAACGCGCATTTTGACTTCTTGACGAAGAGCTGGTGCTGATGGAGTGTGCTGAAGACGGCGCGCAAATGGCGTAAGTGATCCGCCCATGTGGCACTGTAGATCAAAATGTCGTCAAAGAAAACGAGCACAAAGCGGCGAAGGAAGGGCCGGAGGACGTCGTTCATTAGAGCTTGGAATGTGGCGGGGGCGTTGCACAACCCGAACGCCATTACCAAGAACTCGTACAGGCCGTCGTGAGTCCTGAACGCCGTCTTGTGGATGTCGGCTGGCCGCATGCGGACTTGGTGGTACCCCGAGCGCAGATCAAGCTTGGTGAAGAAGCGCGCCCCGTGGAGTTCGTCCAGCAGCTCGTCGACGACGGGGATGGGGAACGCGTCCTTGATGGTAAGCGCGTTGAGTGCCCGGTAGTCGACGCAGAAACGCCATGACCCGTCCGGCTTCTTGACGAGGAGGACCGGGGAAGAGAATGCCGAGTCGCTGCGCCGTACGATGCCGTGCTCGATCATCGCGGCACATTGCCTCTCCAATTCGTCCTTGTGGGCCGCCGGATACCTGTATGGTCGGACAGCCACCGGCTGCGCGTCCGTTTTAAGGACAATGTTGTGGTCGCGAGCGCGCTGCGGTGGCAGCCCGGTTGGCTCGGAGAAGATACTGTTGAAGGTCGTTAGTAGTTCGTCCAATAAATCCACCGGTGACGTGATGGCGGTGAGTCTTGGCTCCTGTCGTGCGGATATGTCCTCCCAGCAGATGGAGCGGCCATGGCGAGTGAATGCAACTGTTCGGGAGGTGAAGTCCCACACCATCTTCCCCAACGTCACCATCCATTGTGTGCCGAGGACGACGTCGTAGCCGGCGAGTGGCATGACGTAGAGGTCGACGCAGAAATCTTCGCCGGCGATGACGATCGGTGCCTGACTAAGGACCCCGGGGCACGTGATCCGTTCGCCGTTGGCCACCGTGGCTGAGAGGCGTGGCCGGGAGTGGACGTAGAGGCCTGTACGCGCTGCTGCGGCCTCTGCGATGAAGTTATGCGTGGAGCCCGTATCCAGGAGGGCTGTGAACGTTGCTGCACCCACCGTCACGCGCACCTGCATAGACTCACAGATCGTCATACCCGCTACGGCCCGGAGGGAAAACAGTGGCGCCTCCTGGCTAGTTGGGGCGACCGCATCTGTATCGTCGACGAGTTCGATGCCGTGGACGTAGAAAAGCCGACGACAGACCCTGTTGTGGCCCCTGGAGTATGGCTCATCGCAATTATAGCACAGGCCGAGGCGTCTTCGTTCAGCTTGCTCTTCGGTGGTTAGGCGCTTTGCCTGCTGCCCTGTGCTTCGGGATGGCGGAACCGGAAGTACCGGACTCTGGGATGGGACCACCGGGGCGGGAAGTGCCAGAACGGGTGGGCCCGCAGGAAGCGCCGGTCTTGCCGCCGGGGTCGGGAGGGCCGCCCGCTGCGCGTGCCGGGGAGGGGCCTGCTGTTGACGACTCAGTTCCATGAGCTCCACCTGACGCGCCAAACTCATGGCCATGTTGAGGGTCTCCGGGTTGTGAATCCGAACAGCATGGCTGAGCGGTGGCAGAAGTCCACCCGTGAAGAGTTGCACCCTCTGGCTTTCATCGAGCCGACCAGCGCGCGACAGGAGTTCTTGAAAGCGGTTGGCGTACTCCTCGACGGAGCCCGTGCGACGGCACTCAGAGAGCTCGAAGAGGGGCGCCGATCGTAGGTGCGGTCCGAACCGCAGGTTTAGGAGCTCCTTGAATCGGCCCCATGGCGGTGTGCCTTCATCTTCTTGCAGTTGGATGAACCACATATGAGCGACACCCTCCAGCTAGTATGACGCCATCCAGACGCGTTCCTCTGCCAAGGTGCGCTGCTGCCGGAAGTATGATTCACACTTGTTGATGAAGAACATAGGATCGGACTTGCCATCGAAGCGTGGGAAGTCGAGCTTCTGGAACCGGGGTGGGCGATCGAGGTCGCGTGGCGCCTCCGTGCGGCCACCACCGCTGGTTTCCGAAGTCGAGGAGCGATCCTTGAAGCCTTCCATGTCTGCTTTCATGATTGCCATGTCGGTGGTGAGGGCGTTCAGTTTGGCCATGAGGTCGGCGAGGGTTGGTTGATCTCCCATAGCCGGCGACGACGAGGTGGATCGGCTGGACTGCGTGGCGGAGGATCGAGAGACCCTTGATACCAGGTTGTCAAGGGCGTTGACGCCCAAGGTAGCCGGACCCCGACTACGGAGATCGTAGTCTCGGTCCGTAGCTGCAGCAGGGTTATACCCCCACGCTGCTGCCCTTCGACGGCGGGAATTAGATTCCTGGCCGGCGGCTTAGTGAAGAGGGGAAGTGGGAGAAAGATTGCCAAAATATTTCTTATTCTCTAATCTGTCTTACAAGGGATTTATATAGCCTCTCGGCCAACCAACCTTCCTAGACTTAAGGACTAAGTTACTAACCAACTAACCAGATTTATTTGAATTTGAAACTAACAAACTGGTTACTAACCAACTAACCAGATTTATTTGAATTTGAAACTAACAAACTGACTTATTCAAAATAGAACTAACAATCCTTATCTCTTTTCAAATTCAGCCGCAGCCCCCTTCCTGGGCCTTGTGCGCCTCCCTCTCTGCTGCCCGGCGCACATCTCGCGCACGGCGCCGTCGCGTATACACGCGGCCCCACATGACACCATGGTAAAATGTAATATCTACAGTTTCTTAAGACACGACTTCGTCTATTATACTAATGGCAATTACTATACATATTAATGAATGCTATGCATCAATGTTGCTCGAATGGTTGTTCCAAAAATTGGAAAACATATTTTGTTTAAAAAATAGCTTTGAAGTAGTCCTATATGTACACATTGTTCAATGATTATTGTCCTATAAATATATGGGATTTCAATGAAAAAACGGAGACTGACATTTGTCAGCTTTGAGCATTATTCAGGACAGTTCAACAGACGGTGCAAAACGTCCCCACGATTTTCAGGGCATCTGTGATAGCAAGAAAATGACCCGGAAACAACTTTGATCAAAACTTACACCTCTGCGGCTCTGCACTTCCTCCATTACCAAATCCCGGTTCAAGTAGATGCGCAAACAAACGTTAACTTCCGAAACCAAACGAAACCTCATGCTATATTTGAAATTAGTCCGGTATAAATTGAACGCCCATTTGTTCTCAGTGAGCTAAATTTCCTCAGCCCAAATGCATACGGAACTTAGGACCGATGGCAAAGAGACCCAGAAGAAGAAAGAAGAAAATAAAATTAAAGACCTACCACAGTGAGAATGCCAGGTGCTTCCTTTGATCGGGGGACTGTAAAAACAAGCACCGAGCTCTTCCTTTCCTAGCTGCAATTAGTGTCCGGGACATGTAGTCTGGAAGCTAGATCATGTTTACTATTGGCCGGCTGACCGGCAGCCAATGCGCTTAGAATCTGAAGTCTGGGTCGACGTACATCGCCCATGCAAACTTCGCAATGAGTGACTTGTTGAAAATCTGTGAAGGGAACAGGTACTGTTAGCGACTACTACATGATTACTATGATCTGTTTGGTTTGAGCATATACCAGATGAAAATTTACAGCCTGGAATGAAAATTGTGTACTCTGTAGAATGCAACTTTGACAATAAACTATATTACTATAATTCATAGTATTCCAATTTCCAAAGGCAAATTTTGCCCCCCAAATATGCACAGTTATGGTTGGCCACCCTCCACAGTTGCTGACAATTTTTACAATTCAATAATCAAAAGATAGTCAACAAGACAGGCGAGAAGAATGCAATACCAAGCAAGATAGAATGAGTGTAATATTGATGAGAATATGAGCTTAGTGTAGGCAATGCCATGCGATAGACCCATTCATGTGATAAAAGAAGCAAATATTTGTCCTACAGCACTGGTACCTTCTCAATAGGGACTTCATGGCGTTTGCACCACGCAACAGTAATTCTGGGATCAAGGTAGTTGATCTTTGATGTTCCTAGTGCTACCGTCTTCAAATCCTCTTTAATAGTCTTATCCATTTCCATTTTCTCAATCTTGGTTTCAATCTGAGATATTTTCTTTTCAAACCTGCAAAGTGCAAACAAATGTGGTGAGATTTCTCTATATTATTTGTTTGTATCAGTACAAAATTAAGATCTAGTTGTGATTGGGATGTTACGCATCAGGGGCCAAATTTCTCTTTGGTTTCCCATCTTTGTCATTGCCTAGAGGCTTTCCTTTCTTCACTTTGTTCAAGTCTACCTTCAGTTCATCCCTTTGGGCCTGGAGAAAAAGAGAAATGAAAAGGAGTTTACCAGACAAGAAAAGAGATGGTATAAGGTTGTGCTAATCATTTGCAGTAGAAATCCAACCTTCAATTCATCAATCTTCTCATTCAATCTAGTCATCTGGGACTCGTGTGATTTTGAGACACTACGCTGATGATTACAGATTATGGCAACCTGAGTAAAAAAGAAAGCATTGGTTGAGAATCAAAACAGGTGATGATAAAACTGCTTCATTTTTTCTGCTTCTTAAAGAGCAACACAATATACCTCTTTGTTGGCGCGTTGATAAACCGCAATTTTTTCAAGAATAGTTCCACCTTCTGTTTCTTTATGCAACTTTAATATCAGCACAGTAAATATATGTTTAGACTATAGTGTATTGTACAATAACATGTTATACACATGAATCATAATGTACACTCCAATAAATGCAATAATTTAAGAAACATGATCTCTTCAATCGTTGAACAACTACATAATTGATGTTGACTTAAGCTTCAGGTAAACAGAACATTATAACATATATACCATTAAAATGTACTAAACCATGAAAAACTTCAATTAATCACTTCGTACAGCCCCAAGAGTTTGTGCAAAAAAAAGTTCTCTTTGAACTTACAATATCATCCAAGGTGATCGAAGCATTATACGTACGGAACACTTTTGCTGTAAGCCCAGGCATTAAGTCCTTTAGATGAGCATTTAGCCTACTTGTGTCAAGCTTTTCGAAGATATCATCTCCTGGTTGTTTGCCTAGAAATCCAGATCAAGAAACCATAAGTGAGTTGACTAGGGCAGGGAGAGGAACGGAAAAAAAAGAGTAGCGTGGGAGAGAGCTACCAATACGGAATTCTTCAATTGCCTTGTAGACAAGCAGTTCAACCTCTACAGTGTTGAAATATCTTATGGAATCTTTACCAAGAAAGTCAAACTGTAGGAACATCAAATATCATCAAAGTCAATTAATCAAGTTACATATTGAGTAATCATGCAGATATTAATGGTGAAGATCAATACCTGCAGTTTATTTGGGGGAACACAAGTAACATTATCAACCTTCAGTGTACAACAACCAACTGTATCAGCCTCATCATCATCCTGAAAAGGATTTGAAGTAGCAGCTAAGAAAACAAACTCATGATACTGTATGTTAATGTAATTCAAATCTAAATGACAATAAAATAATAATGTTCTAAGCTAAAAAAGTATATATATCAGCACATGCCATATGTCCATATGGGTAGCTCAATATGCAAAATTATGGTGGCCAGCACAGCACCTCAGCTAATCCTAGATAGTTTTAATGAAAACCCTATGATGCACAATGTATACATTCATAGAGAACAAAATCAAAAGTGTGCATTCCTTTTTTTAATTGAAAGAGGGGCTTACTGTGCAGAAGAATTTATCAAATTTTATGTGCAGTTGTGCATAGAACCAAATTATCAACAGAAATAATTGAAGAAAATATACCCAACCTACTATAAAACAATTTCATAAATGCCAATCAAATAGTTTGAGTTAGACAATGTCACAATACCTTTTCATTGCCTGCCCTAAGGGCTAGTTTATCTATAAGGTATGTTGCCACTGCAATTTGTTTCATTGTCTTATCTTTGTTTCTGAAATCCTTTGTGTAAGTGCCACGAATTTTGTGTATGTGATCCTGCAATAGCCAAACGGAAGGACAATTATTTGTACATGCCTACTCAAAATATCCATGACACACAATGAATTTTCTCACCTTCAATTTTCGAGACTTCTCATATTTCTCTTTGTCACTTTGACCCTTCAATGCACTGCTTGCTGCTAAGAAAACATATTTGAAATCTTTTTGGCTTATAGGATCATTCCAAAAGGCCAACCATGTAACTGTGTTGTCATGTTTGACTTCTTTCCAGCTGCAGGGCACGTGATCAATATAGAGTGCATACATGATAGCAACCCCTTCACAAATCACAAATATATAGATTACACATCAACATTAAGTGGAATTTTTTCATGGTACCTTTCTCCTGGTATCGGACACACAGGGATTGGTGCCCCTTTTCCAATGTTTATTGTAATATCGCTTGGTTGAATGCGGCGCTTCAGTTTTCCCATCTGAAATAATGTAATAAAAGGCAACACAATGATGGCACTCACTTAAAAAACATAAAATATCTACTTATTTTTTTTATATGCACCTTTGGATGCTCTCCACGTCCCCTGAACAAACCAGGTGGTTCTACTCTGAAATTGCCAACCTGAAAGGAACAAAGTACTTTAGCCCAGAATAGTTGTAAGCAAAATGATCTTAGAGTGTAGCAAAGATAGCAGACAACACAACTTCTATGCAAGGAAAAAAGTAGGAACATCAGCACAACAGTTTCATGTTACTACTGTGTATCATATATTAGCAAACACTATTGACATCTATGGTGGAATTCTTCATGAAATTAAATACTAGTGTAAAACTAGCAATTGCTACTTCTTTTTTTAAAAAAGAATTTACCTAATACCTAGAACAACAAAGGAAGAATGTGGAACAATGGAGCTATCTACAAATTACAAGCCATAACTTATTTAAATATTTTCACCGTGCTAAGAAAGGCACCTTCTCTTTAACGCCATCTACAACAGCCCACATGTACTTCTCCTCTTGCTTCAATTTTTCTTCCTTCAATGATTTTTTCTCCTGCAGATAAATAATTTTAAAGCTTAACCAATTATGAATGATGATGATGATTTTTCCGAGGTTATCGATATGCAAACTAAATTAATTCTGCAGAATAAGTCAAATATGCAGGTTTGTTTTGAAGAGCTGATACCTCTGATGTCATCTGCTTCTTCTTCTCCTTCTCTCTTAGGTGCCATTCATAGATTGGGGTGAAATCACAAAGGTCAAATTTCTTGATGATATGGTTCTTACCAAGAATTTTTCTCCAGTCAGTGAAGAAGTTTTCAATAAATGTTTTCTTGGTTGCATAATCAGTGTCTTTCATCACAGCAAACATGGTTGCAACCTGTGACATAGATAATTAATAGAGGAACAACTATCTGGGTGCAAGATATGGTACACATCAAAATTTGGAAAACAAAGTAATAATCAGACAATGGTACACATATCACCTCTTCTTGATCTGTCGTCAGATCAACAGGTTGCCCATTGTAAAGCATCTTGACACCATGAGGCTTGTATGGAGAGGGGAAAATAACACCATTGTGTTCCAAGGTAGTCCATTTTTGTCCACCACCGGATCCAGGAGGGACCTTCATTTTCTTTGAGAATTGAGAATTTTTCACTGTTTTCTTTGTTTTCATTTTCATTTTCTTGTTATCCTTCTTAAAAGATGAAGGACTCTTCTTTACAATATTCTTTGCGGGTGGCTTGCTTTTTGAAGACTCACCCATTTTTAATCTTTGCGAAAGAGGTATATTGTCATTGTCATCTGCCTTGTATTCTCTTTTGACACTTGCAGATGCTGAAACATCTGAAGGTTTTGCCTTCTTCAGAGCTGAACTTGTTTGATTATTACTGTCAATAGGCCTCTTAATTGAATTACGTGAAGTGCTCATGTCATTGTTTGACACCTTGTTGGAAGAACTTGGCTTTAAATTTGTAGACAGGACCTTCTCCTTTGAACTTGAGATACTTGCAGATGCATTGCCACTACCAGTAACTTTGGAAAATCGGGCAGCCAATGGCTTATCATCCTCTGAATCATCAGAAGCATTACCTCCACTTTTCACAGCAGCATTAGTTGGCAACCTGCTGAACAGTGGTTTATCGTCTTCTGAATCATCACCAGTTTGTAGAATTTTAGGCGTAGTTTTCAGCAAAGTAGCCTTGTTCATACTACTGGAAGGCACTTTTGTGGAGTTTATCTTCAGACTCAATGGCTTGTTATCATCATCTGCCCTCTCACCTGCTGCAGAAGCTTTCTTCAAATTTCTATCATCTACCTTTCTCCTTAATCCAATTGGCTTGTGGTCGTCTTCTGAATCATCAGAGTTGTCATCTTCCACATAAGGTCTTTTCAGTTTACTATTATCCACTGTGTTACTTTTATGGCTGTGTTCTGTGGAACTGTTTGGCCGACCTGATCCCAAAGGTTGAGGGTTTGGACCCGTTGAATGTGGCTTCTGTTGCAATGGCCTCGAAACACCAGTCAGCTCATTCTTCTGTGGATTTGAAGCAACAGATTTAGGGCTTCTAACCGGTCCAGCATTTCCTGATGAGCCTTCCTGCTTTGTGGGTGTATGTCTGTTCTTCACATAGGTACTCGATCTCCTGAAGGTAAGAGGAGCTTCATCATCATCGTTGTCAAACATAGCAGGAAGATTGACAACAGCCATCAATTCCTCGCTGCGGTGGGCAGGCAGAATAAATATACCAAATCAGCCACACCTGCAAACAAAGTTCACTCATGTAAGTAACCTGTTCAAACAGAATGCAAGTGTAATAAATTGGATCAAAGGAAGCCATTTCGGTGCAAATCTAATAATCAGAGTGACTGTTTTTATGTAAACAAGGTTTACTCCAACTCACGCAAACATCAGAGTCACATCCAACTCACGCAATCACCCTCGACACCACTGCACCCGCCACAAACACACCAATTCCAGTTTTGCACGAGGTCTCCTACTCTCCTCCATGTCTCGACACCAATACCACAATCAACACGACTAACGAGACAAACCAGACCAGCACACACCAACACCGCCCCCTTCTCAGATCGGCCCCTCCGGGACAAAAATGAAACGGCCGCCTCCTGCCTCTGCACCCAATCCACCGCCACGGCACCATCGCGCGACCCCTAGCAAGCTCCTAGGCGAGCGGCGCACCCGTCGGAACCCGACTCGAGCGAGGCAAGGAAAGGAGGAGAGACGCACCTAGGCGCGCGGCGACATCCTCCGCCCCCCCGGAGCGGGGCAGGACGGGACGGGGCAGCAGAGCCGGTGTACGGACCTCGCGCCGCCCTCCGGCGATAAGTCGGCGAGGCGGAGGTAGGGTTAGGGCTGGGCTTATCTCCGGCGCCCCGTGTTTCTCTTCCCCTCCCCTCCACCTCGTCGCCTTGTATTTTGAGTTAATTTGTTAGTGCCACCGAAATGTCATTAAATTTTTGATACTTGTTCATATGTTATTATCATTTCAATTTTATTTTTTAATATCATTTGAGTCCACCTGTAAATTCTGAATATTTTCTATACCCATTCTACCCCTAATATCTTCTCCTCTTTTATCTTCTTCTCCGGTGTGCCAGACTGCTGCTCGAGTTGGCATGGAGGTAAGATTCGTCGCGAGGCGGGAGAACGGGATGCGCTCCATCGACGCAGGCAGGAGCAGCGTGGCGGACAGGAGCCCATTGACGACGGGGACACGACTTTGCTACCATGACTGCTGCTCGGGTTGGCATGGAGGCAAGATGCCCTGTGAGGGGTAGAAACAGGAACCGACCTAAAGATGGTAATGGGTACCCGAAATCCAAAACCCGATGGATTTTTACGGTACATATACAGGTAAAATTGTTCATCCGTGGATCTATTAATGGGAAAAAATAGTACCCAATGGGTACGCGGGTATGGGTATGGTTTCCTAATATCCATACCCGTTACCCAATGAGTACCCATCACCCAATAAGTTATATTTTTTGGAGTTTAAATCATTGTTGCTATTGTTGTAGATTAAATCATTGATGTATTATGTTTGATAGTTTATTTATATATGTAATTTTGATCTTATGATTGAATGATTGATTGATCTATTTAGGTGAAACATTGTTTTTGTTGGGATAAATATACAATTGTTATTTGTTAGCATATTTTGTGTGTGGTGTTTATTGATGGGTATGGGTACCCGATGGGTATATTTTACCCGCATGGGTATGGGTTTGGGAGAGAAATGATACTCACATGTATATATGGGTTATCCGACGAGGAGATTTTTTTTTAACGAGTATGAATTTGAGATAGTCAAACCCGATGAGTATAGACCCATTGCCATCTTTACCGACCGGCAGCGGTGATGCTCCCGAGGAGCACGTAGAGCGGCTCAGGCAGGGGCTTGGGTGTCACTGCCCTGCCCGCCTGCCCCAGGGGTAATCGCCAGAACAAAAAAGCAGTCTGCCGAACCAAAGGGCCTGAACACGAACAGCAGTAGATGCAGAAATCATCAAAGGAACGCATCAAAACGAGCGCGGAAGAAAACATGATTATTCTTCCCGCAACAAGAACAACCACACGGGCTCAGAACCGCTCCCAAATCAAAACCAAACCGAAATAGCAAATAAAAAACACAATCTTTTCTCTCACTCTCTCGGGGGCTTAGGTGGTCAGGCACATGCTCAAGTGAGAAGATGAACAGTGTAGAGGTAATGTAGGAATTTTCAAAATATATTACTCTACGGGTAGACTCAAATAGCATAAAAGAGCGAATTTGAAATAGTAATAACATATGAATAAATACTGAAATTTTAATGACATTTTTGACGTTACGGAAAATAACGATAACACACAAGCAATTAAGCCTTGTATTTTTCCCTCTTCCTTTTATTCCAGACAAGGAGAGAGAACACGCGGGCCCACCTGCAATGAGCGATGGTTAGAGATGACAATGAGTATTCCATACTCTAATACCTATTAGGAGACGAGAATGGAGATAAATTAATACCTACGAGTATATAAATGGATAAAAACTTATACACATCAGGTAATCAGGTATGATTATGACAAAGCACTATTCATACTCGTTTACCAATATACTCAAATATTAATTGGGCTAAAATAAAAGGCTCAATACTACAAAACCCTAAAATCCATCCCCTCTCCGCTCCTGTCCTCTCTCTTTCCTCTCTTGTTCCCTTCGCTCCACACACCATAGCCGCCAACGCTTGCTCTCCCCTACACGTGATGTTGTCATCATTTTGCCCTATGTGTGCCGTCGTCGCCACTCTCCCCCGTGCGCGCCACCGCCACCTCTCTCCCCCACACGCACCATCATCACTCCCTTCCCACACAATCGCATCTGCTTCCTCACCCGCATAGGCATCGTTGCTCACTCTCCCGCAGTCACATGCGTGCCCTCGATGCTCAGGTTAGTCCATCTTTCTCATAAAAATCATCTTTTGTTTGGTTCTCGTCGATTCGTTCAGATCTAGGGTACTTTTGATGGGTTTTGCATTAGGTTTTGATAGATTCAACTGATTCATATTTCTCTCTATCAATTTTTTCACAAGTCATATTTGGTATGGATACCCGTACCAAATACCCATATGGGTACGGGTATGGGAAATAATTCATACTAGTGGGCGGGTACAATTACAAGTATGGGTATATATCTATATAATCGGATACGGGTATAGTCAAATAGTACTCGTGTGTAACACCTCGCAACACGTGGTGCCTGAGGAAGGCATAGGGCTTGTATGTCTTATGACAAGATACATAAGTTCTAGTAGTGATGGATTTTTCTTTGACATCACTGTAAGCTTGAATAAGATTTACTTTATATCCATCTAATTCTTTCCTACCATAATATTATAACTTAAATCAAACTTAATATTTCACAATACAACGAATATAAATAACAACAAATTCGTTGTATCATGGAAATACTAAATCCAATCTTATATTCCAATATTATGGAATCGAGGGAATATATGTGATATTCTGTTATCCAATAATACGGTGTCAAGCTATGCTTCGGTTGCTCGTTGATTTTATAACCTTTCTTAAATTTGTTTCTTATTTGGTAAATTGCGTTTTATCCATGTTTTCCATTACAGGAGGTCACTTGGAACCAATAGCGAAGGAAGGTCCCCGGCGATCGAGGTGATATAATTTATTTTCTTCTTTCCATATTAAATCTAAATGGCTTCCTCTAAGGAAATTGTTTCTCTTTTTTTTTTCATTTGTAGCCTCGCGTTGATGTTCTTCACAAGTACTACCCTGTGCCAGAGTGTGACATCTGGGATATCAAAATTATCATGTGATTTTCACTTCAATCAGCTGGCAATAGGTAATATCTAATGATGCACGTTTTTCCGAAGAATCATTTCTGTATTTTCCCTCTACCTTTTCTGTATGTTTACTGTTATACACGCTCTTTAGATAAGTATACATGACAAAATAAACCCACACCCGACCGCGTTTTAATGTGGGTCAAAATCCAATAGACTTATGGGTCAAAAAATAGACATGAACCTAACCCCGACGGTCCCCAACGCTATCGGGTATATTGCTACCTCTAAGGGCATTTTCGGGAGCCCAAAATCTCGACCCATTCTCTGATGATGGGCTAGGATTTTGGGTTCCTAAACAGGTCCTAAGACAGCTATCGACCATTGGGAGCATTTATCTAATTATTATGTAGTTTTTAAACATCCACATGCGGATCTAATAATTAGTAAATACCTCTATTGACCGACCATTAGTCAACAGAGATCTTATCAGTCGTTAGTTGATCGACATGTTGACCAATGGTTACTTGATATAGGTCTAGTTCTATTTTTTTAAAAAAAAATTGACCTAAAATTGTAATTTTGAATAAAACTAGTCCTTTGATTTTTTTAAAAGCATACCTAAAATTGTAATTTTGAATAAAAAATATTTATTTTTAAAAAATCCGGGTGCCAACAACTTACTGGAATAATTTAGGATTATAGGTCGTAGTTTATAACAAACCGGTATAATAAACAAACTAATTATTTATACTTTTAACTAATAAACAAACTAGATTATTATAGTCAGTCGTAGCTGGTGCATACCACAAAAGAAAGATACTCGTGTGTCTAGAGATGTAATTGCTAATTTGCTTAGCTCATTGGTTATCTGAAACAGCTAACAAGCAAAATGTGAGATTAACTAGCATTAGTTCTTGGTCCAATCATCAATCCACCTATTGAAATCATCAAGAAACCGTGATATTAAGAATCTGATACGTTAATATATTCCGTAAGAAAAAAAAACAGCCTTGGGTCAAAAGAATTGACATTCTAACACAAATCGTGTGCATATGTAGTTTGCACATATCAAAGTTGCGTGAGTGTTCTCAACATTTCCATATACACTTTTTCTTGATAGTAGGCAACACACACACATCTCAAAGTTATAAATGGCAATCTTATTTAGTACATGTTTCCTTTCCCAAAATGTTTGAAACACTTTAAACACACACACACCCCAAAAGCCAAAACTCATCAAATTGTCAAGGATCTCAAGTAGCCCTTCCTCTCTATTCAAATACTAGAACAACAGCGCGCTTCGTGCGCTCGTTTCCCATCGGTTTTGATGGTTTTACATTTATAGTTTCCTTTTAATATGAGAATAATCCAATTCAAACATTTATTGTTGCGCATTTATAATTTAAAATGTATTGAGTATATAGAAGAAATACATGATAAGACTAAGTTGAAGCACTTGGAGCAGATGCACATATTCTCTTCACCCACATTAATCACTTCCACACATGTCTCAACAACAAGAATTTTTTTACAACATGAGTATTGTCATTGTCACCGACCGCAACATTCTCTGTAGATAGAAATGTTAGAAAAAATACAGAAAGACAAGTATGAAACTGATGAACTTAAATGCTCAGCCGTAAAAGTGCCACTCTAGGTGCTATCATCAACATGGTTAGCCAAAGCATCATTTATCTCAGTTGATGGTTTTGTTGATGGTTTTTCTGGTACATATCCAAATATATCATTCAAAACAAAACAAACCTCCACCTTCTTGTGGAGCAAGGAAGAATGACCGGCAAAATCTATAGTTCACACTGCCATGTTGTCCAAAAGATCCAGTGACCAAAATCAGCACACCACCATTGAAGGATGTTTGTGCATCCACATCCTCTAATTTTATCAAACAGCTAGTGAAATGTGGAGACAATTTCTTCATTGATAGCCTGGTCAAGCAGAACACACAAATCAATTATATTCAATCAAAGTATATATTAAATACTCCCAACATTAACTTTGTAAAATATATTATCCATAACTATAAAAACAATATTTGTGAAACCACTTTGAAGTATGAATCTACTGGTATAATTTTTGTACACTAAATGAGTTGTTGGAATAAAGTAATATGACAATGTTAAATACTAATTGTAAAATAAAATGAGAAAAATACTAAAATATTGTACTACCTTGTACATCAAATGGCATTTACCTAATTATATTATATACATGAATGCTCCATAATAAAATGATATAATGGGCATATTGGCATGCACATGAGCACATCTTTCCACTAATAGACATTCAGCAACATGTATGCTCTAACCATTAAACCTATATAGAACTACATATACTACATGCCCAATTTATAATTAAAAATCACTCCTAGAAAATAGACCACACCGTATAAATAAGTATTGGCATATAGGTGGTGTAATAGCAAACATTGCACACATGTGAAAAATGCATCGTCTGCACAAATTGTACCAATGAGAATACAGATAAGCATATGAGGTAATTAAAGTTTGTTCAAGTTTAAATCTTGATAGGATATATAAATCCCTAAGTCACCAACATCTTATACATTCATACTTACTCAGATGACAAGGAACAAGAGATACATGTAGGATGAGAAAAAAGGATAGTAGGAATAATATTTTGCCTGTTTGAACTTGTTTGAGAATTTATTTGATAGTCAAGATGAAATTTAAATATAACTGAGAGATCACAAGCAAAGAGAACCACTATAGCAAATTAAGTTGAGCAAAACAAGGGAAGAAAAAATCCATCTCTACAAGGGTTCTAAGAGTGCTTCAATATTTTTGCAAAAGAATGGAAATATACTGAAAGATGCAAATAGAATGGTTATTAATGATGAAAATTGAAAAGAAATATTCCCCTTAGCATTCAGTTGCTTTCTGACCAATGTGACTTTTTGGGAAATAGTAGAAGCATCAAGCATGTAACAAAATATCAGGAGTATATGTTGCATGCATTTCGATTTGCATGACATCTGTACCAGTATATTGTTTGGGAATCATGTCATGCTGCAAGGAACAGATTGAAAGTAAACAAATTGCACACCGATTGAAATAAGCCCTGAAATGTTTAATGAGGAGGCTAAACTGCAAATATCATCTAGAATTAAGCATCATTTGACCTTCAGAAGTAAACCGTGCATAATCAGCTGAAATAACATTTCTCCTTTTCTTTTACTTTATCAGATGGCCCATACAAATTCTCTTGTGTTAATATTTCAGTACCTAAGACAATTCACATCGACATAGTATTCAAGCTAGGAGATTAGGACTAATTTGCACAGGATCACAACACTGAGCAACAACAATGCACTTCACAAGCTATCAGAATTAGAATACTGCCAATTGCCAAATGTTAAAATCAAGACAAAGATGAAGGACATGTGCAAGCACTACAACAATCCAGGGAACTTCCGTCGACTTTGGCCGACGGAAGTTAGCCCTTTCCCGACGGAAGAAGCTAACTTCCATCGGCAAAAGACTAACTTCCGTCGGCATTTGGCCGACGGAAGCGAGGAGACGGAAGTTAGCTAACTTTCGTCGGCTTCACGTGGCCGACGGAAGTTAGCGCCGAATTCTGCCACGTCAGCAGAGGGGCGCTAACTTCCATCGGCCACCCTGGCCGACGGAAGTTAGGGGCAGCTAACTTCCGTCGGCTTTGGCCCTAGCCGACGGAAGTTAGCCTTTCTGCCCACGTGGCCGAAAGCAGCTAACTTCCATCGGCTATGGTCAAAGTCAACGGAAGTTAGCTGGTATTTTTTTTGTTTTTTCCTGGTTCCCCTATTCACACTCACATCCAAACACAATTTATATCACATTCACAATACACATCCAAATTCACATCTCACATCCAAAATCGCATTCAAACTTCACATACAACATCCAAAATCACATCTCACATCCAAACTTCACACATCACATCCAAAATCACATAACACAACTGAATTCACATCCAAAGTCACAGTACACATCCGCATTCACATATACCATCCAAATTCGCATACAAAGTCACATAACACATTGAGATTCAATCAAAGCGCATATCATATCTAGATTCAATCAAACTTCACAATACACATCCATACTCACTGATCGCCCACATTTGGGTCGTGGGCGCCGCCACTGCCTCCCGCTTCATCCACATTTGCCCCGGAGGCTCCATCCTGACCAGGCGTACGGAAACTCTGAAGAAATAGACAAAATTAGAGAACGAACTCAACCACCCTTCTAAACGCTAATCAGATTCAAGAGCTCCTTATAACAATTGTTTGAAAATACAAACTTTGACTTAATAACCATAATACGAGTCACGAAAGCGAGAACGCTTACGGTGGTGTGCTCATGCAATAGCTCTTCTGAAGCTCGAAGGACGTCAAAAAACTTTTGAACCTCCCGTGTTGGAGGATCCTCAGGGTTTGATTCAAACTACGGTCGTATAGCATCAAGCATCTCATCCATCCTATCGTCAGCAACGCTATCATCTTTTTCTTCCACTACTAATACCGTTTTTTCACGGCCTGTCTCGCCGTGAAAAGTCCAAACTTCATAACCTGGCACGAAACCATATTTGCAAATATGCAATGACAACGTCCTCTTGTCTTGCCAATGAGAATTTCTGCACTTCATGCATGGGCACCTCGTGCCAGTGTTTGTTGTCAAAGCGAATGCACAATCAACAAATTTCTCAGCGTTGATTACCCACTCCCTCGTGTGAGCTCCACTTTTCATCCAACCACTATACATCCACCGTCGGTCGTCCTCAGCCATTCTGTAGGCAAAACATTCATTCAACCGAGAATGCATCGATATCATAAGTACCACGGGCCTATGTCTATAGGAAAAGATAGGTCCTAAACCCACCCAAGAGTGACCAACAAAACGTGGTATTTTATGACGAGCCATGAGTCCGAACGAAATTTCAGCAGCATAACCCCGCTGTTCTCCAATTGCACGCCTGATAGTGGTGCAATGGAGAACAACAAGGTTATGTTACTGAAATCCCATTCAGACTCATGACTCATCATAAAGACCACGCTTTGTCGCCCACTCCGAGGCTGTCCAAAAAGGGACAATTCTGGACCTACACATCTCACACGCATGACACGTGTGAGACATGTTGGTCCGAAACGGGTGACGCATAGGTTTCGTTACACTATCTACGTTGTTGTCAAATAAAAAATTACATACGAAAAGATATATATATATATATAATAAAGTATATATAGATATAATACTAATCACCCAATGAAATCATGCATAATTTATACATAATATCACAACATATATTGCATATAAAAAAAGAATATCACATATAAAACAAGATTCATACTATCATTCCACATTTCCTCCCTATACACGTCTATTAGAGTGTATCTGCTCATGCATACCAATGACAAAATTCATAAAATTCATGTATGATCATGACGGTCTAGAATATCAAATAATCAAAGCCACTTAATTTGAGTGTTTTAAATCCTTTTGTAGAATGCATGTACAAGTGTTTTTTCTTAACTATAATAGTACAAATTTAAAAAAGATACTAGTGGACTATAAAGCTATCTATATGTCTCCATAATTTAATATTGGAATAATCCATATCAATCATTTAATTCATCAATTGACAAAATTTAATCCATATCTATCTATACATCTCTACCAATTAAATTTACCAATGAAACAATTCAGAAATAAAAAGCGAAAAAATTCGTAAAGCGGTGAAAAAATTACTTTGTTGATTTGCGGCGGACGGCGTAGGCCGGCGGATGGCGATGGCTGGCGGCGGTCAGATCGGGGATGGCGGCCGGCCGCGATAGCCGATAGTGGGTGGCGGCCGGGAGGGGGCGAGCGCCGGGGCGGCGGCCGGCGGGGCCGGCAGGAGGCGAGTGGCGGCGCGGGCCAGAGGCGGGCGACGGCGCGGGCTAGAGGAGGGCGGTGGCGCGTGCGGTAGGCGGTGAGGGCGGGCGGCGACGGCACGAGCGAGAGGCGGAAAGGGCGGGCGGCGGCGGCGCGGGCCGAAGGCGGGAGCCGGCGAGGGCGGGAGGCGGCGGCGCGGGCTAGGCGCGGGAGGCGGCGGCGCGGGCTAAGGCGTAGGGTGTGGCACATACAGGGAGTTAGGTCTCCCTGTACGCGCGCACGGTTGGAGAAAAACCCCCTAACTTCCGTCGGCCAGCATTAAAGCCGACGGAAGTTAGCTGGCTGATGGAAGTTAGGGGATCTAATCGGCCACGGAAAAATGTCGGCTAACTTTTGTCGGCCACTGTGAAAAGCCGACGGAAGTTAAGTTAACTTTCGTCGGCTCCTTGAGGCCGACGGAAGACATTTTAGCCGACGAAAATGTTCTGTTTTCTTATAGTGAAGATAAGTTGTAAAACGCTTCAAGACCCAAGAGCGTACCTAAGTGTGGACTACTACATGTTTTAAGTTATTGATAGCTGATGTATGAGAAAGTTTAAAGTTTTCTCAAGCAGTTTCAAATAAATATAGGCTTTACTGTGCCAAACTACCAACTGTTTGGCTATTAGCAAAACCAAGTCGTAAATGGGCTATACACATAGTTAAAAACAACATCATGCTTCCAACGAACCAATTGAATAAATGAGTTTTATATGGCATTGTCTTTGCTCTTTTTATGTTGAAAGGATTTTACACTATCGACGACACTGGCAAGTCAATTAACACAGACAATTCTGGTGGTCAGGATAAAATCATAAAACAACCATGGTTACATCGATCATAGAGGACACAACAATTTGCAAAAAAAAAAAATCAAATTTACCCAGGAAACTTAAAACCTTTAATGTAACACCAACAAAGAGCTGCTAGAGTGCTAGTAGACTTGAACGGACAAGCCATCGCAGCCAACAGGGAGACGGGAGCAGCGGCAACGCTCCAAGGCGGTGGAGGCGGAGGCGAAGGCAACGCGTGCAGGTGCCTAGCGGGAGAAGAGTGGCTCCGAGAACGTACCCTTCTAGGCTCCAACACGGCGCCACCCAATTGTGCCCAGCCGTGCCGTGTGATAGGGGTAGTAAAGAGCACTCGACACGACCAAAGGAGCAGTTGCACTGTTGGATGATGCCCCCAGTGTCCTTGTCATCGAGAAAGAGGATGGTGAGATCAGTGAGCGCCTTGCGTGCGTGGTAGATCTATCCCTCTCCACACGGCATGACGGGGTCAGGGGACTTTATCGCGGAGATGGCGATGGCGAGGTACTTTCGCCACTAGCAGATGAGGTCGAGTTGTCGAGACTGTCGCGGAGGGCGTTGCAGACATCGAGCGCCACACCATCGCTTGGGGAGGAGGAGGAGAGGATGGGGAGGGGAAATCTGGGAGCAGGGGTCAGGAGAGGCGGCGCAAGAATAACGACGGTGAGTGGCGGGGGTGAGGAAGCATGGGCAGCTAGGGTTAGGCGGGGGATTGGGGACGAAGTGGATGAATGGGGACTCACAGGCATGAGGGCTCCCAAAGGCTTGTACTTTCGCGAACACCCCCCCTGAATTTTATGTTTTCAGAGCGCACTCTAAATTTGTGATTTTTTTCTCTTTCGCGTATAAAATTTTAGGAAACGGGGGCTCAGACGTAAAAAACGCATGACTGATGAGAATACGGCGCAGTGACTTCACACAATTGGCGATAAAAGGAGGTGTTTTTTTGCAAAAAATGCCAACTCCGTGGGGGGCAATGTGGCTGCGCGCGGAGGCGTCCACGCCGGCAAAAATGCCTGAGCCTTAACAAATTACCAAAAAATGTAGGTTTTTTTTCGCAAAATGATGACGTGGAGGGCTGCGGTGCGAGCAAAGCCCACCTGCTTTTAATATAAGTAATTCCTTTCTAGTTCCCTCCAAATATTCCTTCAAGAGTTCCACGGAAAATCTAAATTCGAACTAGGTCTAGAAATCCAAATGCAGATCAAATCATAGTCGTTATGGTGATGTGGCGAAGCGTGGCGACCTACCAACTTCACAACTTTACAACGCTTATGGCTTGCGGCGTGACGTCGACATTGGCATGGTGAACAATATAAAAATAGCTTGTAAGAATTATAAAAATATATCAATATATAAGTAAATTACAAATAATAATAGAAATATAGCATGATAAAAATAGCAATACAATATTAAGTTGTAATATTGTTATTGTAGATGCCTTATAAAACAATATATTTATATAACTAAAATTTCAATAACATATTTAAAATCATATCTAATATTATATTTAAAGTTAAGTTAATAATCTATTTATAATAATATAATCAAACAATTTATTTATACAAGGCCCATTTAAAGCCCATTAGGGTTTTTTATTTCTCAACCCCAACTTCTCTTCAACTCCCCTCTCTCTCCCACCACTCTTCTGGCCGCCGCCTCTCTCCTACCCCTCTTTCGGTCATCGCCTCTCTCCCACCCCTCTTCCACCGCCACCTCTCTCCCCCGCACGCACCGTCACCGCTCCCTCCCCACACACACCGCATACGCTTCCTCACCCACATAGGCATCGTTGCTCGCTCTCCCGCAGTCGCAGGCGTGCCCTCGATGCTTAGGTCAATCCATCTTTATCATAAAAAATTCATCTTTTGTTTGGTTATCGTCGATTCCTTCAGATCTAGGGTATTTTTGATGGGTTTTGCATTATGATTTGATGGATTGAACTGATTCATATTTCTCTCTTATCATTTTTTTTCACAAGAGTCATATCAGTTATGGATATCCGTTGGGTACCAAATACCCATACAGGTACATGTATGGGAAATAATTCATACCAGTTGGCGGGTACGGGTACAAGTATGGGTATAGGTCTATATAATCGGATACGAGTATGGTCGAGTAGTATTCATATGTATTTTACCTATTGCCATCCCTAGCAATTTTGCGTGTGTGCTCGTGTGGCTGGTTGGCGGCCTCGCAACACGTGGCGCCACAGGAAGGCACGAGACCTGTATGTCAGTGACAAGATACACAAGTTCTAGTAGCGATGGATTTTTCTATGACATCACTGCAAGCTTGCCTACCATAATATTATAACTTAAAGAATCTGAACAACAACAGATTCATTGTATCATAAAAATACTGAATCCAGTCTTATGTTCCAATGGAATTGAGGGAATATATATGATATTCTGTTATCCAATAATATGGTGTCAAGCTATGCTTTAGTTGCTCATTGATTTTATAACATTTCTCAAAATTTTTCCTTATTTGGTAAATTGTGTTTTATCCATGTTTTCCATTACAGGAGGTCAATATCTAGGTGATATAATTTATTTTCTTCTTTCCATACTAAATCTAAATGGCTTCCTCTAAGAAAATTGGTTCTTTTTTTTTTTCATTTGTAGGCTCGCGTTGATGTTCTTCATAGTACTACCCTGTGCCCAGAGTGTGACATCTGGAACATCAAAATTCTCATGTGATTTTCACTTCAATCAGCTGGCAATAGGTAATATCTAATGATGCACTGTTTCCTGAAGAATCGTTTCTGTATGTTTACTGTTATAAACTGTTATTTTTTTGTTAATTTGATGTAGTACATGCTCTTTAGATAAGTATACATGACAAAATAAACCCGCACCTGACCCCATTTTAATGTGGCTCCAAACCCGATATACTCATGGGTCAAAAAATAGACTTGAACCTAACTCTGATGGGTCCCCGACCCTATCGGATATATTGCCACCCCTAAGGGTATGTCTGGGAGCCCAAAATATCGACCCATTCCCTGAGGATGGGCTGAGATTTTGGGTTCCCAACAGGTCTTAAGACAACTATTGACCATTGAGAGCCTTTATCTAATTATTATGTAATTTAGAAACATCGACATGCAGACCTAATAATTATTAAATACCTCTATGAACCGACCATTAGTTGACAGAGATCTTATCGACCGTTAGTTGATCGATATGTTGACGAATGGTTACTCGATACAGGTCTAATTCTGTTTTTTTTTAAAAAAAAATTGATCTAAAATTGTAATTTTTAATAAAAATAGTGCTTTGATTTTTTTTTTTGAAAAGCATACCGAAATTTGGAATTTTGAACATGTTGACCATGCAGTCACATTCTGTCTTCTCTGTTAGAGACAGACGCTTTTAGGTGTGAGACTCATTTCCATCACTAAGACCCCTACTACATTTAGGTACCCTGTTTTTGGGTCCTATTGTTAGAGACGGTCTTATTGGTTATCTAAAACAGCTAACAAGCAAAATGTGAGATGCACACTTGATCAAACACAATTCTTTTGTCTCCTCCCCAGCTTATTGACTGGCATTAGTTCTTGGTCCAATCATCAATCCACCTATTAAGAATCTGATACGTTAATATATCCCGACAGAAAAACAACAACATTGCATTGGGTCAAAAGTTGACAATCTACAAACCGTGTGCATATGTAGTTTGCATATATCAAAGTTGTGTGAGTGTTTTCAACACTTTTTCTTGATAGTAGGCAACACACATGCATCTGAAAGTTGTAAATGACAATCTTATTTAGTACATGTTTCCTTTCCCAAAATGTTTGAAACACTTTAAACACACACACACACACCCCGGTCGGCACCGTGAAAAGCAAAAACTCATCAAATTTTCAAGGATCTCAAGTAGCCCTTCCTCTCTATTCAAATATTCCTTTGTAGTTCCCTCCAAATATTCCTTGGAGAGTTCGACGGAAAATCTAAATTCAAACTTGGTCTTGAAATCCAAATGCAGATCAAATCATAGTCGTTACGGTGACGCGGCGAAGCACGGCGACCTACCACCTTCACAACTTTACAACGCTTATGGGTTGTGGCGTGACGTCGCCATGGACACATTGGCATGGTGAACAATATACAAATAGCTTATAAGATTTACAAAAATATATCAATATATAAGTAAATTATAAATAATAATAGCAATATAGCATGATAAAAATATCAATACAATATTAAGTTGTAATATTGTTACTGTAGATGCCTTATAAAATAATATATATATAACTAAAATTTCAATAAAATATTTAAAATTAAGTTAATAATCTATTTATACAAATCTAATCAAACAATTTATTTATACAAAACCCATTTAAAGTTCATTAGGGTTTTTGTTTCTCAACCCTAACTTCTCTTCAACTCCCCTCTCTCTCCCACCACTCTTCCAGCGGTCGCCTCTCTCCTACCCCTCTTCCAGTCGTCGCCTCTCTCCCACCCCTCTTCCAACCGCCGCCTCTCTTCCCACCCTTCTTCCGGCTGTCACCTCTCTCCCACCCCTCTCCTAGTCGCCTCACGCCTTGACCCTTTCCCTTCCTCTCCATCACTACCTCTTCTTCTCTCTTGTCCACATCATGTGTGACTGATCGCACCGCGACCGCCCCCGTCGCACGCCGTTCGTGCATGGCCACGTCGCAACCAACCCCGCAACGATTGGGATTCATTTTTGAGGATACAAATATTTTAAATATGTTTCTCTCCAATAGAGTCCCTAAATTAGAGTATGTGAGTATGTTCCCTACAAGTAGGGAATACAATGATTAATTTTGAGGATCCTTTATTTTTGGGAGTCATTTAGAGTATCTATTGGAGGAGAATTTTTAATTCTAATCCCAAAAATTTAGAGAAGAGAACTCTTTTAGAGCTTCTCTTGGAGATGCTCTAACACTAGCAACAGAAGATGCAGAAAGCATCAAAGTAACGCATCAAAACGAGCACGGAAGAAAACATGATTATTGTCCCTGCAGCAAGAACAACCACACGCGCTCAAAACCGCTCCCAATTCAAAACCAAACCGAAATAACAAATAAAAACACATTCTTTTTTCTCTCTCTTGGGGGCATAGGCAGTCAGGCACATGCTCAAGTGAGAAGATGAACAGTCCAAGGGTAATGTGGGAATTTTCGAAATATATTACCCCGTGGGTGGGCCCAAATGGCATAAAAGAGCGAATTTAAAATAGTAATGACATATGAGCAAATACCGAAATTTTAATGACATTTTTGACGTTTCAGAAAATAACGATGACATAAAAGCAATTAACCCTTGTATTTTCCCCTCTTCCTTTTCTTATGGACAAGGAGAGAGAACACGTGGGGCCCACCTGCAGTGAGCGATGGTTAGAGATGACAATGAGTATTCCATACTCTAATACCTATTAGATGGGAATGGAGATAAATTAATACCTACAAGTATATAAATGGATAAAAACTTATACCCATCAGGTAATCAAGTATGATTATGAGAAAGCACTATTCATACTCGTTTTCCAGTATACTCAAATTTTAATTGGGCTACAATAAAAGGCTCAATACTACAACAACTTATAGCCCAATGTAAACCCTAAAATCCATCTCCTCACCACTCTCTCCTCTCTTTCCTCTCTTGTTCCTTCGCTCCACACGCCACAGCCGCCAACGCTTGCTCTCCCCTACACGTGATGTTGCCGTCGTTCTGCCCTATGTGCGCCGTCGTCACCACTCTCCCCTGTGTGCGCCACTGCTCCCTCCCCACACACGCCGCATATGCTTCCTCTCCCGAGTAGGCATCGTTGCTCGCTCTCCCGCAGTCGCATGCGTGCCCTCAATTCTCAGGTCAGTCCATCTTTCTCATAAAAAATTCATCTTTCATTTGGTTATCGCTTGTTCCTTCAGATCTAGGGTATTTTTGATGGGTTTTACATTAGGTTTTGATGGATTCAACTGATTCATATTTCTCCAACGATGTTGCGCGTGTACGCATGTGGATGGCTGGCGTCCTCGTAGCACGCGGCGCCCGAGGAAGGAACGGGGCTCGTATGTTGGTGACAAGATACATAAGTTCTAGTAGCGACTATCCATCTAATTCTTTCCTACCATAATATTATAGCTTAAATCGAACCTAATATTTCACAATACAACGAATCTGAATAACAATAGATTTGTTGTATCATGAACAACAACAACGAATCTGAACAATATATGATGATATATGATATTCTGTTATCCAATAATACGGTGTCAAGCTATACTTCCGTTGCTCATTTATTTTATAACCTTTCTTAAAATTGTGCGAGTGTTTTCAACATTTCCATATACACTTTTTCTTGAACGTAGGCAACACACATACATCTGAAAGTTATAAATGGCAATCTTATTTAGTACATGTTTCCTTTCCCAAAAATGTTTGAAACACTTTCCCAAAAGGTTATTTAGAGATTATAACCTGTCTTAAAATTGTTTCTTATTTGATAAATTGTGTTTTATCCATGTTTTCCATTACAGGAGGTCACTTGGAACCAACAGCCCCCCCCCCCCCCAGCGATCGAGGTGATATAATTTATTTTCTTCTTTCCATACTAAATCTAAATGGCTTCCTCTAAGGAAATTGTTTCTCTTTTTTTTTCATTTGTAGCCTCACGTTGATGTTCTTCAGAAGTACTACCTTGTGGCAGAGTGTGACATCTGGAATATCAAAATTCTCATGTGATTTTCACTTCAATCAGCTGGAAATAGGTAATATCTAATGATGCACCGTTTCCGGAAGAACCGTTTTTGTATGTTTACTGTTATAAACTGTTATATTTTTTTTGTTAATTTGATGTAGTACAGACTCTTTAGATAAGTATACATGACAAAATAAACCTGCACCGACCCCATTTTACTGTGGGTCCAAACCCGATAGACTCATGGGTCAACAAATAGACATGAACCTAACCTCGATGGGTTCCCGACCCTATCGGGTATATTGCCCCCTCTGAGGGCATGTTCAGCAACCCAAAATCTCGGCCCATTCCCTAAGGATAGGTTGGGATTTGGGTTCTCAAACAAACCCTAAGACAGTTATTGACCATTGGAAGCCTTTATCTAATTATTATGTAATTTTGAAACATCGACATGCAGACCTAATAATTATTAAATACCTCTATTGTCCGACCATTAGTCGACAAAGATCTTATCGGCCGTTAGTTGATCGACATGTTCACCAATGGTTACTCAATACAGGTCTAGTTCTGTTTTTTTAAATGACCTAGAATTGTAATTTTGAATAAAATAGTTCTTTTATTTATTTTTTAAAAAAAGTATACCAAAAATTTTAATTTTGAATAAAAAATATTTATTTTAAAAAATCCGGGTGTCAACAACTTACTGGAATAATTTAGGATTCTAGGTTGTAAATTATAACAAACCGGTATAATAAACAAACTGATTATTTGTACTTTTAACTAATAATCAAACTAGATTATTATAGTCAGTAGTAGCTGGCGCATACCACAAAATTATGCAAAAGTAATAAATCCCCCCAAAAGAAAGATAGTGAGATGCACACTCGATCAAACACAATTCTTTTGTCTCCTCCTAGCTGATTGACTGGCATTAGTTCTTGGTCCAATCATTAATCCACCTATTGAAATCATGAAGAAACAATGATATTAATAATCTGATACATTATATATATTCCGGCAGAAAAAACAACAACATTGCATTGGGTCAAAAGAGTTGACACTCTACAAACCGTGAGCATATGTAGTTTGCATACATCAAAGTTGTGTGAGTGTTTTCAACACTTTTTCTTGATAGTAGGAAACACACATGCATCTGAAAGTTGTAAATGACAATCTTATTTAGTACATGTTTTCTTTCCCAAAATGTTTGAAACACTTTAAGTTGTAATATTGTTATTGTAGATGCCTTATAAAATAATATATATAACAAAAATTTCAATAACATACTTAAAATTATATCTAATATTATATTTAAAGTTAAGTTAATAATCTATTTATACAAATCTAATCAAACAATTTATTTATACAAAACCATTTAAAGCTCATTATGGTTTTTTATTTCTCAACCCTAACTTCTCTTCAACTCCCCTCTCTCTCCCACCACTCTTCAAGTCGCCGCCTCTCTCCTACCCCTCTTCCAGTCGTCGCCTCTCTCCCACCCCTCTTCCAACTGTCGCCTCTCTTCCCACCCTTCTTCTAGCCACCACCTCTCTCCCACCCCTCTTCCAGTCGCCTCATGCCTTGACCCTTTCCCTGCCTCTCCATCACAACCTCTTCTTCTCTCTTGGCTGCGTCATGTGTGCCTGGCCGCACCACGACCGCCCCCGCCGCACGCCGTTCGTGCTTGTCCACACCACAACCAACCCCGCCACGATCGGTCCTATCGATTTGCTCCATGATAGATCCTGCCTCTCCGCACTGGATCCCGACTCTTCTTAGCCCTCTACGCATTTGCTATAGTCCTTGGGTGCTATGGCATTGTGTGGTGAATAGCAAAAAACCACCATAGCGATATGGCGATGATATATCGTCGCCATAACAACTATGGTTCAAATATTCGAAAAGTCCTCATAAATCATATTCCTTGATTCCCAAATAAAAAGTCATTTGAGGGCCAACTTTTCTCTTTATATCATTAATCATCAATATCTATCACTTGTTTGTCAGTTGATTGTTGTCCTGATGTGTATATGACACATAAAAAATACATATGTGTATATATATTTTTCTAAATGGTACCCACATTTTCAAACTTATGTACCAATCATATGGGCTTGTACCACTTGATGGGTATTGATCCATCAAGTGGTGTGTCCCATATGCTATTAGAAAAGCTCATTTAGCACATCTAGGTTTAGGAACCCTAGGTTTTACCTATAAAAGCCACGGCAACCCTACCGCCACGCCGCTGCCGCCTCTCCATCCTTTGCTCCCATCTCCGATCTATATTTCACCCCTCTTCATCATCACCGCCACCTCTCCATCCTTTGCTCCCATCTCCGATCTCCATTTCACCCCTCTTCGTCATCACCGCTGCTACCTTGCCGCCTAGCGATCTATCCCAAGATATGTTAGTTTTTGTTTTGCTTTAAAATCTTCGCTTTTTTGTCTACGGTTTTTACGCTTTGGTTGTACATTCGTGCCACGCATCCGAAGGATTCTTTGAGATATTGTCGTGGCCTCGTCGCTAAGGTAAGTTTTTTTGCTTTGCTTTGAAATATTTACTTCTTTGTCTACGGTTTTTACGCCTTGGATTTGCGTTCGTGCCATGTATCTGAAGAATTTTTTGAGATTATCGTGGTCTTGCCACTAAGGCAAGTTTGGTTGGTTTTTTGCTTTGCTTTGAAATCTTTATTTCTTTATCAACAATTTTTTATGTCTTTGTAGTATATCCATATCGTTAAGAGGAACAACCGATTGGAAGGATGAAATCCCCAAAAAAATCACCGAAAAAACCAAACAAACAGTACAAGAGCTTGCGAAAGAGGTAAGTGAGGGTAGTACCATTTTTTTATCATCATCCCCGTTTGAAATGGTTGACACACTTTTTTTTAATTTGTGAAGCACGGAGCCTATCCAACCACACCGGTATCCGTGGCACGGCGCCATCGCCGCCTTTGCGTCTGCCCCTTCCTGCGCCACCGGCAAGGGCAAGGGCAAGTCTTCGCCGAAGGTGGGCGGGTGAGTTGATGAGGCCAACAGTTCTAGACTTTCTGAACACCCCAATGTCTATCTTGATGACGAAGTAAGCTCCTCTATAATTCCCAATGTGTTCAGTTTCAGTTCTTGTTCTTGTTTCACTTTGATGGCGTGCATTTTTTCTAACCATTGTGAGCTGGTCTTGCGACACTGATGGGAAATCTGGGGTCATTCGGATCATCAATTGAAGGTCCATCAGTGACACATTTTTCTATGCAAGCCTAAATATGATTTACTTTCTATCGATCTATATATGGTGTTCTCTTATTGTTTGCCCATAAAGATCAGGTGTGTCAAGCTATGCTTCGGTTGCTTATTAATTTTATCAATGTTTTTATGTTTTGGTAGTACATTCGTGCCGCACATCCGAAGGATTCTTCGAGAGTATCATGACATTGCCGCTAAGGCAAGTTTGGTTTCTTTGTTTTGTTTTGAAATCTTTACTTCTTTGTTTTTTAGCCTTAGTTGTATGTTCGCCTCACAAATCCGAAGGATTCTTTGAGATTGTTGTGGCCTCGCCGCAAAGGCAAGTTTGGGTTTTTTTATTCTACTTTGAAATCTTTACTTCTCTGTTAATGATTTTTTATGTATACACAATATGTATGTGCCGCACATCCAAAGAATTGTTTAGTCTTGTCGTCAAGACGAACAACCCAATTGGTAGGATGGAATCCCCGAAAAAATCACCAGAAAAACCAACAAACAGTACAAGAGCTTGCTAAAGAGGTAAGTGGGGTAGTACCCATTTTTTGATCAATGTCCCCACCAATTTTGAAATGGTTGACACACTTTTTTTTTATTTGTGAAGCACGGAGCCTATCCAACCACACGGGTATCCGCAGCGTGTCGCCATAGCCACCCCTGTGTATTCCCCTTCCTCCGTCGTCGGCAAAGGCAAGTCTTCACTAGAGTCGGGCGAGTCGACGAGGCCAACGGTGCTGGACTTTCCGAACACATACCCCAACGTCTGTCTTGATGCCAAAGTAAGCTCAGCTACAATTCCCAATGTGTTCAGCTTTAGTTCTTGTTTCACTTTGATGGCGTGCATTTTTTTCTAACCAAACCACAGTGAGCTCTACATTGCATATCAGAGGCATGAGTCATTCTACATTGTGAGCTGGGCTTGCGACACTGCTGGGAATAGGGATGGCAACGGGTAAAATACCCATGGGAATGACCCGCCCATACCCGTACCCGACAAAACAAACATATACCTGTGCCCGTACCCATACCCACCCGTACCCACCCACAGGTATCAATTCCTTCCCATGCCCGTACCCGTGCGGGTATTTGGTACCTAGCGGGTACCCATACCCGTACTCATGTCCGGAAGCATACCTTGCGAAGACGACGCCAACGGATCGAGAATGGTGTCGCTGCCATGGAAGTGGCCCCTCCGTGAGGTGCTCCTTGATGGCCTTCAGGTGAATCTCATTCACCGCCACTGCTGCCTGCTCCTCCTCCTTACTGTTCTACGCCGATGGCAACACGACACGACTGTTGCGACAGGAGCGAAGGGTGGAGAGGGTGGTGGGACGATGCGACAAGAGCGGAGGACATCGACATGGCACGGTGATGCCGTCGATGTAGGACTGTAGGAGGAGCATGTGCGGAATGGCAGATTAGTGGCAAGGCGTTGAGATGAGAAATAGGGAAAGGAAGCCGGACAAGGCGGCAGCGTGAAGCAGGCAAGGCAAGGACACAACTGAAATCTAGGGTTTAGTGGTTATTGACCTCTTTATTCCTTATTTGGGCTGTTTATAAATTTGGCCCATGTTATATATATACACACACACATACGGGTATGCGGGTAAACGGGTATGGGTAATGCTTTCACATACCCATACCCATTTATCCGACGGGTATAATATTTTTCCCATTTATATACTCGTGGGTATTAATTTATTCCCATGCCCATACCCTAATAGGGTAATTACCCATGGGTAAATGGGTGCCGGGTACCCATTGCCATCTCTAGTTGGGAAATCTGGGGTCATTCGGATCATCAACTGTGCAACTGAGAAGATACATAAGCTCCATCAGTGACACATTTTTCTATGCAAGCCTGAATATGATCGATTTACTTTCTATCAATCTATATATGGTGTTCTCTTATTGTTTTCCGATAAAGATCAGGTGTCAAGCTATGCTTCCATCAGATGCTTATTAATTTTATAACCTTTCTGAAAATAGTTTCTTATTTGGTAAATTGTGTTTTGTCCATTTTTCCCCCATTACAGAAGTTCACTTGGAATTTTCTCTGATTTGTTTCATTTCCACATCATCTTGCTACTAAGGTCTTGTTTCTGTTTACGAAAATTTACATGTTGTTGCTTGATCTGGCCATGGTTTTCCAGTAAACGAAATAAAAGCACAACCATTGCAGCCTTCACTCATCATTTCTGCATGCAAGCAGGGTTGGAAGATAACTGACCTGGTCTGAATCTGAATGTGGCTTCTACATTTATTTGTTTTTTTGTACTGATGTTATTTACATTTTTAAACTTATGTGCCAACCGATAATACGAGGCCATGTATGGCAGCTTAGCATATTTAGGTTTAGGAACCCTAGTCTTTTACTTATAAAAGACTTGCAATCTTACTAACCATGTTACCACCATCGTCTCTCCATCCTTCGCTCCAATCTCTGATCCCCATTTCACCTCTGTTCATCATCGTCACCGCTACCTCGTTGTCTAGCGATCTATTTCGAGGTATGTTGGTTTTTGTTCTGCTTTAAAATCTTTACTTTTTTGTCTGCGGTTTTTGTTTTTTAGTCTTGGTTGTACATTTGTGACGCGCACCCAAAAGAGTTCTTCAAGATTGTCACATCCTTGCTGCTAAGGCAAGTTTGGTTTTTTTTCTTTGCTTTGAAATATTTACTTCTTTGACTATGATTTTTTACACCTTGGTTGGACGTTTATGCAGGTGTCAACCTACCGCTGCCTCATTATGGCAATTTTGCTCTTCTACAAGTCTATCTTGACAGATTTTTCTATGCCATTACTGCAAGCCTGAATATAATTTACTTTCTATGCTATGCTTCGATCAGATGCTTATTAATTTTATAACCTTTCTGAAAATAGTTTCTTATTTGGTAAATTGTGTTTTGTCCATTTTCCCCCATTACCTGGTCTGAATCTGAATGAATGTGGCTTCTATATTTATTTGTTTTTTACTGATGCTACTTACATTTTCAAACTTATGGGCCAACCGATAATACGAGGCCATGTATGGCAGATTAGCACATCTAGGTTTAGGAACCCTAGTCTTTTACCTATAAAAGGCTTGCAACCTTACTACCATGTTGCCGCCATCGCCTCTCCATCCTTCACTCCAATCTCTGATCCCCATTTCACCCCTTGTCATCATCACCACCGCTACCTCGCTGTCTAGCGATCTATTTCAAGGTATGTTGGTTTTTGTTTTGCTTTAAAATCTTTACTTTTTTTATTTATGGTATTTTAGGTATTTTACCCTTGGTTGTACATTTGTGCCACACACTCAAAGAGTTCTTCAAGATTGTCACATCCTTGCTGCTAAGGCAAGTTTTTTCTGTGAAATCTTTACTTCTGACTATGGTTTTTTACACCTTGGTTGGATGTTTATACCGCACATCCAAAGAATTCTTAACGATTGTTGCAGCCTCGCCACTAAGGCAAGCTTGTTTTTTTTCTTTGCTTTGCTTTGAAATATTTACTTCTTTGTCAATGATTCTTTACGCCTTTGTAGTACCCACGCATCCGAAGAATTGTTTGGCCTTGCCGCCAAAAGAAATAACCTGGTAGGGTGGAATTTCCAAATAACTTTTTGAGATTAATGGTTGCTTGCCGCTAAGGGCGGCAAGTTTGGTTTTTTTTCTTTGCTTTGAAATATTTACTTATTTATCAACGATTTTTTATGTCTTTGTAGTATATCCATGTCGCCAAGACGAACACCCGATTGGTAAGATAGAATCCCGAAAAAATCACAGAAAAAACCAAAAAACCAAAGGAGCTTGCAAAAGAGGTAAGTGAGGGTAATACCCATTTTTTTATCATCATCCGAAATGGTTGACACACTTTTTTATTATTATTTATGAAGCATGGAGCCTGTAAACCACACCGGTACCTGTGGCGCGGCGTCGTCGCCGCGTCTGCGTAGCTGCCAGCAAGGGAAAGTCTTCGCCGGAGGCGGGCGAGTCGACGAGGCCGATGGCGCTGGAGCTTCCGAACACCCCACCGCTTGCCGCATGCGTGGTGACGGTGGAGGTGCCAGACGTGGGGCTGTTAGTTGCTTGATCTGGCCATGGTTTTCCAATAAACGATATAAAAGCACAACCATTGCGGCCTTCACTCACCATTTCTGCAAGCAGGGTTGGAAGATAACCTGGTTTGAATGTGGCTTCTACATTAGGCTGTGGAATGTGCATACTGGGATCTTCATTTTGTGTTTTTCATGTCACAGAGATGAAGTGCTCCTTGTTGTAGCTTGCTTCTGCCTACTTAAGATATTGTCGTTGATGCATAAAAATACACATGTGTGTAAATCTATTTTTCTAAATGGTACTTACATTTTTCAAACTTATGGGCCAATCGATAATATGATCCCATGCCACTTGATGAGTATTAATCCATCAAGTTAGATGTATGGCAGCTTAGCAGATCTAGGTTTAGGAACCCTAGTCTTTTACCTATAAAAGACTTTCAACGTTAGAACCGTGCCGCCACCACCGCCTCTCTATACTTCGCTCCAATCTCCGATCCCCATTTCACCCCTCTTCATCATCGCAGACACTACCTCGTTGTCTAGCGATCTATTTCGAGGTATGGTTGTTTTTGTTTTGCTTTGAAATCTTTACTTCTTTATCTATGGTTTTTTAACCTTGGTTGTATATTTGTGCCGCGCACCCAAAGAATTCTTCATGATTGTTACATCCTTGCTGCCGAGGTAAGTTTGGTTTTTTTCTTTGCTTTGAAATCTTTACTTCTTTTACTATGGTTTTTTACACCTTTGTTGGACGTTCGTGCCATGCATCCAAATAATTCTTCGCTATTGTTGCAACCTTGCCACTAAGGCAAGTTTGTTTTTTCTTTGCTTTGCTTTGAAATATTTACTTCTTTGTCAATGATTTTTACGCCTTTGTAGTACCCACGCGTCGGAAGAATTGTTCGGCCTTGCCACCGAGACGAATAACCCGGTAGGGTAGAATTTTCAAAAAAAATAGATTAATCGTTGTGTTGCTGTTAAGGCATGTTTCGTTTTTTTCTTTGAAATCTTTACTTCTTTATCAACGATTTTTTACATCTTTGTGGTATATCTGTGTCACCAAGACGAACAATCGATTGGTAGAATGGAATCCCGAAAAAACCAAACAATCAGTACAAGAGCTTGCGAAGAGGTAAGTGAGGGTAGTACCATTTTTTGATCGTCATCCCCATTTGAAATGGTTGACACACTTTTTTATTTGTGAAGCACGGAGCCTATCCAACCACACTGGTATCCGCGGTGCATCGCCATCGCCGCCTCTGCGTCCGCCCTTTCCTCCGCCACTGGAAAGGGCAAGTCCATAGTCACAGGAATCAGGGTCGACGCCGTGATCCATGTACTAGGGTCGGGGTCGACGCGGGTCGACGTTCCAAAACATCGTGGATCGACGTCCCAATTCCTACCGCTGGTTCCAGTTCTGTTCCGGCCGCCCGTGGCCCACCGCGGCAGCCGCAAGGGCACCGCCGTGGAGGTCTAAGGGAACCATAGTGCCGGCTGCCGGGCTTCCGCAAGGACACTGCCGACGCCGTCATCTAGATCTACGCTAAGCTCGCGCCATCGCCGTCTGGATCCGACTCGCGTCGCCGCTGGAAGGGGAAGTGAGTGAGAGGAAGGGTGGGGGAGAGAGGCACCAGGCTGGAAGAGTTGGGGAGAGAGGTGGCGGGTTGAATTGCTGGAAGGATTGGGGAGAGAGGTGGCAGATGGGTGGGGGAGAGAGAGGGAGGAGTGAAGGGTTAGAAATAAGAAACCCTAATGGACTTTAAATGGGTTGTACATAAATTGACTCTTTGCAGATTTTATAAATAGATTATTAACTTAACTTTAAATATAATATTATCTTTATTATATATTATTAACCAATTAATAGTGAACCAAAATATTTTGGATCACGTAGCTATCTATTTGGTTCGATCCGGGGTCATCGACCCAAATATCTATGGATCACGAACCAAATACAAGATTCACGTTCCGTATAAGTATACCCCCCTCGTACCATACTTTTCACATTTGTCGAACCTCGACCCGCGACCCCGTTCCTCGACCCCAATGACCCGGGAATGTTGTGACTATGGGAAAGTCTTCGCCGGAGGCGGGCGGGTGAGTCGACGAGGGCAACGGTGCTGGACTTTCTGAACACGTACCCCAATGTCTATCTTGATGATGAAGTAAGCTCCGCTACAATTCCCAATGTTTTCAACAGTTCAGCTTCAGTTCTTGTTTCACTTTGATGGTGTGTAACTATGGTGAGCTCTGCATTGCATCTCAGAGGGATGAGTCATTCTACACTGTGAGCTGTGCTTGCAACACTGCTGGGAAATCTGGGGTCATTCGGATCATCAACTGTGCAACTGAGAAGATACATAAGCTCCATCAGTGACACATTTTTCTATGCAAGCCTGAATATAATTTACTTTCTATCAATCTATATATGGTGTTCTCTTATAGTTATTGTTTCCCCATAAAGATCAGGTGTCAAGCTATGCTTCCATCAGTTGCTTATTAATTTTATAACCTTTCTGAAAACTGAATCTTATTTGGTAAATTGTGTCTTGTCCATTTTTCCCCCATTACAGAAGGTCACTTGGAATTTGCTCTGATTTGTTTCATTTCCACATCATCTTGCTACTAAGGGGCAGTGTCTTGTTTCTGTTTATGAAAATTTACAGGCTGTTGCTTGATCTGGCCATGGTTTTCCAGTAAACGAAATAATTGTTTGGTCTTGCCACCGAGACGAATATCCCGGTAGGGTAGAATTTCTGAAGAATTTTTTGAGATTAATCGTTGTGTTGCTGTTAAGGCATGTTTCTTCTTTTTCTTTCAAATATTTACTTCTTTATCAATGATTTTTACATCTTTGTGGTATATCTGTGTCACCAAGACGAACAATCAATTGATAGAATGGAATCCCAAAAAAACAAACAAACAGTACAACAGCTTGCGAAAGAGGTAAGTGAGGGTAGTACCATTTTCTGATCGTCATCCCCATTTGAAATGGTTGACACACTTTTTTTATTTGTGGTATATCTGTGTCTATCTTGATGACGAATCAGGGTCAATGCCACGATCCACGTACCAGGGTCGATGTTCTGGTTCTAGGGTCGGGGTCGACGTGGGTCGCCGTTCCAAAACACCGTGGATCATCGTCCCAATGCCTACTACCGGTTCCAGTTATGTTCCGGCCGCCCATGGCCCGCAGCGGCAGCCGCAAGGGCACCGCCGTGGAGGTCGAAGGGTGTCGCCGCGCCGGCCGCCGGGCTTCCGCAAGGATGCCGCCGATGCTGTCATATGGATCTATGCTGAGCTCGCGCCATCACCGTCTGAATCCGACTCGTGCCGCCGCTCGAAGGGGAAGTGAGCGAGAGGAAGGGTGGAGGAGAGAGGCACCGGGCTGGAAGGGTTGGGGAGAGAGGTGGGGGGTTGGATTGCTGGAAGGGTGGGGGAGAGGCGGCGGAAGGGTGGGGGAGAGAGAGAGGGAGGAGTGAAGGGTTAGAAATAAGAAACCCTAATGGCTTTAAATGGGCTATGTGTAAATTGACTATTTGCAGATTTTATAAATAGATTATTAACTTAACTTTAAATATAATATTATCTTTACACGTAGCTATCTATTTGGTTCGATCCGGAATCATCGACCCAAACATTTATGGATCACGAACCAAATTTAAGATTCACGTTCCATATAGGTATATCCCCCTTGTACCATACTTTTCACATTTGTCGAACCTCGACCCGTGACCCCGATGACCCGGGAACGTTGTGACTATGGTTCAGCTTCAGTTCTTGTTTCACTTTGATGGCGTGCATTTTTTTCTAACCATGGTGAGCTTTGCATTGCATCTCAGAGGGATGAGTCATTCTACACTGTGAGTTGTGCTTGCGACATTCGGATCATCAACTGTGCAACTGAGAAGATACATAAGCTCCATCGGTGACACATTTTTCTATGCCTGAATATAATTTACTTTCTATCAATCTGTATGGTGTTCTCTTATTGTTTTCCCATAAAGATCAGTTGCTTATTAATTTTATAACCTTTCTGAAAGCTGATTCTTATTTGGTAAATTCTGTTTTGTCCATTTTTCCCCATTACAGAAGGTCACTTGGAATTTGCTCTGATTTGTTTCATTTCCACATCATCTTGCTACTAAGGTCTTGTTTCTGTTTACGAAAATTTACATGTTGTTGCTTGATCTGGCCATGGTTTTCCAGTAAATGAAATAAAAGCACAACCATTGCAGCCTTCACTCATCATTTCTGCAAGCAGGGTTGGAAGATAACCTTGATCTGAATCTGAATGTGGCTTCTACATTTATTTGTTTTTTTTTGTACTGATGTTACTTACATTTTCAAACTTATTGGCCAACCGATAATACGAGGCCATGTATGTCAGCTTAGCATATTAGGTTTAGGAACCCTAGTCTTTTACTTATAAAAGACTTGCAATCTTACTACCATGTTACCACCATCGTCTCTCCATCCTTCCCTCCAATCTCTGATCCACATTTCACCCCTGTTCATCATCGTCACCGCTACCTCGTTGTCTAGCGATCTATTTCGAGGTATGTTGGTTTTTGTTCTGCTTTAAAATCTTTACTTTTTGTCTGCGGTTTTTGTTTTTTAGTCTGGGTTGTACATTTGTGACGCGCACCCAAAGAGTTCTTCAATATTGTCACATCCTTGCTGCTAAGGCAAGTTTGGTTTTTTTCTTTGCTTTGAAATATTTACTTCTTTGACTATGATTTTTTACACCTTGGTTGGATGTTTATGCCGCACCTCCAAAGAATTCTTCGCGATTGTTGCTGCCTCACCACTAAGGCAAGTTTGTTTTTTTCTTTGCTTTTCTTTGAAATCTCTACTTCTTTGTCGATGATTTTTTATGCCTTTGTAGTACCCACGCATCCGAAGTATTGTTCGGCCTTGCCGTTGAGACAAATAACCTGGTAGGGTGGTATTTCCAAAGATTTTTTTGAGATTAATGGTTGTCTTGCCGCTAAGGGCGGACAGTTTGGTTTTTTTTTCTTTGCTTTGAAATATTTACTTATTTATCAACAGTTTTTTTATGTATTTATAATATATATGTCGTCAAGATGAACAACTGATTGGTAAAATAGAATTCCGAAAAAATCATAGAAAAAATATTTACTTCTTTATCAATGATTTTTTTACATTTTTGTGGTATATCTGTGTCACCAAGACGAACAATCGATTGGTAGAATGGAATCCCAAAGAAAATACCGGAAAAACCAATGCGAAAGAGGTAAGTGTGGGTAGTACCATTTTTTGATCATCATCCCCATTTGAAATGGGTTGAAATGGTTGACACACTTTTTTTATTTGTGAAGCACGGAGCCTATCCAACAACACTGGTATCCAGTGCGCGTCGCCATCGCCGCCTTTGCGTCCGCCCCCTCCTCCGCCGTTGGCAAGGGAAAGTCTTCGCCGGAGGCGGGCGAGGCGACAAGTTTGGTTGTTTTGCTTTGCTTTGAAATCTTTACTTATTTGTCAACGATTTTTTATGTATTTGTAGTATATCTATGTCGCCAAGACAAACGACCAATTGGTAAAATAGAATCCTGAAAAAATCAGGGAAAAACCCAAAAAAAACAAAGGAACTTGTGAAAAAGGTAAGTGGGGGTAATACTCATTTTATCATCATCCGAAATGGTTGACACATTTTTTTTATCATCATCCGAAATGGTTGACACACTTTTTTTATTATTTACGAAGCATGGAGCCTGTCAAGTGTCAACCACACTGGTACCCGCGACGCGTAACCATCACCGCGTCTGCGTAGCCGCCGGCAAGGGCAAGTCTTCGCCGGAGGCGGGCGAGTCGACGAGGCCAACGGCGCTGGAGCTTCTGAACACCCCGACGCCTGCCACGCGCGTGGTGACGCTGGAGGTGCCGGACGTGGGGCTGAGATGCGAGGGGGTGGTGGGGTCACCGACGACGCTGAGCGGGAAGCGCCATTACAATGGCGACGAACAGGCACGCCGAGTCTACGCCGTCGTCTTCAAGACGTCAACTTCCTCGACGTCTTCGCCCCCTCGTAAGATTTCCGACGAGCCAGCTGCCAGCCAGCCTTCAGTGTGGATTGTAGCCTCTTTTCTTGTTTCTAGAATTCGATCGAATGCTTGGATCGATTTTCCTTACTTTGTTCTGCAGCTATTTCAGTTTTAGGAATTTGACACCCCAAAAGTTGCATTTTTTGTGGATGGATATTAATTTCAATCTGCTCGTGCTGAGAAGCTAGCTAATCTCCTAATCTTTGCCGGTGTCAACCTACCGCTGCCTCATTATGGCCATTTTGCCTCACATTTTTCTATGCCATTACTGCAAGCCTGAATATGATCGATTTACTTTCTATCAATCTATATATGGTGTTCTCTTATTGTTATTGTTTCCCTCATAAAGATCAGGTGTCAAGCTATAATTCCATCAGTAGCTTATTAATTTTATAACCTTTCTGAAAACTGAATCTTATTTGGTAAATTGTGTCTTGTCCATTCCCCCCCATTACAGAAGGTCACTTGGAATTTGCTCTGGTTTGTTTCATTTCCACATCATCTTGCTACTAAGGGGCAGTGTCTTGTTTCTATTTACGAAAATTTACAGGTTGTTGCTTGATGTGGCCATGGTTTTCCAGTAAACGAAATAAAAGCGAAACCATTGCAGCCTTCACTCATCATTTCTGCAAGCAGGGTTGGAAGATAACCTAGTCTGAATCTGAATGTGGCTTCTACATTTATTTGTTTTTTTGTACTGATGCTACTTACTACGGCATTGTGCAGGATGAATCCATTAGGTTGTGGAATGTGCATACTGGGATCATCACTTTGTGTTTTGCAGGTCACAGAGATGAAGTACTCCTTGTTGTAGGTTGCTTCTGCATATTTAAGACATTGTCGTTGACACATAAAAATACATATGCGTGTACATCTATTTTTCTAAATGTTACTTACATTTTTCAAACTTATATGCCAACCGATAATATGATCACATACCATTGCAGCCTTCACTCATCATTTCTGCAAGCAGGGTTGGAAGATAACCTGGTCTGAATCTGAATGTGGCTTCTACATTTATTTGTTTTTTTGTACTGATACTACTTACTGCGGCATTGTGCAGGATGAATCCATTAGGTTGTGGAACGTGCATACTGGGATCATCATTTTGTGTTTTGCAGGTCACGGAGATGAAGTACTCCTTGTTGTAGGTTGCTTCTGCATATTTAAGATATTGTCGTTGACACATAAAATACATATGCGTGTACATCTATTTTTCTAAATGTTACTTACATTTTTCAAACTTATGTGCCAACCGATAATATGATCACATACCATTGCAGCCTTCACTCATCATTTCTGCAAGCAGGGTTGGAAGATAACCTGGTCTAAATCTGAATGTGGCTTCTACATTTATTTGTTTTTTTTGTACTGATGCTACTTACTGCGGCATTGTGCAGGATGAATCCATTAGGTTGTGGAATGTGCATACTGGGATCTTCATTTTGTGTTTTACAGGTCACAGAGATGAAGTACTCCTTGTTGTAGGTTGTTTCTACATACTCAAGATATTGTCATTGACACATAAAAATACATATGTGTGTACATCTATTTTTCTAAATGTTACTTACATTTTTCAAACTTATGTGCCAACCGATAATATGATCACATACCATTGAAGCCTTCACTCATCATTTCTGCAAGCAGGGTTGGAAGATAACCTGGTCTGAATCTGAATGTGGCTTCTAAATTTATTTGTTTTTTTGTACTGATCGATGCTACTTACTGCGGCATTGTGCAGGATGAATCCATTAGGTTGTGGAATGTGCATACTGGGATCTTCATTTTGTGTTTTGCAGGTCAGGGAGATGAAGTACTCCTTGTTGTAGGTTGCTTCTACATACTTAAGATATTGTCGTTGACACATAAAAATACATATGTGTGTACATCTATTTTTCTAAATGTTACTTACATTTTTCAAACTTATGTGCCAACCAATAATATGATCACATACCATTGAAGTCTTCACTCATCATTTCTGCAAGCAGGGTTGGAAGATAACCTGGTCTGAATCTGAATGTGGCTTCTGCATTTATTTGTTTTTTGTACTGATGCTACTTACTGCGGCATTGTGCAGGATGAATCCATTAGGTTGTGGAATGTGCATACTGGGATCTTTATTTTGTGTTTTGCAGGTCACAGAGATGAAGTACTCCTTGTTGTAGGTTGCTTCTGCATACTTAAGATAATGTCGTTGACACATAAAAATACATATGCGTGTACATCTATTTTTCTAAATGTTACTTACATTTTTCAAACTTATGTGCCAACCGATAATACGATCACATACCATTGCAGCCTTCACTCATCATTTCTGCAAGCAGGGTTGGAAGATAACCTGGTCTAAATCTGAATGTGGCTTCTACATTAATTTGTTTTTTTTGTACTGATGCTACTTACTGCGGCATTGTGCAGGATGAATCCATTAGGTTGTGGAATGTGCATACTGGGATCATCATTTTGGGTTTTGCAGGTCATAGAGATGAAGTACTCCTTGTTGTAGGTTGCTTCTGCATAGTTAAGATATTGTCGTTGACACATAAAAATACATATGCGTGTACATCTATTTTTCTAAATGTTACTTACATTTTTCAAACTTATATGCCAACCGATAATATGATCACATACCATTGCAGCCTTCACTCATCATTTCTGCAAGCAGGGTTGGAAGATAACCTAGTCTGAATCTGAATGTGGCTTCTACATTTATTTGTTTTTTTTGTACTGATGCTACTTACTTCGGCATTGTGCAGGATGAATCCATTAGGTTATGGAATGTGCATACTGGGATCTTCATTTTGTGTTTTGCAGGTGACAGAGATGAAGTACTCCTTGTTGTAGGTTGCTTCTGCATACTTAAGATATTGTCGTTGACACATAAAAATGCATATGCGTGTACATCTATTTTTCTAAATGTTACTTACATTTTTCAAACTTATGTGCCAACCGATAATATGATCACATACCATTGCAGCCTTCACTCATCATTTCTGCAAGCAGGGTTGGAAGCTAACCTAGTCTGAATCTGAATGTGGCTTCTACATTTATTTGTTTTTTGTACTGATGCTACTTACTGCGGCATTGTGCCGGATGAATCCATTAGGTTGTGGAATGTGCATACTGGGATCATCATTTTGTGTTTTGCACGTCACAGAGATGAAGTATTCCTTGTTGTAGGTTGCTTCTGCATATCTAAGATATTGTCGTTGACACATAAAAATGCATATGCGTGTACATGTACTTTTATAAATGTTACTTACATTTTTCAAACTTATGTGCCAACCGATAATATGATCACATACCATTGCAGCCTTCACTCATCATTTCTGCAAGCAGGGTTGGAAGATAACCTGGTCTGAATCTGAATGTGGCTTCTACATTTATTTGTTTTTTTGTACTGATGCTACTTACTGCGGCATTGTGCAGGATGAATCCATTAGGTTGTGGAATGTGCATACTGGGATCATCATTTTGTGTTTTGCAGGTCACAGAGATGAAGTACTCCTTGTTGTAGGTTGCTTCTGCATATTTAAGATATTGTCGTTGACACATAAAAATACATATGCGTGTACATCTATTTTTCTAAATGTTACTTACATTTTTCAAACTTATGTGCCAACCGATAATATGATCACATACCATTGCAGCCTTCACTCATCATTTCTGCAAGCAGGGTTGGAAGATAACCTGGTCTGAATCTGAATGTGGCTTCTACATTTATTTGTTTTTTTGTACAGATGCTACTTACTGCGGCATTGTGCAGGATGAATCCATTAGGTTGTGGAATGTGCATACTGGGATCATCATTTTGTGTTTTGCAGGTCATAGAGATGAAGTACTCCTTGTTGTAGGTTGCTTCTGCATATTTAAGATATTGTCGTTGACACATAAAAATACATATGCGTGTACATATATTTATCTAAATGTTACTTACATTTTTCAAACTTATGTGCCAACCGATAATATGATCACATACCATTGCAGCCTTCACTCATCATTTCTGCAAGCAGGGTTGGAAGATAACCTGGTCTGAATCTGAATGTGGCTTCTACATTTATTTGTTTTTTGTACTGATGCTACTTACTACGGCATTGTGTAGGATGAATCCATTAGGTTGTGGAATGTGCATACTGGTATCTTCATTTTGTGTTTTGTAGGTCACAGAGATGAAGTACTCCTTGTTGTAGGTTGCTTCTACATACTTAAGATATTGTCGTTGACACATAAAAATACATATGCGTGTACATCTATTTATCTAAATGTTACTTACATTTTTCAAACTTATGTGCCAACCGATAATATGATCAGATACCATTGAAGCCTTCACTCAACATTTATGCAAGCAGGGTTGGAAGATAACCTGGTCTGAATCTGAATGTGGCTTCTACATTTAATTGTTTTTTTGTACTAATGCTACTTACTGCGGCATTGTGCAGGATGAATCCATTAGGTTGTGGAACGTGCATACTGGGATCATCATTTTGTGTTTTGCAGGTCACGGAGATGAAGTACTCCTTGTTGTAGGTTGCTTCTGCATATTTAAGATATTGTCGTTGACACATAAAAATACATATATGTGTACATCTATTTTTCTAAATGTTACTTACATTTTTCAAACTTATGGGCCAACCGATAATATGATCACATACCATTGCAGCCTTCACTCATCATTTCTGCAAGCAGGGTTGGAAGATAACCTGGTCTGAATCTGAATGTGGCTTCTACATTTATTTGTTTTTTTGTACTGATGCTACTTACTTCGGCATTGTGCAGGATGAATCCATTAGGTTATGGAATGTGCATATTGGGATCTTCATTTTGTGTTTTGCAGGTGACAGAGATGTAGTACTCCTTGTTGTAGGTTGCTTCTGCATACTTAAGATATTGTCGTTGACACATAAAAATACATATGCGTGTACATCTATTTATCTAAATGTTACTTACATTTTTCAAACTTATGTGCCTACCGATAATATGATCACATACCATTGCAGTCTTCACTCATCATTTCTGCAAGCAGGGTTGGAAGATAACCTGGTCTGAATCTGAATGTGGCTTCTACATTTATTTGTTTTTTTGTACTGATGCTACTTACTGCGGCATTGTGCAGGATGAATCCATTAGGTCGTGGAATGTGCATACTGGTATCTTCATTTTGTGTTTTGCAGGTCACAGAGATGAAGTACTCCTTGTTGTAGGTTGCTTCTACATACTTAAGATATTGTCGTTGACACATAAAAATAAATATGTGTGTACATCTATTTTTCTAAATGTTACTTACATTTTTCAAAATTATGGGCCAACCGATAATATGATCACATACAATTGCAGCCTTCACTCATCATTTCTGCAAGCAGGGTTGGAAGATAACCTGGTCTGAATCTGAATGTGACTTCTACATTTATTTGTTTTTTTGTACTGATGCTACTTACTTCGGCATTGTGCAGGATGAATCCATTAGGTTATGGAATGTGCATACTGGGATCGTCATTTTGTGTTTTGCAGGTGACAGAGATGTAGTACTCCTTGTTGTAGGTTGCTTCTGCATACTTAAGATATTGTCGTTGACACATAAAAATACATATGCGTGTACATCTATTTTTCTAAATGTTACTTACATTTTTCAAACTTATTTGCCAACCGATAATATGATCACATACCATTGCAGCCTTCACTCGTCATTTCTGCAAGCAGGGTTGGAAGATAACCTGGTCTGAATCTGAATGTGGCTTCTATATTTATTTGTTTTTTGTACTGATGCTACTTACTGCGGCATTGTGCAGGATGAATCCATTAGGTTGTGGAATGTGCATACTGGGATCTTCATTTTGTGTTTTGCAGGTCACGGAGATGAAGTACTCCTTGTTGTAGGTTGCTTCTGCATATTTAAGATATTGTCGTTGACACATAAAAATACATATATGTGTACATCTATTTTTCTAAATGTTACTTACATTTTTCAAACTTATGGGCCAACCGATAATATGATCACATACCATTGCAGCCTTCACTCATCATTTCTGCAAGCAAGGTTGGAAGATAACCTGGTCTGAATCTGAATGTGGCTTCTACATTTATTTGTTTTTTTGTACTGATGCTACTTACTTCGGCATTGTGCAGGATGAATCCATTAGGTTATGGAATGTGCATATTGGGATCTTCATTTTGTGTTTTGCAGGTGACAGAGATGTAGTACTCCTTGTTGTAGGTTGCTTCTGCATACTTAAGATATTGTCGTTGACACATAAAAATACATATGTGTGTACATCTATTTATCTAAATGTTACTTACATTTTTCAAACTTATGTGCCTACCGATAATATGATCACATACCATTGCAGTCTTCACTCATCATTTCTGCAAGCAGGGTTGGAAGATAACCTGGTCTGAATCTGAATGTGGCTTCTACATTTATTTGTTTTTTTGTACTGATGCTACTTACTGCGGCATTGTGCAGGATGAATCCATTAGGTCGTGGAATGTGCATACTGGTATCTTCATTTTGTGTTTTGCAGGTCACAGAGATGAAGTACTCCTTGTTGTAGGTTGCTTCTACATACTTAAGATATTGTCGTTGACACATAAAAATACATATGTGTGTACATCTATTTTTCTAAATGTTACTTACATTTTTCAAAATTATGGGCCAACCGATAATATGATCACATACAATTGCAGCCTTCACTCATCATTTCTGCAAGCAGGGTTGGAAGATAACCTGGTCTGAATCTGAATGTGACTTCTACATTTATTTGTTTTTTTGTACTGATGCTACTTACTTCGGCATTGTGCAGGATGAATCCATTAGGTTATGGAATGTGCATACTGGGATCGTCATTTTGTGTTTTGCAGGTGACAGAGATGTAGTACTCCTTGTTGTAGGTTGCTTCTGCATACTTAAGATATTGTCGTTGACACATAAAAATACATATGCGTGTACATCTATTTTTCTAAATGTTACTTACATTTTTCAAACTTATTTGCCAACCGATAATATGATCACATACCATTGCAGCCTTCACTCGTCATTTCTGCAAGCAGGGTTGGAAGATAACCTGGTCTGAATCTGAATGTGGCTTCTATATTTATTTGTTTTTTGTACTGATGCTACTTACTGCGGCATTGTGCAGGATGAATCCATTAGGTTGTGGAATGTGCATACTGGGATCTTCATTTTGTGTTTTGCAGGTCACGGAGATGAAGTACTCCTTGTTGTAGGTTGCTTCTGCATATTTAAGATATTGTCGTTGACACATAAAAATACATATATGTGTACATCTATTTTTCTAAATGTTACTTACATTTTTCAAACTTATGGGCCAACCGATAATATGATCACATACCATTGCAGCCTTCACTCATCATTTCTGCAAGCAAGGTTGGAAGATAACCTGGTCTGAATCTGAATGTGGCTTCTACATTTATTTGTTTTTTTGTACTGATGCTACTTACTTCGGCATTGTGCAGGATGAATCCATTAGGTTATGGAATGTGCATATTGGGATCTTCATTTTGTGTTTTGCAGGTGACAGAGATGTAGTACTCCTTGTTGTAGGTTGCTTCTGCATACTTAAGATATTGTCGTTGACACATAAAAATACATATGTGTGTACATCTATTTATCTAAATGTTACTTACATTTTTCAAACTTATGTGCCTACCGATAATATGATCACATACCATTGCAGTCTTCACTCATCATTTCTGCAAGCAGGGTTGGAAGATAACCTGGTCTGAATCTGAATGTGGCTTCTACATTTATTTGTTTTTTGTACTGATGCTACTTACTGCGGCATTGTGCAGGATGAATCCATTAGGTCGTGGAATGTGCATACTGGTATCTTCATTTTGTGTTTTGCAGGTCACAGAGATGAAGTACTCCTTGTTGTAGGTTGCTTCTGCATACTTAAGATATTGTCGTTGACACATAAAAATACATATGTGTGTACATCTATTTTTCTAAATGTTACTTACATTTTTCAAAATTATGGGCCAACCGATAATATGATCACATACAATTGCAGCCTTCACTCATCATTTCTGCAAGCAGGGTTGGAAGATAACCTGGTCTGAATCTGAATGTGACTTCTACATTTATTTGTTTTTTTGTACTGATGCTACTTACTTCGGCATTGTGCAGGATGAATCCATTAGGTTATGGAATGTGCATACTGGGATCGTCATTTTGTGTTTTGCAGGTGACAGAGATGTAGTACTCCTTGTTGTAGGTTGCTTCTGCATACTTAAGATATTGTCGTTGACACATAAAAATACATATGCGTGTACATCTATTTTTCTAAATGTTACTTACATTTTTCAAACTTATTTGCCAACCGATAATATGATCACATACCATTGCAGCCTTCACTCGTCATTTCTGCAAGCAGGGTTGGAAGATAACCTGGTCTGAATCTGAATGTGGCTTCTATATTTATTTGTTTTTTGTACTGATGCTACTTACTGCGGCATTGTGCAGGATGAATCCATTAGGTTGTGGAATGTGCATACTGGGATCTTCATTTTGTGTTTTGCAGGTCACAGAAATGAAGTACTCCTTGTTGTAGATTGCTTCTGCATCCTTAAGATATGCTCGTTGACACATAAAAATAAATATGCGTGTACATCTATTTTTCTAAATGTTACTTACATTTTTCAAACTTATGGGCCAACCGATAATATGATCACATACCATTGCAGCCTTCACTCATCATTTCTGCAAGCAGGGTTGGAAGATAACCTGGTCTGAATCTGAATGTGGCTTCTACATTTATTTGTTTTTTTGTACTGATGCTACTTACTTCGGCATTGTGCAGGATGAATCCATTAGGTTATGGAATGTGCATACTGGGATCGTCATTTTGTGTTTTGCAGGTGACAGAGATGTAGTACTCCTTGTTGTAGGTTGCTTCTGCATACTTAAGATATTGTCGTTGACACATAAAAATACATATGCGTGTACATCTATTTTTCTAAATGTTACTTACATTTTTCAAACTTATTTGCCAACCGATAATATGATCACATACCATTGCAGCCTTCACTCGTCATTTCTGCAAGCAGGGTTGGAAGATAACCTGGTCTGAATCTGAATGTGGCTTCTATATTTATTTGTTTTTTGTACTGATGCTACTTACTGCGGCATTGTGCAGGATGAATCCATTAGGTTGTGGAATGTGCATACTGGGGTCTTCATTTTGTGTTTTGCAGGTCACAGAAATGAAGTACTCCTTGTTGTAGATTGCTTCTGCATCCTTAAGATATGCTCGTTGACACATAAAAATAAATATGCGTGTACATCTATTTTTCTAAATGTTACTTACATTTTTCAAACTTATGGGCCAACCGATAATATGATCACATACCATTGCAGCCTTCACTCATCATTTCTGCAAGCAGGGTTGGAAGATAACCTGGTCTGAATCTGAATGTGGCTTCTACATTATTTGTTTTTTTGTACTGATGCTACTTACTTCGGCATTGTGCAGGATGAATCCATTAGGTTATGGAATGTGCATACTGGGATCATCATTTTGTGTTTTGCAGGTGACAGAGATGTAGTACTCCTTGTTGTAGGTTGCTTCTGCATACTTAAGATATTGTCGTTGACACATAAAAATACATAGGCGTGTACATCTATTTTTCTAAATGTTACTTAAATTTTTCAAACTTATGTGCCAACCGATAATATGATCACATACCATTGCAGCCTTCACTCATCATTTCTGCAAGCAGGGTTGGAAGATAACCTGGTCTGAATCTGAATGTGGCTTCTACATTTATTTGTTTTTTTTGTACTGATGCTACTTACTGCGGCTTTGTGCAGGATGAATCCATTAGGTTGTGGAATGTGCATACTGGGATCTTATTTTGTGTTTTGCAGGTCACAGAAATGAAGTACTCCTTGTTGTAGGTTGCTTCTGCATACTTAAGATATTGTCGTTGACACATAAAAATACATATGCGTGTACATCTATTTTTCTAAATGTTACTTACATTTTTCAAACTTATGTGCCAACCGATAATATGATCACATACCATTGCAACCTTCACTCATCATTTCTGCAAGCAGGGTTGGAAGCTAACAAGGTCTGAATCTGAATGTGGCTTCTACATTTATTTGTTTTTTTCTACTGATGCTACTTACTGCGGCATTGTGCCGGATGAATCCATTATGTTGTGGAATGTGCATACTGGGATCATCATTTTGTGTTTTGCAGGTCACAGAGATGAAGTACTCCTTGTTGTAGGTTGCTTCTGCATACTTAAGATATTGTCGTTGACACATAAAAATACATATGTGTGTACATGGATTTTTCTAAATGTTACTTACATTTTTCAAACTTATGTGCCAGCCGATAATATGATCACATACCATTGCAGCCTTCACTCATCATTTCTGCAAGCAGGGTTGGAAGATAACCTGGTCTGAATCTGAATGTGGCTTCTACATTTTTTTGTTTTTTTTTGTAGTGATGCTACTTACTGCGGCATTGTGCAGGATGAATCCATTAGGTTGTGGAATGTGCATACTGGGATCATCATTTTGTGTTTTGCAGGTCACAGAGATGAAGTACTCCTTGTTGTAGGTTGCTTCTGCATACTTAAGATATTGTCGTTGACACATAAAAATACATATGCATGTACATCTATTTTTCTAAATGTTGCTTACATTTTTCAAACTTATGTGCCAACCGATAATATGATCACATACCATTGAAGCCTTCACTCATCATTTCTGCAAGCAGGGTTGGAAGATAACCTGGTCTGAATCTGAATGTGGCTTCTACATTTATTTGTTTTTTTGTACTGATGCTACTTACTGCGGCATTGTGCAGGATGAATCCATTAGGTTGTGGAATGTGCATACTGGGATCTTCATTTTGTGTTTTGCAGGTCAGAGAGATGAAGTACTCCTTGTTGTAGGTTGCTTCTACATACTTAAGATATTGTCGTTGACACATAAAAATACATATGCGTGTACATCTATTTTTCTAAATGTTACTTACATTTTTCAAACTTATGTGCCAACCGATAATATGATCACATACCATTGAAGCCTTCACTCATCATTTCTGCAAGCAGGGTTGGAAGATAACCTGGTCTGAATCTGAATGTGGCTTCTACATTTATTTGTTTTTTTGTACTGATGCTACTTACTGCGGAATTGTGCAGGATGAATCCATTAGGTTGTGGAATGTGCATACTGGGATCTTCATTTTGTGTTTTGCAGGTCACAGAAATGAAGTACTCCTTGTTGTAGATTGCTTCTGCATCCTTAAGATATTGCCGTTGATACATAAAATACATATATGTGTACATCTATTTTTCTAAATGTTACTTACATTTTTCAAACTTAGGGCCAACCGATAATATGATCACATACCATGGAAGCCTTCACTCATCATTTCTACAAGCTGGGTTGGAAGATAACCTGTTCTGAATCTGAATGTGGCTTCTACATTTATTTGTTTTTTTGTACTGATGCTACTTACTGCGGCATTGTGCAGGATGAATCCATTAGGTTGTGGAATGTGCATACTGGGATCTTCATTTTGTGTTTTGCAGGTCACAGAGATGAAGTACTCCTTGTTGTAGGTTGCTTCTTCATCCTTAAGATATTGTCGTTGACACATAAAAATACATATGCGTGTACATCTATTTTTCTAAATGTTACTTACATTTTTCAAACTTATGGGCCAACCGATAATATGATCACATACCATTGCAGCCTTCACTCATCATTTCTGCAAGCAGGGTTGGAAGATAACCTGGTCTGAATCTGAATGTGGCTTCTACATTTATTTGTTTTTTTTGTACTGATGCTACTTATTACGGCATTGTGCAGGATGAATCCATTAGGTTGTGGAATGTGCATACTGGGATCTTCATTTTGTGTTTTGCAGGTGACAGAGATGAAGTACTCCTTGTTGTAGGTTGCTTCTGCATACTTAAGATATTGTCGTTGACACATAAAAATACATATGCGTGTACATCTATTATTCTAAATGTTACTTACATTTTTCAAACTTATGTGCCAACCGATGATATGATCACATACCATTGCAGCCTTCACTCATCATTTCTGCAAGTAGGGTTGGAAGATAACCTGGTCTGAATCTGAATGTGGCTTCTACATTTATTTGTTTTTTTTGTACTGATGCTACTTACTGCGGCATTGTGCCGGATGAATCCATTAGGTTGTGGAATGTGCATACTGGGATCATCATTTTGTGTTTTGCAGGTCACAGAGATGAAGTACTCCTTGTTGTAGGTTGCTTCTGCATATTTAAGATATTGTCGTTGACACATAAAAATACATATGCGTGTACATGTATTTTTCTAAATGTTACTTACATTTTTCAAACTTATGTGCCAACCGATAATATGATCACATACCACTTGATTAGTATTAATCCATCAAGTCAGATGTATGGCAGCTTAGCAGATCTAGGTTTAGGAACCCTACTCCCTCCGGTGTACAGATAATAGTCGTTTTGGTGTTTAGGTGAGACTGTACAAATATTAGTCACCCCGTCAACCGAAGTGTTTCTCCACTTCTCCCGAAGCATTTCTGGCAATAAAAACACTAAAAAAATGAGGTATGTGTGACCACCGGGAGTTGAACTTGGGTGGCACCACTAGAATCTTGCCTCAGTAACCAATTGGGACATCTTGTGTTGCAACCTTGTCACTAAGGCAAGTTTGTTTTTTCTTTGCTTTGCTTTGAAATCTTTACTTCTTTTTCAATGATTTTTTACGCCTTTGTAGTACCCACGCATCGAAAGAATTGTTCGGGCTTGACACCGAGACGAATAACCCGGTAGGGTAGAATTTCCGACAAATTTTTTGAGATTAATCGTTGTGTTGCCGTTAAGTCATGTTTCGTTTTTTCTTTGAAATATTTACTTCTTTATCAACAATTTTTTACATCTTTGTGGTATATCTGTGTCACCAATATGAACAATCGATTGGTAGAATGGAATCCCGAAAAAACCAAACAAACAGTACAAGAGCTTGCGAAAGAGGTAAGTGAGGGTAGTACCATTTTTTGATCGTCATCCCCATTTGAAATGGTTGACACACTTTTTTATTTGTGAAGCACGAAGCCTATCCAACCACACTGGTATCTGCGGCACGTCGCCATCGCCGCCTTTGCGTCTGCCCCTTCCTCCGCCACTAGTAAGGGCAAGTCCATAGTCACAGGAATTAGGGTCGATGATGTGATCCACGTACTAGGGTCGGCGTTCCGGTTCGAGGGTCGGGGTCGACGCAGTTCGCCGTTCCAAAACACCGTGGATCATTGTCCCAATGCCTACCGCCGGTTCCGATTCCATTCCGGCCGCCCGTGGCCCGCCACGGCAGTTGCAAGGGCACCGCTGTGGAGGTCAAAGGGTGCCACCGCGCCGGGTGTCGGGCTTCCGCAAGGACGCCGCCAACGCCATCATTTGGATCTACGTTGAGCTCACGCCATCGCCGTCTGGATCCGACTCGCGTTGCCGCTGGAAGGGGAAGTGAGCGAAAGGAAGGGTGGGGGAGAGAGGCGTTGGGCTGGAATGGTTGGGGAGAGAGGCGGCGGGTTGGATTGCTGGAAGGGTGGGGGAGAGAGGTAGCAGAAGGGTGGGGAGAGAGGGAGGAGTGAAGGGTTAGAAATAAGAAACTCTAATGAGCTTTAAATGGGTTGTGCATAAATTAACTATTTGCAGATTTTATAAATAGATTATTAACTTAACTTTAAATATAATATTATCTTTATTATATTATTAACTAATTAATAGTGAACCAAAATATTTTGGATCACGTAACTATCTATTTGGTTCGATCCGGGGTCATCGAACCAAACATCTATGGATCACGAACCAAATATAAGATTCATGTTCTGTATAGGTATACCCCCTCGTACCATACTTTTCACATTTGTCGAACCTCGACCCACGACCCCATTCCTCGACCCCAATGACCCGGGAACGTTGTGACTATGGGCAAGTCTTCGCCGAAGGCGGGCGGGTGAGTCGACGAGGCCGACGGTGCTAGACTTTCCGAACTTGTACCCCAATGTCTATCTTGATGACGAAGTAAGCTCCGCTACAATTCCCAATGTGTTCAACAGTTCAGCTTCAGTTCTTGTTTCACTTTGATGGCGTGTATTTTTTTCTAACCATGGTGAGCTCTGCATTGCATCTCAGATGGATGAGTCATTCTACACTGTGAGCTGTGCTTGCGACACTGCTGGGAAATCTGGGGTCATTCAGATCATCAACTGTGTAGCTGAGGAGATACATAAGCTCCATCAGTGACAAATTTTTCTATGCAAGCCTGAATATGATTTACTTTCTATCAATCTATATATGGTGTTCTCTTATTGTTTTCCCATAAAGATCAGGTGTCAAGCTATGCTTCCATCAGTTGCTTATTAGTTTTATAACCTTTCTGAAAACTGATTCTTATTTGGTAAATTGTGTTTTGTCCATTTTTCCCCCATTACAGAAGGTCACTTGGAATTTGCTCTGGTTTGTTTCATTTCCACATCATCTTGCTACTAAGGGGCAGTGTCTTGTTTCTGTTTACGAAAATTTACAGGTTGTTGCTTGATCTGGTCATGGTTTTCCAGTAAACAAAATAAAAGCACAACCATTGCAGCCTTCCCTCATCATTTCTGAAACTGAATGTGGCTTCTACATTTATTTGTTTTTTTGTACCGATACTACTCATCATCTTCGCCAGAGGCGGGCGGGCGAGTCGACGAGGCCGACGGTGCTGGACTTTCTGAACACGTACCCCAATGTTTATCTTGATGACGAAGTAAGCTCTGCTACAATTCCCAATGTGTTCAGCTCATAATCACAGGAATCGGGGCCGCCGCGGCAGCCACAAGGGCACTGCCATGGAGGTTGAAGGGCGCAGCCGCGCCAGCCGCTGGGCTTCCTCAAGGACGCCGCCAATGCCGTCATCTGGATCTACGCTGAGCTCGCGCCATCGCCGTTTGGATCCGACTCACGCCGCCGCTAGAAGGGGAAGTGAGCGAGAGGAAGTGTGGGGAAGAGAGGCGTTGTGCTGGAAGGGTTGGGGAGAGAGGTGGCGGGGGATTCCTAGAAGGGTGGGGGAGAGAGGCGGCGGAAGGGTGGGGGGAGAGAGGGAGGAGTGAAGGGTTAGAAATAAGAAACTCTTCTTTAAATGGGTTGTGCATAAATTGACTATTTGCAGATTTTATAAATAAATTATTAACTTAACTTTAAATATAATATTATCTTTATTATATATTATTAACCAATTAATAGTGAACCAAAATATTTTGGATCACGTAGCTATCTATTTGGTTTGATCCGGGGTCATCGACCAAACATCTATGGATCACGAACCAAATATAAGATTCACGTTCCGCATAGGTATATCCCCTCGTACCATACTTTTCACATTTGTCGAACCTCGACCGCGACCCCGTTCCTCCACCCCGATGACCCGGTGTTACGAGCATGCGGTTGTGGATACGCCCGCTCGTAAGCACGGGTCCCTGGCCGATGACCGGGTCGCAGACCGCTCGACGAAGAACTCGCTGGAGCAGCGTGCGCCTGAGATTGGCTGTTAATCGGAGCCACCGCCTGTTCTTTGGTTTGATTTGGCAAAAAGCATGCCTCCCTTCTTTCCCTCTCCATTCCTTTATTCTCTCTTCCTGATTACATGCACATGCAGATCTTAATTATTCCAGATCCTAATTATTCCCCTTTCCTAACTATCATCCACCCCCTTCCATCTAAGCCACTGCCTTACCATGCACGGATGGTGGACCATGGCGCCTAATAAATACTCTATCCATGCCAGCCATAACATCACTCCCCCCTGGAAATGAAGCTTGTCCTCAAGCTTACAATCAGGGAATGAACGCCTAAGAGCCATTGCATCCATCCAGGTTGCATCCTCCTCTGACTCGCTTGTCCAGTGCACCAAGAATTGACGATGACCTTCCACGAAACGTTGTGCCAACAACCGATATGGTTCGGGTTGGCCAGGGGCAGCAGCTGGTAGCAACTCACTGGGTATGTCAGCCACATGTGTTGGAGGAGTACCCGTAAATCGCTTCAGCAGTGAAACATGGAAAACATCATGAATCCTAGCCGCTGCAGGCAGCTGTAACTTGTACGCCACTTCACTGATACGCTTCAGCACCTGAAAGGGCCCATAGAACCGTGGAGATAGCTTGGACCATGGCGATGACTCATGAGCAGACCGCTGCCGATGGCGCTGCAGTTTGAGCCACACCCACGAGCCCACCTCGAACACCTCTTCTCTGTGCTTAGTATCATAGTATTGCTTCATTCTATTTTGTGCCTGTAGTAGTTGGGCTCTCGCTTGCTGTAGGAGAACATCCCGGTCAACAAGCGCACAATCCACTGAGTCAATACATGTCGATCCCTGCTGATATGGCAGCAACGGGGGTGGTGAACGCCCATAAACCAACTCAAATGGCGTCAGGCGATGGGCAGAATGAAAGGAGGTGTTATAACAATATTCTGCCCATGGAACCTATTGTGCCCATGTTGAAGGGTTAGAGGCCGCCATACACCATAAGTACATCTCAATGGTCCTGTTGACAACCTCGGTCTGTCCATCCGTTTGTGGATGATAGGCTGTGGACAGCAATAAAGTCGTCCCACTCCTCTTGAACAGCCCTTGCCAAAAAGCACTAAGAAACACTGGATCTCTATCCGACACAATGGACTCCGATATACCATGCAGCCTCACAACCTGATCAAAGAATAATTTGGCCATTGAAGATGTTGTTGCCGGCCTGGTGAGGGGAAGGAAGTGTGCATATTTGTATAACCTATCAACCACCACTAGCAGTGTCGTCTTACCCTAGGACTTCGGCAAATCTGTGATGAAATCCATGGAAATGTCCTCCCACACTTGGTGGGGAATAGCCAGGGGTTGCAGTAGGTCGGCAGGGGCTTGAGTTCTTGCTTTATGCTGCTGGCATATGGAACATTTCGCCACATACTCCCACACGGTCTCCTTTTGATGATCCCACCAATACATGGCACGAAGCCGATGAAGAATTTTCTGGCTACCTTCGTGTGTCAAATCATGAACTGCTGCTATCATTGGCTCGATCAATGGAGGAGTTCTAGGAACCCACAATTTTCCACCACGGTACACCAACTTGTCCCGCACCTCCCACTGTGGCCTGGTTGATTCTGGAGCAGCACTGCTCCCATCCACTTGGTCCAGCAAATGTGCAACCTTCTGCTGAACTTCTGGGTCATTCCTCAGCATCTCCAACCACTTCTCACGGGTTGTATCTTGCACGATAGACACCGCAGCACACTTCCCTAGCTCCTCGGGTGTCCTGGATAGCACATCGGCTGCCTGATTGTGCTTGCCTGGTTTATACTCCACACAAAAATCAAAGCCCATCAATTTACTCAACCAGTGTTGTTGTGGGGGCGTGATTAATGCCTGTTCCAGCAGGAATTTAAGGCTTCCATGATCTGTCCTAACAGTAAATCAATGCCCCCATAAGTATGGTCGCCAATGTCGCACTGCCTTGGACAAGCCGATCAGCTCCCGCTCGTAGGCTGCAAGCTTGCGATGGCGGTCAGCTAGCTTTCTACTGAAATATGCAATTGGATGTCCATTTTGTTGCAATACAGCACCAATTCCAGTTCCGGATGCATCACACTCTACCTCAAACGGCAGTGAGAAGTCTGGCATTTGGAGCATAGGAGCCGATGTGAGAGTGTGCTTCAATTTTTTAAAGGCCTCCTCAGTTGCTTGGTTCCACCAAAATCCATTCTTTTTCAGCAAGGCGGTTAGGGGGTCAGTGATACTTGCATAATCTTTTATGAACCTTCTATAATATCCAGCCAAGCCCAAAAATCCCCTCAACTCTGTCACTGTAGATGGCTGAGGCCACTCCTCCACTGCCTTGAGCTTCTCAGGGTTAGCTTCTACTCCCAGCCTTGAAATGATGTGACCCAAATACCTAATCTTTTCTTGTGCAAAGGCGCACTTTGACCTCTTCAAATACAAATGGTGCTCTCTCAGCCTCTCCAAAACTGCCTGGAGATGCATTATATGCTCCTTGATCGTCCTACTATAAATTAATATATCATCAAAAAATACCAACACAAATTTACGCAGAAAATCCTGGAGCACCTCATTCATTAAGGATTGGAAGGTAGATGGTGCATTGGACAGTCTGAATGGCATTACTAGGAACTCATAGTGGCCATGATGTGTTCGGAATGCGGTCTTCATAATATCCTTCTCCTTCATACGGACTTGATGGTAGCCGGACCTCAGATCTAATTAGTAAAATAGCGGGCACCGCCCAACTCATCCAAGAGCTCTTCTATGACTGGGATAGGAAATTTATCCTTGATTGTCTTCTCATTCAGCCGACGGTAGTCCACACAAAACCTCCATGTCCCATCAGCCTTCTTTACCAACAGTACAGGTGACGAGAAGGGAGAACGACTTGGCCTTATAATACCCTGTTGCAGCATCTGCTCACATTGTTTCTCTATCTCATCCTTTTGCCTGACCTGTATGGTCGTACCGCTACTGGGTTGGTTCCTGCCTCCAGGGGAATCATGTGGTCGCATGCATGATATGGAGGCAGCCCCTGTGGCTCAGCGAACACATCAGTATATGAGTCCAGGAGTGTCTCAACCCTCTTCCCTTCCTCCAAACTATCATGCATGAATCTGGTCCCTCCTTTATTCCTTAGCCCCTGCAGCTTCACTTCCTTGCCATTATCCACAAACTCCATGGTTAGGTCTCCAAAATCCCATTGCACTCTGCCCAAGGTCTTCAACCATTGAACTCCCAAAATCAGGTCAAAAGAATCAATTGGTAGGACTGAAAAAAGAGCTACAAACTGCTTGTTCTGGATGGTGAACCTGGCCTCTAGGCTACCGAGACAAGGTAGTTGCCTCCCGTCTGCCACCTTGACTCGCTGATTTTTCTGCACCTCTGCTCGCACCTTCTCTTCCTTCTCCAACTGTCGAGCAGCATAGGCACTAATGAAATTGTGCGTGCTCCCGCTGTCGATCAGACCTAACCACTTCTTTCCCTCCATTTCAATCTCCACTTGCATGGTATCCCCTTGTTTTGGTCCTAACGCAGCCATCATGGACAACGCCGCCTCCACTGCAACTTCCGGCTCTAACTCCTCTTCACCCTCTACTTCTTCATCTTCCACTTCCAAGTGGAACAACCGCTTGCACTTGTGACCACGAGTGTATACCTCATCACAGTTATAACAAAGCCCCTCCGCCCTTCTTTCAGCCAACTGATCAGCTGACAGCCGTAGCCGGTGTGGTGCTGATCCAGCAGTACTTTGCACGCTGGAAGCTGGCATAGCTCGCCCAGCCATTGCACTTGCACTCCCTCCTCCTGAAGTTGTCCCTTTTCTGGCCATGAATGATCCGCTCTGGCTCCTATTGGTAACCGGCACTATGCTTGTTGTTACTGCTCCCCCTTCTGGGCCTGCCATCAATGGCCCACTCATCGATGCATTCCACACCCGTGGCGCGCTACCCTTCCCGCGCCCTGCATGTGTCCAGCTATGGACAGCCTCGGTTATCCACGCCTCCTTCCTGACTTCAGCTGCTCTCACAGCCCCGACGGCCTCGGCCAAATCATGTGGACGCTCCCTACGAACATCTGCCCCCAACGCCCTGGACAACCCTGCCACAAAGGTTTCAATCTGATCTGCCCTCCGCATCCTAGGAATTCTGGCCAACAGCCTCTGAAATTCACGAGCGTATTCATCCACACTTCGATTGTCCTGCTTGAGATTCACCAAATCACCTAGTGGTCCAGCACCTAAATGCCGAGTAAACCGCTAGATGAAAGCCCCATGGAAGTCCTCCCACGCTATCCAAGGCTCCTCTAGTTGCCAATTATCCAACACTTCTTGTGCTTCCCCTACAAGATGCAGTCCAGTAATCTCCACCCAGTCCTCTTCTTGCACCTTATGAACACGGAAGTAGCGCTCACAGCGGCGAAGCCAACTCAGGGGGTCACCTTGGCCATCATACTCTGGTAGATCAAACCGTGGAAGACGGGGTTTCCAGCGGCGATCCTCCTCCTCTTCATTGCGGCCTTGTCCCCCATACCAAGCAGGAGGGCGGCCACCACGAGGTCTGCCTCCCACATGGCTCCTCCCTTCCCCATTCTTCTGCTGCGCTTCTGCCTCTTGCCTGCCATGTGCTGCACTGGTATTGGTTTCCCTAGGATCAGCAGCAAACAATTTCTCCCCATCCTGCGTTGAGTTTTTGCCCTTCCATAGCCTCATCATTTCTCCAAACATCTCCTTCAACTCTTTGATCTGTGTCTTTATCCCTGTCATCTCCTCCTCAAGATTGGCTACTCTCCCTTCCATTTGGTTCGTAATTCCTCTCTGTCTCCTTGGAACGCCAGGCTCTGATACCAAAATGTTACGAGCATGCGGTTGTGGATACGCCCGCTCGTAAGCACGGGTCCCCGGTCGATGACCGGGTCACAGACCGCTCGACGAAGAACTCGCTGGAGCAGCGTGCGCCTGAGATTGGCTGTTAATCGGAGCCACCGCCTGTTCTTTGGTTTGATTTCGCAAAAAGCATGCCTCCCTTCTTTCCCTCTCCATTCCTTTATTCTCTCTTCCTGATTACATGCACATGCAGATCTTAATTATTCTAGATCCTAATTATTCCCCTTTCCTAACTATCATCCACCCCCTTCCATCTAAGCCAGTGCCTTACCATGCACAGATGGTGGACCATGGCGCCTAATAAATACTCTATCCATGTCGGCCATAACACCCGGTAACGTTGTGACTATGGTTTAGCTTCAGTTCTTGTTTCACTTTGATGGCATGCATTTTTTTCTAACCATGGTGAGCTCTGCATTGCATCTCAGAGGGATGAGTCATTCTACACTGTGAGCTGTGCTTGCGACACTGCTGGGAAATCTGGGGTCATTCGGATCATCAACCGTGCAACTGAGAAGATACATAAGCTCCATCAGTGACACATTTTTCCATGCAAGCCTGAATATGATTTACTTTCTATCGATCTATATATGGCGTCTTGTTTCTGTTTACGAAAATTTACAGGTTGTTGCTTGTTCTGGCCATGGTTTTCCGGTAAACGAAATGAAAGCACAACTATTGCAGCCTTCACTCATCATTTCTGCAAGCAAGGTTGGAAGATAACTTGGTCTGAATTTGAATGTGGCTTCTACATTTACTTGTTTTTTGTACTGATGCTACTTACTGCGGCATTGTGCAGGATGAATCCATTAGGCTGTGGAATGTGCATACTGGCATCTTCATTTTGTGTTTTGCAGGTCACAGAGATGAAGTGCTCTTTGTTGTAGGTTGCTTCTTCCTACTTAAGATATTGTCACTGACACATAAAAATACAGTGTGTACATCTATTTTTCTAAATGATACTTACATTTTTTAAACTTATGGGTCAACCGATAATATGATCACATACCACTTGATGAGTATTAATCCATCAAGTCAGATGTATGGCAGTTTAGCAGATCTAGGTTTAGGAACCCTAGTCTTTTACCTATAAAAGACTTGCAATGTTAGTACCATCGCTGCCTCTACGTCTGCCCCTTCCTCCACCGCCGGCAAGGGCAAGTATTCACCGGAGTCGGGCGAGTCGACGAGGCCGACGGTGCTGGACTTTCCGAAGACGTACTCAATGTCTATCTTGACGACGAAGTAAGCTCCGCTACAATTCCCAATGTGTTCAGCTTCAGTCCTTGTTTCACTTTGATGGTGTGCATTTTTTTCTAACCAAACCACGGTGAGCTCTGCATTGCATTTCAGAGGGTTGAATCATTCTACACGGTGAGTTGGGCTTGCGACACTGATGTTAGTGGCTGCTGGGAAATCTGGGGTCATTCGGATCATCAACTGTGCAAGTGAGAAGATACATAAGCTCCATCAGTGACACATTTTTCTATGCCTGAATATGATTTAGTTTCTTTCAATCTATATATGGTGTTCTCTTATAGTTATTGTTTTCCCATAAAGATCAGGTGTCAAGCTATTCTTCGATCAGATGCTTATTAATTTTATAACCTTTCTGAAAATAGCTTCTTATTTGGTAAATTGTGTTTTATCCATTTTCCCCCATTACAGAAGGTCACTTGGAATTTGCTTTGATTTGTTTCTTTTTACGAAAATTTACAGGTTGTTGCTTGATCTGGTCATGGTTTTCCAGTAAACGAAATAAAAGCGCAACCGTTGCAGCCTTCACTCATCATTTCTGCAAGCAGGGTTGAAAGATAATCTGATCTGAATCTGAATGTGGCTTCTACATTTACTTGTTTTTGTATTGATGCTACTTACTGCGGCATTGTGCATGATGAATCCATTAAGCTGTGGAATGTGCTCCTTGTTGTAGGTTACTTCTGCCTACTTAAGATATTGTTGTTGACGCATAAAAATACACACATGTGTACATCTGTTTTTCTATGTGGTATTTACATTTTTCAAACTTATGGGCCAACCGATAATATGATCCCATACCACTTGATGAGTATTAATCCATCAAGTCAGATGTATGGCAGCTTAGCGGATGTAGGTTTAGGAACCCTAGTCTTTTACCTATAAAAGACTTGCAACGTTAGACCGTGCTGCCGCCACCGCCTCTCTGATCCCCATTTCACCCCTCTTCATCATCGTTGACACTACCTTGATGTCTAGCAATCTATTTCGAGGTATGTTGGTTTTTGTTTTGTTTTGAAATCTTTACTTCTTTATCTACGGTTTTTTAGCCTTGGTTGTACATTAGTGTCGCGCACCCAAAGAATTCTTCTTGATTGTTATATCCTAGCTGCCGAGGTAAGTTTGGTTTTTTCTTTGCTTCGAAATATTTACATTCTTTTACTATGGTTTTTTACACCTTCGTTGGACGTTTGTGCTGCGCATCCAAAGAATTCTTCGCTATTGTTGCAGCCTTGCCACTAAGGCAACTTTGTTTTTTTTCTTTTCTTTGAAATCTTTACTTCTTTGTTAATGAATTTTTACGCTTTTATAGTACCTGCACATCCGAATAATTTTGTAGTACCTACACATCCGAATAATTGTCCGGCCTTGCCGCCGAGATGAATAACCTGTTAGGGTAGAATTTCCGAAGAATTTTTTGAGATTAATCATTGTATTGCCATTAAGGCATATTTCGTTTTTTTTTCTTTGAAATCTTTACTCCTTTATCAACGATTTTTTACATCTTTATGGTATATTTAGGTCACCAAGACGAGCAATTGATTGGTAAAATGGAATCCAAAAAACCACATGTAAAACCAAACAAACAATACAAGAGTTTGTGAAAGAGGCAAGGGCGGAGCCACGGTGGGGTTTCTAAAAATTTTTTAGTTATTATTAGTAAATTTTCACCCTTTATGTACTCCTTACCGTGAGGTGATATACCTCCTCGATTTTTCTCTAACTAAGCTTGCCACTGGAAAGAGGTAAATAGTGTTAGTAATATTTTTGATCGTCATCCCCGAAGTATTTGAAATGGTTGACACACTTTTTTATTTATGAAGCATGGAGCCTATCCAACCACACCGGAATCCTCGGCGCGTCGCCATCGCCGCCGGCAAGGGCAATGGCAATGGCAAGTCTTCACCGGAGGCGGGCAAGTCGACGAGGCCGACGGCGCTGGAGTTTCCGAACAACGCGACACCTGCCGCGCGCGTGGTGACGGTGGTGCTGGACGTGGGGCTGGCAAGCGAGGTGGTGGTGGGGTCGCCGACGACGCCGAGCGGCGGGAAGCGCCAGTACAAGGCGACGAACAGGCACGCCGAGGGGAAGAGCCCCGTCTACGCCATCGTCTTCAACTTCCTCGACGTCCGCTACTACGATGTCTTCGCCCCCTCATAGGATTTCCGACGAGCCAGCCTTCAGTGTAGATGCCGTAGCCTCTTTTCGCGTTTCTAGAATTCGATCGAATGCTTGGATCGAATTTCCTTGATTGTTTTGCAGCAATTTCAGTTTTAGGAATTTGACACCCCAAAAGTTGCATTTTTTTGTTGGATATTTATTTCAATCTGCTCGTGCTGATAGATGTTGGGTGTTACTAGCTTACAAATTACAGGTATGTTTGGTTGGTTTTACTGTTCTATCATGAACTTTACTGGAACTAGACTTAAATTTTTTGTCACATCTGGAATTCATCGTACGTAGGGATGGTAATCATATATCACAGACACCGGTAGTGCATACTGATAGATCCTAGGTGGATCTCTAGCCTAGGTCTAGAAGGGTTTGCTGAGTCTAGGTTGAACATGGCATAGGTCTAGGTATGAAAACAGAGAGGAGTAAGGATGTGTGTACCTTCACCGGAGGGGGCCGGAGTCGATGACGATGAGGCCATGGTGTAGTGCGGCGAGGGAGGCTTCCCGCCGCTTAGCGCTAGTGTTAGATCGGGTCAGTAGGGATGTGGGGAAGGTGTTTGGGCGTGCAAGGTATCAGTACCTTGTAGCCTGAGCCCTTCCCCCTTATTATAGCGCTAGCGGCAGGGGCCCCTCAACCATGGTTCGGTTGGGGCGCCCCCGATCAGGGCGCAGTGAGAATAGGGGGGTTTGTTGAGGGAACGGTCTGAGTGCGCATGGGGGAGAGGGATTCGGATCCCTCTCCCCCGAGATCTTATCCTAACATTCTCCCCCTAGATCTCGACTTAGTTCTCAACTTACTTAACGTTACCTCTATCTCATTATAGATCAATGCATAGAGCATGATGCATCACAATAGTCAGTTACGTACTACGTGACTCAACAGCTACAACACATTTCACCACTTTGAAATAGTTTCTAAACTTATTTTGGGCCCTTACAAATCCAATGATCATAGGCTTTCCTTTAAACCCATACCGGTTAAGTGTTCTCTGAACACATTGGGTGGTAAGCCTTTTGTGAGCGGATCCGCAAGCATACGCTTGGTACTTATATGCTCTAGACTTATAGTGTGATCTTGGATTTTCTCCTTAACAACATAGTACTTAATATTGATGTGTTTGGCAGCACCACTCTTCTTGTTGTTATGGGAGTACAATACTGCTGGCTCATTGTCGCAGTATAGCTTAAGTGGCTTTTCAATACTGTCGACCACTCTTAAACCGGGAATAACTTTTTAAACCATAGTGCCTGTCCGGTGGCCTCATAACATGCTACAAACTCGGCATACATCGTGGAAGATGTCGTCATAGTTTGTTTGGAGCTTTTCCACGACACAGCTCCTTTTGCGAGTATGAATATATAACCTGATGTGGACTTCTCAGTATCCACACATCCCGCAAAATCTGAGTCTGAATAACCTACTATTTCAAGGTTATTTGTTCTCTCATATGTTAACATGAGGCCTTTTGTGCCTTGCACATATCGCAAAGCTTTCTTAACGCCTTTCCAGTGATCTATGCCTGGATTTTTCTGATATCTACCAAGCATCCCGGTGGCAAAAGCTAAGTCAGGGCGTGTACATACTTGAGCATACATTAGGCTTCCGACAGCAGAAGCATATGGAACCGACTTCATTTGATCGATCTCATATTGGTTCCTGGGACACTGAAAGTTCCCAAACTTATCACCCTTGACTATCGGAGCAGGCGAAGGCTTACAGTAGTGCATACTATATTTTCTTAGTATTTTCTCCAAGTATGCCTTCTGTGATAAACCTAATACCCCCTTAGTTCTGTCTCGAAGAATCTCTATGCCTAATACATATGAAGCTTCTCCAAGATCCTTCATATCAAAATGAGAAGACAAAAACTTCTTAGTCTCTAATAGTAGATTAACATCGCTACTTGCTAGCAGGATGTCATCCACATACAAGACTAGGAAAATAAATTTCCCATTCTTGAACTTAGCATAAATGCAATTGTCCTCTTCATTCTCTTTAAACCCAAACTTTCTAATTGTCTCATCAAATTTGAGATACCACTGCCTAGAGGCCTGTTTAAGACCATAAATGGACTTAGTTAAATGGCATCCCAAATTTTATTTCCCTTTATGACAAAACCCTTGGGTTGTGTCATATAGACATTCTCAATTAGATCCCCGTTGAGAAATGTCGTCTTTACATCCATCTGATATAACTCTAAGTCATAATGTGCCACTAAAGCCATAATGATTCTAAATGAATCCTTAGATGAGACAGGAGAAAATGTCTCATTATAATCTATTCCTTCTCTTTGAGTGAAGCCTTTAGCAACAAGTCTGGCCTTAAATCTTTCAATATTCCCTTGGGAGTCACGTTTGACCTTGTAGACCCATTTGCAGCCTACTGTTTTGACTCCTTTAGGAATTTCTTCTAATTTTCAGACATTGTTGGTACTCATAGACCTCATCTCATCCTCCATGGCCTCAAGCCACTTAGAAGAGTGAGGGCTTCTCATAGCTTCTTCAAAAGAGGCGGGATCGCTCTCCATTTGAATTTCTTCACTCATATAAACCTCATAGTCATCAGGAATAGCTGATCTTCTTACTCTTTGTGATCTCCTAACGTTCTCTTGAACTGGGATATCATCATTTCTAATGTCTTCTTGAATTGGTACATCATTTTCTATGATGTCCTCCTCAACTGGCACATTATTTTCTAACACAGGGGGTTGTTCTTCTTGTTCTTCATTAGCAACAACTGGAACTACAGGCTCCTGAATAACAGGTTCCTCATGAACAACAGGTGTTGCTAATGAAGGTCCAACTTCAGGAGCTGGACTAATAGGTGCTATTACAGGTATATGGAGAATTGGCTCTTGAATCATAGGAGTGGGTGCACAGACCCGCTTCTCTTCAAGCCTAATTTCTCTTAATACCGTGCTCCCCCTGATCATAGCGTCTTCTAAAAAGACTGCGTGTCTCGTTTCTACAAACTTGGTATGTCTACCAGGACAATAGAAACGGAAACCCTTAGACTTATCTGGGTAGCCAATAAAATGACAACTCACTGTCTTAGGATCTAACTTACCAATATTTGGGTTAAAGACTTTAGCTTCAGCTGGACATCCCCATACTCTAAAATAATTTAGAGAGGGTTCTCGTCCAGTCCATAATTCATACGGTGTCTTGGACACCGACTTACTCGGAACCCGATTAAGAATATGAATGGCGGTTTTTAATGCCTCCATCCATAAACCAACCGGTAGAGTGGAATAACTCAACATACTTCTTACCATGTCCATTAAGGTGCGATTGCGCCTTTCTGCCACTCCGTTTTGCTGTGGTTCGCCCGGTGTAGAATACTGGGCGACTATACCATTTTCCTGTAGAAACCTTGCAAAAGGTCCAGGAACTTGGCCATACGGGGTATGACGACCGTAGTACTCCCCTCCACGGTCAGATCTTACTATCTTAATCTTTAGATCATGCTGATTTTCTACTTCAGCCTTAAATGTCTTAAATTTATCCAAGGCTTCTGATCGTTCTTTAATTGGATAAATATAACCATAGCGCGAATAATCATCTGTAAATGTTATGAATGAATCATAACCATCTACAGATGTCACAGGAAATGGACCACAAATGTCCGTATGAATAATTTCTAAAACTCCTATGCTTCGCTTCGCGCCTTTCTTAATTTGTTTGACGTATTTGCCTTTAATGCAATCTATGCATTGATCTAAGTCTGCGAATTCTAAAGGCGGAAGAATTGACTCCTTAACTAGACGCTCAATCCTCCCCTTCGAAATATGGCCTAAGCGACAGTGCCATAATTTCGAAGAAACGTCGCTAATTCTCTTACGCTTATTTGTTTTGCTAGACGAGACTATCTCACTAATAGTATTTACTAAATCACTTAAGGACAAAAGATAAAGTTTGTCATGCTCGAAGGCAAAACCCACAACTTTATTATCATAAATAATAGAACATTGTCTGTCGCCAAATGACAATCGTACCCATTATTAACTAAGCAAGAAACAGAGATTAAGTTTCTCCGCATCGAAGGAACATAGAGAACATCGCGCAAAAGAATTACAAAGCCATTCTTAAATTCTAAAGGGAGATTTCCAATGGCTTCAACTTCTGCTTCGACGCCATTTGCAACTCTAATTGTTCTTTCGTTTCTTTCCAAAATTCTCGTCGTAGCGAATCCCTGTAAAGAGTTGGCAACATGAACAGTTGCACCTGAGTCAATCCACCAAGTGTTGGTAGAATAATCTAAATACAAGGATTCATCTATACAAGTAATTTCATCGTTACCGTGTTTGTGCATCCACTTGAGGAATTCCACACAGTCCTTCATGTGGTGTCCTTCCTTCTTACAATGCCTGCAGACGCCTTGAGGGACATCATTGTCCTTAGGCGCCTTTCCTTTCTTCTTAAAGGTCTTAGTATTTTTCTTAGGCGTAAATTGCTTTTTCCCCTTATCTTGAATTTGGTGAACTGAATCACCACCTCTAGCCTCCTTAATGCGTTCTTCCTCCTGAACGCAGTTGGACACTAACTTTTCAAATGTCCACACTTCTGGCAGAGAATTGTAGTTGATGACAAAATGCTCAAAATCCTTACTAAGTGAGCTCATGATGACATGAACTATAAAAGTTTCTGTCAGTGCGCACTCCATAGTCTTTAGGCTAGCAGCCCAGTTACTCATTCTTAAAATGTGGTCTCTTACGCCTCCACCGCGGTATTTCTCATTAATAAACCTCTTAATTGTGGAGGCGCAAGCAGCCTTTGATGATCCAGCAAACTGAGCATCGATCTTCTTCAGATACTGAGTTGCTGTCTCACAATCAGGGATAGAGCTCCTGATTGGCTCTAAGAGAGAATTCTTAATAATCATCAAGCACTTTCTGTTTGAGTGCTTCCATTTTTCGTACGCAATGTCGTATTTCATTCTTATGGGGGCAAAATCCAGCTGACGCGCAGCAAATGCGTCAGCTGCCTCACCAGTGCGTATCACTGGCTCAGTAGGCTGAACTGGACATGCTTCTTGCAAAGAATAGTCCACATCTAGGATGGCGAGAGCGATCAGCAGACCCTCTCGCCAAGATCCATAATTGTCCCCTCTAAGTTTCTCAATATGATTCATTTGAGCGAGTAAGCTTCCTGATAAAATAATAGTCAAAATGGATTAATTACAGGCATAAATGAGACATGCTAATTTAACGTTGGTCAAATCAGCATGTGAAAACTCAATAAATAAATAGGAATTAATTCTACATCACCGTTGGGCAGAAATAGAATCAATTCATCTCAAAACACAGTGATTTTATCACCAACGTTGGTCAGGAGATAAAATTACTATGCAAAATGACTAAAAAATAAACTTTTAATTTTGTCAATAAAATTATCCCGTTGGTTCAAATTCAATTGACAAAAAATAAATAATAAAACTTAATATCGTGGATGAACATGAGATTTTGATTAAACATGTGATAGCACAGCGGAAGACTTAAATATATATATAGCACATGTCTAATCAGCTTAAAGAAAACAGTAGAAAATTTTTCTGAATTTTTCAATAACTTATAAAGAATTTATTTTTCTAATTTAAATAAGACGTTGGTCTTATAAAAATCAGAAAATGTCCAAGAATTGCTCTAAAATTCTCATAAAATTCATAATAATTCTACTGAATGTGAAGAATTTTACAAAATTATTCTTACATCAAACTTATTTTTATCTTATTTTTGGGCAATTTTCTTATTTTCTAGAGAATAAATTAAAACAGAAACTAATTTCTTAATTCCAGAAAAAAAAAAAGGAAAATTAATTCAGCCCAAACAGTGCTTCGGCCTGGCCCATTAGAGCGTTTCAGCCGGCCGATTAAGTCCTGGGCCCAGGCCAGGAATTCCACGCGCGCGCGCAACCTGGGCCTGGGCCAGGAATCCTTTCCCCGCCTGGGCTCAATCAAGGCCCGTTGAATCCTGGCCGTCGGATCTGATCCGACGGCCAGGCGCTGAGATCGGGCGTACTTAAGCCCCACGCTCGCCCCCGGAACCCTAACTTCTCATTTCCCCACAGTCCGAGCGCGAGCGTGAGCGGCGAGCGGCGCGGCGCGGCGCGGCGGAGCGGCGCGAGGCGGCGGCCACCCGCGGTCGGCCGCCACCGGCTAGCTCGCCGGAGCACCGCGCTCACCCGAGGGTGAGCGGGGCTCCGTCGTGCTAGCCCGCGGCGGTCGGGCTTAGCAACCCGAGAAGCTTCGCCGGCCCCGGCGAGCGGCGGCGCGGTCCGGCCACCGTCGAGCGGCGGCGCGGTCACACCCACGGCAAGCGGCGGCGCGGCGACCCGAGGTAAGTACCCCGGCCTCCCCTCTCAAAAAAAACTAGGGTTAGGGTTTCGAAACCTTAACCCTAACCCCTTTTTTTGTGTGTGTTCTTACTTTTCTGAGTTCTTACCCGAAGGGGGGGTCTTACGGATTTGTCCACGGTTTCCCGGTGAAACCGAACAAATCTTGGGTTTTTCTTAGGGTTCGGCCGAAAGCCAAACAGGGGGGTCTTCTTCTGTTTTTCTTAGGTTGTACTTAGGGTTTAGCCGACGCTAAACAGGGGGTACTTAGAGTGTTTTGTCTAGGGTTTCATGGTGAAATCGAAAGCAACAGAGGAGTTTTAACTTAGGGTTTTCTTAGGTCATGGACTTAGCTGGTATAGTTGTACTTAGAAACGCAGCAATGGCGTCGGATCAAGGGGTCCGACGCCTAAACCCTAACTAGCCTAACACTAGAAGGCTCTGATACCATTGATAGATCCTAGGTGGATCTCTAGCCTAGGTCTAGAAGGGTTTGCTGAGTCTAGGTTGAACATGGCATAGGTCTAGGTATGAAAACAGAGAGGAGTAAGGATGTGTGTACCTTCACCGGAGGGGGCCGGAGTCGATGACGATGAGGCCATGGCGTAGTGCGGCGAGGGAGGCTTCCCGCCGCTTAGCGCTAGTGTTAGATCGGGTCAGTAGGGATGTGGGGAAGGTGTTTGGGCGTGCAAGGTATCAGTACCTTGTAGCCTGAGCCCTTCCCCCTTATTATAGCGCTAGCGGCAGGGGCCCCTCAACCATGGTTCGGTTGGAGCGCCCCCGATCAGGGCACAGTGAGAATAGGGGGGTTTGTTGAGGGAACGGTCTGAGTGCGCATGGGGGAGAGGGATTCGGATCCCTCTCCCCCGAGATCTTATCCTAACACATACCCCCGTAGCTTTACTCGTGAAATAATTTCTATATCCGTACTCGTTAACCCGTGATACATTGAGTAAAAAGATTTGATAATTTATTACTGCCAAGAAGCGAGTCTGCTTTTTGGTGTGCTTTTTGGTGAGCGAGTCTGCTTTTTGGTGAGCTAAGGTGACTTGTGATGGCAGGACTACTGAAGTTAGAACATCATGCATATATAGATAGATATCTGAGATGTGAAAGCGAAACGATAAGATCTTTCAAGGCCTTCAAATACTACAGAGATATTTCAGAAAATTAAAAAAGAAGTTCTAGCTTGAGCTGAAGCTTTTAATCCCCTTCACCGTGTACTTAATATACACTCTCGATCTCTTCTGATGTGTACACTGCCCTGTTTGTGTTTGTACATATCATGCAAGTATGACTGTATCTGCATACATATACAACAGGAGAAACATGTACAACTCATACAAGTATGTATGTATATGCATACATACACAACAGGAGAAAACTGCCCAATTCATTGCACCAGCTCCTGACATCTTCCAGCAGCAAGCATCGAGCAATCGATAAGCACTTCATTGATAAGCAATCGATATATGTGTGAAACCATCAATACATCTGTTTCGTGGTTGAGTCCACAGCTTTCATTTGACACACAGCCGTCTAATCGCAGGCAGGTCCATTTCGACAAAAAAAAATATCGCTGCCGATGTTTGTGTTCCTTGTGTTCCTCAATTCAAAGATAGACGTGATGTAACTTTTGGTTTCTTCCATGCTTCCAGGGCGATTAGTACTCTTAGTATACAACTGCATCTACGGATATGTTCAATATCAAGAGGTGTTCATCATCTGTTATCCATTTACCCGATTGGCAGAAAGCAGCTTGATCTCTGAGAGCTTGACTTCGGCCGGTGGAAGTTAACAAGATCTAGAAAGTATGTTGTTGAATTGAATCAGGTATCTACTAGCTTCCGACAAATTGTCATCCCGTCCCCGATTGGGACCTGCAAGTTAAAAAAAAAAATATTGTTGTCAACTAAAGAACATATATGTGATATTGACAGACAACAAATGAGACGGAATTCGGTATTGTGCCAACAACTGCCAACTGAAATTTGATTTAGATGTAGCACATGAAAATCAAGTAATATCAATATTACATTGTCACTTGCATATTTCGTCGAATGGTTCTAAAAGCACCGTACTGTGACTTTTCACTGAAGCTAATCAAAAACTGAACATGGTGCTCAAAAGAAGGTTTGGAAAAAGGAGTAACAGTTAAAAAGAGAGAAGAGGACTAAACACATTAAGGTATGCATGATCATGGCTTGAATACTCCACAATATTTGGCAAACAAACTCAGACTTGTAATGTGCTCCACTGCGGTATGGCTACACATCATTGTCAGTGACTCAGTTCTCTTCACAAGCTCTGAAGTTCAATATACTTGTGCAGACATATCAATAATTTTCAATTGCAGTTAACATTTGCAAGTGATGGCAAATAACTAAGCAAAAAGGCCAAACATATGAGAGGTGGTGAGAAGAAGAGACCATGCTGATGTTGACACGAGTATCCTCCAGAAGTTTCTTGTTGAAGTTCCTTATACTGATTGTCTTTAGGTCATTCACCTAGAAAACATTGCCAGATAATTTCCTCAAAATAAATTTAAGAAAAGAGCTATCCTATATCATCTCTGTTGTGTCAAAAATAAAAATGAAAAAAAAAACTTACTAGCGGATCAGCAACCCTTCCATACCAAAGGACATTGTCTATTACAATCAAACCACCAACTCTTACCTGCAGCATAACAAAATTTAATGCTCAACACATGGGAAACAATCAATATATAAAAGGTATGGTCGCTACATATGGAACTTATAGATAGAATCATAAAACTTGCAACAAGAATGGAAAATCTTCTAAAGTAATAATAATATGAAAAAAAAGCTATGAAGAGCAGAGGTGAAACTGAAAGGCCACAATTGCTATAGGCAAGAAAGAGTTATAACTTATAGAAACACAAGGTAAGCCACAATGACTGTCACGCCCGAATTCAGAAATGAACTCGAACCTTTATTAATACTTAAAAATATCCAAAATACAAGATGTTCATAAACCGACGACGCAACGAAATAAAAACATAGAACGTAGCTCATGGGCTACACTTATTACAAAATCAAATAAATGCGGAAGCGTAACAAAAGCGCCTGAAGAACATCTCGATCCCAAAATCCGACTCCTCGACTGGGTCGCTACTCCTGGACTTCATCCTCTTGATAATAAGCATCTAAAAAAAAGTAATCAACGGGGATGAGTACAAAAGTACTCAACAAGCCACAGATATGCATATAATGGAGGCTAAATAACAAGGGAGCATATTCTAGGCTTGTTTGCATAAATGAGCATGTTTAATGTTGTTTAAGCTTTAGTGAGCAAATTTAAAACATGAATATAAAATGCTGAAATAAATATGAACAATAACTATCCACTACCTCGAGTTGCACACCTGTGCCAACTCGCTCTTTCAACCCATTCCATCATGTTCAATGCTTTCACACAAAAATGCAGAAAGTAAATGCTAACTGCGGAGAACATCACTAGGCCGCCCATGACCGTGGGCACGGCTTTTCGAAAAGTTTATACTCTGATCAGAGGTGTACTACTTTACCCACAAGGCACAAACCCGGTGTGCACCAGGATACCACCACGATACCCTGACCAAGTTCATGCCAAAACCCGTCATATGAATTGACTCAACAAGAGGACAACCACACCAGGTTTCGCCCACGCTCCACTGAGATCTCACCCGAAAATCATGGGTAGACCCCGATTGGCAGACGTAGACCCCCTTTCGTGCCTCGTCGGACCAAGCCACCACCTGGCACTCCGGGTTAAGTGAACTTGTCCCCTCCGCTCGGTGCATCAAGCTGAATCGACCCATACTTCGAATTAGGCCTTACCCATTAGACTTGTGGTCAGTACTGTTATGCTTCGCAACAGATCCCGCAGACCGGTCCTTATAGCGCCCCGGGTGCGACCAACCAATTTCCGAGCTTGCACCCGGAACCCACCATGCTCAATGCAACACCATTCTCCACGCTTCAAGTCACACAACTCAGAATCACAATGAGAAGAGATATAACAAAGGTATAGAGACGATCCACCTGTCTAGTAATAAATATAAATTTTAATGCTAGCAAGTGTGCCTCTACTTTAGAGCACTAACTAATAAATTTTATAAGGCGACAAGGAGAACGGAATACAAAGCATGGCTTGGGTTTACACAACAGGGTTTGAACTAAACTTTAACTAAATAATTAAAAGTGTAAACTAATGCATTTATTAGCCTATGGGTTTTAGCAATAATTAATAATAAAAATGGTTTCAACATGATCAACTATTTCCACGGAAATGGATCTGTGACTTGCCTGGATCCTCGTAATACTGGTACGGGTCTGCAGCAGGAAAAGATGACTCCTCGAAAGCCTCAACGTCGACTAGACACGCAAACCGAGGAAAAATAAATTAAAACAGTATAAAAGACATCATGAACAGTACAATTAAAGTGCATGAAAATAAAGAGAATAATTTTCTGGATTTTCTAAAATTTGAATGGGCCAAATCCGAGTTAAAATGAATTTACTATGAATTTTTGAAGTTTAAGGGATTTTCTGGAATTTTATAAATCATTTTCTGAAATTAAAAGATCCCTGGTCTACGGTGGACCTAGCGCATCGCGCTCACTGCCTGCGGTCCACGGTGAACCACAGACCGCGCGCACCCGCGGTCCACAGTGCACCGCGCGCACCATGAACCCGCGCACCGCGCCACGGACCGGGCCAACGTGGACCGTTGGATCGACATCCAACGGCCGACCACGCGTCCGGCACGGACACGGCACGGAGCGGCCAGGGACTTCGTCCCCAGCTCCGGCCAGGCGGTGGCGAGCGGCGGCGACGGCGAGCGCGAGGTCAAAGGCCCAAGCGACGGCAAAAATGGAACGGGGAGGACGCGAGGAGGCTACCCGTACCGATGACGGCGACCGAAGACGGCGGAGGCGGCCGGCGGCGAGGAGGAAGCGGAGGGCGTCCTCGGGATGGAGAGGGCGGCGGCGATCCGGCGACGGGGAAGCCAATCCGATGCGATGCCGGAGTAGACCTCGCGACGGGGAACCCGAAGGGGCTGGCGGCGAGGGCTGAGGTGGCTGCTAGCGGCGACGATTGCCGGCTGGGCGCAAAAACAGGGGCGGCGGAGCTCTCACGCGCGAAGGGGATTTCCGGCGAGGGGAAGGCGGGGACGCGGCGACGGAAATGGGCTTAGGGTGCGGCGGGTTTTAAAGAAGCCGAGGGCGGTGGTTTTGGGGGCTGAAGATAAGGGGGAAAGGGCGCCGGAGTAATCGGGCGGGAGGTTGGGGCGGCGGTGCTCGCGCGGAGAAGGAGGGAGCGGTTGAGGGCACAGCGGCGGCTGACAAGTGGGACCCGGGCGGCAGCGGCTCAAGCGCAGGCTGGCGGGCGGGGCCCAGCGGCAGAGAGAGAGGGAAGAGAGAGGGCGCGCGGAGAGTGGCGCCGACAGGGCGGGCCCACGGGTCAGAGAGAGGGGGCGCACTGGTGGGCTGGGTTGGGCCGGCTAGGGAGAAAGCGGGGTTGCGGCCCACTGGGATTTTCAAATGTTTTTCGAATAAAAATTAAATCAGAAAATTGATTTTGAAGTTTAAAATAAGCATTTGAATCTCAAAAAATTTTGAAATAATTTTGTAAAATACTTCAAGGTGTGAGGAGTCTTACAAAATTATAAAAACTTTAAAATTCGAAATTTATCTCAATGTTTTAAATTGCAAAATCATTTCTGCCTTTAAAAACTTTTGAATGCAAAATTTGGTTTTGAAACTTTGAAAATTTCAGGTTTACGGTTAATTTAAAATGCGGGTGTTACAAACCTACCCCCCTTACAAAGAATCTCGTCCTCGAGATTCGAAACGTCCTTCGAATAACTCGGGATGCGAAGCTTTAAGTTCATCCTCCTTTTCCCACGTCGCTTCTTCTGGCGAATGGTTACTCCACTGAACCTTGCAGAATTTAATGACTCGCCTCCTGGTAACTCGCTCTCTGGTATCCAGGATGCGAACGGGCTTCTCAACATAGGTTAGATCTTCTTGGATCTCAAGCTGCTGATGATCGGCTTGCTCGGTAGGCACTCGAAGGCACTTCTTCAACTGCGACACATGGAACACATTGTGTACACCTGACAGAGACGCTGGCAGCTCTAACTCATAAGCGACCTCTCCTCGGCGACCGATAACCAAGAAAGGACCAACAAAGCGAGGTGCCAACTTTCCTCTCATATTAAACCTTTGAGTACCACGCAGAGGGGTGACTCGAAGATAAACATGATCTCCTGCCTCAAATGACAAGTCTCGGCGATGATTGTCGACATAACTCTTTTGACGGGACTGAGCTATTTTCAACCTGTCCTGAATAATTTTAACTTTGGCTTCAGCTTCACGAAGAATATCCGTCCCAAAAACCTGACTTTCTCCGGTCTGATCCCAAAGCAAAGGAGTTCTGCACTTGCGACCATATAGAGCCTCAAATGGCGACATTTGTAGACTGGCCTGATAACTATTATTGTAGGAGAACTCAGCATACGGTAAATTTTTATCCCAAGATCCTCCAAAATCTATAGCACAAGCCCTTAACATATCCTCTAGTATCTGATTGACTCTTTCTATTTGACCATCTGTTTGAGGATGATACGCGGTGCTGAAATTCAACCGGGTACCAAGCTCTTCTTGCAGATTTTTCCAAAACTTCGAAGTGAACTGACTACCTCTGTCGGAGACGATCTTCTTGGGAACACCGTGCAAACACACTATCCTGGCCATATACAATTCTGCCAACTTGGGACCGCTATATGTTGTTTTAACTGCTATAAAGTGAGCCACTTTAGTCAAGCGATCAATAACCACCCATATTGAATCATAACCTGCTTGAGTCCTGGGCAAGCCAGTAATAAAATCCATACCGACTTCTTCCCACTTCCACTCGGGAATTTTAAGAGGCTGCAATAATCCTGCTGGTCTCTGATGTTCTGCTTTGACTCGCTGACAAGTATCACACATCGACACATACTCGGCAATCTCTCTTTTCATACTAACCCACCAATACTTCTCCTTCAGATCTTGGTACATCTTCGTACTTCCGGGGTGGATAGAGTACAAAGTGTCATGAGCTTCTTTTAGGATGGTGGTCTTCAACTCTGGCTTATCTGGCACACATAGGCGATTTCCAAACCATATTGTTCCCATTTCGTCTTCCAAGAACCCTGGAGCTTTCCCTTTCCTCACATTTTTCTTAATGTCAGCGATATCGGGGTCTTCCTTTTGCGCTTCACGAATCTGCCCTTCTAATGCTGGTTTTGCCTCGAGCGTAGCAAGATATGCTCGAGTAGTAATCCCCAAATTCAATCTTTCCATTTCTTTACATAGCATAGGAGCTTCTTCAAGCAGAGTCACTGCATTGCAATATCCTTTGCGGCTCAAAGCGTCAGCTACCACATTCGCCTTGCCCGGATGATAATGAATACCCATATCATAATCTTTAATCAGCTCTAACCATCTTCTTTGCCTGAGGTTCAAATCTGGCTGAGTGAATATATACTTTAGGCTCTTATGATCGGTGAACACTTCACACCTATTGCCGACGAGGTAATGCCTCCAAATCTTCAAAGCATGCACTACGGCTGCTAACTCCAAATCATGAGTAGGGTAATTCAGCTCGTGAGGTCGAAGCTGGCGAGAGGCGTAGGATATAACCTTCCCGTCCTGCATCAACACACAACCAAGCCCTTGGCGAGAAGCATCACAATATACATGAAAATCCCTTTGAATATCCGGCAAAGTCAACACTGGCGCTGAAACTAACTTCTTCTTTAGAGTTTGGAAACTTTCCTCACATTCTGGCGTCCACTTGAACTTTACGTCTTTTTGCAACAGTCTGGTCATGGGTTTAGCAATTTTAGAGAAGTTCTCGATGAAACGGCGGTAGTAACCCGCCAATCCAAGAAAACTCCGGATCTCTGATACTGATGTAGGCTGCAACCAGTCGGTGACGGCTTCAACAGTGACGGGGTCTACGGCGATTCCTGAGGCTGATATAACATGACCCAGAAACTTCACTTCTGATGTCCAGAACTCACACTTGCTATACTTAGCGTACAATTGCTGCTCTCTTAACTTGCCCAAAGTCAGACGGAGATGAGCTTCATGATCTTCTGGCGTCTTTGAGTATATTAGAATGTCATCAATGAACACCACAATGAACTTGTCCAAAAACTCCATAAAGACGTTGTTCATCATGTTCATGAAGAAAGCTGGAGCGTTAGTGAGTCCAAATGACATGACGGTATACTCATACAAACCGTACCTGGATGTGAAGGCAGTTTTTGGAATGTCCTCCTCACGGATCCTCAACTGATGATAACCCGATCGGAGATCCACTTTAGAGAAAACAGAGGCTCCCTTCAACTGGTCGAACAAGTCATCAATCCGAGGCAACGGATACTTGTTCTTAATAGTGACCTCATTCAGGGCCCTGTAATCAACACACATCCTCTTTGTCTTATCCTTCTTCAAGGCAAAGATCACCGGTGCTCCCCAAGGCGAAGTACTTGGTCTAATATACCCTTTCTGCTCAAGGTCTTCAATATTTTGCTTCACTTCTGCTAGCTCATTAGCGGCCATTCGATACGGACGCTTCGAGATAGGAGTGGTCCCTGGCACAAGATCAATTCTGAACTCGATGTCCCTCTTCGGCGGCATACCTGGCAGATCTTCAGGAAAAACATCCATGAACTCACGAACAACCGGCACTTCTTCTAAGGCAACTTGATTCACCATGGACTTCTTGATTCTTCTTTCCGCCATATTGAATGAGACGACTGCTCCATCTTCACTGGTCAAAGTAACCCTTTTGCTGGCACAATCAATCATGACCTTGTGCTTAAATAACCAACCCATCCCTAGGATGACATCAAGGCCCTTGCATTCGATCAGAACAGGATCTACCCAAAACTTTTCTCCTTCTATTTCTATCTGCACCCTCGGGCTAAATAAGACGGCCGGGGTTTGCTTCCCAGGAGTGATTATTACCATAGGCTTAGATAATGGCACAGTTTTCAAATTATGCTTCTTTACAAAAGATGTAGATATAAAAGAATGTGTTGCTCCTGAATCAAACAAAACAACTGAAGTAATTGAATTGACAGAAAACATACCCAATACCACTTCTGGTGCCTCATGAGCTTCTTCTGCGGTGACATGATTCACACGAGCACGGACTGCGTTGTTGGCAACTGGCGGAACTGGAATCTGAGGACGCTTCGGATGTGGACAAGCGTTGGAATAATGCCCCACTTCACGACAATTGAAACACACAACTGTCTTCCCATTTTTATCCTTCAACACATCTCCCTTCTGAGCTGTAGACTGAAATGGTGCGGGAGCTGATGGAAGAGGTGGACGAGGCACTGCAGTACTGGGGCCACTAACAGTTGGGGGCCTAGGAGCTGGTCGAGGCTGGTAACTCGGTGCAACTGGAGCTGGCGAAGGGCGAGGTCTCTGGCTGTTGCCCTGCTGGTATCGAAAAGCGATCATCTTGCGTTTCTTCTGCTCTACTCTGTTGTACTCGGACTCCTGGATAATAGCTCTATTCACCAACTTCTGAAAGTTAGCGTGATCAGTGGCTAGCAACAGAGGTTTCAGCTCATCCTTGATTCCTCTAAGAAACTTTTCCTGCTTTTTCGCATCAGTGCGAACATCCTCAGGAGCATAGCGTGCTAGACGATTGAACTCATGCAAATATTCCGTAACAGAACGGTTGCCCTGCCGCAGATCCATGAACTCCTGTCTTTTCAGGTCCACCAAACCGGACGGGATGTGGGCATCCCGGAATTCTGTAGTGAACTCAGCCCAAGTAACCACATGATCAACTGGCTGAGCCTCCTGAAAATTATCCCACCACTCAGCGGCGGGTCCCTGAAGCTGGTGAGTCGCGAAAGCAACTCGCTCACGATCAGAACACTGCAACAAATCCAACTTCTTACTAATAGTTCTCAACCAGTCCCCTGCCTCCATTGGATTAGTGGTGCTGGAGAAGATGGGAGGCCGGACTCGCAGAAACTCAGACAACTGTGAAGCAGGTGCCGGAGCGGGAACTGGTGCAGGAGCATGTACAGGTGCAGGGGCTGGTGCGGGTGCCTGGCGATCTCGATCCATCATCTGCTGCTGAAGCTGTTGAAGCTGGTCCTGCTGCCTCTGCATTTGTGCCATCAGTGCAGCCATCATGTTATTCTGATTGATCATGACCTCCGCAAGAGTTGGATTATTGGGCGCAGGAGGTGGTCCCATTTGACGAGGGCCGGTGTTGCCCCAGCTAGGCCCGCCCAAACTGCGCAGAATCCGGTTGGCCTCTGCTGCTGGAATCCTGTTTGCCTCAGCTGCCGGGTTGGCTCCTTCAGCATTGTTGTTCTCAGGGACGTCGCTCGGATTGGCAGCCATCTACTAAGAAGGTCAACGAACCCACCCGAGAAAATAACGCGGAAACTTAGAATAGCGTGAAAAAGGGGGGTTAAATAACAAACAAACATACACTCACAAACAAACATACATACACAAGCACACTAACAAGTAACCTAACAAGCGGGACTAACGACTACGGAAGCGACGTTCTAAGGCCCATCTGTATCTCACTCAAAACTATATGCTATAAAAATTTTGAAGTTTAGAGAAGTGTTAGAATAGAAGAAAATTTAGATGAGAAGTATAACCAAGCAAGGTTTTAAAATATATATATTTTAGAATCTTTTTTTTTTTTAAAAAATAGTTCCTATCAACAGTCCAGGGGCTTCCTACAGTCGAGTCGGCTCTGATACCATCTTGTCACGCCCGAATTCAGAAATGAACTCGAACCTTTATTAATACTTAAAAATATCCAAAATACAAGATGTTCATAAACCGACGACGCAACGAAATAAAAACATAGAACGTAGCTCATGGGCTACACTTATTACAAAATCAAATAAATGCGGAAGCGTAACAAAGCGCCTGAAGAACATCTCGATCCCAAAATCCGACTCCTCGACTGGGTCGCTACTCCTGGACTTCATCCTCTTGATAATAAGCATCTAAAAAAAAGTAATCAACGGGGATGAGTACAAAAGTACTCAACAAGCCACAGATATGCATATAATGGAGGCTAAATAACAAGGGAGCATATTCTAGGCTTGTTTGCATAAATGAGCATGTTTAATGTTGTTTAAGCTTTAGTGAGCAAATTTAAAACATGAATATAAAATGCTGAAATAAATATGAACAATAACTATCCACTACCTCGAGTTGCACACCTGTGCCAACTCGCTCTTTCAACCCATTCCATCATGTTCAATGCTTTCACACAAAAATGCAGAAAGTAAATGCTAACTGCGGAGAACATCACTAGGCCGCCCATGACCGTGGGCACGGCTTTTCGAAAAGTTTATACTCTGATCAGAGGTGTACTACTTTACCCACAAGGCACAAACCCGGTGTGCACCAGGATACCACCACGATACCCTGACCAAGTTCATGCCAAAACCCGTCATATGAATTGACTCAACAAGAGGACAACCACACCAGGTTTCGCCCACGCTCCACTGAGATCTCACCCGAAAATCATGGGTAGACCCCGATTGGCAGACGTAGACCCCCTTTCGTGCCTCGTCGGACCAAGCCACCACCTGGCACTCCGGGTTAAGTGAACTTGTCCCCTCCGCTCGGTGCATCAAGCTGAATCGACCCATACTTCGAATTAGGCCTTACCCATTAGACTTGTGGTCAGTACTGTTATGCTTCGCAACAGATCCCGCAGACCGGTCCTTATAGCGCCCCGGGTGCGACCAACCAATTTCCGAGCTTGCACCCGGAACCCACCATGCTCAATGCAACACCATTCTCCACGCTTCAAGTCACACAACTCAGAATCACAATGAGAAGAGATATAACAAAGGTATAGAGACGATCCACCTGTCTAGTAATAAATATAAATTTTAATGCTAGCAAGTGTGCCTCTACTTTAGAGCACTAACTAATAAATTTTATAAGGCGACAAGGAGAACGGAATACAAAGCATGGCTTGGGTTTACACAACAGGGTTTGAACTAAACTTTAACTAAATAATTAAAAGTGTAAACTAATGCATTTATTAGCCTATGGGTTTTAGCAATAATTAATAATAAAAATGGTTTCAACATGATCAACTATTTCCACGGAAATGGATCTGTGACTTGCCTGGATCCTCGTAATACTGGTACGGGTCTGCAGCAGGAAAAGATGACTCCTCGAAAGCCTCAACGTCGACTAGACACGCAAACCGAGGAAAAATAAATTAAAACAGTATAAAAGACATCATGAACAGTACAATTAAAGTGCATGAAAATAAAGAGAATAATTTTCTGGATTTTCTAAAATTTGAATGGGCCAAATCCGAGTTAAAATGAATTTACTATGAATTTTTGAAGTTTAAGGGATTTTCTGGAATTTTATAAATCATTTTCTGAAATTAAAAGATCCCTGGTCTACGGTGGACCTAGCGCATCGCGCTCACTGCCTGCGGTCCACGGTGAACCACAGACCGCGCGCACCCGCGGTCCACAGTGCACCGCGCGCACCATGAACCCGCGCACCGCGCCACGGACCGGGCCAACGTGGACCGTTGGATCGACATCCAACGGCCGACCACGCGTCCGGCACGGACACGGCACGGAGCGGCCAGGGACTTCGTCCCCAGCTCCGGCCAGGCGGTGGCGAGCGGCGGCGACGGCGAGCGCGAGGTCAAAGGCCCAAGCGACGGCAAAAATGGAACGGGGAGGACGCGAGGAGGCTACCCGTACCGATGACGGCGACCGAAGACGGCGGAGGCGGCCGGCGGCGAGGAGGAAGCGGAGGGCGTCCTCGGGATGGAGAGGGCGGCGGCGATCCGGCGACGGGGAAGCCAATCCGATGCGATGCCGGAGTAGACCTCGCGACGGGGAACCCGAAGGGGCTGGCGGCGAGGGCTGAGGTGGCTGCTAGCGGCGACGATTGCCGGCTGGGCGCAAAAACAGGGGCGGCGGAGCTCTCACGCGCGAAGGGGATTTCCGGCGAGGGGAAGGCGGGGACGCGGCGACGGAAATGGGCTTAGGGTGCGGCGGGTTTTAAAGAAGCCGAGGGCGGTGGTTTTGGGGGCTGAAGATAAGGGGGAAAGGGCGCCGGAGTAATCGGGCGGGAGGTTGGGGCGGCGGTGCTCGCGCGGAGAAGGAGGGAGCGGTTGAGGGCACAGCGGCGGCTGACAAGTGGGACCCGGGCGGGCAGCGGCTCAAGCGCAGGCTGGCGGGCGGGGCCCAGCGGCAGAGAGAGAGGGAAGAGAGAGGGCGCGCGGAGAGTGGCGCCGACAGGGCGGGCCCACGGGTCAGAGAGAGGGGGCGCACTGGTGGGCTGGGTTGGGCCGGCTAGGGAGAAAGCGGGGTTGCGGCCCACTGGGATTTTCAAATGTTTTTCGAATAAAAATTAAATCAGAAAATTGATTTTGAAGTTTAAAATAAGCATTTGAATCTCAAAAAATTTTGAAATAATTTTGTAAAATACTTCAAGGTGTGAGGAGTCTTACAAAATTATAAAAACTTTAAAATTCGAAATTTATCTCAATGTTTTAAATTGCAAAATCATTTCTGCCTTTAAAAACTTTTGAATGCAAAATTTGGTTTTGAAACTTTGAAAATTTCAGGTTTACGGTTAATTTAAAATGCGGGTGTTACAATGACCCATTTAATCTTACTAGCTTAAGTAGAAGTTCATAATACTCCTCGTACATTCTCTTGTCTGCATCTACAAAGGCAAAGTCATAACTAGAAAAAAGAAGACATGATTTGTTAGACCAACTAAGAGGTCGACTAATATGATGATGGATTATACCATAACAAAATTACTGTACCTGTTAGCCTCACCACAATCAATTAGTGACTTGAGGGAATCTGCCGCTAAAGCATGTTTGACATCAACCTAAGGAATTTGTTGACAGATATCAGCACAGTGAATCAAAGCAAGAAAACAAATTGGTTACTGAATTACTGCCATACTGTACATTCTAGGTGATTCCAAGAAGGACAATATTTCAGTTTTAAATGGTTAATGTCATGAGAGGAGGAATATTGCACACTGAATAGTTAGTTGTATTGCAATATCCCAAACAGCAAGATATAGTACATTAGTACAAGACATGCCGGTGGCGGATCCAGCATAAAATTTTAGCTATTGCATAACATGTTTCCATGAAACACAACCTAGTGAAACATCACATGAAATTAACTGTAAATTTGTACCAAAGGATCTAGATGTAAACAACAAGTACAGGAAACTATGTAGTTCATCATGATCACCAGATCTCACTTCAAGCAAAAACAGACGATCACCTTGTGTGCGACACCAGCACGCTGATAGTATTTCTTGGCAACTTCTAGGCATCTTTTGTCCCTTTCACAAGCAACCAAACGACCAGATTCAGGAAGGGCGAGTGCTACAGCTAAGGATGAATACCCCTGTGTGGAGATCAAAGGAGTGCTAAGATGAAGATATTATATTTGCAGAAATTAGTGATTTTTTACAAATGCAGCTCGTTCACAAGGTTTAAATTGCAGTTTATAGCACTTGACATAACATGCACAATGCAGATTATTATGGTAACAGACAGAAAATATTGTTTGATACTTTGATGGAAGGAAGGCATATGCAAGACTTGAGCCTCAGCTTCTGAAACTGCGACTTGAAGGCTTGTTGTGCATAGGCTTTAAAAGCTGCGGTGCTTGCCTATTATGGTATCAGTTCTAGGGATAACAACAGATACCAGAATTTTTACAAGTAAACAGTTAACCCACTAGAGTATCCTTCTCATTTTGCTCCCACAAATGTGTGGATTTAATAAATGGTAATCAAGGAAAAAGCATCAACAATTGATATAACATCAATACAACACGCTTTGGTTCCAAGAAGAAACAATAACTTAGTAATGTTCAGTGTTTACTTACTGAGAATGAAAATGTGAACAATCTATAATAGAAAACACTAGGTCGGTCCACATACTGTATAGACGCCAACTTCAATACATCGTTGAGCCCCAAGAATTTGTGCAAGCATTGCTAGAAGCTGAGCCTGTGCGGGTGAGACCTACCAAAACAAACAATCCAGCTTAAATCGAATATCATTATACCTAATTTTCAAAACGTTTGTAAACAGCAACATTGTATTTTCAGAAATAAATACTCCAAATATGCACGAAGTGGTTTCCTTGGTATGCTACCTTGAACATTTAGGGCATATACAATGCATAGACAATTGATATCTGTAGATTCTTGAAATTTACAACACAGACAGCTAAATAGTACAACTCATGAACAATAGTTGTCTATTTAACTGTCTATAAAATATTTAATGTTTATATGTAACCATGAGCTCTTGTTGTCTTTTCATCAAGACCAAGAGACGACTTGTACCTCTCTCATCATTTATTGCTGTGAAATTATGTTTTTTTGCAAAAGGTTCAGCTTAAAGACCTCCAAAGGTACCGTTGTACATGCCCTTATGGCTATTTTAGTGGAAAAGAGGAAGGGAGGGGATGTCACTGAAATAATGGTAGAATCATCCTCACTAAATGGTCTGGCCGTAATTATAAGTGTGTCTTCCCTCCGTATCCAGAATGTCCATTCTAAACCTTACAAGCTAACAAGCTTGAGGCTGCATTAAGCCACTTTGCAAGAACAAGAAATGGGGAAAACAGCATGACCGGCAATGTTGCTGCAGTGTAAGTGCAAACAGCACGGCGTAGCAGCGAAATGACTAGCACATTAGTACATTAGGTGCTCGGATTCTTTAACATTTGAATAGTTGGCTGAATTGATGGTGTACACCTTACGGATACCATCCAAATTAATCAGTAAAAAATGAATAAGTAGATGGTGCTTGAGCCAAAGGAGCTCTTACGTATGGCACGCACCTGCATTTGGCTTCCTCTCATGGTCGCCGTCTCCTCGCGGAGCTCCCGGAGAACCTGATACATTTTCCAAGGGCGGGATAAACGGACGCACATTGGTCAAGAATTCCGCACGGAATGGCAGCAAATTTGATCGGAAACGAAACACACGCACGCACAAACAAACAGAAAAGAGAGAGAGAGAGAGAGAGAGAGAGAGAGAGAGGAGAGAGAGAGAGAGAGAGGGCGGAGGGACGCACAGGATGCTCGCGGACGTTGGCGAGGAGATACTCGAAGAGATTCGGCGTCGCTCCCAGCTGCTTCCGCCCTTTCCGCGCGTCCTCCACCGCCGCCGCCGTAGCCGCCGCAGACGACGCCGACGCCGAAGCCGACGAGGAGCGCGGGCGTCGGCGGTGCCATCCGCAAGCGGAGTCGGTCAGGCACAGCGATCGGGCGCCCCGCTGAGGCGCGGAACCGAACCTAGCCGCGGCCACCGGTGGCGAAGGAAGGGACGACGCGGAGGCGGAGGCGGAACCGAAGCGATGCATCGTCGCGTGCCAACTCGCGAGGGAGACGAAGATTAGCTCGGTGTCCACTTGGCCCACGTGTTAGAGAGGGACCAATATAAAAAGGGTTAATGGCTTCTGTGCCACCGTTATTTCTCGAAACGCCAGATATACCATTATAATTTCGCTATTAGCCTGTATGCCATTATTATTCTAGATACACTCCTCTATGTCATTTGGGCCCACATGCAGATCGCAAATACCCATATTGCCCTTCACTGTTCATCTTCTTCCTCCCTCCTCTTTCTCCTGCCCCTTCGGCCACTGCTCTGTTCCCGGCGTCGCCACCTCCGTCGTCGTCCCTCCACACCTCCGCCTTCGGCCTTCCACACCCCCCCGCACTTCACTGGACGCCTGCCACGGTGAGTGTCCCTCGCACTAGGCACGCGGGAGCGGCAACACCTCCTCCGGACGTGCCTCGTACTTGAGCACCAGTAGAAGAGCACCTTGCCGCTGCCCGAGCCGACGCCGACGTAGCCGGCGTAGTGCCTGAACTCGACATCTGGTTGCCCTGGCAATCCGTTCAGGAGGTCGTCCTCCGGCCGCGTGCTCCACGACGCGTCGGTGGCGGCTGCAGTCGACACTGCAAGGAACGCCATGGCCAACGATAGCGAGAGCAATAATGCCATGGGCACAGACATGGCAGCGACCAGCGGGAGCAGCGATGAAGGCCCTCGGCATGGTCATGGCGGGAGGCGGCGGCCGATGGGAGCACCGATGGAGGCCCTCAACGCGGCCATGGTGGGAGGCGGCGGCCGGCGGGAGCGGGGTCCCTCAGCGGAGAGGGGCTGGGGCGGGGCTTAGAGGTAGAAGATGAATAGTGAGGGTAATATGGGAATTTTCGAAATCTAGTATCCTGCATGTGGGTCCAAATGGCATAGAGGAGTGAATCTGAAATAATAATGACATACAGGCTAGTAGCGAAATTATAATGGTATATCTGGCGTTTCGGGAAATAACGGTGGCACAGAAGCCATTAACCCTATAAAAAATTTTAAAAATCGAAGAATTATTAGTTTAAAAAACTAAACAAGCTACTCCCTCCGGTACACAAAAACAAGTCGTTTTAGACATGATTTCACATACCAAAGAGCAATGAATTAGTGTATATTTTTCATGTTTGCCCCTATTAAATATAGTGCAGGAGTAAACATAGCACGAAAAACAAGAAAGAAATAGTACTACTTGAGCGGTATAGTTGTCCAAAATGCACAGTAAAATGCAAAACGACTTGTTTTAACAAACTTTTGATACAAACCTAAAACGACTTGTTTTTGTGTACCGGAGGGAGTAGACCCTATTAAATAGGAAATGAGATCCTCTGCCCGTCAGTTGGTTTCGCTGACTGCATATAGCAAATTTCGATCCAACGGATGTCGGAGGGGACTTCACTGGTGGGTCTACCTTTGCACTTTTTGAAAAACTTTGCACCATTTGATCTGCATCGAATGGTGCGGATCTATCCTCTGTTGTAGAGGAGTCGTTCCCATTAAATACACGTGACATTGGATTTGTCAAAATCGAATCCAAACTCTCTTCAAAAGATTGATCTCATTATATACCTGATTTGATCTCAGCTGCGCGTGACTAGATTAATCCAGATTAATTTCGATCCCGGAAAATACACAAACATAACAAATTTGACCTTGGCACCCAACCAAGCAACATATTGGACCAAGCCCATTTGAATTTGTTTAGTTTTAAACAGGAATATGAGTCAAATTTGCTATTCTCCTGTCTTGTGCAATGGATCGACCAAAAATATTTGCAGTAAGGTGACGATCGATGAAAACGTCAAATCAAGCGGTGAGCAATAAATTTACTAATCCTACGATGTTAGTCACAAGATACAAATTAAGTACTTTTAGGCTCTGTTCAAAGATAAGTAGAGATCCTTAATAGCTAGGTTAGCGTGAGTAGCTAGATAGAGTATCTAGATTTCGCGGGCACCAATTTTCACAATGTGAGTTCAAAATCTTGATCATTTGTTTCAACTTCAAACTCTATAAATAGTTATATGTGCCAAAACAAACTGGTCATAAGCAAGAAAATTTGTACTTACTACTAACATGCACCAAGGTACATTAGTGTATACTCCTTAATCTATTCAATTCAATCTCGCTTGTTCAATAGTCCCTCAATTTTAATTAACTTTATAAAAATATATTAACAACTATACCTAATAACTATACGATTAAAATAGTTTGATCATTTAAATTTGTTCAAAGCTAGAAAAAATTGGCTTAAAAAGTCAAATCTTAACTATTATAAAGTGTGGACGTCGTGGATTCCGTCCGCGCTACCCTGCGCATCTCCCCGCGTCCTGCAAAAAACCATATCGTGCAAAACCGCCCGCCTCCCCACTGCGCAGTAACTGTCCCGGCCGCGTGCACTGCAACCGCCCCCATGCGCACGGCTATCAACTGCCCCAGCCGCGCGCATATACCTGCGTGAGAAGAGGAAAAGAAAAAAAGAAAAAAGAAAATAAAAATATACTTTTACATTTTAGTCTTTTAATTTTTGTATTTTGTACGGATGTACAAATTTTGTGTAAAAATCTTTAGATTTCTAAAAAATCATGCAAAAACATGAATTTTATGCAAAAACCCTGTTATAAAATAAGGTTCTGTTGCAAAACACGTACATATAAACTAGTGATTTATAATATAAATTGAGAGCGTAATTAAGAGGTGCTGTTTTTCCTAACCATTCAGAAAATCTGGATGTTAATGTGTCTTCACGACCAATAATATTTATGATGCTTTCTTCAGAAGAACGTACTATGCACGGATGGTAAATTTAAAGTATTTTCCATCGATTCGGTTGACACGCGAATTGGTCAACTTGTCGTGTTACAAGCTAATCAACAAGCAGTATGACTTTTTTTTAAGGCGTAAAACTAATTATGTTTCTGAGTTCTGACTTTGTGTAGCTACCTAGACGTACGTGCGCAGTGACAATTACTGGAGATATGCACGGATCATCCTACACAACGAGAAATACACGATGCAATCATAATACGTATATGGATATATATATATATATATATATATATCATCTCCATTTAAACTTTTGAGACACGAAGTTTAATTTGCATGCATAATATTCTCTGTTTTTCATTTTTAGAAACTCTCTATTTGAACTGCTAAAAAACAACCTTTTTAGCTATAAAAATGTTTATTTTTGAGAAAATAGATGATTTATTATGAAAGAGAAAATATTATATATTTTTACGAATAATCGCTTTTGACGCGTGGAGCAATTGAAGCGAGACGGACGATGGAGGTTGTCACCATGTAGCATACGCCTCTTCCGCCATAAATGCACCACACACTCCAACACGTGTGTCGTCGTCACACTCGCCGGCGGTCGGTCACTCGGCCAACGAGTTGACACGACGAGCACTAGAAGTGGTGAGATAGACAGACAGATCGACGACGACGTGATGCAGAGGAGATCGGAGCAGCTGGACTACGTGCTGGTGCCGCTGGGGCTGGCGATCATGGTGGCCTACCACGTGTGGCTTCTCCTCCGCATCCGGCGACGCCCGGCGACCACCGTGATCGGCATCAACGCCATCAACCGACGCATCTGGGTGCACCACATCATGGAGGAGCCGTCGGGGAAGCACGCGGTGCTGGCGGTGCAGACCATGCGCAACAGCATCATGGCGGCGACCGTGCTGGCGTCCGTCGCCATCACCCTCAGCTCCCTCGTCGCCGCGCTCATGGCAAGCGGCGTGGCGCACGGCGTCTTCTCCGGCGCCGGGGACGACTCCGGCCTGCAGGGTGGACAGGGACAGCTCGTCGTCGGCGCCGGCGGCGAGGCGGCGCTGTCGATCAAGTTCTTCGCCATCCTCGTCTGCTTCCTCGTCGCCTTCCTCCTCAACGTGCAGTCCATCCGCTACTACAGCCACGCCGGCATCCTCGTCAACGTGCCGTTGCACGCGCACCACCGCCGCCGCCGTCCGGGTCTCGCCGTCGACTACGTCACCGCGGCGCTCAACCGCGGCAGCTACTTCTGGTCGCTCGGCGTCCGCTCCTTCTACTTCTCGTGCCCCGTCTTCCTCTGGCTCTTCGGGCCCATCCCCATGTTCGCCTCCTGCCTCGCCATGGTCTGCGCGCTCTACTTCCTCGACGTCTACACGGAGTGGGACAAGCCAGAGGAGGAAGACGACCTCAACGGCGCCGCCGACGCCACCTGCCACGAACAAGCCTGCAGCACGGCCGCCGGCAGGGTGGCGCCACATCAGCAAGACGTCGTCTGAAACTCTGAATCGATCGATCCAACATACATGATGCCTGCAGGTGATCAATCTGCTCGTTCAATCGAGATTGTTAATTAGTAGTAGTAGCAGCAGCAATAAAGTCGTTGACTCGTCGTGCCTAGGAATTCAACTGCGCGTTGAATCCAAGATTTGACGAGAAATTCAACCTATACTTCAGTACCATGCAGCATACTCCTAAGAAAATAAAGAGAGAATTAAAGGAATCAACTTTAATGTACAGTGTTCTCCGGCCTCCTCTCTCGAGAGCGGTTCTTCAGAGCAACTTTAATAATTTAGCTAGTTGTTGGCTTTATATTTGTATCATGTCACGTATAGTTAATCTAATAGATAACTCATATAATAGTTAGTTGGCTATATGTACTATACATTTAATGTGTAACATATTACATCATCTCACAATGTTCATTAGAGCCTGTGTATGAGTGGGCTGTTAACTAGTAGTCCATTTTTATTCTATCTTCTTCCTTCTCTCCTTCACCTCACTAGTCACTACTAATCTGATGTGGCAAGTCTTGTAGCCTACTTACATAAGCTTGTTATACTTGCTCTTAGGTGATGTCTTATTTTGTCATGTCAGCAAAACATAATCGCCAGCTATATATGCCTAGCTTAGTCCTGCCGCACTTGTTCAAGCGTTGTGTTGTACCATACATGGTTTCTTAATACTCTAGTATCTTTCCTCATTAAATAACTTGTCACATCACATTTTTACTATGTAACAGCACAATAAATGTCTAAGAAATCATCCTACATGGAGGGTTAGGAGTGCCCTCAATCTTATGTGATGTTAATAACATCTACTCTCTGCAGACATGAACTATTCTTACTGAATATTGTTCAGAGATTTACAGATAGATAATCACATCAACTATTCTTACTGAATTCAGCCGGCATGAACTTTGTTCTAGGTTGGACATTTTAGTGTGGCCAGACAGACGCACGATAGAAACTAAAGTAACACAATTAAAAACAGTTTAGATCAGCAGGCTATAGTCTGATTTATTAAGGCTTGTAGTTCTAGTTCTAGAGAAGTTAAAACACAATTAACCAATTGTCCTAATGTAATAATGGAACTACTGATAAAATGATTGGTATATATTGTGGAGCCAGTCAAGATCTTTTAGCCTGTCACTGATCATAATTCATAAAATGGATAAAAATATGATCTGCTCAATATGAAAAGGAAATATAAGAATTTGATCAAGTGAGTATTAATTGTTCGCAAACAATGTCGTACTGGGAGAGGCACGAGCAACTTACACTTCTCAATATACACTTCATTGCGGTGACCTCCTGCTCCAGCAAAAAACAAATTAAGAGATCAAAATGCAGATCAGATCCCTACATAAACATCCCACTGCCTAACAGTGGCAGAATCATCCTGCACGATATATACATCGAGGCTGTGAAGCAGCATCAGAAAAGTAATTGAACACATACGTATTAGCTAGACAGATCCAGCATCGCAATAGGTTAATTATCTAGAAACGTACGTACGGCAGAGATGCTTGAGTTCTTATCTTGTTTATTGAATCACAGTGGCCAACAAAATTCTGAACAACGTGCAGAAAGAAGACCCACATCCCTAATACTCAGTATGTATAGGATGGTAAATAATTGATATGCCCACTTTTCTGACTATATATCTCGCAGGAAAAGGTCAACTAGGTTCCACATGTTTTCACGCAATTAATAAAGGAAAACGTACGTTTTACTATACCCTGAAACTATCACGGGTTGTTTGGATAACCCTTGAAGAAATTTTTTATTTAACTCCTTATGTTTTATATAAACCAGACCATTTCCATCTTTGACTGAACATTGACATGGTTTTACTAAGGTGGACACTAGTTTAGAGCTAAACCACACGCCGCATCACAAATGGAGAAAATTACAATTATAGGACTCCGAACAATGCACTTCGTAATTATAAGACTCTAAATATCGATTTCGCTAATCGCTAAAACGATCCTTGAAACATTGGCTTCTTGTTATACATGACATTTGGTGTTTTTAATCACTTTCCTCATGTAAATACATGTATTTTACCGTGAGCTTACCATTTTGCCCTCATGTCTTCAAATGACGTGGGTTTGGGGCTGCTGGGCGCTCGCCTGGGCTGGGTGGCCGGCCACGGCCTGAGATGGCTGGCCTCCGCCTGGCCATCCACTCTGAAACAATAACGCAGACAAAAGAAATTGAACTTCACCAAGTGCAACAAAAGAGGAAAAGGACAGGCATGATTTGTACATAACACTTTGAGTAACTAAGAACTTGAAGTGAAATCAAGTCTTACTACTGTCTACCATGGCTAATACAGTAATACCTTTGCACTTCAAGAACGGGAAGGTTGTACTCTACTCAGGGCGGAGCTCAATGGGTCCAACCGTCCAAGGGATTCCCAAGAATCCGGGTCAAAAAAATTTTAGTGTATACTAGGCTATTCACAGTGGTTAGTTTTATAACACTGTTTTCTATAAGTCCATGTCAGCTTTGCAACTGGATGAAATACCATCTCTCAGTGGAGGATTTCATTTCACTATTTCCTAGGCTAACCAGTGTAATTAAATGCAACAAGCTTTCATGAAATACCCTCTCTCTGATGAAACGATTTCATTTTCAGTGGGCGTTTTATTTTATTTCATCCGTCTTGGAAACGTATTAGCACCATGTCATGGTGATGATATTACTTCTTTCTCTTCCCTCATTAATTGAATACCATGTCAGCACAAAATCTGATATGACATGGTAATTAATATCATGAAACACCCCATAAAACCCCCATTGTGAATAGTCTTAGCAATCTTTTACCTTTTATGCATCTCATTGAACTAAATATGGTATACCATTTAAAGTGGTACACCACTTGATTTTTCTCTAGCTTCGCCACTGACTCTACTACCGTAAGAGGAGCAGTGGGCAGCAACATTCTGGCTAAGGTTCAGGCTGTGGACATGACATCTGAAGGGGCATCTACTGCCAGGGCTGCGGCTGCTTGGCCCTCCGGGAGCGTCCACTTCTGGCTCGCTCGATCAGGAGGGAGGGAGATGAACGATCGCTCCATCAGTTCGGGAAGGAGATGAAGAGAATCATTTAGGCTAGAACTGTAACGAGTGAAGGATAAAACGGTACATGTATTTAGATATGAGAAAAATGATTAAAAACAACAAATGTCATGTATAACAATATAACAAGAAGCCAACGTTTAAGAGTCGTTCCAGCGAAGTCGATTTTATAGTACTATTCCTGAAATTGCAATTTTCTCTCCCAAATGAGGGCGGCACTTCGTGTGGTGGTGAAGGAGAGGAGGAAGGCTGCTACGCCGTGAGGAAAACGACGACGAGAGTGATGCTCGTGGTGGCGCCGACTCAGCCAACTGATGTGGCATGAGACTGCTAACGTGGCATGTGGTTTAGTGTCCAAATCAGTATCCACCTAAGCAAAACCAGGCCAATATTTAGTCGCAGGTGAAAGGTGATCTGGTTTATGAAACATAAGGAGTTAAGTAAACAAAAAAAATCTCTATGGTTTATCGAAACAACTGCGATGGTTCAGGGTAGTAAAATATATTTTTTCCTACTAATAAAGCCATCAAGACGCCAAGTTACAGCTTTGTGAACAAAAAGGAAAAATTTTGTAGCAACATATTACTATAGGAAAAAACATAAAATTCCTAATCAATGCAAACCCCGATTTAGGGTCTGTTTGGTTCAGATTTTTGAACCAGATTTCTGCTCGAAAGATGAAATCTGAATCAAACAACTTTTTTGGTCATCCAGTTTTTTCAGAATTTACAGATTCTCGCAGTACAAATTTGAGAGAGTTCAACTTTAAATGAATATCACCTATCATGATATTAAAACATATCAATTCATGTAAAATTTTAAAAAGTAAAATTTTAGTAAAATATATCATTTTAGTGTAATTTCAAAATATATAATTTTAATATAAACATTACAAAATTTCATGATTAGAATAATTTACATGTAAAATTACACATTAATAATGTAACTAAACATCATGAACTACCAAAATATAAATCTGCAACTATTTCAATCAAATAGCTTCTCAGCTTTTCTACAACTCACAACAGTTTTTCCACAACCTAGCTCACAACAGTTTTTTTAGAATCTACAGCTCAACCAAATACAACCTTTGGGTTTATTTAGAGACACCTTCTAATAGTTGTAGCTACTTTCAGAATCTAAAACTCTTTCAAATGTTATAGATTCTATGTAACGACCCGTCCCGGAGCTCGGAAATACCATCGAGCGGGACGAGCCGGTACTTCATCGAAGACGAACGAATTTAATAAAAACGTTCCATTCGGCAGTAGTTTCATTGCAGCCCTGAATATTACATCACATAAGTCTTACATAGCTGCAAATAGAGGCCTACCTCGCAGCGACAAACACACCAAAAGAGTTCAGCGGAAGCAACACATCACCCAAAAGCTGAAACTACTGACCAACAACTACTACTTGGGGACTAGGCCCGAAACCCCTACTCTTCTGGCTCTTCAACCACGACAACTCCCTCATCTTCGAAGTTATTCTCATCTTCCGGCAGGTTAACGAACTCTGGGGGGGTGTAAAACAACAAGGGTGAGTACTCAAGAGTACTCAGCAAGTCTTAGAAGTAGTATAGATGCAGGATACAAAGAACGACTATGGTTCTCAAGGGAATATTTATAGTTTATAAATTCTAAGTGCTTAGTACCCACGGATAGAGGTCCCAACCTCTAACCGTTCCCACATAAAGTAGCAGTAGTTCAAACGCTAATTCAACTCTCACATTCTCACCAACCGGGATTGCTTTGCAACAAATCCCACCATCACTTTCCTTCAACTCCCCAAGTCACATTTCTTTTCATCAATTTCCACATATCACGACCATCATCTCATCATCATAACTCTTATATCACTATCTCGGTACTAGCTTACCCATCCATCGGGGAAGTGTTCCCATTATCAACATCTCAACCCAATTCATTTTAACGCTCAACTAGTTATCACATCTCACACCACTCCCTATGAAGCCTTTCGACTTCCCGCTCCACACAGGAACGTTATCCAACCACACAGGTTAGTCGTATACCCAACGGTATACTCTGGTAACGTCCCAACCCATTTCCCATTTAGTTGAAAACAAGTAAACACTACGCTAGGGAAGATACATGAAATCACTTGCCCATATCCGTGGGCACGGCTGTTCGAACAGATCATACTTCAGCTGGAGGTGCACACTTTACCCTTGCGACTCAAACTCTACTCCGCTACCCGTCGGTATAGGAGGTTCGAGACAAAGACTTTCCAAAGCAAACCTAGGATATCCCACTGCCACCTAGATGGATTCACGGTCAAGGATCCGGAAAGTACGTCTTCCTTCTTCTCCCCAGGCAATCACACGGGTGCTCCACTTCCAACTCCTCGAATCACAACCACAATCTCGTGCCCGTTAGGGACTTTTCAAGTAATACCACGAGCCACCCGGTGATTCCACATCCATCGGCAATCAGGCTATCCCAAACTCACTAAGTACTAGCCCAGGGGCACCTCTCACGTACCCACAAGGTTGCACGATGTTGTGCTCATGCTTTCCCAAGGAATCGGTCCTTAATAGTCTTTGTAACACACACAATTTCATTTCACACAACACATTTGTAAAATCACATCATCATCAACCATTCTACATCTAGTCGTAATGTTTTGATATAAGTGTGTAAGTGTATGTGTAGTGCACCCATTTGACAAGGAATGTGCTAAAAATAATTAAAAGAATAAATTAAATCATGGATGTAAAATAAATCCTAGAGCGACAAGGTAAACATGGTATTCAATTATCAAGGAGGCTTGATAACAAGCGTAGGTTTTATTTGTCTTAATTGCCCAAGCAATTGACTAATAGTGTACGTGAGTGTTTAATCCTAAACATGCATATATAAATTTGTGGAACAATCAATGCAATAGGATCAAGGATGTTCAAAGGAAGACTTGCCTTGCTCGGGGAAATAGTCGAGGCCGTCGAAGTCGTTTCCTTCCGGAACCTCGGTTTCAACCCCTAATATGAATTTAGAGCTAATAATTAATTAAAGATTTTATTTATCTTTTAAAAATTTGGAAAATATTATTTATGTAAAGTTTAGATTTTTACAAACTTATAGAAATTTGAATGGAATTTTTCTGAGTTGAAATGATTTTTCTACAAATTTTTAAAGTTGCAATCCTATTCTGAAAATCAGAAAAACAGAAAACTACTATTCCTAATGGGCTGACCGGAAATTAATCCAGGAAAATAGAAAATGCACTGTTCATAGCTTGTTGGGCCGGCCTGTTTCAGAATTCAGAAATTAAACCAGGAAAATAAAAATATTACTGTGCACAGTGGGCCGGCCGGAACGGCCCACAGTGCTGTTTTGCGCGGCCAGGCCTGGCGCGCAGTGCTGGGCTGCTGGCTGGTGGGGCCCACCTGGCGGTGGCTGGGGCGGCTGGCAAATGGGGCCCGCCTGGCAGTGGCTGGGACGTGGAGGGGGCTGGCGGCTGGAGGTTGAAGACGACCTCCAACGGCCAAAACTTCTCCGGGGCATAACTTTGTCATCCTAGCTCCGATTGCTACGAAATTTTAACAGCAGCTAGAGTACAACTAGATGAACATATCCAACGGTTGGATTGGGCATTAGAGCTACGGTTTGGGTTTTAGACCGAAAAATATTAGGTTCGGTTTGGGATTTTTAATAGCGACGGCGGAGCTCCGGCGAGACATTGGGGGTCATTTTCACCATCCTTAGGGCATTGCGGAGCTACCCGTGCTCTTGGATTGAGCTACGGTGGCCCGTAGAGCCCTGGCGACGGTGACCCGAATGTCAATTTGGGTGAGCTCGTCGCCGGCGAGCTACGGCTATCCTATGTCCACGACGATCTAGGGAACATGTTCTACTACTCATGGGGATGCTCTAGCATGAATTAATTCGAAAATGGTGGTACCTTGGTCGGAGCCCGGCGTACGGTGGCGAAATTGGGGATTTCCGGTGACGGCGAGTTCCGGCGAAATTGACTGCGGGATAGGGTTCTCCAAGGGTCAGTGATCACGTCTGGGTTGACGTCCCATGGAATGGAGAAAGGTATAAGGAGAATTTGAGGACGAACCGTGGCGATGGAGTTCGGCTCCGGCGGATTCCCGGCGAGGGCGAGCTCGGATGGCTCCGGCGAGTGCTCGAGAGTGGAGAGGAACGTGCGGGGAGTGTGTGGGTGCACTGAGGCGAGCCGGGGAGGCCTTTTGTGCGCGCGGCGGTATGGGCGGCGACGTGCGGCTCGTAATGGCGATGGGACGGCGGCGCTGTAGATCGACAGGGCGGAGTGGTTGGAGGTGGCAGGTGCGGGTACGACGACGTGGGGCGCGTACGGCGTTGACGCGAAGGCGCAGGGCGCGGGTGCAAGCGTGCGGACGGGCGGACGCCGGCGCATGGCGCGGTCGAGGCGGCGCGCTGGTGAGGGCCGCAGCACACGGGCGCAGGCGTGCGGCCTGGCGCAGCCGGCGGCATGCGGCCTGGCGGAGGCGCGGCGCACGGCCGAGCGCCACGCGCGGGCGCGCGACGGCCGTGGCCAGCAGCCGCTCGGCTGGCTGTGGCCGGCGGGTGTGTTTTTTTTTTGTTTTGTTTTTTTTTGTTTTGTTTTTTTTTGTATATAAATAAATAGAGGAAGAAAAAAAATATAGGTTTTACATTCTAGATCTAGGTTATAAAACTTAATAGCTTTAAAATCCAAAAATAAATTAAAATGCTTCTCCAGATTTTTTTTCTGGCTAGATACTCGTATGTTGCTTCTTAGAATCTAAATCGCTCAAAAACAGCCCCTAGATACTTCCTAAAAAACAGTATAGACAAATCAGCATTTACCATTGAAGCAACTATTCTCAGAAGCATATATAGCCTCATATTATCAAAAAACAAAATAGTGTGCTATGTATGGAGTGACAGACAGCATGACAACTGAATCCAAACCGAAGTACTTACAACGTTGGCAGTGACGACAGAGATAACTAGCAGCGTTCCCCCTCTTTCTGATTTATCTAACCAGCAAGTGCGCGCGCTTCTTTACTTACTTAATTATATTAGCACATCTGCACTTTGAATGAAATTTCAATCGTGGGAAGCACTTGAGGAACGCACGATGGTCGATATACTATCGTCGCTAATTCGCTATGCTGCCTATGCATGTAGACATGTAGTGTGACTACGTACACGCAGGCCTCCTCCGGCATAAATATGTTGCTAGAGACTCTGCAATAGTCCACGTACAGAGTGGGCTAGAGTGAGAGTAACAGTGGCCGCGAGAGAGTGAGAGGGTTCGAGTGATTGAAACGGATGATGCAGAGGAGACCGGAGCAGCTGGACTACGTGCTGGTGCCGCTGGGGCTGGCGGTCATGGTGGCCTACCACGCGTGGCTTCTCCACCGCATCCGGCGACGCCCGGCGACCACCGTGATCGGCATCAACGCCATCAACCGCCGCATCTGGGTGCGCCACATCATGGAGGAGCCGTCGGGGAAGCACGCGGTGCTGGCGGTGCAGACCATGCGCAACAGCATCATGGCGTCGACCGTGCTGGCGTCCGTCGCCATCACCCTCAGCTCCCTCGTCGCCGCGCTCATGGCCAGCGGCGTGGCGCACGGCGTCTTATCCGGCCAGGGACAGGGACGCGGACAGCTCGTCGTCGGCGCCGGCGGAGAGGCGGCGCTGTCCGTCAAGTTCTTCGCCATCCTCGTTTGCTTCCTCCTTGCCTTCCTCCTCAACGTGCAGTCCATCCGCTACTACAGCCACACCGGCTTACTCGTCAACGTGCCGCTGCACGCGCACCGCCTCCGCCGGCCGGGCCTCGCCGTCGACTACGTCACCGCCGCGCTCAACCGGGCCAGCTACTTCTGGTCGCTCGGCGTCCGCGCCTTCTACTTCTCGTGCCCCGTCTTCCTCTGGCTCTTCGGGCCCATCCCCATGTTCGCCGCCTGCCTCGCCATGGTCTGCGCGCTCTACTCTCTTGATGTCTACACGGAGTGGGACAAGCTCGAGGAGGAAGACGACCTCAACGGCGGCTGCCACACCACTATATGCCATGAATAAGCCAGGACGTACGATTGGCGCCGGCACGCCGACGTCAGAGAGGCAACTTTAGTGCATAGTTTTATTGAACTGGGACATGCATAGTACCAAGTAGCCGTAAAAAGTTCGGCGTTTTCGAATAAATAAATTACGGCACTAATGCATGACATCTCTCGATGTATTGGCATTGCTCTTAGTGCACACTCCACAGATCTAATTCAAGGTGCTATGTTTGTAGTAACCGGTGGCTAGCAGAGTAACTTCCTATTATGTTCTGCTAGTTTCTAGCAAATACAACTACTTTTAAAATATATCAAGATCTCTAGATAGATTCCGACACAATGGTTACAGAATTTGAAAGTAAACTAAAATTCAGAAACAGAGAAACATTGTCTTTTCTAAATTCTTAATAGCACAGCTTTCTTAAACACGCCCTTATTTAGCAAGGTTTGCTTAGCTCTCTCAACGTGTCCTAATTAATCAGAGATGGTAAATTCCCTCGAGTGTATAGTATTATTGGTGCTATACTGCTACCTCGCTTCTCCCTGAGGATTTTCATCTCTGGAGGAGATGTTCCCTTGCGTGTTTTTACTCATCAAATATAATATAAACAACTATTAAAAATTCTGAAAGAATAACAAAATAGATTATATTGGTATCTACCATCACACAAAAACTCAAGTCTAAAGTCAACCTATGTAGCGATAAATATAAAAGACAAATTCAGTGATGAACAGGGCAAGCATTATTCACGGTTTGGATTTGTCGTTTTTGTTTCTCAACATGCAGGTCGAATTTGGATTAGAAATTTTATGAACTGGTATGTGTACCGTGTACGTACACTATATGAATGTTGACAAATATTTTAAGATTTATGATAATTGTTTAGATGATGTTTGAAGAAATGAGAGGACATCACCTCATGGGATTTAGACTGTAGATGCTCTGAATCGAAGATGCTCAGTCTTGAGAAGATGCTCTCGCCACATGAAGCAGAAAAGGACGCATCCACATATTATAAGATCGAACTTTATTGTTTTGGGGAATCAAGGAGCGATTAAGGAAGCCCACCTGAACATAGCAGCCATGGAGTTACCAGAATTGATACTTTCTTTGCATCTTGCAGTTCATCGTTGGACATTGGTCATTCCTGTTTCATCGAACTTGTTAGAGCAAAAAAACACATTGGACAGCTGAACAAAAAACTGCTATCAACAGGCAGGAACACAGGCCAGCACAGTCAAGAACTTAAGACTCCCAATCACAGCTGAGTTAAATGTAATAGTGACCAGAAACTCATGCCTACAACTCAATATTGACCATGTCATTAACTATTCTAGAAAATCACAACCCTGGGAATCTAAAACTGTAGCTATACTCACTATGATTCGTTATATAAGTCATTTTGGACTTGTGCACAAGAATTAAGAAATCAACTCAAATAACTTTGTTGCCCATCATTTATTCTTCTTTGGAAAATATGAGCTGCTTATTTGTCAGAGGGATAAAAAGTTAAAGAAGTCTAAAACTACTTGTATAAGGAATTACAGGGAGTACATGAAAGTGTTGGGACTTGGAGCATACACATCCCCAAGACCTGAACTCGCAACTACCGATATGTAATACTAAATAACATACACTTCAACAATCCTTAAATACAGTTTGGTTCTTGGTTTGTATTCATTCTCCTAGTCTGAAAAGCTCGAAATTGAGTTGAAAGTAGGAGTAACATCATGAATAAATTGCTCACATGTTGACTGTTGAGTGCTTCTTGTATGCAATGACTAACACTTTTTCTTGTTGAAGGACCACATAGTTTTGTATCCCTGTAAAAGTTGCCACTATGCATCTATTGTTATAGACATTCTTCACCAGTAATCGCCACATGAGCAATGCCCTCTTCTAAAATGATGGAAACGTGTAGTATCCCTCAAAATGATTTCTCGATTCTCGATCTTGGAGATGACTTTGGCTGCATTGTGACAATCTCCACAGACCCTGAGATTCTTGAAAATCCGCAAAGTCATCCCAGGAACAGTACTAATCAGGCCAAAAGCAATAGCAAGCTTCTCACTGTGCCTCATTAGCATCTGCACCTTCATACTTTCATCTACATCATGCAAGGCAAAATCAAGATCTGGAACATAACCCATAGCCTTCATCCGCTCCTCTAACTGGGCCAATTTTTCATGGATCAAATGAATCTGAGGATGCAACCTGTCATTTGATCTGAACTTATGCATCACACCCTTTATCTCCATCCAGCTATATCCAGGTGTTTTCACAACTGCATTATCCTTCATCCACCTCCTTACTCTAGAGACATCATCCCACTGATTAGCAGTAGCGTAAATATTTGCCAATTGTACATAGGCACCAGCACTGTGTGGATCCTTTTCTATCAGTTTTCCAGCTGCAAACTCGGCAAATTCCAAGTTTTTATAAACTCTACATGCAGCCAATATAGTTCCATAGGCAGAAGGATGTGGTTCAAAGGGCATCGAGTAAATCAAATTCACAGCTCTTTCAAGCATACCAGCTCTGCAGAGAAGATCCACCATGCATGAGTAATGATCAACCCGGGGCTCAATTCCATAGAATTCCTGCATTCCCTCGAAACACTGTATTCCAAAATCACACAAGCCAGTGTGGATACAAGCTGTCAATACTGCCACAAAAGTAATCCAGTTAGGCTTAACTCCTCCATCCTTCATCCTTTCGAATAACTTGATGGCTTCCTTCCCATCTCCATGCTGAGCATAACCAGATATCATAGCATTCCACGCAATCACATCTCTCCTGTGCATCTCCCCAAACAGCTTGCACGCACTACTCAAGTCCCCACACTTGCAGTACATGCTCACAAGTGAAGTGCCCACAGTTACACCTCTACTCAAGGGCAGCTTCATGCTCCACTGATGTATCTGCTGGCCAAATCCAAGTGCAGACAGGTTACTACAACCAAGAAGCACACTGCTTAATGTCGATGCATTTGGCTGCACATTGGCATCTGTAACCATGGTCTTGAACAGCCTCAAAGCATCAACAGCGTGTGAATTCTTCACATACCCAGAAACCACAGCATTCCATGAAACCAAGTTCCTCACTGGCATTGCCTCAAAGTATTCGATGGCCTTCACCAAATTGCCAGCATCCATGTAGCCCGACACCATTGCAGTCCACAGAACAGCGTCCTCCTTCTCCGGCGCATTCCTAAACCACTCCTCCGCCGCGCTCATGTCCCCAACACAGGCGAACCCGGAAACCATGGCATTCCAGGAAACTGAGTTCCTCGCCGGCATCGCCAGGAACACGGCCTTTGCCTCCTCCACAGCTCGGTTCTTTGACAGCCCCGACACCATGGTGTTCCAGGAAGCAACGTCCCTGACCGGCATTGCAGAGAATAGATTCCGGGCTCCATCAACGTCGCCATTGGTGAAGTGGCACGAGAGGAGCGTGTTGTAAGAGACGGAGTCCGGGCTCGGGATTCGGTCGAACAGGTGGCGCGCGTCCACGAGGCGGCCGGGCGCCCTAGCGTAACCGGCGAGGAGGCAGTTGTAGGCGGCTGTGGTCTTCCGGGGCGTGGACGCGAAGGCCTCCTCGGCGTCGGCGAGGTCCCCGCGCCGCACGGCCGCTGCGATGGCCGTGGTGGTGGTGGAGCGTGGGTTGGCCAGGAATGCGCCACGCAGGATCATCCGTGGCTGAAGAACGGACTCAATGGTGGCATGGCGCCCAGAGAGCAGGTTCGACGCGACGGAGACCGGAACGGGAAGGGGCGCGGGTTCGGGCTCTGCCAAGTTCGCCGGCGGCGAGGGATGTAACGGGTGGTCCGGCGTGTACAAGCCTACGAGCAAGTAGAAATTGATTTCAAATAATCATTTATCACTTTAAATTTAGTGTTTGATTATTTGCCATTATAAATTTTGGCTTTGATTAATTCTTACTATATTTTTTATTCTCTGTTACTTTACTAGTTTTACTTTTTAAACTTTGTTTAATCATTTTTCCAATGTGAAAAACATAAACTTAGTTCAAAAACAAACCCTCAAGTTTGCCAGAAAAAGTAATAATAACCGGATAAACATATGGATAAAGTTACGTGTATCTAAACTCATAAATTTGTTAACGTAAATTTAAAGTCAAACTCAAACTCATCGATATTCACTGAAATCAACAGGATAGGCAACTAAACCAATAAACCAAAAGAAGATTAAAAAATAACACGCGTGAAAAAAAAATCCTGCTATACACACAACTGGAGAATTGATTCTCGCACGATCAAACACATTGGTGGTGGCTCCAACTCTACTCAGTTGCATTGATCGATTAAGTTCTGAAAGATTCTTCTATTACACTATTTATAAATATTTCACCGTAATGATTAGCTATTAGCAAACCTTAAAATATTTTCGCAATAATTTTGGGATGTAACAAAGGCACTAAAAACTTAAAAAACATTATTTAATGAAATAGAAATGTGTGGAATGGGCCTAGAGACCCAGTTTGTGGTCAGGACGAGATGACAGATTCACAACATGAGGCCCAACGTCACAGCTGCATATTGAGACGGGCCGAACTCTTGTTTGGAAAATCATACTCGGGCCCGGCCCGTGTGACGCGAGCCGCCTCCGCCTCTTACGTCATATCGTCGTCTCGTCTTCCTCCTCCGGCCCGGCCGGTCGTCTTCCTCGATCGCGCATGACGTCGTGAGATCCGGCTAGAGTCGCTCGACGGTACCGGCGGCGTGCAACCGTCGGAGACCTTATCTGTGCCTTGGGAAAGGCAGTGGAGAGAGGGGATCGATCGATCGATCGATCGATGAAGAGGGAGGAACTGGACTACGTCCTGGTGCCGCTAGGGCTGGCGCTGATGGTGGGGTACCACGCGTGGCTGCTCGTCCGAATCCGCCGCCGTCCGGAGACCACCGTCATCGGAGTCAACGCCATCAACCGCCGCATCTGGGTGCGCCACATCATGGAGGTCAGGAGGTCCGACCACGTACATACACGCCGTCTTTCAGTCTCACCCGAGTACCGATCGATCGATCCATTTCGATCCGCGAGCGCACCGTGTGTTCTTGATGCGGTGCATTGGGTGTGCAGGAACCGTCGGGGAAGCACGCGGTGCTGGCGGTGCAGACGATCCGCAACAACATCATGGCGTCGACGCTGCTGGCGTCCACGGCGATCACGCTCAGCTCGCTCATCGCCGTCCTCATGTCCGGCGGCAGCGGAGGGGGGCTCCTCCCGGACGCGCCGCTGGTGGTGGGCGCGACGGGGGAGGCGGCGCTGTCGGCCAAGTTCTTCGCCATCCTCGTCTGCTTCCTCGTCGCCTTCCTCCTCAACGTGCAGTCCATCCGCTACTACAGCCACACCAGCACGCTCGTCAACGTACCGCTGCACGCGCACCGCCGCCGCCGGCCGGGGTTCGCCGTCGACTACGTCACCGGCACGCTCAACCGCGGCAGCTACTTCTGGTCGCTCGGCGTCCGCGCCTTCTATTTCTCGTGCCCCGTCTTCCTCTGGCTCTTCGGGCCCATCCCCATGTTCGCTGCCTGCGCCGCCATGGTCTGCGTCCTCTACTTCCTCGACATTTGCGACGACTGGGAGGACGGCGACGGCGACGGCGACGACGAGCACCCGTGAATCGTGAGGAGATATCTTCTGCAGAGGAAGTCGTTTGGAATCTAAATTTTAGGATGCAGCTTAAATTTTGTGTAGAAGATACGTAAGATTATAATAGTAAATAATTAAAATTATTTTTCAAGTGCGACAAATCATCAAATATTAAATTAGTTTTGTTAAACCAACCATAAATATCTTTAAATAATGTATTTATTTAATATTTAAAATATCAATATATTTTTAATTTGAATTCAGTTAAAATTAAATAAAATTGATTTTATATATGGCTTAGCTTCCAAATGCCGAACTTGTGAGTTATTTTGCTAGTTGCATGACATTTCAGTGCGTGGCGGACGTTTCTAAATATATCTCCTTATTTCAGGCACTTTACGAGTAAGCTACTTTAGTTCTTCCACCCATAAAACAAGGGCTTTTCTAGTAGATATTTAGACACATTAAGTAAAAGGCTCCGTATCCCAGTCACAAAGCATCATCCGTATACAAATGCACAAATTTGATCGTAGCCCTTTATCTAAAATTCAACGACTATTTGTTTTTGCAAAAGATCTTTCCGTTTCTTTCTGTCAGTTTACAAAAATCTCCTCCGAACCAACCGAACCATGATTGTTAGATTTTAGATGAAAGGTCATGATTAATTTTGTGCATTTGTATACATAGGATGCTTTGTGTACAGGACATAAAACCTAACCAAAATGCTACACAAAGTTAGCAAAAACGGCAACGTATAACAGTTAATAATATTAATAAAGGATACTTGAGTGCTTTTTCATACTTACCAAGCTATCTAAGAAAAGATAAAAAAAAGTTCGTTTAGGCAAACATATCTAAGAACTGATAAAAAAAATATTAATGGAACAAAAAGGGTAATTCACATTGTAGTTGTATGCATATATATCACCTCCCACAAAAGGGAAAGTATCCTGTGCACATCGGCTAGCCGTGCACATGGTGCACATGTGAGATCTCCACCTTTAATTTGTAATCCAACGAACAACAGCTCCACCAGATCATTTTGCAGAAAACACCTCCCACCTCCCCCATTCTGTCATTTTGCGATAACCCCCAGCTACTGTTGTCCGTTGGATTACAGATTGAAGGTGGAGATCTCACATGTGCACCGTGTGCACGGCTAGCCGATGTGCACAGGATACTTCCCCCCCACAAAAAGCATGATGCGAGAGCATTCTTCATACTCCAAACCTTCAGTTACGTCCATCTCTAACTCAGCTCTCTTTCTGTCCATCACACAAAGTCACAAAGCATGCATATCAGTTATGCTTCCATTTTCAGCTATAAAAATGGCCGCCATTTTCAGCTAGATCTCTCTCTACTCGACTCGGTTGGTCTCGCCCGCCATGGCAAAGCAGATGAACCCCGTTGTGCATATGACGTCCAGCTCGCTGGCGACTTGTCTGCCACGAGTTGGTAGCCAAGAACCTGCTGCCGAGCTGGCCGTTCATGTCGGCGGCGGCGGCGGCGAAGAGGCGATGGATAAGGACGAAGAGGCGGCCGGCGTCGACTACACCGGACGCGCGCAGTGGCTCCGCGCGGCCGTGCTGGGCGCTAACGACGGGCTGGTGTCCGTGGCGTCGCTCATGATCGGCGTCGGCGCAGTGAAGGAGTCCGCGAGGGACATGCTTGTGTCCGGACTCGCCGCCGGCCTCGTCGCCGGTGCGTGCAGCATGGCCATCGGGGAGTTCGTGTCCGTGTACGCGCAGTATGACATCGAGGTGGTCCAGCTCAGGAGGAGGCGACGCTGCCGCCGACGCGCGGAAGGCAAGCCGAACGATGGGGACGACGTGGAGGATCTCCGGCTGCCGAGCCCTTCCAAGGCGGCGGCCGCGTCGGCGCTGGCGTTCGCGGCCGGCGCGGCGCTGCCGCTGCTGGCCGGCGGGTTCGTCTTTCCGTGGGCCACACGCGTCTCCGCCGTCTGCGCGGTCACCACGGCCGCTCTTGCAGGGTTCGGCGCGGTAGGCGCTGCGCTAGGCGGCGCCACCCGGCCAAGTCCGCTGCCAGGGTGCTTCTCGGTGGGTGGGTCGCCATGGCCGCGTGCTACGGCGTGCTCAGGCTATTCGCAAAGATGTAATAAACGCATAATACGAGGGGCTAAAAAAGTTTGTCTCCCTTTTTATTTCTAATTAGATACGAGTTCGTATTTTGCAACCGAGTCTTATTCATAATGACAAACACATATTTAAAACATAATATTTATTCAAACATATTTATTAATTTTATGATGATAAAACATGATGTGATATATTCACTGCAAGAAAACAATAAATTTTCGTCGATCTTTTTAATTTTCGTCGGCATTTACGAAAGCCGACGGAAGTTATATAATTTTCGTCGACCTGGATGAGTCGATGAAAGTTAACATAATTTTCGTCGGTCTTCCCTAGAGCCGACGGAAGTTACGTAACTTCTGTCGACATTTCCATAAAACCGATGGAAATTCCCTTATCCTCACCACTTTTGGGCCCCGACTTTCTCCATCTCCCACACTCCCCATCTGAAAATCCTAACCCACGCCTCCTCCCCTCCTCTCACTATCAACCCTCTGTTTCTCCCCCCTCTCTCCTACGCCGCCGACGGCCACCGTCTCGCCGCACCCTACGGCCTCGTTGGCCGCTCGCCATCTCTCCTGTGCGTATCCGCGCTGCTCCTAGGGCTCCGGCGCACGGCGAGCGGAGTCGGAGGCAAAGACGGAGGCGAAGGTGGACGTGAACTAAGTCACCGGGGAACGGGAACGAGCCATCGTTCCCCGTCCCGGGAACTTCGTTCCTATTCGAGGAACGGGGACGACGTGGGATGAACGCTGGGACGGTGGCGGAACTCGTCCCCGAGAAAAGAGGAGCGGGGACGTGACGGTGACCTGGATCGGCGGCGGAACTCGTCCTGAGGTAAGAGTCGCGGCATCAGGAAGGCGAAGCAGTGGTCAAGCCACGCGCCCGCGTGCCTGCATCGGGAAGGCGAATTGGCGTTTCTTCTTCTTCTTCTACCTGCGCTTCTTCTTCTACCTCTCATCTGCTCCCGCGTCCTGCTCATGGCGTTTGGGTCTGGGAAGCGCAGGCGGTCTGAGACCGAGAGTGCTGCAGCTGCTCGATACAATGCTTCAGAGAATGAAGACATAGACGAAGGTAAAGACATTGACGCCGGTGCAGACGGTGAAGACACAAGGGTCATCGATGTGGACTGCGACGATGAAGAAGTACCTTGTCTTGCAGCTGGTAAGATCAATCCTCTCTTGGCTGAAATTACCATGATTGGAGGAGAGAAAGGAAAGAACGATGGTGGAACCAAGCAATGGAGATGCAATCATTGCCAGAAGACATACAAAAGTAGCTTAACCAGGGTTCGTGTTCATCTTCTTGGTGCTCAACCGGGCAAGAAAGCACAGATTCAGCGTTGTCCTGTGCTACTAAATGATGTAGCCAAGTACAGGGAATTGCGAGATAAGGTAGATAGTCTATTTTATTTATCTTTTGTACATAATAGATACATCTTTTTTGTTGGTGTTCAGTCAGATTCAGAGTTGCATTTTTTTGTTGGTGTTCCTTTTGAACAGGTTAAAGAACTTGATGAATATGCAAAATCAGGGCAGAAGATGAACAATTCATTAGCTCAATGTTTTGGTGCAGCAGAAAGGGATGTTGTTGATTTGAAAGTCATGAAATTCATTGCAGCTAACGGCATCGCTTTCAATGTCTTAAGAAGCCCATATTTTTCTGAGATGGTTACAGCCATAAATAATGCTCCAAAGGGATGTAAAGGTCCTGGTAGTGAGAAGGCAAGAACCACTCTCCTAGATGCACTCAAGAGGAATGTAGAGAATGATTTATCAACGGTGAGAGATACTTGGTAAGTTTTCAATTCTATCAATCTCTTGTCTTTTCCAATTTATAAATGTGCAGTACTATATTTATATCTGTATGCTTTTGAGTAGTGTAGAATTATTTTTTAAGTAGTGTAGAATTATTTTTTGAGTAGTGTAGATGCACTCAATCTCTTGTCTTTTTTAAAATAAAAAACAGGTTAACTCAAGGAGTCTCTGTTGTATCTGATGGATGGACTAATATTAAAAACAAGCCACTGATAAACGTGAACGCATCAAACAGCAGAGGTTCATGTTTCTTATATGCAGAAGATTACTCTGGAATTGAAATAACTGGTGAAGCAATTGGTCAGTTTCTGCTGAAAGCCATTGAAGAAATTGGACCCAAAAATGTCATTCAAGTGATGACTGACAACGCATCAAACTGTAAAGTTGCAGGCAGGGAAATTCAGAAAGTAAGTGCTACATTGCTACTGCATCTCAGCAATTCTACCATTTAAGTCAGTTAATTTTTATGTCGTATGAACTAAGAGTATGTCGTCATGTATGAACTAAGAGTTAATTTTTATGCCAAGATATTTGGTTAATTTCTATGTCTTATGTATCGTTCCAAACAGCTTAGGTTCCTGTTCCTCGTTCCTGTCATCGTTTCGGGAACATCGTTCCAACTCAACATGGAACACGTTCCATGTCCAAAAAAAACATGCTAAAGCTGTATACTCATAACGTTCCATGCTATAGGAAATCATCGTACCACGTTCCTCGTTCCCGTTCCTCGACCCATCGTCCCGGGAACGCGGTGACTTAGGACGTGAACGACTCCGTCGACGAGGACTTCTATAGCGGCGGGGAGGCCGGCCTCGCCAGCAGCGACGACGGCGACTACGACTTCGCCGACCACGACTCTGACGATTCCGCCGAGCTCCTCTCGCACCGGCAGCAGGTGATCTCGGTTCCCGCCTGCGGGCGAGGCGTGCCTGGAATGGCCGGGGTGGGGACCTAGCGTGTGGTCTGATCTCTCGGTTCGGGAATGCCGAAGATTGCAGTATCGTGAATCTATTGGACCGATGGATGGTTGCTCCCATGCTGCACGCCGAAGCTTCGTTGTTTAGTGAAATGTGATGTAGCCTGGGAGAATGGTAGTGGAATGTGATTCTGACATGGTGTGTCCATATAGGTTTGGTCATTTGGTTTTGCAACTAGTGCATCCACCATAGTATTTAGGTAATGTTTCAAATTAGATAAAGCTTCCTATTGCTAATGTCAAAATAGCTCATCTGTTAGTTCTGGGTTCTATGAATTATGGATATCATGAGCATGACTGTTTGTTTTGAGTTTGTTCTCTTAATTTTGCTTATGTCTTGCCTGTTCTTATGGTTGCTTTGCATTGCATAGCAGCATGGTTGCTTATGTGTTGCATGTTCTAACTTTGTGCCCTTTAGACCATTAGCTATATGGCTGAACGAGTTGTTGGAACTGGATCCTTTGGTGTTGTCTTCTAGGTCAGAGATATCTTCCTCATGTTGTCTTCTGATTCTGACTTACACAACTTTGCCACATTAATTTTGTGCTTGTTCATGCAGGCAAAATGCCTAGAGACTGGTGAAACTGTTGCCATTAAGAAGGTCCTACAGGACAAGCGATATAAGAACAGGGAGTTGCAGATAATGCGGTCAATGGATCATTGCAATGTCATTTCCCTGAAGCATTGTTTCTTCTCTACCAGAAGCAGTGATGAACTTTTCCTCAACTTAGTGATGGAGTTTGTTCCTGAGTCACTTTTGTGCAATTGCTTCTTTTGTGCCTTTTATGATTCCAAAAACTGTATAAAATGACTATAAATTATATTTTTGCAAAGTTGTAAGAAGTATGCTACATCAATCAGAGCAGCAAAGTTGTAAATTTTCTTTTTTTTCGGATTTTTTAGTTAACTTCCGTCGGCCAACATTAGCCGACGGAAGTTATTGGCCCGTAGACAGAAAAAACAAAAAACAAAAAAAGTAATTTTCGTCGGCTAGGATTTGGGGTTAGGGGTGAGGGTAAGGAAAAAAAATCTCTGTTTTGGCCAAAGTCACACGAGCGTAAACAATGCTCTTGACGTTTGTCTAGTAGTAGTTTTTTTTCTTTATGCTGCTCTGTTTTGTAGTGCCTCTACATCTCTAAATAACAACTATTTTCACGTAAAATTCTATCGGGAGGCATTATTATATGTATTGATTTTTCTTAAACGAATTGTATCAATGCCCGACAATATGGCTTTATTGCAGTTCCCAGTGATTTTTCATCCCAAAGCATACTAAAGTCTGTGTGGTTCGGATTTTTGAACCAGCTTTCTAGCTCGAAAGCTAAAATCTGAACCAACTAGCTCTTTTGATCACTCAGTTTTTTTAGAATCTGTAGATTCTAATAGTATAAATTTAAAAACTGGTATAACTCAGATTTTACAACTTCTCAGTTCAACTTTGAATGAATATTACCTACCATGCTATTAAAATATATCAGTTCATGTAAAATTTGAAAAAGTGAAATTTTAGTAAAATATATCATTTTAGTGTAATTTAAAAATATATAATTTTAATATAAACATTACAAACTTTCATGATTAGAATGATTTACATGAAAAATTACACATTAATAATGTAACTAAACATCATGAACTACTGAAATATAAATCTGTAACTATTTTAACCAAACAACTTCTCAACTTTTATATAGCTTACAACTCACAACAGCTTTTTCACAGCTCACAACAACTTTTCAAAATCTACAGCTTAACCAAACACACCCTAAGTTCTACTGAATTATCCTATCATAAAGTATCAAACTCCACTAAGGATCTGTTTGTTTTAGTTTCTAGCATTTATAGATTATCGGTAGCTAGCTAGTCTGAGTAGCTGATGTTTTTCAGTTTTTATATTCTAATTCATTTTTAGATTTTGCGACTACTGATTCTCACAATCTGAGTCCAAAGTCTAGACCGTTTATTTCCGCATTAGATTCTAGAAGTAGTTACAGCTGTCAGAATTTGAAACAACATGGACCCTGAGCTTTTCTAGATTATAACGAAGAATAGATGCCTCCATTTCCCAAAAGAAGGTTTTGCTTTTGCTCAAGAATCTAGATGCTTTTTTCTTGAAAGCAATGCTAAACAAGAGAAAATGTTGAGAAATGTTTTTAAGAGCTTACACACTAAAGGTACATGTTGGAACAATTGCGTTAGTTCCGGCAGGTTTTTATGTGGTGGAGTGTGATGTGGAGAATGAACCTCGAAGGGTTCTATCAGAGGGAGAAGAAGGTTTATAGTGGTTCGGGCCTCTCCTGGGAGATAATAACCCTACGTCCAGTTGTGGTGGATTTGGCATGGTATGCCCCAGTATGGAGCAATAATTCCAGGGTCTCTTGGCCCCCTGGAGCCTGTCCCCCCGTTACAAGGGCTTGGCCCTGCTTTTATAGGCACGCAGGCCAAAGGAAAAGACCGGGATGCCCCCTATGAGCCTTGAGCTCACAGGGGCAGAGAGGGGAAAATGAGCTTGCTATGGTACAAAGGTACTTTACAGCTTTACAGCTTTACAGACGTGTCAGGGTGCGCCAGGCTTTTGACCAGCTAAACGACATACCAGGGGCGGAGGGGCCTCTGGTATGGTCTGTACTTATATATTTCTTGAGCTTCGAAGTAGGGGACGGAGCCTTTTTGGAAGAGGCTGCGAAGAGGACTTCGAAGTGCACCCCGAAGGGGGCTTCGAAGCATGCTCCGAACAAGGCTCCGAACTGGGGTCTCGGAGCCTTGACCTCGAGCTGGCCTCCGAAGTGGGGGCCTCCGTACCGGGCCCTCGAACTGGGGGCCCCCGGAGTGGGCTCCGGCGTCCTGCGCCCGGAGGGTGGCCTCCGGCGTCCTGCGCCCGGAGGGTGGCCTCCGGCACCCCGCGCCCGGAGGGCGGCCTTCGGCATCCTGCGCCCGGAGGGCGGCCTCCGGCGCCCGGAGGGTGGGCCCCGAACTGGGGGGCTCCGAGCCGGACCCCTCGAACTGGGGGCTTCGAAGCTGCAGGCTCCAAAGGACACCTTGGGACCTGAAAACAAAAGGAAGGAAATAGGCTTCGACAGCGTTGGGCTCTGGGCCGAAGGCTGTCAGAGGCTGACGTCATTTGACCCCTGTTTAAGGGAAACATATTCCCCCAACAGTAGCCCCTCGCGCGTAGGCCTTCGGGACGAAGGGGTGCGCGCGCCCTTAGGACAAATGACCTGCAAAATACAACTTCGGATAAAACATGCCTTCGGAGCTTGGACCGAAGGTGACCTCGAAAACTACAGGAAATAAATGTCTGTGCGAGCTTGTCAAAAAGACCTCGGGAGCCCAATCGGCACCGCAACGGTTAGAAAGTTACCGTTACCCTGCGCTGGGCCGCTTCGCCTTCGCTGGAGGCCCACTTGGCAGTGGGTTCGGCCCACGACTGTTGGTATTCTTACCGCACCTATAAATAGGAGTTTACCGCGTGCGGCTTCGGCACGCTCTCAGTTGCTTCCTTCTCATTGCCTTACAGCCTTCGCTCTCTTCTTCCTTCTGGCTTTGCGCAGAACACCCTTCGCTTAGTTGTAGCCCTTCGCTAGCCTTAGCCCTTCGCGCCGAAGCTTTGCCGAGATGCCGAAGAAGGCCGTGGCGAAGGCCTTGGCTTTGGGCCCGAGCTCGAGCTCCGCCCAACTGCAAGCGGCAGCGGCTGCAGCGGCGAAGCCCCCGCCTAGGCGGCTGGGGCCGAGGGACCTTCGGACGCCCTCCGACAAGTTCGAGCAGACCTTGGAGATGCGGGCTTCGATCTCCACGGAGGAGTCGGTCCAGAGGGCCTGCGAAGGGAGGATCGCAGCAAAGATCCAACTTCGGGTCCCGGAGAAGTCGGAGGCCGTGCCGAGGCCTCGGGCTGACGAAGTGGTGGTGTTCGAGGCCTTCTTCGAAGCCGGCCTCGGACTGCCAGCAGTGGGGATGCTGAGCGAAGTCCTCAAGGCTTACAACCTTGAGCTTCCTCAACTTTCGCCCAACGCGGTGGCTCGGTTGGCTGTCTTCGAATGGGCTATGAGGGCCGAAGGCTGCGAGGGCCGCGCGAACGTCTTCGTCACCCTCCACGACGCCAACTGCCAGCCGAAGCCGAGGGAGGGGACGGACCGCGTCAAGAGGGCGCTGGCCTTCGGCAGCGCCAACTTCCAGCTCCAGAAGGAGTTCCAGGACGCCTTCCCGGCGAGGGCTGTAAACAACAAGTGGTACTCGAAGTGGGATCAGGAGTGGTTCTACGCCTCCGTCGGCGCGAACTCCCCCCTTCGGAGTACCAATGTCCACATCTTGTACCGACGCGAAGGGGTGGTGAAGACCAGCGAAGACATCCTTCGCTCGAGGATCTTGTTGCTCCGGAGAGTGGCGACGAAGATGAGTATGAGGGACCTTGCGGAGGAGTTCATCACCCTCCGGCTCAGCCCCCTCGCGCGATCCTGGCCGGAAGGGCTCTTCCAGGCTTCGGGTCGAGGGGAACTTAGTGAGTTGGACTTCGACCGCTTCTGTAAGGCTTCGCGATCTCTTCGCCTTTTATACTTCGTGGATTTTCACTTCTAACTTAAACCTTTCATGAAGCCGACCTCGAAATGAGGACCCCGGAGGAGGCCATCGCGGCGGCGGATCGAGTCATTGGGACTCCGACCCCCGAGGAGCAGACCCAGCGCCTCGCACTGGTGGGGTCCTGGGAGCGCTGGAACAGAGTATGGACCGCGCTCGACCTCGGAGGGCTCCCTGCTCTGCTGGACTTCGCCCACCTAACTACCTCGTCGGTCGGAGCCAAGAGGAAGAGGGGGGACGAGGACGAAACGGATGCTTCGGGGCCTCGGTTGGAGGTCCCCGCGGCCGAAGTCTCTAACCCGAGGGAGGTTGCGGCGAAGCCCGTAGCTACTCCGACCTCCAAGAAGGCAGCGAAGCCCCTAGCGGTGAAGCCTTCGGCGGCGGAGGCCGACGCGCATACTCCCGCCGCCAAGGAGGCCACGGATGCCCCGGCGGCAGCAACTTCGGGCGCGAAGGTGGATGTGCCGGCTTCGCAGCGAAGGAGTTGGAGGGCACACTTAGCCCCTCCTTCCTTCCAAGAAATCTCCGACGAAGGTAAACCCTTTTTGCATGATTCTCTTCAATATGCGAATCTTGACTTGGCTCCCTACAGAGGATGACGACGATGCGAGGCCCACCGTGGCGAAGCCGGTAGGTGAAGCCGGATCGAAGCCCGCCGCGGCGAAGCCTACGAAAGCTTCGAGCAGCAGCAGCAGCGGCAGCGGCAGCGATTCGAAGTCTGAAAGCACTTCATCCGAAGACGGAGCCGGCGGAGGCCGTGGCGGGGAGGACCCTCAAAGCGACGAGGATGTCGACGTGGTGGGCTTGAGCCCCGCCTCGCCGAAGCCCGCGCAGACGACCGTGGCAGTGGTTCACCCTTTCAAGCCGAGGGAGGGCGTGACGGAGGCGGCGATCCACGACTTCCACGAGGCTTGTGCTTCTGCGGAGACAGGGGACTTGGTGGCCCAACTTGGCCACCTGGACCCCACGGATCTCTTCGTCAGCTCGAACGAAGTCCTTATACGGGTGAGCGAAGCCCCTTGCAGCCTCGAACACTATTTTAGCCTTGGTTAATACTTATGATTTCTTGACTTCATGCAGGCCTTCGCACTGAACGCAGCAGCTTCGACTTCTGCCGACAGGCGGATGGAGCGCCTCGCAGAGGAGAAGGAGGCCCTTCGCCGCGAGGTCTCGGAGGAAGCCGAGAAGCGGAGGCGGGCCGAGGCTTCGGCTGCTGAGGCGAAGGCTGAGGCCGACAAGGCTAAGGAAGCCTTAGCCTCGGAGATGGCTCGGTTCCACGTGGAGCTCCAGGCTTCGAAGGACGCCGAAGCTCGGCAGGCGAAGGAGAATGCTTCACTCCGCCAACGGGCCCGGGGTCTTGAAGACTTCGTCGTGGCCAATCTTGGTGAAGCCACCCAGAGCCTGATCGAGGTCCTTGAGTTAATAGGGTTCGAGTGCCGAGCTCCGGACTTTGGCGATCAGGAGCCGATTGGGGACCGCGTCGATTTCTTGAAGACTGCGGCTTCGATAGCGGAGGAAGCACTGACGGGCTTCGCTCTCATGGCCGGCCGAGTCGCGGGCCAAGGGGTGTTGCACATGCTTCATGAAGCGGGGTGCAACCACCTTCAGGCAGCAACCTCCGTGACCCCGGTGGTCTTCGGGGGGCAGCACTTGGTGACCCCTCCGGCTGATGTCCGCGGAGCCTGGCGGTGGCTGCAGGAACCCTGGAAGGAGCAAGGCTGCGAGGCAGTCCTCGGCCTCCAGAAGGCCCTTCGACACCGCCGATCCAAAGCACCTGCTGCGCCCGACCAGCCTTCGACTTCGACACCCCCGCCTCCGAAGGTGTAGATCTCCTTAGGCCTTTTTGTAATACTTAGCTGCAGGCTTGTAAAAACTTTATCAGCTTATTAATATGAATGCGGGGGTTCTTTTATACCTGCCGAGGCTCAGCCTCCGAGTGTAGACCTCGAAGTGCTCGAGGACTCCGAAGGCCTTCGACAGTTGTGGGCAGTCCTCGAAGTAGCTAGGTCCGAAGGTCCCCCTCGGTTTAAGCTTCCGAGGGGGCCTAACGGCGAAGCTATCTCCGAAGTAGCTCAGGATTTGCTAGCCGCTGTGAAGACGGAGTACCTTCCGGGTTCTTTGTTTTTACCTTCGCGGACGACCTTAGCGGGTGACGAAGCATTATACTTCTCTGCCTTTACGGCACCGCCTGCTTCGCTAACTTGGAGCGACCTGCAAAGTGGAAGACGAGGTCCACGGGCTTCGGAGCCTGGACGAGCCGGACGCGGGAGAGCGGGCTCCGACGAGGCTTCGTCCAGCCGAGGGGGCCCTGGCCGAAAGAGAGGCAAGCGAGGGTTGGGGCCTCGCACCCGGTTCTTCTTAGGCCTAGACACAGACTACTCGTAGTTTGCTCTCGAAGTATATCTGTAACACACTTCTCAATTGTCATTTATGAATGGATTATACTTGCATACTTCGTCTGTATGCTTCGCATTGTTTGGCTTCGAACGTTTTAGCTTGTCACGCTCGTACGACGTATTTCATTTGCGCACCTCGCATACATGCTTCCCCCCTTTGCTCGTGGCAGCTAGGGACTTAGCCGTTGCTGGTGCGGGCAAAAAATAAAGGATGCGAAGGGTGCGCCCTTCGGCGGCTTCGACGCATGAAGTTTTATTTGAGCGAAGGCCCCTTTTGGGCTTCGAATGCTTTAGTTTGGTGCGAAGCAGTGCTTCGGCTGCTCGGAATTTCATCGAGCGAAGTCCTCCTTTGGGCTTCGAACATGCTAACTTGGTGCGAAGCAAGGCTTCGGCATAACCAAATTTAGCGAGGCATGCTTCGGCATGCTAGGATTTGGATGCTATGCGTGAGCGAGGCTCTGAAACACACTTAGATTTTAGCGAAGTATGACTTCGAGACGCTTAGGCGTATATTATATGAACACGCGAAGCAAGGCTTCGGAGCGTGTTTGGATAATGAAGCAAGGCTTCAGAACTTGGTGCTGTAATGAGAAGGATATTTGGTGTGGATTCACCGAACCTGTGATAATGTGAGTCACCTTCGACTCTGGGCCACCTTCGACCCTAGGCCACCTTCGACCCGGGGATGCATCAGGCCGGAGCCTGGAATCCCGGACTTTCCGAGCCGTCGCTCGGAAGTCTCAAAGCCCACTGCTACGGGCCCGGAGGCGCTGTGTAGCCTTCGGAGGGGTGCTCCGGATTTTGTAAGGCGAAGCGAGGCTTCGGGTCTTAAGTAAGGCGAAGCAAGGCTTCGGGTTTTTGCTTGTGCGAAGCTGTGACACCCCAAATTTTCAAACCAATAAAAATATTATTAAATTCAATTTCTGGGAATTATTATTTCAGAAAATACTTTTAAATCCCTTTTATACCCTTTTGAACTACAACATAGAGTAGATGACCAAATTAGGAGGTGAAACTTTTTGTATGTGATCCTAAGACCAAAATATAATTTTGAGAATTTTTATAAATTTTTACCAGCCTTGGAAGTAGCCCTAATATTTTAATCTATTTTCTGGAATTATTTTTATTCAGAAAAGTATTAGAACAGTAATGGGCTCCTCCCCTCCCTTCTCTCTCTCCCGGCCGGCCCAGCCCGTTACCGCGCTCGCCTCTGGCTGTCAAACGGACCCCACCTGTCGGCGCCGAAACCTTCCCCTCGCGCGCGCACCCGACACCACGGCCCCACCCGTCAGCCTTCCCGTTCGCTCGCTCGCGCCCACTGGCCCGTGGACCCCGCCTGTCAGACTCGTCGTCTACCTCCCGCCATCGCCCCCAAATCCCGCCGGCCGACGACCCCGCCTCGGATCCGCCTCGCTGGCCCCTCCCGCATTAAATTAGCGCCATTAACAGCCCCCCCGCGCTCGGCCGACCGTTTCCCCGCTTTAACCCTCGCGTTTACGCCACGGGATCGCCGCTACGCGTGCATGGCCGAGCCATCGCCGCGAGTAAAGGCCCTCTCCCGGTTTCCTTGCATGCGAGCCCTCTCCGGTGTCCTATTTAAGCCCCCAGCCTGAGCCGCGTCCGACCCCCACGCTTAATCGCCTCGAGAACGAACAGAGCACTCGCAATTCGCCTTTTAGCGCACACCCTCTGATTCACCTCCGGCCACCGCTCGCCGTCGCACCGGACCACCTCCGCCCGTGCCTCCGCCACCAACGTGACCGCGAGAACGACCCCGACCTCGGCCACCCCTCCGCCGACGTCGAACCCCGCCGGAACACCATCGCCGACGAGGAGCCCGAACCACTCCGCTGTCTACCCTCGTCGCCGGCCTCGCTCCGTCGACCCCTCGCCCCGCCTAAGGTACCATCGTGACCGCCTTGGCCTCCTCTTTCCGTTTTCGCATAGAGTTAGGGCCTAGCCCCCTCGTAGGCGCCATCGCCACCGCACCCGAGCCCCGCCGTCGCCGGAGACGAAGGGGGGTACAACCCCCTTAGCGCGTGTCGTGCCGGATTCAATCCTGGCCGCACGATCGCAATCGGACGACGCGCGTGAGTCCACGTACGCGATCTAATCCGCACCGCCGGATCTGGTCAAAGTGTTACGTTTTAATCTCGCGCGTTGATTTCCATTTAACCCGACGCGCGATCTCGTGCGTCCACGTGGTACCCCTTCGCGCGTTTTAATCCTGACCGTCCGTTGTCACTTAACCCTCCCGCCTCGCGCCTGGCCACCGGATCCAGATCCGACGGTCCAGATCGAGCCGGCGCACGCGCACAGTGCGCGGGTTCACCGTGGACCTGGCTCACCGTGGACCCGAGGGGTTTAAAATTTGAAAATAAATTGCAGAAATGCTTTTAAACTTGTAAAATTCATATCTAATGCATTTGAACTCTAAAAATTACCATTCTAATTTCAGAAAATTCATAAAATTATTCTCTACATGTTTATGCAATAAAAACAGTAGGTTTACTTTGACATTTTCATGTTTATTTAAATAAGTATTCAAATACCCTTAGGATTAAAATGCAAATTTAAATATTTAAACTCCAGGAAATTTATATATTTGTTCCTTTCTGTTTAATCACTAGAACCACAGAGTTTTCTCTGAATCATTCATATTAAATTGATTAGAAAACTTAATGTAGTATTATTCACACTTTAAAACCCTTTTATGAAAAACCATAATTCATTTTGATTCATTTTAAATTAATTGTAAAATAAATTTCAGAACCTTAACAACTGATTTTCTTTAAAATCAAACCAACTAAAACCCACATGCTTGTTGTGTGATTTTACATTGTTTATATCAAATGTTGTATTTATTCTACTTTATTATTATTGAAAAGACTACGACACCGTCGAGGAGCCGGAATACTTCCCGGAAGTCCCTCCCTCGCCTTTCGCTGATCAAGGCAAGTCACCAAACAATTCTTTTGAACATATTGAACCCATGTCTGAATTGACTATTGCTAAAACACATAGGTTATGTATATGCATTAGTCAAATGAACCCTTACATTATATTTATTTAGGATCCCCCGACCTTGATGTGCAACCCAAGCCATGCTATCTCGCCTAACCTCCTTGTCACCATATGATCAATGATATTAGCTAGTGTCCAATGTATTGGCACGGCCGCTATAGGATAAAAATGAGTCGTAGCAAAATGGTTCTATTATATGATCCCCGTTGCTTCTTATCCTTGGAAATTCTGTTGGTGATGAGTCATGGTTGTGAGTGTATGCATGGTGGGTTCCGGGTGCAAGCTAGGGCATTGGTCAGTCGCACCCGGGGCACTATAAGGACCGGTCTGAGGGATCCGTTGCAATACACTTACGTACTAACCACAAGTCTAGTGGGTAAGTCCTAACTAAGGTATGGGTTGTTCCAAACCGAGGCCACCATTTGGAGATGGGTCAAGTTGCACCTGCGGGTGACTTGTACCAATGTGGCGCAAAAGGGGGTGCGACGTTAGCCGGGATGCGGCCCGGCGCGCCGGCGAAACCTAGAGCGGGTGGTTATCGCTTGGAACATCTCATATTGAGGTTTTGGCACGAGTTCCCGTGAAATGGGTCATCTCGTTGAGATGAGTGCGTGCCTTGTGGGTACAGTAGTACATCTCTGATCAGAGTCTTAAATCTTTTCGAAAAGCCGAGCCCACGGTCAACGGCGGGTTGCGTGACATCCCCCAGTTAGTTTACTTTGAATATGTATGTGCATGATGGATTGACATGTAAGGACTGTTGTGCGAGGAGGTAAAACGTACTCCTCGAGTTAGTCGATGTTGATGATGTTCATGTTTACTTTACGCATGATTAAAATATGATTACACTAAATGCCATAACTGCAACTGCTTTATTTCCGCATTGTTAGCCTTTACCCTTCCTTGTTTATTATCCTGCATTATTATTTGCATTTGCGGTGGCTTGTTGAGTACTTTTTGTACTCATACCCGTTGGACCCTACAGAGGATGCTTATCTTGAAGACGGTCTGGAGTAGTGACCCAGTCGAGAAGAAAGATCCTGAAGAAGACGTTCGTCATGCCGCTGTTTATTTATCTTATTACCGTTTTTATTAAAACAATGTTGTAATAAATATGGTCTGCGTACCATGGATCTTATCGTATGTACGTTGTCGCATGATGAACCTCTTGTATTATTGTTTTTCTATGGAAATTCAATAATGTCTCGATTTTGTTAAATCGGGGCGCTACAAGATGGTATCAGAGCCGACTCGACTGTAGGAAGCCAAACAGACCCGCCTAGCCATTAGCCATAGGAAATTATTTCTCGAAAATCTACTTCATAAACTTTGTTCCTCTCCTCACTTTTATTCAACTTGCTGTTTTGTAGATGCCTGTTTACCAAGTCCATAGCTACTGCCGCCACTATGAGGGCTTCGTCCGGGAGCTTCGCATGATGCTCACCTTCCTCGGGTTCCTCTTCGAACCCGAATTTCAAGGAGTCTACCCCGACGAGTTCGCCGGGCCTTGTGACGTCTCCCTCACCGTCCATGGCTCCGGAGAACATCTGCCGCCCTACACCACCGCACTTGGAGGCCCTACTTTCGACGTCGCGTGCCAACGAGTCGCCCTCCAGGCCCTCATGGAGCTGAGGATGATCTACAACGATCGTCTTCAGAACTCATCCTTCCGGCTTGTGCCGAAGCGTACTCCCGGAGCCCACCGTAGCATCTACCTCGGAGTTCACTCCGTGGGTGATCCGGTCATGGCCCGGCAGTCGCGTCTTCTGCAGGCCATGGATGATCTCCACACCGAGGCGGTGCTCGACGCCGACGAGCACCATGAGGCGGTTGCGTTCCTTCGTGAAGAAACGAAGAACCTGATCCAGCAGAACGGCGAGCTGCAGCGCAAGATCATACAGCTGCAGAAGGACATCGTTGAGATGGTTCCTCTTCTTCCAAGGAAGAAGAAGCCCATCCGTGAGCCCCTCCCTCGCCCCAAGAGGATCCCGCCACGACCCTCCCCCGCCAGGCCCTCCACCAGCGCCCCTACACCACGCCCCGGCCTCGTCTCCGACTCCATCATCGAGAATTTTCTCGAGCCCACCATCTCTCTGGAGCCGCGCACTCGTGGTTCCGAGAGCACGGAGACCGCCTCCGGTGGCGAGTAGGCGTTAGGAGACGCGAAAATAAATAAAAAGCATTATTTTGTATGTGGTGCTACCCACAACGAGTGTGTTGTGGGTAGAATAAGAACTTGATTGTAATGAATATTTATACCACTCTATATACTTATGTGCTTGAATCTTATATGGTATTTTTGGTTGTATTATTGTTTCGTCATCTTTTGCTTTATCACTTTGGATATTCAGAAGATGGCCGACCACCAGAACACCGGCTCCAACAACGGGGCAGGAGGAAGCCGAGATGCACCTGAGGGCGTTGTGCCCAACTGGGGTGCAACGGGCCCGCGCCAATCCGGGTCGCCTTCCGCCAACCACCCCACCTTGGCGGAGATGATGGCGAATCAGAACCATCTGATCACCGCCCTCCTCACCCAAATGCAGCACCAACAGGCTCAGTTGGACCGTCTGCAAAACGGGGAGCCCGCCCCTCGCGCACCAGCACCCGCGGCCGCTCCGCAACTCTCCGAGTTCTTGCGCGTGCGCCCGCCCATCTTCTCGAGCACAACCAACCCGATGGAGGCCGGAGATTGGCTTCGCACCATCGAGAAGAAGCTCGACCTCCTCCCCTGCACAGACCGGGAGCGGGTGGCCTTCGCCACTCACCAGCTCCAGGGTCCCGCCGCTGAATGGTGGGACAACTACCGTGCGTCCCAGCTAGAGGGCCACATGGTGACTTGGGCGGAGTTCACCATCGCCTTTCGTGCCGCTCACGTCCCCGCCGGTGTCATCGCGGTGAAGCAGCAGGAGTTCCGCGACCTGCAACAAGGCAACCGGACTGTCATGGAGTACCTCCATGAATTCAACCGCCTCGCCCGCTACGCACCGGAGGAAGTGCGCACCGACGCCCTCCGCCAAGCCAAGTTCCTCAGGGGACTTAAGGATGAGCTGTCCATCCAGCTCGTCGTCGCCGACTTCGCCGACTTCCAGCGGCTAGTCAACAAAGCGCTCATCCAAGAGACTGAGCAGAACAAGCTGGACCTCAAGAAGAGGAAGATGATCGCCTTCAAGCATCAGCAGGCGAACACTCAGAGGCCCCGCTTCGTCCCTCCGCCACCAGCGCCCGCCTACCATCCCCGGCCCGCCTACAGGCCACCTCACGCAGCCGGTGGATCCAACGCCGGGCATCCTCGCCCCGCTCCACCAGCTCCGGCCGCTCAGCCGGCACCGGCCGCCAAGGCCCCGATCTTGAGGGATCGCCAAGGAAGGCCGGTCGTCTGCTTCAACTGCCGCAAGGAAGGGCACTATTCGCACCAGTGTCCTCACCCCAAGCAGAACCAAGGCGCAGCACCCCACCAGGCCGTTCGCGCCCGCGTCAACCACATCAGCGCAGAGGAAGCTCAGGAGGCTCCTGAAGTCGTACTCGGTACGTTTACTATGAATTCCGTACCGGCCGTCATATTATTTGACTCTGGAGCAACCCACTCCTTCGTCTCGGAAGATTTTGCAAAAACAAACCATCTGGACGTGCTCCCTCTACCCATTCCCATGGTGATTGCCACCCCCGGCAATAGGACCTCAGCTCGCTTCTACAGCCCTAAGGTTCAACTTGACATCCAAGGAGTGCTGTTTCGGGCCGAGCCTGTCCTCATCCAATGCACCAGACTCGACCTTATACTAGGTATGAATTGGTTGATGAAGCACAAGGGAGTGATCGACTGTGCCAACAAGTCTGTCACGGTGACCAGTCCTGAAGGCGTAACCGTCACCTTCCGGATGACCAGTCGCAAACCACTCGGAGCATCCCTTCGCTCTATAGCTCTTGAAGAAGTGCCAATAGTCAGGGAGTTTGCAGATGTTTTCCCCGAAGATCTGCCCGGAATGCCTCCCAAGCGGGACATCGAATTCAGAATCGAACTTGTCCCCGGGACCACTCTAATCTCCAAGCGCCCGTACCGAATGGCCGCCAATGAACTAGCCGAAGTCAAGAGCAACATCGAAGACCTAGAGCAGAAAGGTTACATCCGACCGAGTACCTCACCTTGGGGTGCACCGGTTATATTTGCCATGAAGAAGGACAAGACCAAGAGGATGTGCGTGGACTATAGAGCCTTGAACGACGTAACCATCAAGAACAAATACCCATTGCCTCGGATCGACGACCTGTTCGATCAGCTGAAAGGATCCTCGGTGTTTTCCAAGATTGACCTCAGGTCAGGTTATCACCAGTTGAGGATCAGGGAGGAAGATATACCCAAGACTGCCTTCACCTCCCGCTATGGACTCTACGAGTACACTGTGATGTCGTTCGGACTCACGAATGCCCCGGCCTTTTTCATGAACATGATGAACAACGTATTCATGGAGTTCTTGGACAAGTTCATCGTGGTATTCATCGACGATATCCTCGTTTACTCCAAGACCAAGGAAGAACACGAGACTCACCTCCGTCTGACCCTCGGAAAGCTAAGGGAGCAGCAACTGTACGCCAAATACAGCAAGTGCGAATTTTGGTCGTCTGAGGTGAAGTTCCTCGGTCATGTTATATCTGCCGGAGGAATAGCAGTGGACCCAACCACCGTTGAAGCGGTAACCAACTGGCTACAGCCTACGACCGTGACCGAGATCCGGAGTTTCCTCGGATTGGCCGGATACTACCGCCGGTTCATCGAGAATTTTTCCAAGATCGCCAAACCTATGACCAGACTTCTGCAGAAAGAGGTGAAGTTTGATTGGACCCCCGACTGCGAAGAAAGCTTCCAGACCCTCAAGAAGAAGCTAGTATCAGCTCCCATTCTGACTCTACCAGACATCCGGAAAGACTTCCACGTCTACTGTGATGCCTCTCGTCAAGGATTGGGATGCGTCTTAATGCAAGAAGGGAAGGTGATATCCTACGCCTCCCGGCAGCTGAGACCGCATGAGCTGAACTACCCAACCCACGACCTGGAACTAGCAGCCGTGGTTCATGCCTTGAAGATATGGAGACATTACCTTGTGGGAAATCGGTGTGAGGTCTTCACCGACCACAAGAGCCTCAAGTACATATTCACCCAACCAGATCTGAACCTCAGGCAAAGGAGATGGTTGGAACTGATCAAGGATTACGACTTGGGCATCCATTATCATCCGGGCAAAGCGAACGTGGTGGCAGACGCCCTTAGCCGAAAAGGGTACTGCAATGCCATCATGATTCAAGACCAGGCTCCTCTACTTTATAAAGAGATGGAAAGGCTAAACCTAGGGATCACCACTCGAGAGTACCTCGCTGCCTTGGAGTCTCGGCCTGTCTTAATAGACCAGATCCGAGAGAAGCAGAAGGAAGACCCGGACATCCTGGAGATCCAGCAAAACATGAGGAAGGGTAAAGCCCCCGGATTCTCCGAGGATGAACATGGTACCATCTGGTTCGGAAACCGAGTATGCGTACCCAACCTACCTGAGTTGAAGACCAATGTTTTAAATGTCGGGCTAAGGCACTTAGCGGCAGCCTTCAAAATCAGCTATAAAGGCTATAGCCGGCTATAGCGGCGAGCTAAGCCATTTAGCGGTTTTAGAAAAAAACATGACATGCCTTCATTTGAATAGCAATTATGCGATATATGGATGCAATAACATATCAACATGCATGCAAATTCAACATCACTTGTAAAAGACATTGAACAATTGTCTAACAAACTCACAAACATTAAGTTGCAAAATAAAATTGATAAACTATGGAGTATAAAATGATTTACTCATCTCTTAAATCATCTAAAACTGAAACTTATTGCATTGAAATGTCATATAAAGAGTTAAACAATATTATAAAATAACATTTATTCTCTTAGTATTTTTTAGCGGGCTAAACTAGGCCAATATTGTGTTTTTAGCGGGCTAAATAAGGCTATTAGCGGCTAAATTCGTTTAGCGCTAAATAGTGTATTTCTTAGCCCCAGACCTCCCCAGAGGCTATAGCCGGCTAAATAGCCGCTATTAGCCGGCTATTTAAAACATTGTTGAAGACTCTCATCCTTCAAGAAGCCCATGATACATTATACTCCATCCATCCCGGGAGTACAAATATGTACCAAGACCTGAAGGAAAAATATTGGTGGGTCAGCATGAAGAGAGAAATAGCTGAGTATGTGGCCAAGTGCGACACATGCCGGCGAGTCAAGGCAGAGCATCAGAGACCTGCCGGACTGCTTCAACCCCTCAAAGTCCCTGAATGGAAGTGGGAAGAGATAGGAATGGACTTCATCACGGGACTGCCCAGGACCCAAGCTGGTCATGATTCTATCTGGGTGATCGTCGACCGACTCACCAAGGTAGCTCACTTCGTCCCGGTCAAGACAACGTACACCGTCCCCAAGTTGGCTGAGTTGTACATGACCCGGATCGTGTGCCTTCACGGAGTTCCTAAGAAGATTGTATCTGACCGTGGGAGTCAGTTTACCTCCAAGTTTTGGAAGAACCTTCAAGAGGAACTCGGCACCCGGCTGAACTTTAGCACCGCCTATCATCCACAGACCGACGGTCAGACCGAAAGGGTCAACCAGATATTGGAGGATATGCTTAGAGCTTGTGCTCTAGACTTTGGCGGAATGTGGGACAAGAACTTACCTTATGCAGAGTTCTCCTACAACAACAGCTATCAAGCCAGTCTGCAAATGTCCCCGTTCGAAGCACTCTATGGGCGTAAGTGCAGAACGCCGTTGCTCTGGGATCAAACCGGAGAATCGCAACTGTTTGGGACTGACTTATTGAGAGAAGCTGAAGAGAAAGTTAAGATCATAAGAGACCGATTGAAGACAGCCCAATCCAGGCAAAAGAGCTATGCCGACAACCGCCGAAGAGACCTAGCCTTCGAGGAGGGCGATTATGTCTACCTCCGAGTCACGCCCCTCCGTGGCACTCAAAGGTTCAACATGAAAGGCAAACTAGCACCCCGCTACGTCGGACCTTTCCAGATCCTCCGACGACAAGGAGAAGTGGCATATCAACTGGAACTGCCTCCATCCTTGGCAGGAGTTCACGATGTGTTCCATGTCTCTCAGCTGAAGAAGTGCCTTCATGTACCCACCGAGCAAGCCGACCTTCAGCAGCTCAATGTCCAAGAAGACTTGACCTACATAGAGAGACCCGTCAGGATCTTGGAAACCAAGGAGAGAGTAACCAGAAGTCGCGTCGTCCGCTTCTGCAAAGTCCAATGGAACAACCATCCCGCCGAAGAAGCCACTTGGGAAAAAGAAGACGAGCTGAAAGCCCAATACTCCGAGCTATTCGAGTAACGTTCCAATCTCGAGGACGAGATTCTTGTAAGGGGGATAGGTTTGTGACACCCCAAATTTTCAAACCAATAAAAATATTATTAAATTCAATTTCTGGGAATTATTATTTCAGAAAATACTTTTAAATCCCTTTTATACCCTTTTGAACTACAACATAGAGTAGATGACCAAATTAGGAGGTGAAACTTTTTGTATGTGATCCTAAGACCAAAATATAATTTTGAGAATTTTTATAAATTTTTACCAGCCTTGGAAGTAGCCCTAATATTTTAATCTATTTTCTGGAATTATTTTTATTCAGAAAAGTATTAGAACAGTAATGGGCTCCTCCCCTCCCTTCTCTCTCTCCCGGCCGGCCCAGCCCGTTACCGCGCTCGCCTCTGGCTGTCAAACGGACCCCACCTGTCGGCGCCGAAACCTTCCCCTCGCGCGCGCACCCGACACCACGGCCCCACCCGTCAGCCTTCCCGTTCGCTCGCTCGCGCCCACTGGCCCGTGGACCCCGCCTGTCAGACTCGTCGTCTACCTCCCGCCATCGCCCCCAAATCCCGCCGGCCGACGACCCCGCCTCGGATCTGCCTCGCTGGCCCCTCCCGCATTAAATTGGCGCCATTAACAGCCCCCCCGCGCTCGGCCGACTGTTTCCCCGCTTTAACCCTCGCGTTTACGCCACGGGATCGCCGCTACGCGTGCATGGCCGAGCCATCGCCGGCGAGTAAAGGCCACTCGCAATTCGCCTTTTAGCGCACACCCTCTAATTCACCTCCGGCCACCGCTCGCCGTCGCACCGGACCACCTCCGCCCGTGCCTCCGCCACCAACATGACCGCGAGAACGACCCCGACCTCGGCCACCCCTCCGCCGACGTCGAACCCCGCCGGAACACCATCGCCGACGAGGAGCCCGAACCACTCCGCCGTCTACCCTCGTCGCCGGCCTCGCTCCGTCGACCCCTCGCCCCGCCTAAGGTACCATCGTGACCGCCTTGGCCTCCTCTTTCCGTTTTCGCATAGAGCTAGGGCCTAGCCCCCTCGTAGGCGCCATCGCCACCGCACCCGAGCCCCGCCGTCGCCGGAGACGAAGGGGGGTACAACCCCCTTAGCGCGTGTCGTGCCGGATTCAATCCTGGCCGCACGATCGCAATCGGACGACGCGCGTGAGTCCACGTACGCGATCTAATCCGCACCGCCGGATCTGGTCAAAGCGTTACGTTTTAATCTCGCGCGTTGATTTCCATTTAACCCGACGCGCGATCTCGTGCGTCCACGTGGTACCCCTTCGCGCGTTTTAATCCTGATCGTCCGTTGTCACTTAACCCTCCCGCCTCGCGCCTGGCCACCGGATCCAGATCCGACGGTCCAGATCGAGCCGGCGCACGCGCACAGTGCGCGGGTTCACCGTGGACCTGGCTCACCGTGGACCCGAGGGGTTTAAAATTTGAAAATAAATTGCAGAAATGCTTTTAAACTTGTAAAATTCATATCTAATGCATTTGAACTCTAAAAATTACCATTCTAATTTCAGAAAATTCATAAAATTATTCTCTACATGTTTATGCAATAAAAACAGTAGGTTTACTTTGACATTTTCATGTTTATTTAAATAAGTATTCAAATACCCTTAGGATTAAAATGCAAATTTAAATATTTAAACTCCAGGAAATTTATATATTTGTTCCTTTCTGTTTAATCACTAGAACCACAGAGTTTTCTCTGAATCATTCATATTAAATTGATTAGAAAACTTAATGTAGTATTATTCACACTTAAAAACCCTTTTATGAAAAACCATAATTCATTTTGATTCATTTTAAATTAATTGTGAAATAAATTTCAGAACCTTAACAACTGATTTTCTTTAAAATCAAACCAACTAAAACCCACATGCTTGTTGTGTGATTTTACATTGTTTATATCAAATGTTGTATTTATTCTACTTTATTATTATTGAAAAGACTACGACACTGTCGAGGAGCCGGAATACTTCCCGGAAGTCCCTCCCTCGCCTTTCGCTGATCAAGGCAAGTCACCAAACAATTCTTTTGAACATATTGAACCCATGTCTGAATTGACTATTGCTAAAACACATAGGTTATGTATATGCATTAGTCAAATGAACCCTTACATTATATTTATTTAGGATCCCCCGACCTTGATGTGCAACCCAAGCCATGCTATCTCGCCTAACCTCCTTGTCACCATATGATCAATGATATTAGCTAGTGTCCAATGTATTGGCACGGCCGCTATAGGATAAAAATGAGTCGTAGCAAAATGGTTCTATTATATGATCCCCGTTGCTTCTTATCCTTGGAAATTCTGTTGGTGATGAGTCATGGTTGTGAGTGTATGCATGGTGGGTTCCGGGTGCAAGCTAGGGCATTGGTCAGTCGCACCCGGGGCACTATAAGGACCGGTCTGAGGGATCCGTTGCAATACACTTACGTACTAACCACAAGTCTAGTGGGTAAGTCCTAACTAAGGTATGGGTTGTTCCAAACCGAGGCCACCATTTGGAGATGGGTCAAGTTGCACCTGCGGGTGACTTGTACCAATGTGGCGCAAAAGGGGGTGCGATGTTAGCCGGGATGCGGCCCGGCGCGCCGGCGAAACCTAGAGCGGGTGGTTATCGCTTGGAACATCTCATATTGAGGTTTTGGCACGAGTTCCCGTGAAATGGGTCATCTCGTTGAGATGAGTGCGTGCCTTGTGGGTACAGTAGTACATCTCTGATCAGAGTCTTAAATCTTTTCGAAAAGCCGAGCCCACGGTCAAGGGCGGGTTGCGTGACATCCCCCAGTTAGTTTACTTTGAATATGTATGTGCATGATGGATTGACATGTAAGGACTGTTGTGCGAGGAGGTAAAACGTACTCCTCGAGTTAGTCGATGTTGATGATGTTCATGTTTACTTTACGCATGATTAAAATATGATTACACTAAATGCCATAACTGCAACTGCTTTATTTCCGCATTGTTAGCCTTTACCCTTCCTTGTTTATTATCCTGCATTATTATTTGCATTTGCGGTGGCTTGTTGAGTACTTTTTGTACTCATACCCGTTGGACCCTACAGAGGATGCTTATCTTGAAGACGGTCTGGAGTAGTGACCCAGTCGAGAAGAAAGATCCTGAAGAAGACGTTCGTCATGCCGCTGTTTATTTATCTTATTACCGTTTTTATTAAAACAATGTTGTAATAAATATGGTCTGCGTACCATGGATCTTATCGTATGTACGTTGTCGCATGATGAACCTCTTGTATTATTGTTTTTCTATGGAAATTCAATAATGTCTCGATTTTGTTAAATCGGGGCGCTACAGAAGCAATGCTTCGAATTTTTCTCAATAAGATGGGGCGGGAATTTGCTTTGAAGGCGAAGCAGGGCTTCGAACTTCAAGGCGAAGCTGGGCTTCGAATGTATATCAAGTGATCGCGACATTGTACATCGAAGTAGTACTTCGGATGGTAGACATACCTCACAAAGTAGTTGAAGGATGTCCTCGTAGCCCTTGGGGCTTCGGCGACCTCCGACATGTGTAGCGGAGCCCCTTGCTGGAGGGTGGGCTCCGGTATGTGAAGGATGGAGGAAGGCGAGGGTGGCCTTCGAACTGCACCCGAAGCCCCTTGCTGGAGGGTGGGCTCCGGTATGTGAATGATGGAGGAAGGCGAAGATGGCCTTCGAGCGGCACCCGAAGCCCCTTGCTGGAGGGCGCGCGAAGTAAGAAAGCTTCGAAGCTCCCCCCTAAGGCATACTTCGAGTTGCAGACAGTGGTAGAGAACTTAGCTTCTAGTACTAAGTTCCCCACGGATGGCGCCAACTGTTGGAACAATTACGTTAGTTCCAGCAGGTTTTTATGTGGTGGAGTGTGATGTGGAGAATGAACCTCGAAGGGTTCTATCAGAGGGAGAAGAAGGTTTATACTGGTTCGGGCCTCTCCTGGGAGATAATAACCCTACGTCCAGTTGTGGTGGATTTGGCATGGTATGCCCCAGTATGGAGCAATAATTCCAGGGTCTCTTGGCCCCCTGGAGCCTGTCCCCCGTTACAAGGGCTTGGCCCTGCTTTTATAGGCACGCAGGCCAAAGGAAAAGACCGGGATGCCCCCTATGAGTCCTGAGCTCACAGGGGCAGAGAGGGGAAAAGGAGCTTGCTATGGTACAAAGGTACTTTACAGCTTTACAACTTTACAGACGTGTCAGGGTGCGCCAGGCTTTTGATCAGCTAAACGACATACTAGGGGCGGAGGGGCCCCTGGTATGGTCTGTACTTATATATTTCTTGAGCTTCGAAGTAGGGGCCGGAGCCTTTCTGGCAGAGGCTGCGAAGAGGGCTTCGAAGTGCACCCCGAAGGGGGCTTCGAAGCATGCTCCGAACAAGGCTCCGAACAAGGCTCCGAACTGGGGTCTCAGAGCCTTGACCTTGAGCTAGCCTCCGAAGTGGGGGCCTCTGTACCGGGCCCTCGAACTGGGGGCCCCCGGAGTGGGCTTCGGCATCCTGCGCCCGGAGGGTGGCCTCCGGCGTCCTGCGCCCGGAGGGTGGGCCCCGAACTGGGGGGCTCCGAGCCGGACCCCCCGAACTGGGGGCTCCGAAGCTGCAGGCTCCGAAGGGCACCTTGGGACATGAAAACAAAAGGGAGGAAATAGGCTTCGACAGCGTTGGGCTCTGGGCCGGAGGCTGTCGGAGGCTGACGTCATTTGGCCCTTGTTTAAGAGAAACATATTCCCCCAACAGTACACGGGCAAAATTATTCTAAGGGCATGTTTAGATCCAAGGAGCTAAAACATAATAACTAAAGAAGGCGCTAAAATTTTAGTCACCCTCTGTTTAGATCCAAGGGCTAAAGCATTTATTGCTGTGTACAATGACTGAAATACCCTCAGCAACACAATTCATGGCAAATCATCAAACCAGATACAACAACAAATATCATCAACAAAATATCAAAGTACAGAACAACAACAAACTGCTCATTGTACGGTCTATGGACTTCGTACAATAGTTGATACAACCACAATAGTTGATACCAACAACAAACTATTGTACTGATTCATCAACTATTGCCTAGTACTCAATCCATCAGCTATCGAATCCCTAAACTGATTCATAGTTCGGTCTTCGTCCCCGTGACGGTTACTAGTTTAATTCGCTTGCGAAGACGGTGCCCGGTGCTGTATCCGACGGTGGTGGCGGTTGGGGAAGACCTTCGGTGCTGAATCTGGCGGCGACGGATTGGGATGCGATTCGGGGGCATCAGTGGTGGATCCGGCAGTGGGGAGGAAGCCTCCGCAGAGGAACCGATGGCGGTGTGCGAGGCAGGTCGGTGGGGGTGGCGGCGGTGGATGGGGATGCGATTCGGGGGCGTCGATGCTGGATCCGGCGACGGGGAGGAAGCCTCCGCAGAGGAACCGACGGCGGTGTGCGAGGCGTGTTGGTGGGCGTGGCGGCGGCGGTGTGCGAGGCATCGGTGGGGGTGGCAGCGGCGACGACGAGGGCGAGGGCTAGGAGTTCTTGCGGTCGAGCGGGCAGAAGAGGTGCTAGACGCACACGGCCGAGGGGGGTATGGGTGGAAAGGGGACATTTTAGCTCCTCCTTGGGAGCTAATGGGCTAAAAAAATTTAGCTTTTTTTAGCTTTGGTGTTTGAATTTTTAGTTCTTAAAGAGGCTAAAATTTAGTCCCTTTTACTTTAGCCCTTGATCCAACACCCCCTAAGCATCATAGTCTTAAACCTCTGCTTGGAACTATTAAATACACAGGTCCTAACTCCTAACAAATATTAGCACACATGTGATTCATTTTTAGAAGACATCGTTAGCTGTGTTTCAGTGCAGTATTCAAGTAAAGAACATTATTCAAGATTTAATTTTTGTTATGAAATCTGCAACCAGCGGCTTACTTTCCTGCAAAATATAATTATATATATGCCCTCCAGTTTGAGCGTCTTTGGAATTTGACCTGGATCGCTACCGAAGTTTTTTTTTTTTTGAAAAGCCCCATCTTCGGGTTCTACCATTTGTAGCGATCAATATAGTTTTCATGAAGCCCTTCCATGAATTGCTATTAATGTTTGAGGTCCTGATTTTCTGCAAAACAATCCTTTCTTTGGGTGTGATTGTGTGAAGGTTTTCCCTAGATCGGCGCAGGGTTCGCCGCCGCCGTGACTGAAGCCAGCAACCGCCGAGGTGGTTGCCGGCGGCGGAGACCGATGGCCTCCACCGCCGACGCCCCATTCGCCGGCGGCGCGTGGGAGTGGCGCACAGCGCTGCTCACCCTCCGCGATGAGTCGGTGGCCTCGCCCTCCCCTCCGGCCCTCCTCGCGCTCCTACGCCGCGTCCTCCTCCCCCCTGCTTACCCCTCCCTCGCCGCATCCGCCACTGCGCTGTCCCCTCACGAGGTGCCCTTACGGTCCCGCTCGTTGGCTCTGCTTGCTCTGGTTCGGTACGTCTCGCCCTCACTCGCTGTGGGCTTTGTCATGTGCAGGTGGGTTCGGATGTGGCGTTCCTCGCGGAGACAGCCGCGGGGGTATCCTCCTGTGCCAGAGCCGGCGACGTGCTGCGCGGTGTTTGCCACCTGGTAATGGTTGTGCTCCCATTCTGTCCAGATCCTGCTGGATGCGAGGAAGATTTGCTTTTGTATGTGGAGTTAGAGTGTGTGCAGATCATTCTGCTGGGAGAGGATTAGCACAAAACGTTTAACATTTTCAGTTCTCGCTGCTCTGGTCCTAATTTTTAGCAAGAGATTGTGCTGCGATCTGGAATTCTAATATTTTTTTGATCAATGTGACTGACAAATTAAAACTGTCAGATTCAGTTTTTGTTCGTTTATGACAATTTGTTTTCTGAAACCTTATGTTCATTTCCGGTGAAAATCTACTAATGCAGATTCATGATATCATGTGCAAAACAAATATGGAGATTGATTCATCTTGTTTACTGGCAATGTTGAAGTTTCTTGATGTGCTTATGCAATGCTCGTTGGAGGGTCCATGTGGTAAGGGCCTCTCTGTTAGGACAACTGTATTGGATACGGTATCTGAATGTTTACAAATCCTCAGGTGAGCTAAGATTATCATAAAGTTCTTAACAATCTCCTTCCTCTGCTTGTTTCCTTTGTGCTAAGTACTAACAACCTAGTCGATTGACAATTTAAGTGTGTTTTCATAGTTTGGTTAAATTTCATTGTTTGATAAGCATTTATAATTCTTATTTGCTTGCCTCAAGAGAAAGGCTTATACATTTATTTAGATCACATCCTCCTGGCCCAATAGACATTTAGTGAAGGATCCAATAAAATTATCATTTTGTTCTGTAGAACTGTATTAGACCAATCGTTTAGTTAGAGTTCAGTTTTTAGATCCCCTTCGGTACTTTGATATTGGCAATTACTCGCCTATACTGCTGCGGATAAGTGAATTGCTGCCTGCACTGTGAGTTTTAACAATTTCCGATGTAAGTTTTCAATAAAGAGAAAATGAACACCATTTACCACCATTCAATTATTCACTTGTGTTAAATGTAGGAAATTAGTGGAAGATAAATTCTGATGTAAGCATTCTTACAACCTTCCATGAGACCATGAGCATATGATAACATTTTTGTCTATCAAACAATATAATTAAGAATATAATTATTACACATTTTCAAAACATTGAAGATATAGGCGGCAAACCACACTAAATTTATAGTATACGGAAGAAAATTGCCATAATTAAAAGTAAATGTAGAATCCGTATAAGCTCTGAAGCTCATCATTTCGAAGGTACAGGTGGTGGCCTGGTGGGTTGCCATATTAGGAGTATAGATGGAGATCATCTAACATCTATGAAAATATGTGGTTGCAGTACATTTTTTTTTCAAAATCTAGATATTATTTTGTATTATTTCTTGCAAAAGACTATCTTTATCTTTACTGCATGAGTTTGCAATTTAATAAATTGATGTGACACACTGACACATCCACTCTAGCACCATTCAGGAATTCACCACTACTAGTTTATATGTCGCAACACATGTGCAATCTTTACAATGCTCATCATTGTAGCCTTCTGTTCTCAATGGTCAGGTTTTTCAGCAAAGATTTTGGTGGAACTATTTCTTTACCTGAGAATGCACATTTGCTCCGAGCACTTCTATCAATTATATCATGCTTGCAATCTGAGCTGAACCTGTCAGATAAGCCTAATGGCGCTGGTTTTTCTCCCCACACATCTGGATCAATAAACAATAAAAATTCAAATATCTGGGATATGGAAATCTCTGCGTTTTCCATGGTCGAAGATACACTATCTAAGACTGCATCAAGCTTGTCAGAAGATTTGTGGCAGTCGGTTGTTGAGGTTAGTAGTCTGTTCTTCACTCTGATTGGTCTTGTCACATAAATCATGAAGTGACATCCATAGTGAATAATGCAGAAAAGAAATTAGCAGCAGTTTAGTATCTGAAATGCAAACAGCATCTAGGTTTTCGGTGTTAGTGTGTCATTCATTTTCTCGGTTAGCCCAATCTCCTCTTCTGCACTTTGTAGGTCCTTAGGAAAGTGATGGATTTTGTGACAGCAAGGAACCTTATTATAGAGAGTAGCATCATGTCAAGGTTAGTACTAACTTCAGTTTTGTCTTTTGCTTTAGTGAAATGAATAAATGCTAACATCAAGATAAACTTTATCAATGTTCAGATTTTATACCTCCTTTCTTCGTTGCCTGCATTCTGTTCTTTCAGACCCCAAAGGTCCACTTTCAGCACATGTAAGTATGAAAATGAATGTGTATTTTTATTTCATTATAGTAAACATGGTAGGTGTCCCTAATGGTTTTAACATTGTGCAAAACTTTAAGGTACCAGGGTTTGTGGCAAACTTGCAAATATTTTTCATGTATGGGCTAAGCTCATCTTCACCACCTGCAATAATTCCAATGGAAAATAAAACGGACTCAAAATCTAGAACTGGGCGGTATAGACCACCTCATTTGCGTGAAAGGAGCGGAAAGGGGAATGATTCATTTGATGGTCGAAGTTCAGATAGTGAATCCTCTCGATATGATTTAAGCTCATCAGATTCAGATATGAGTGATAGTGATGGATTTGCAAAAAATGGAGATCGTTTCCGGAGTTCAAAGGCTAGATTAGCTGCCATCCTTTGCATACAGGTATGTTACACATGTAGTTATGTTTTTCAATTGCATTTTCCATTTTTATCATCATACATCTGTTTGGGTCAACTTCTGTTTTCTGAATGCATCTGCACAACCTATATTGCATTTCACAATGACTTATCATGAGATAGTGTTGGACTATGGATAAAAGCCCCCACCCCTCTCACTATAACGCCTAGGTTTTATGGTTGGGTTGGCTAGGTGGGGTGAGCCTAACATGGTATCAGAGCCAAGGTCCTGGGTTCGAATCCCCCTGGCCACGCATTTCCGCATTTCCGCTGCGTGATTTCCCTTGCGCCTATCTAGTGTGCTGAGACCTGTTGCGGGCTACGCCGGGCCTCTAGAACCTACTGCGGGCTACGCCGGGCTCGCACGCCGTAGGGGGAATGTTGGACTATGGATAAAAGCCCCCACCCCTCCCACTATAACGCCTAGGTTTTATGGTTGGGTTGGCTAGGTGGGGTGAGCCTAACAGATAGATCTCTTTCATGGTTAATATGTAGAACTGTTCCTTTTCTTCTTAGAATGGTGGATGGATGAGGGTTTGAGAGGGCACACCTTAATACATAGCTGCTAGTTTTGGAAGCAAATAACAGACCAACAACTCAATAAGATTAGCTGGGGTGATTTCTGACATGTCACAACTCACATGTGCAAATTTGAAGAATTTATGCTATGGTCGCTCAAGTTTCCAAATTGAAGAAAATGTTTGAACACTAAAGATTTGTAATCTGCATTCACCATATTCTAAAGAGGATATTTGAGTCCCTGTAATTCTTAGGACTAACTGTGATTTTGTTGTTGAAAGTTTGTCTATTTAATAGCCATTCATGAGTCTCATCAGATATCTAATGCTCAAAGACAGCTTCGAATTATTTCTTTGTGCTCAATTATTCAAGCAACTATCTCATGCTCATGTTCTGATTCCTTTTAAGGATATTTGTCGTGCTGACCCAAAGTTACTTACTTCACTATGGCCATTACTTTTGCCTGAGAATGATGTTCTCCAACAAAGGTAAGCTCTTCCATGTCCATTATGTGTTATATTTCTCATGCCTTGCTATCATCTAATGATTTGTTTTGTTTGTTGGGACAGAAAATATAAAGCAACTTTGATGACATGCTTGATTTTCGATCCTATAATAAAGGTGCAAATCTATGATTATCTACATTTATGTTCGCTTTGAAATTTCTCAACTGTAGGATGTCATCCTATATCCTAATTTTAGTTATAATTTTACATAATCGTTTTTGTAGTGTTTGTATTTACTGGTTATTCTATCCTCAACGATGTGTGCCTATCCATTGCATTCCAGCTTGTGTTTTTAGCTATGTGACTGAGGGTGTTCAGTAACTTCAGTTATCTCGACTCTTGACACTATTCTTAGTTGAACCTCTATTAAATGTCTGCTAAAAAAGGACCTAGACCATTGAGAAGAAAAAACAAATGTATTGAATGTTGTTCTTGCTTTATCTGTGCAACCTCTTTATGGTCCCATACTCCCATCAAATTAATGCTTTTATATTTTGCAATTCTTTTGTATCTAATTTGCATGGCTAACTATGTACAGGTCCGTGTCGAGGCAGCATCAACCATTGCTGCCATGCTGGAAGGACATGCCTTAGTTTTGACACAAGTTGCCGAGTACAAGGAGTCATCCAGACGTGGATCTTTTACTACATTATCTTGCTCACTTGGTCAAATTCTTATGCAGCTGCATACAGGTAGGAGTTGGTGACTTCTCAATTTTCATCAGACCAATATCTGGACGCTTTCTTTGACAAAGGGAATCCATAGCTGATGACTTCTATCCCAAAGGTTCAGCACCAATAGAAGAAGAATTATCCACACCTGTTTTATGCTACATGACTGCTTAGCAGAGTCACAAGGCACAAGCAATAAAAGCAGCTCACTCATCTAGGCACATAAAGCAAGCAAACACACATGCCTGTATGAGTATAAGGACAGAAAACAACAATAAAATGGTACATTAGAACTTGTTAATGCCCATTCTTGGTACATCATAAGTTCCATTATTCATCTTCTGGACAGCTATGACAAATCCCTTCTGGGTCTTGGAGGGACCTTCATGTTCCAGTCAGTGAGCAGTGGCCTGCCTTCATGCCATATAATTTTTTTCTGCTGTCAAACATCACTCCACAACAGCACCACAATAACTTATTTAACTTCAGCCGTAGCCCCGTGTCTTCATTAAAAGATTGACACCCTTCTTTTTTAGTGTAAATCCTTAGCATCAGCAACAAGCCAACAACTGAGGCCCTTCCATTTCTCCATTAATGGCTCTTAGCCATTTTCCATTTGCCTTCCATTCACTAGATGTCTGGAACCTTCTGCTATCTGTAAATAGATATATTAGTTGTATGTGACATTTTTCATTTTCTGATTGGCAGGAATGCTTTACTTGATACAACGTGAAACTCAAAGTACTTTGCTTGCCGTATTGTTCAAAGTTCTCACCGTTTTGATATCTGTTACACCGTATGATCTAGATCCCCACCCCTCTGTATCTCTTTAATATACTTGATTTTCCATTTGATTGATAGTATGTTAAATAAACAGGTATGCTCGTATGCCAAAGGAGTTGTTGCCAACTGTCATCACAGATATGTGCAGGATATTGTTGGACAGGCACTCGAATAAGAAGAATAAGAATGAGCACTATGCTATGCTGGTTAGCTTTTTAATATCAATTCCTATATTCAGAAACCAATGGTCACATGTCAATACCTTACACGATTATGGAACAGGTTAATGTTCTAAATTGTTTGGAGGCAGCAGTCTCAAAAGTGCCATCTTCTTCAGATGTATTTGAAGTTCTTATTCAAGATGGCTGTGCAGGTTTGACCTCATTATAATTCCAAATTTACAATTTATGTAATATCCTGTGTTTATACGTTATACTGTCTTAGTTTTTTGAATTTCTTATTGGATGCATACTGCTAAAGTAGGTTATTGTCGTTTGGAAGACCTATGAGTTCATATGAAAATTGGGTTTGAGAAAAATACTGAGCTTTACATTTTTGTACCAATGCGAGCTTCTCAGGACCATCACATGCTCAGCAAGAGTCAAGTGTGGTAGCTGTTCTTCTTCATTGCATAGAACAGGAAATGCATTTCAGTGTGAGATGTAGAGCTCTCCAGGTATGTCATTGTTCTGTTGTGCTCCATACCTGTTTTGGAAACTTGACATATTATGTGATTACGGTAGTTAATGTTGTTTCCTCTTTCTCCTTACAATTTTCCGATGTTGTAATCTTGTAACCAATATGACAAATCTGTTATCACTTGCCTTACTTTTAGGTTGTAATTTATAACTGTATATTGGATATATTACTCATGTTTCTAACAAGCTATGAGGAAGGATAAGCTTCCTAGTCTGATCTATATCTCAGTGATGCTGTTCTCCTTGATATTCCAAGTTTTTGCAATGTAAATGGTGTTATTTCATTCAGCAAGACCATTTGCATTGACAGAAAATAGAAGTATGGAAAATGAACAAGAAAAATGTGGTCCACCTAATGCAATATCACATCTATATACTTTATCATACTTGCATGCATGTTTTGTGTGTGTTCATTTCCAAAGGAATAAGTTGCTTGGCAGTTGGCACTCTCATTAAAGGTCATTGTTTATTGAATGGTCTTGCAATCACTCCATAAGTTGACATTGTTATGGTGCAATTAATGTTCAGTACCATAGCAAACAAATACATATTGGAAATACTTTCACAAAAGTTTTGTGTTAAAAGATGTCATTGTGGATAGCCAAAATTCTGCAAAATGCTATCAACCTGACGTTCTCTCCAAATATGCTGGCAGAGCCCTTTTTGGAGATAGAACTAATAGAAGAATCTATAAAGACCAACACTAGCTTTCTTCTCTTCTGTTTGTACCCACGTCAAGCATGGTCTATTCAGTTATATAGTGATTAGATATCCTAATGAGCTTCTGATTTAAACTGAGTATCATGACATGCGTGGTAACCTTAATAAACAGAAATATAAAGAAAAGAACAGAAAGAATGGGGGCCAAAATGGACATCTCACATCCTTGGGAATTGGGATGGAAAGTCAAGGCAATGGCATTTTGCAACTCAATTCTCTTTATGGTGACATTTAGCAGCTTAGGTTGTTTGCGATGATATTTTCCAACATTGCAATCTTTGTGATGGTACTAAGCCAATTTACTCTTTATATGTGTTATTGTGTTCAGGTGTTGAGGTCAATGGTTCATAATTACCCAAACTGTGCAGACATCATTTGGGCAAAAGTTCAAAACATTGTTCTTGATTTATTGCAAATGCAAAGCTTAGAAAACCAAATATGTGACACTAACTTTGGGTCTTCAAAAGAAGAATTATCAATTAAGGGAAGATGTCTTGTGGCTGGCATCAAGGTAATGTTTACTTTAAATATTCAGAAAACTTATGGATGGCGTATGAATATGCGTGCTATTGTTAAATAGCTTGTTATTCTATGTCATTCACATTTGGAATCTGTTTTTATTTGTGAAGTTAACCTTTCTCATTGAAGGAATCTGTGTAAATTTGTGATACTGAGTCACTTCCAACCTTGCATCCATCTGTTTCTTTTTCCTGCATAGACTTACTAGAATTGCTATAGCTATCAATGTTTGAATTTCACTGCTAATAGTATCATTAGAGTATATGAGATAAAACATATGAAGTTGGATATATATGTGACCTTTTCTCCCAACTTAATATGCACAATGTTTTATTTGCATTATCCTTCACTTAATACTGATTTGATATATTGGGCCTGAATATAGGCTCAAACATTTTGCATTTAGTTATGACAATTTTTTGTCATGTGAAGTATTCATTCAATCATTTATTAATGCCTCTATCCAAATTGTGGCTCCATTTGTCAGGTAATAGATGAGTGTCTGCGTGTTTCATCTGGATTCAAGGGAGCAGATGACCTCAAAGAATGTAGATTGCAAGATATTCAGCAAATTTCTGATTGTACCATAAACAAAACCATCAAATCTGCACCTCACTTTGAGACTGATGTTCCTGGACCATCGCAAAAGCTTACTTTGGACATAACACTTGGAACCAACCGTTGGATTGAGGTGATGGAAGCACATCTTCCTCAAGGATTATCACATGCCTCTGCTATGGTAATTTACTGTAGTTCAATTTGTGCATTTATTTTGATATTATTCCTATCATCTCCAAAATGAACACCGGTTACACTTCATTATATTGAAACAGATGGGCAATAAAGTGCCTGCCAGTTAATGAAAACAGTCAACCAATCTATACTTGAATCAGTGCCACTACTTTTTATTCTTAACATTTTGCATTATCTTCTGTAAAGTGTGTGGTTAAGTTATGACCATATATGACTGCATTATGTGCAGAGCCAAATAAAATTGATTTGTTTTTCTTTTTTACATTTTCCAGTAATTGAACAGAATTTGTGTAAATGTTTTTGCGTATAGCTGAAATTATTTCAATTTCTAGGTCAGGACAGCATCGCTTACATGTTTCGCAGGCATGACTTCTGATGTTTTCTTCTCCCTGCCAGAAAGCAAGAGAAATTATATGACTTCCTCATCAGTAAGTCTATGTCTTCTTTGTGTGTTTCACTGTTTCATCACATTTTCCTGGCCTGCTCAGAATGTCATTTTAGTATTGTTCTTTTGAAGGTTCATGCAGCATTGAGTGATGCAGTTCCTACTGTCAGGTCTGCTGCTTGTAGAGCCATTGGTATTGTTGCATGTTTCCCCAGAATATTGTCAAGGTAATTTTCCAAACCATGGTTGCACTACAGCCTCAAATGCTGAACTCAAGGATTTGAAATTTTGAATGAAGATAGTCAATAGTGTGTAACACACATTTCCTCCTACAGTCCAAGTCTACCTGGCGAGTTTATAGATGCCATTGAGTTTAACACACGAAATTCACCAACTCCAGTATGTGATCTCTCTCAGACACATGAGTGCACATATCCATTCTTCTCATATGTACTAAAGGTTTTCATGCATTCTATACATGACACAATATCAATATGTTACTAAGAACATAACTTACTAGGTTCGCGTCACTGCGTCATGGGCGTTGGCAAATCTTTGTTCTTCTATTCGTTTTAGAGCATTAGAACTACATGGCAATCCTTCTGCAGGTACATGTTTCATGATCATGGTTACAGACTTTCAGAATCTTATTCCAACATATTATGCTTATCTGTCCACTACTTTTTTTTTTCAAGTGTAGGTGTACTAGATAAATCAGCCATATCGTTGCTGGTTGAAATTGCTTTACGCCTTGCTAAAGATGGTGAAAAGGTAAGGTCTTCTGAATCGACTGATATACTTTCGTTTCAGTTTGTTCACTGTCTTGCATATGTATTTTAGCTATGAAGAGTGAAGGGAAAGGGATGCTTGGAGACTGCATTTAATTGTAAAAGAAAAGAAATGGAAGCTTCTTCTATGTATGTAAAATTGCTAACTGATATTTTCTTCTTTTATTCACATCCAGGTAAAATCAAATGCTGTTAGAGCTCTTGGATACCTTTTAAGATTTATCAGATTCAATAATCATTCTGGCACAGTTGATGACCCAAGGTGACTTTCTTTTCTGTGTGCATCAGTTACTATTTCACTTGGTTACATCAGTTAACAATTTTCTGGATTTCCATGGCAGCATTTCAGTCCTCTATGGAGATCCTGTCTGGCTTGAAAAGATGGTACATGCTTTGATGTCCTGTGTGACAACAGGAAATGTGAAGGTAGTACAAGAAATGGTTGCCCTTACAGAATTGAAAATTCACCTGCTGAATGCCTTCAGTATCCTTTCTTAGCTAAATGCATGTTCTCCTTGCTTTCTCCTTATGAAGAACACCTCATTGGCTCATTTAATAGATAAGTTCAAGGATTTGACACTAATATCACTTTGTTTTTCCGTTCATAAATTAAGATAACAATATGAACATCGTCAATTAGTGATGAAAATATTTATTTGATATATGTGCTGAACTGCTAATTGAACTGATTGTTGAATGTGAATATTCTTGAGAAATAACAATTCCACATGACATGTATTTTCCTTTTGTTCAGGTTCAATGGAATGTTTGCCATGCTCTTAGCAACTTATTCATGAACAACACCTTTAGACTTCCAGGCATGCCTTGGTATGTATAAATAACACATCAAATAACCTTGTTCTTCAAACAACTTGTGCTGAATATTTTTCTCAAATGTCCTTTGAAAGTTTCATGCATTCTGGACTTTCCCTTGTACAAGCATTACATGCTTTCTTCATCTTTTGGATGCATTTTGAGTAAGAACATATATAATCATATGCTTTCTGAAGATGAAAGACAGCGCAAAAAAACTGTTACATCATACATCCCAAATATAATGACATCCTTCACCTGATGGCCACCTCGCCTACATATTCTATTCTTCGTCTATTTGCTCTAGATCTTTAAAGCATTGGATGTAAATAATCAGAGATCATTATCTGTCATCATTAACATAAGTATTTAGACTAGAGATTATTATGTCATTATCAACATATTTAACTCCCAAATGGCATATGATAAAAGCCCTTATGCCTAGTTTAATGTCCCTACTCCGGTACTCCCTATGCCCAAGTGGTGTGTCATGACAGCAGCATCATGGGGGCAGCTGCCACAAGGTCAGGGAAACGAAGGAGAAGCTAAAAACTCTTGTTTGTTTCTTTCTTAATGGAAAGAAACATAATAATGTCCTTACACACACACACATATATGTGAAATTTGTATATACACACACACACACACACACACACATATAGGTATAATATGTATATATGGGATGACTTGACCTTATCTCTAAAACATAAAGCAGCCAACCAACTGTTTCAGTACAGCGTGGGTACTGTTCATGTGCACGTGACATGATAATAGTACCTAAGGTTTTATGTTGTAATACATTGTTTGCACCTTTAGACTGCCATGCATTGTAATTTTGAGTATGATGAATAGCATGCTGTAAGAATCCTATGATGACAGCACTTATGATATTTTATGATCTTGTATTTTGATTTGGCATTCCCTTCTAACATGTTCCCATGATAATATCATTTCATGAAGCAGTCCAACAAAATGTGTTTGTGGTTCTCATTTTTAGGTATTCTTTGTAACAGGGCACCAAGTGTTTATAGCATACTTCTACTACTACTCCGTGACTCGAACAATTACAAGATAAAGATGCATGCAGCTGTTGCCTTAGCAGTTCCAGTCTCACGGCTTGGTTGGTTCCTTCAGTGCTTTTATTTTCCACCTTTGGTCAACTGTTGACCAAACACAATTTACAAATACCACACCACACACATACTAAAGGAACAGAGCTTTGTTGTGTTATTATTTAGGTTGTATTTGTTGGATGTGTGTAAATAAATTACTCATTCCAAAACTAAATTCGTGATGTTACTGCATAGTTCTTCACTTCTTTGTTGACATATTTGTACAGTGGCTATGTACTCATTCTTTTCTTGATGCTGCTTGATGATTATATTTTCCCTATTCTGTACAGATTATGGTAGCTCATTTCCAGATGTTGTTCAAGGTATCGAGCAGGTTCTTGAGTCATTGAGTTCCAACAATTTACCACCTTCAAATTTCAGACATAGAGACAACCTTGAGAAACAGGTTTGTGTTTCTGTATTGCTTATATATATTTTTCTTTTTGCATCAAAGCATCTTTATTTTTTACCAGTTCAAAGCATCTTTATTTTTTACCAGTTCAAAGCATCTTTATTTGGCAGCATTGTTGATGCTTTTGCCCCTTTGTTTTACAGGTTACATTTACGGCTCTTCATTTATTTGGTTTTGTTTCACCAAAAGATGATCAATGCTTGAAAGATTTTCTTATCAAAGTAAAGTACCCTTTTAGACTGCATATTATTAGTGATTATTTATATGTTAGTTGGCATCTGTAAAAGTGTTGTCCAGTACTCCAGTGGAAAATATTAATTCTATCATCTTGTTAAGTTGTTATTGTTAGAAAACTTGGATGCATTAGTTTCAGAAGCATTTGTTGACCATGTCATGTATGGAAACATCAATATGGAACACCATTTGCAAGTTCTTTGGGTCAAGTTTTGAATCTGTTTCTTCAGTCCTGCAAATGAAATCATATGCTGCATTGCTAATATCATTTCTGTACTTAGTAAAAGCAGATGGTTATTCTGCATTTATCATGGTTTGATGATTATTACTTTATTAGTTCATATTGTTGGGTTGAGTTGGGGGTTATTGTCCTCTATGTTTGTTTTCTGAGTCTCTCTCTCTCTCTCTCTTTGTTTGGGCCATTTTACTCGGTACCATCGTATGTACAGGTGCATGTATCCCTGTGTGTCGTGTAATATGCTAATATGCTCCACGTGAAATAGCCCATACTAATAGTAATATACTATATGCAGAAAATGAGAATTACTTAGGATGCTGCTTCATGCCTGGTGCCCTGGTCCTGTGTGTGCCATTCTATTGCAATCTGCTGTTTGATTATTTTCATATTTTGTTTTAAATGTTTAATTGCTTTTCTAATTGACTAGGACATTATTGTACTATTATACTAGCTAATCTGTGTCTCATTTTGCACAGAAAGCATCTTTTCTAGAAGACTGGCTAAAGTCATTATTCTCATTGTTCAATAATGCCGAGGAACAGCCTTTGTCTAGTGAGGCCATAAATGACGAGGATGGTTTCAGCCCAAATGTGGCACAAAAAGTCATGCTATCTTCTGCTGTGAAGTCTTTGTTTGGCGTATATACTAGTGGAAATCAGCATACGGTTGCTCAGAGGTTTGAGCAATTGGTCAGAAGCCTCGAAATATAGCTTGAATGACAAACATCTATGGTGGTCCCCGTTCCCAGTAACAAGCAAGCAGCAAGGCATTGGATTCATCTATGAATTCGCTCGCAAATCTCCATAAAGAGAGTCAACATGACTTGTTCCATGTATTCCATGGACTCAGTGAAGCTTCTGAATTTGGCGATACCAGATCTTGCCATCTTGGACATTATGTTCATGCACAAGCTCCTGGCAGTTTATACTGATGCAAAGCTGCATCTGCATGCTGTATTTATATTGTAAAAATAGCTTTCCCTGTTCTTTCCCCAGGTGTGGCCATGTTCTCCTCATGTAAAGTGTAAGCCTTTAAAATTTTTGTATGGGTATTATTGTGAATGTGCCCTTTAGTGAGGAGTTCTTCCACACATATTCTGTGAGTGCAAAGTAATTCCTTCCAGTTTTTCCCATTTCTGGTACACCAGATAGGCTCATTTAGTCATGTACTTTAGACTTGTCCTGTGCTTGAACGCCTTTTAATTAGCTTAGTTAGACCACAAGCCTGATGACTGTTCCTCTCATTTTGGATCTGTTAATGTTTTGATGCACCAGAAAAATGAATGCCAGCCATTTCAGTTGGGGCTGTCGTTTGTGTTGGGTGCACACTCCAGAAGTGTTCATCTACCAACCGCCATAAATGGCCATGCACTGTTCCATTGTTCCAATGTTAAGCTCGTGGCATTGCTGAGCAGTGGATGGGTGTTCAGTTCAGTGCTACATTCACTTTTTCTCTGCTTTTGTATGCTAAATGGATCATGCATCTCATCTTTGATCTGCAGCCGTCTTGGGTAGCTGGTCAGAATTGCTTTCCAACGGTCAGTAGATTACATGCAGACGACAATTATGGCAAGAGGCAACTTGTGCCTGTGAACTCTGCTTTTCCTGGACTGGATTCAATCTTGAGTTCTTGACCACTGGGGCCTGGGGCCATGTACTTACTCTTCAGCTGTTCTCTTCCCTGTCATACTGTGTTGATCATGTCCATTTGGGGCCAGGGTTTACAAAAGCCACTAGACACAGTTATGAACCGGTCAACTGATCTGGTATCGGTTTGGTTTAGTAAAAACTGGTTATCGTTTTTGCGAACCTTGCTTGGGACCAACACACTTTTTTTCCTGGATAAATTTTCTTCCTTTTTCTTTCTACTCTTTTGCTAGAGGCTTTTGGACCGAATGAAAACAAGATGGCAAAAATTGCACAGATTTGGTGCACCTTTCATTGCCTTTTTAAATAAAAATCCTTATAAATTTTCCTGGTATAGATCTTCCTCCGCCCTGCTCCTCTTGACAGTATGTTTCAAGATCCCTATACATCCTGGAGTATATTAGCTAGCAAGAGTGCGTTTGGCAAGACTCCAATTCTAATTTTTTTGTTCTGCGGAGTTCGAGTCTTTGAGAGTGAATTCTCAGTTTTGAGAGTACTCCAAAAAAATGAACTAGAGTTGTTGAGCAGATACTAATCAACTTTAAGTGTTTCACTCTAATTTTAGTATAGTTTCAGTATAGATTTCAGGATCTAGATCTCTACAAAACATTCCTTAAGTCTTTTTTTCTTGGCATTAGAGTCAATACTCAACAGGTCACTGTAAACACAATATATATTCTTTTTTTCTAGAGCAAACAATTACATATTATAAGTTATTTGATTTTTTAACAAGTTAAGCTTCTTAATTTTTGAGCAATTTTATAAAAACAATATACCGACAATTACAATATCAAATTAGTTTCGTTAAATCAACCATGAAATACATCTAGTATTGGATTTACTTGATGTTATAGATGTTGATATATTTTTATTAAAATTTAGTTGAAGGTGAATAAGTTTGATATATAGCAGATATACTACAATACATTCTGGTAGACACATAAATACACTGCAACACCACACGTGACGTGCGCCACCACAAAATCTGTAGACGATATGAACAAATAAATACTGGATTGCCATGTACACCTCATGAACATAGGCAAACATCCAATCAATGGACACTCCAAATCCAGTGAAGTGACAGGATGACCAGTCCTGTACGTAGGGTAAGGCCTCTGTTGCTACTGTCTCCCCTTTTATTAGTTCTATGGATAAATTTCATGTCTCCAAAATCAAATCTTTTTCGAGTTCTCAGAATCTGTTTGTCCGTAGAAGAAGAAAAAAAGGTCATGCACATCAGCACGTAAGCCGAGGCTAGGCAAAGTCTGTTTCAACTTTCTAGACAATGTGTGATGTTAGCTGGTTTAACTTAACCATAGTTTTTGAGCTAGTGATAGCCGATCAGATTACCGCTAAATCAAAAAAAAGATCGATTACTGCTTTGCAAACCCTGCCTGTTACTGTTATTGGTTTCTCTCCTGCGATGGTGACACTACAAGCAGATGATTGATATTAACACATTAGGTATTTTCGGAATATTCGATGATTCGTCGCTCCTAAAAAGTAATTTCTATCATTTTTGACTTTGACTCACTGTCAAAGATTCAGATGATCTCACTGTCATAGGTAATTTAAATCACAGTGTTGTTTGTGTAGGTAGTGGTCATGTTATCTTTTGGGTTCAATAACCTTGGGCGCAAATCATGTTTTTTTTCTTCTTCTTTACTGATGGATTGGTAGTCACTCCATGAGTGCTGAGTGCTGACCAATGACCCTCCATGCTCCAGTTAAGCAGCTGTTGTTTTAGAATTGAAGATGCAAATCAGTGAGCTTTTCAAGAAAACCAGTTTTTTTTCCTTCAGATACTAGGGTAATTAACTAATTAAGGCCGATGGACTAAATTGCCACTAACTCAAATCAAAGTTTGATGCCATTCTATTCTTTTATTTTTCTCGAGCAACGCAAGAGTAGAGAGGTGTGTGTCATTCCATTGATGTAAGAAGTAAGAGGGAATGAAAACAAAAAAGAGAGAAAAAAAAACACCACAACTCACCACCAATTTAAAACATAAACTCATTTGTTTTAGAATATGTTATTTGGGTATTATTTTGATTTATATATAAATCAATGAATCTAAACGTATATACATTGATCTATATATAAATTTAGCCAACAGCAGAATAACTTACATTCTAAAACGGAGTAAATATATGTCACGTAAACCCTAAAACACAATTAAGGTAAACCATTTAGTTCCCTTTTGGAACTTATTGGTAGGTTATGATTAAAGTACAAGTAGATTATATGCTAAACATAAAAAATATACTTTTTAAATATTAATCGTAATCAATATGATATAAGTGATAATCAGAATCAATCATCTCCATATTTATCCAATAATCAATATTATGTTATAATTCTGATTATTTTAAGCTGTTCCATAAGCTATCCAATCTCAAGAAAATGGCCTTCTATTGTTGTACACATAGAACAAAAGGGTAGTTAAAAGACAATAATTTTAGATGAAATAGTCTTCATTATTAAAAAAAGTGTCATATCTTGTAGACGTATGTGTGTGAAAATAAGTGGTATTTCTCCCTTCTTTTTTCAACCATCGGCTTAATGGTTTATGATGAGTGCAAATCGGCATTAAACACACTTCGACGCAAACATGAACAAATCTATTTAGATTTTCCCAAATAAAATTGATTAGTTCATCCTTCATTTGGTCTACACCATCCGATTCAAAGTACTTCCCCGAAAAACAAGTTGTTTAAGACTTTATCAAGAATTACCTAAAACAAGTCGTTTTACTTGGAGTAGTACTATTTTTTTCTCGTTTTTTGCGCTATCTTTACTACAACATTGTATTATTTAACATGGACAACCAAGGAAAAATACAAACTAATTACTAATTAATAGCTCCTTGTATTTGAAATCATGTTTAAAATAACTTGTTTTTCTGTAGGAGTACTGAACTGCAAACTGGAACGGATAAGCAACGCTATTAATACACTGACCCATGACCGAAAGATTAGCAGCTTCATTAATGGCTTCTGCTCGTGCACATTTAATTTACACTTCTCCATCTTCCCTTGTTTTGCCTGCTAACTAATCATCATTGCATCTTTGATTAGGATAGTTGTCTCTTTGTTTTAGTATAATAATCTAGTTTATAAAAAAATTGTTGGAACAATTTATTAGATATTATTATAATTTGTACTATAGATTATAATAATCTAGTTTATAAAAAATTGTTGGAACAACTTATTAGATTATTATAATTTGTACTCTAAATTATAATAAGCTAGCATAATAAGTTAACATGTTTATTCCAGTTTATAAAAACAAGTTGGATTTTTATAATCCCAATCTGAAATAAATACGATGTTACACCTGTGTAACTGGTCCGATCATCACTGTTTTCGACCATCTCACCGCATAACAGTTTGTAAAAATCGAGTACCGTAACTATCAATCAAACTACCGTGACAACTGACAACATATGACTATTGATAACAGTATAGGAACAATCTTAGGGTGCGTTTGATTCTGCTTTTGAAATATGTTTCTGCTGTGGAAAAGTAGAAGCTGAATCAAACGGGTTTACCAAAACTGCTTCTACTGTAAAAAAACAGTTTTTTCTAGTACAAAGATGGATCAATGGAATGGATGACATGATATTTTCTTTAAAAAAAGAGGCAAAAAAACATGGTTGGCATGAACAGTACTGGAGTGTCAATCTCTATGGAGTTATTCGATCTGTGAGACAATGTTGTATGTATATATGTCATATGTGCACCAGCCATGATAGAATTCATGAGCTTGCGGCTCAATATAATCTCATGGTGACCAGTGAGCATTGATAGATGCATCATGATGTATCAGTTTTTCTGCCTTTTGTTTTCTTGAAATTTTGTTAGGTAGATCTAAACACACAAGACTCCTTTCGTTCCACAGATGGATTTCAAAAAGATTTAGTTTAACTTGTCAAAAATTTCTGTAAAATTTATCCGTTCTAAAGGACTGGTAGATAAGCGTCAAATCAATATAAGCAAGTAATTATATTCAGAGGGAACAAATAGGTTTAATTCATAAATTAATTTGGAAGTGGCTTTCAGGATCCAGAAATTTTGTTGAAAATTATTCTAAGGTTTAATAAAATGCATTCTAAACTACTTAGCTTGAGAGATAACATAAAATTGTTACAACTTTACAACGACGACATAAGAGATGAGATGAAGATAGTGTTTTTTTTTAAGATTTTAGTTGCGTTTTCTGCTCATTAAGGACTCTTGTTTTCTTACATATATAATACAAAGTTTTAATGGCAACAATGTGGTTTTGCATACTGTAAATACCATCTTCAATTCCCTATTTAATTAGATTTATTTCTCCATTCAAAAGGACAAGATTATTATAGTGCCATGTCATCTTCGATTGCTTCACCTCACTCCAGCACAGCCGTTTCAAAATGGGTGTATTTTTTTATTTTGTTTTAAATCGAACTATTTTATTAAGTCCGACTAATTTATAGAAAAACAATAATTTCGATATCAAATAAGTATATCATTATATCTATTATAAATTATTTTTTATAGTTTAAGTTACATGTTCGATATGATATTTGTTAATTTGGTAGACCTTATAATAGTTTGACTTAATTAGCACGAGACTAGAAATATTTTATTCTACCTCCACTAACTTTTAAATGACGTCATTGATTTTTATCATAAGATTTGAAATATCATTTATTTTGTTATAATTTATTTTATTATTGAAGATACTTCGAATATAACTTATATTTTTATATATTTACATTTTTTTAAAAATAAAACGAATAGTCAAAATTTGTGATTAAAATCAATAGCGTTCGTTTAAAATTTACGGAGGAAGTATTTATTTTACAACGGAGTTAGTAAAAGATAAGCCGTGCAAAATGTGTGATAATCAGTCTGCTCATGATTCCAACGTTTGGCAATACACATAAAACTTTATTCCTCACAACGCTAACAATATTTATCAGATTATTTCTGATATAAAAATTTACCCAGTTCTATATATGTTACTGTATGTCTTACTAACGTACAGTGGTGGAGCTAGAGAAATACTAAGAGGTACACAATTTGATGATATATAGGATAACTAAGGACATAACTCTAGTAATGATAGGTAGTGAAGCCTACCAAGAGTGGTAAAATATAATGATAGGTAGCGAAACACAAAGAGCGTGGAAAAGATGGTGAAGTCCTCATGTGAAAAAAAACCTATGATATGTAGCAAAGATGTTCCATAAAAGTCCATAAAATCATCGTCCTTGGATTAGCAAGCCTACTAGATCAAGCTAATCAAAAATATAAACAATATAAGTATATAATCTAGGATAACAAAGTCTAGCTAGGTTATAGACACAAACTGTTAGACCTATTTAGACATATATGCACATTAGTCAACAGTGGTGTGTGTGTATATATATACACACACACGGGAGCGCTATTCTATGCAACATGTGTAGAATAACTATTCTACACCGACTACGGGAGTATTATTTTTAATAGTAGATTTTCTCAAATAACAATTGAGTACTACTTTTTTCTCAGTAGTAGATTTCTCGGTAGAATAGCTATTTTACACCCGTGGTGTAGGATAGCATTTATATATATATATATATGTGTGTGTGTGTGTAAACATAAGACATGGATGTAAAATTCATAGTTAAATACATGCCTATAAACAAGTTGTAGGTTATTATAATGAGTGGTATTTTTTAAAAAAATACTCAGAAATCTCATCGTTGTTACTTAAATCCAACAACAAAAACTAACATAAACCATAGTTAACAAAACCACAAAACCATGGTTTTCATATCGATAACTAGTTACTACTAAACCAAATTGATAATAATAATAACTATGTCGATTATAATGTATGACAGACATGCGATTTGATTAAACTTGACATAAGCATAACAACTAAGAGCATCTCTAAGATATGTCTTAAATTTTATTACCTAAAATTTGATATAGGGATCATCCCTAAAAACTAATTTGATTTTTAGCGGTTTTCCTATCCTTATTTTTAAATAAGGAATGAAAAATTAATCCTAAATTTAGGATAGATAACAAGGGATTTAGGAAATGGTTTAGGATGGAGATTTGTTTAGGGATGTTGTTGAATCTAATTTTCAATCAAAATCTTAAATTTTAAATTTAGGAACCTATATAAGAGCTCTATTCGAGATGCTCTAACAATATATATAGCACATATGTCTCCACATCAGGCAAAAGAAGAAGAAAAAAAAATACACATTTGTCATGCTACCATCAACATTCCACAAAGCTTCACAGTAGAAGGAAAAAACCTTGGTCCCAAAGAAAAATCCCCAAAACAAACAAAAAATAGCTCCCCAAAAGTAAGAAACAACAAACCAAATCCTAATCAGATCGTTCAAATCTACATCTCCAATACTCATTCCCCCCTCACTAATTAAGCAACTATTTAATCTCCCACATCACATCATACATGCCACTGCAATATTAAATTAAAAACTGGTATTTATCAGTCTTAATTTTTTATTATATTATCAGTCTTAATTTTTTTATTATATTATCATACATATATTAATTTATGAAATATATGATAAATAATCTAAACTTGTTTTGTAGGACATAAAATATCAAATTCCTAAGGTCCGTTTGGGGCCTAGGCATTAGAAGAATTGGAATCCATTTCAGATTCCATAAAAAAATGAATTGCGTGGAATTCAATTGAAATCTAATATTTCTGTTTGGACATTCCACATAATTAAAATCTAAGAACTAATTATAAAACTTATTTGGATTATCAAACCATAAAATCGATTCCATTATTATAAAAAAAAGTATCATCACATCCATCTTAGACCGGAAGAGAGTTAGAGAGTTAGAGATTTCGGTCAATTTTTTTTTATTAAAAGAGGAATTGAGCTAAAATGTGAATTCTAAGGTAAATTTTAATATGATTTTATAATTTTAATTTCAAAATAGTACAAACAACACATCTCGTAAAATTAAATTATAGTTCTTAGATTCTTAACATACCTGATACTAAACTAATCTCATTGCAAATCAAACCACCAACCCATTTGCTCCTCCTCTCTGCCTCCCTCCGTTCGTCGCCGTGGCCCCACCTGTCAGCCTCCGTCCCTAACCTCTCCCGCGACCTCTATAGAGAGAGAGAAGCGAGCAGGGTGGAGAGAGAGATCGAGGCGAGCAGCGAGATGGGGGAGGAGAGGACGGAGGGGGGAGAGGCGGCGGCGGAGGCGGAGGCGGCGGCGCGGGTGGCGGAGCAGGCGAGGGAGCTGCAGGACGCGGCGGCGGGGCTGCTCTCGCGGACGTGGGCGGAGGAGGAGGCGCTGCGCCGCCGCGCAGGCGCGCTCGCGGCGGAGCTCGCCAGGCTCCGCCAGGCCGCCGCCCACGCCGACAGCGAGAAGGTACTCCATTTTCTGCTCCCGGTTTGAGGCGCTGACGCGCCGCCGCCGCCTTCGTCGCTCATCGCCTTGGTGTGCGGTGTGCCGGCGCGTCACGCGCGTGTGTCGATGGGTGGCGCGGAGGGCTGGAGTGGGGATCCAGCACTCCGCGCGGGTGCTAGGATGCGCCTAGGTCTTCGTTCGATGCTGGCTTGGGCTCCGCCCGCCGCGTGGGCGGCGGGTGGGACTGTGCGGCTGCGCCGGATCACTGTGGGAGATCTGCACGCGTGAAGACGCTGCTGCTTGGTTGTTTGGTGTTTTGTAAAATCTTAGCTTTACTTTAGGTGGTCGCTAGGTGTATCTGTGGAGTGTTGATTCGTGAGAACATGCGAGCCCCTGTATTTCTGAATCATTGTGTCGCTATCTCTGTCTACCGCTGATTGATCGTCACAATGTGCATGCTTTTGCCTGTGCTGATGTGACCATGGCCTTTTCGTGTGCTTGAGCAGGTTGAGGACGATTTGGATCGAGCAACGTGCCTCATAATCGAAGGAGACATTGCGTCCCTGCTCCCGAGCAAGACGCATGGTAATTGCTTTTTTTGCTTTATCTTGTTCTTGGTTTCTGTCTTGTTTTTTTTCCTATGGGATTTTTGTTCCTCTAATATTTTGCTGTTGTTTTCCGGTTTGCAGACACTTTTCTAAAGATGTTCCTGGGACCAGTAAATTTGCGGGCAACGAGGAAGGAGGTGCAGCTGAAGGTGAAGGAGGAGTACAACAGATACAGGGTATGTGTACAATTGTACTATTGATTATAATCTAGTGCATCAAGTTGTGTTTTGAATTGAGGGTTTTTGGTGATAAAGTGTAAGAGCAGCTACCATTTTGTACAAGTGTTTAGAAATTTAGTTTGTCCATTGATCTTAGATAAAGATGGTATTTTTGTTTTTTTTCCAAAGCTTCTAGAATGGTAGACTGTACCCACTTAGTGGTGTTCAAGTTTTCTACCATGATCCTCAAATGATATAGTACACGTTAGCATGTGACTGGGAGGTACCAACAGTTATTAGCCACTTCGTATACAAACCAATTAAGCTCAACTGCTGTAGCTACTTTAATCTATTTCTTTTTTAAAATGTTTGTTTGGTCAAATTGGGTAGTCAATACATCAGTCTAACTTGTGCAGATTGTGGCCAATTAATCAATTTCAATTTGTTCGAGTAAATAGAGTCAAATTAATATACTCTTATTTAGCTATGTAACTATAAAAATCATAATTTGACTTTTCTAAATCTACAGAAATGACTAATGTAAGAATCAATTTCACCCATGACCCTCTTACTCTTCCTAGGGGAAATGAAACACCTGGTGAGTTCAGCGATGCAAAATTTAAATTGTCCTAGGAATCACGTACCGCCAAACTTTTCTATGATTCATCCTGTCAATGTTCTATCCCTGTAGACAAACCTGCTTACCTCAAATGCTTTTCAAGTTTGCAGTTGTGTGATCATACCAAAATTAGTAAGGCCAAGATTTTTAGGAGAATTTCAAATAATAATATTTTCCTTCAAGACTGTTTTGATGATTCAGTGCTCGATCATCTTAGCATATACCAATTTAGAATTTCAATGTGTGCTTTCCATCTGCATATGTGAAGGATGTTTACTTAAATTGTTGTCTTTAGAACGGTGTACTGATACTGATAATCCTAAGTAGCAAGAAATCTTGTCCTGCCTTCTTGTCTTCCAGGATAGGACAGCCTTGCTTTTTCTTGGTTTCCCGATGGTTTTGTTGTTTCTTCGATCATGGTTATGGAACGGATGCTTTCCAGCATTGCCAGTTCAGCTGTACCAGGTAGAATCTGTTGCTTATTCATGGAAATTTCTAACAGCTTAACTAATCTTATGTTTGGTGCCATGCCAAAAAGTTAAACTGATAGTAACACACATTATATTTTACAGGCCTGGTTGTTGTTTCTGTACACAACTTTAGCTCTGCGAGAGAACATATTACGAGTTAATGGAAGTGATATCCGTCCTTGGTAAGGGAAAAAAACAAAAATTGGCAACTACCCATATACAAAAGAAAAGGAGACTTGCCATTCATGTTCTTTGGTTTTTTCATGTCAATAGTTACCAATATTTTCATTTATTTCAAGGGAACATAATGATGTCCTGAAACCTTAAGTTATCTTATAAAGATTATATATGATAAACATTCTGTTGTTCAAAACCTGTATACCCACTTGTAGTATGTTGTTTGTCAGTATTTTCCTTGTTAAGAATTTGGCTGTTCTTTTCTAGTCAATATGCATGTAAGCACCGATACCATTGGATACTCAAGTACATTTGGAACTTACAAAAGTTGCTTTTATTCTTAAGGTGGATCTGCCATCACTACTGTGCCATGCTGATGGCTCTTATAAGTCTCACATGGGAGATAAAGGGACAACCTGATTGCTCTTGTAAACAGGTACACATTTTCTCTTTGCACTATATACTGCACACAGATGCATGTGTGTAACCTGTGTATCCTTTTTGCAGAGAGGTGTTGAGCTGTTCCTGTGCTGGGCCATAATGCAAGGTTTCGCCATGATGTTGCAGAACAGATATCAACGCCAAAGACTATATACTCGTATTGCTTTAGGGAAGGTAACATATTTTCTGACCAAAAGAGGAACTAATTCTCTATATGCCTGTTGTTCGAAAGGACTTTCAGGATGTTTATGGAGTTTACAAATTGGCATTACCAATGTGTCATCTAGCCTGTTTTATGGCATTTCAAGCATCATGGGGCCATATACATGTCCTGAAATTTAGTCAAAGTAATTTTGCATAACTATTTTCTTTTTTTTTGGCAGGCTAGAAGAATGGACGTTGTGTGGGGAGAGACTGCCGGTGTTGAAGGTCAATTGTTGCTATTATGCCCTGTCCTCTTTCTCTTGCAGGTATGCTTTTTGTTATGTTAGCAGACGTTGAGCATGCCAATAACTAGCCAAGCTCATCAAGGAGAGATCAGTTTTCTCCTTTAAAAAATACTGTGATATATTTCAGTTTTTTTAGTAAATACATGATGCTGTGCTGAAATTTCCTACGTTGCTACTTTAAGGATTCAAGTCATTTATCATCTACATGGTAGTGTCATCTATTAAGTGCAAGCTGGCATCTTGTAATACTACATTATAATCTTCTCATAAATGTGCAAACACAATCAATTATCTGATTTCCTGCCTGCTTGTGTAGGGTTTTGAGGGTTATGTTGGATTTTTACTTCTTCAGACCGCTCATACAGGCATTGTCCCCGAGTGGCAGGTCAAGAACTTTTGGCTCTTATGCAACCAAGATTCTATCATATAGATAACCCGTGTTGTAACCTATGCATGCTCTCGCAGGTTGTAGTGTGTGGAATCCTGCTGATCGCAATGGCAATAGGAAATTTTGCAAACACCGTGGACACACTGATGGCCAAGTCCAGGTTCAAAGCAAAGATGAGGAAATCCAAGGGGAAACGGGATCTTGACACATGCAACTCACCGACAAACCCAATAGCCAGAGCTTGAAGTGGAGCATAGGGAAAGTTCCCATTCTATGAACATTGCCGATGTTCGAGCCGGTTTCATTATTACCATTGTAAAGCATTAGCTATTTGGCCAAAAGCTCCTAGTCCTGATTGTCACGGTCAAAGCTCATACTCATGTAATCATCAGAACAACTAGGTTGCTGCTGGCCTCAGGTTGAGGTAATCAGGAATAAACTGTTCATGTTTTTGTGTATTTTTCTTTCATTCTGAACATCAGGTGGGCTAGATGAACTTAGGACTGTAACATGTAGCAAAATTTTCCCAGTACAGTTCTTGTGAAACTTGCATTATCAGAATCAAACATGTGAAGTTGACGTTTGTACACAAGCATGTGACCTCCTTTTCTCTTTCATGAGGTTCTTTAGCTGTGAAAGTGAAAGTGTGAGACTCCATTCTGTACAGGTACGGGCTATTTAATTGGATCATTGGTCAGCATTGCAAATGGATATTTAAAGTTCTAACTCTGATTTTTTTATTACTACCTTGGAATTGCTTACTAGGAATTGTAGTCGGAAAATCCATAAATTGCTGGGGTTGAGAGAATTTGAAGATGAGTTGCTTTAAATGCAACATGACGAATGAACCAAAGTGCGATTTGTTGTACTCAGGTTTACACAGATTAGCATATAAAGACTAAACATTGTCGTGCCGGAACGTTCCTAACTGTCCAGTTCAACTGCGTACTCTGAACAATAAAAAATTTCATACATAAATATGCCAGTACTTCAGATTAAGGATCAGAAGATTACAAAGCTTAGAACCCACTATAAAATGTCTTTATGGAACATTTATTAGATATTATAAAAGTTAATATATTTTTCTTTGAACTTAAACAAAAGTTAAACGACTTGTAATGTGAAACAAAATGAACATTTTTTAGAATATACAATTGACCAACCGTGGGAGCCAGAAGCTACCAAAGCAAGAATTTCCTTTGATTTACAATCTGAAAAGGGGGAGTAAAACAATGGCAGAAAGAAACATTTTACTATGCATCATTTCTTTGCCTCCCAGTAAATTTAATTTGTGCGTTGCCTGTGTTTCGACACTTGGATTTGGGACTCGGTGGTTAGAAATCTACTGATTAAGTGCTTGGATGCTGGCCAAGCAATCTGCCTTGTGCTGGGAGCAGCGAACACTGCCATTCTGCTTGGCCCTCTGCGTGAAGAAGCTCACCGTCGACACCACATCCGTTATGGGTATTGCCAACTGGCCTCACCTTCACATGTTTTACCTGCAGGAGGCAATATTTGCAAAACTGAGTATCAAAGATTGCTAGGTTTAATGATTGAGAACGATAATTTGAGTATTTGACAGTATATTGATCACTGTGGTGGATGCAACTAACAAGGCTCAGGATTCAGGAAACCTGGCTGCCTGGAAAAGGTTTGAAATAAATTATTCAAAGAAAGATAGGAAACTTCTAATACCTTGACATATTCCACAAAAGGCAGAAGAAGATGCCAGCAAAACTGATAGGCAATAAAGAAGCAAAATAATCTGAGTCTTCCACTTCCATGGACAAGAATCAGATCTAGACTGCCATCATTATGCTGAGCTTTTGGTGCGATGACTGGAGAGAGTAATCCCTGGGCAGGTTTACAGAAATGATTGCACACAAAAATGCCAAGAAATTCTCCTTTCCTGGTAACCCAGTTATCTTCAACGCTGCTATCAGCAGAAAGATAATCATTACACTTTTCAGCCAGTGGTGTTAATTTGGGATTTCCCCTTGGTGATAATGGAAGATAGTCCACCTCAAATCTGTATTGAGGTAATGATAGAAATTTGAGAAGACCAGCAATGACATAACGGAAGGGCCCAAGGTGCAGGCGGAATTTTTCAGATAGTTGCAGAACTGGAAAAAGAACATTTGAAGCTATTAGTCGGCTAAATATATGTATGGGACTGCAGTACATAGAAGAAACAGAAACTAAGAGGAAATTAATTAGCAGCTAAATCAGAGCCAATATGGAATTTTGAAATTTGCAGGCTTTATTTCAAATCTAAAAGGGTCATTAAGCAAGAATTACATATAATAACAACGGTGCCATGAGCGATAACTGTGGTACAAATCATTCTTTTTGGATTCCTGCTAGATTTATCTCATCAAAACTTTGAAGTGATCAAGTCCCTAGACAACAAGTGCTTTGAGGAGTATTTCAATTCCTGGGACAAGAATAACCTTACCTCTTTCTGTAATCATAAGTAGACAAGCAGGATTATAAGTATAATTTCTGTTATTCACTGTTATGGTTACCAAAATCACCCATTTGATGTCGCTCCTCCTCTTACTAATACAAGCCAAATAATGAATTAATTTTCTTGTCATAGGCCCTAACGTAATAGGCTAATAGCACATTGATGATTGAATTATCTAAAATAGAATGAAGGTATTGAATATATTACTTCAGCCTTCAGGAATTAAATGTGCACTTGTGTTGAAGAATGAAGACTTACCATCAGCTACAAAACCATAGTAGGAAGCTGTCAAACCGAAATGAGTAACTCCAGCTTGGGTCAATTTGACAGCAAACACATCTATCGCTGTGAAACCACCCTACAGAAAAAAAAATAACTTGTTTCCTATGAGAGACCAAACAAAAACACAGTAGGAAACTTTGAAAAATATAAATTTCTTATAGAAAATATTGTGAATCCTCTAGCTTGAAAATTAATGTTTTGTTCAGAAGAAAATACAGAGTATATAAAAAAGTAATAAATAAATAAATAATGAGATATGGTAAGTATGACGTAGTACCCTTTTTCTGCCAAAATATGCAATGGCAGATAACAATGGCATAACTGGACTGTCAAAAACTGCTCTAAAATTCAAAGTACATGGTAATCACGCACTTCATTTATCTCAGCCTTAAAAAGGCAATGACCAAACAATGTACATAATTAAATTATATCTTTTGTGAATTGTGATTTATATATTAGGGGACCACCCTTATTCCAAACAATGGGCTTACATATAAATGTGTGCGGACAAATATGATCATAACAGTATCAAATTACCTTCGCTAGAGCAGTTGCAGCAGAAACAGGATCTCTGGTACCAAGAACAGTCCACACTAATGAGTTCTCAGAACCAGCAGGAATTATCCCAATTGGCAGTTGAATAGCCTCTTTCAGATCATCTCTACCAAGCAGACCATTCAAAACCTGTACTAATTATAAAGAAATATGTAATTGACAGGATAAAAGGGCAATTGTGAGTTAAAAGTGTTAAATTTTATAAGGGAAGTGACCAGAAGCCCATCTAATAAATATGAATTTATATGTACTAAATGCAAATAGCAAGTAGACCCAAGTACAAAAAAAGTAAAATAAGCTACCAGAGTACCGGGTCAGATTGTGGAAAGAAAGAAACATAGGAAAGGAAAGGAGATGACCTCATTTACAATTCCATCACCTCCAACACATATGATACCTGCAAAATGAAATAATAGTGAACCAAATAGGCAAATAGTTAGTAGGGCACCGAACTACAAATACAGATACAAATTTGATATTACCATCAGGGCATGCGCAGAGATCAACAGTAGAAGCAAGAACATGTGCATGACCAGCATATGATGTTTCAACAACTTGCATCATAAAGCCTGAAAGCTGCAACAGATCAAAATTCAAATGCAACATAACACGATGAAGGCTCTAAAATGTCTTACCCGTTCATGGTTGCACTTGAAATAAGACTTTTTTCTTGCTGAAATCTGATTCCAACCGAAAGAACTCTCTGGGAAAAGCAGTAACATGTTACCTTCAGTATTGGTTGCACTTGCTGGTAAAAAACCTCACGAGAGCTGCGGAATCCAGAATTAGGATTCAAGATGACGAGCACTTTACGAAAGATCTCTTGCCTTGCATATGATTGATCTTGCAAAACATCAACTGCTAAATAGTTGGGCACTTCTTCTCTGCAGGAGGTACTAAGGTCAGAGGAGCAGCGCGCTGCGACCTGCCTCTGATTGAAGGTGTTCTGCCGCAGCAGCGCAGATTTCCTTAATTTGCGAGGCAAAAGCATCTGCCCAGCTTGCGATCTTTGCAACTTCATGGCGCGCCAACATTGGTAGCTGCTTGTTAAACGGCATGGGTTGTAGGTCAACGTGAAACCAGGGGCGGACCTAGCGTGGTGGAGCATGGAGGAACACCTGAACACCCCCCAAATTTCCCTGGAAACAAGCTAGGGTTAAGGCAAAGGGAGGAAAGCTGCTTCCAGATCCCAGAGAAACCGAGGCTAGGGTACAAAGACAAAAAGGCGTGGGTGCGGGTAGCGAGAAATGAGAGAGGGGGGATGTTCGTACGGGTTCTCACCGGCGACGGCGCGGGCGGCGAGGAGGCGGAGGCGGAGGCGGAGGCGGAGGCCGACGAGGGAGGAGGAAGATTGTATAGATAGGGCTATAGGCTTCCTGTGGACCGCTTTCTGTAGTAGCGGCCACTTGCTTGCCTCACCGATGCAAATAATTTTTTAAATAATAATAATGTTTTTTTTGAAAAAAATCAATTGCATATACCGATTCAAAAATAAGTATAGGTCAACAGGTCGGCCGAACCAAACGCATCAGACGAATCATCTTACCGTGGCAGCCGCTAGTCGGTCACAATGGCTAGCTAGACCGAACGAGGTCACGTCAGTATGGTTCGGATCGACCGAACCATGCTGACGTGGCAGCCATTGATCGTCCGAACGATGCCACATCAACATGGTTCGGTCGATGATTGGACAAACATGTCTAATTCGGTTGATAGGTATAGGGGTGGGCAAAATTAAACCAAAAACCGAACCGAACTGAACCGAAAAACAATGATTTTCGGTTTTTCGAGAAAAGTTCGGTTTTCATTTTAAAAAACTTCGGTGTTCGGGGGTCGGTTCGGTTTTGGTTTCTCAGAAACCGACTAGACCGAACCACCGAACCGAAACACTTGGTCACCTGCGAAGTGTGAACTGGTAGCCCAATGTCAGCCCAACTGGTAGCCCAACGGCCACACGACCTCACTCCCAGCCTCCTAGGAGCCAGAAGTCAGTCCAGCAGTCCCCATCTCCAATCCCCCTAGGGGCCAGGTCCCCCAGTTCGGCAGTTCCCCAACTCCACCAGACCGCCACGGCGCCACGCGCAAAAACCAAACCCTAGCGCAGACCCGTCGGACGCCACCGCCAGTCGCCACTCCGCTGGGCGCCACCGACTCGCCGCCGGCTCGCCACCCACTGCCCGCCAGAGCCAAGCGTCGCCCGCCAGAGCGTCAGAGCGAGGCGTCGACCGTCGCCCGCCAGCGGCCCAATGCTAGACGCCGCCCGCCGCCCGCCAGAGCAAGGCGCCGCCCTCCGCCCGCCAGGCGCCGTCCCCGCCCGCCGCTCGCCAATCGCTAGCGCCAGGCGCCGTCCCCGCCCGCTACTCGACTAGCTCCCTCGGTATGCAGATCTAGCCTTATAACATTAGTTTTTTCTCTCATACTTTGATGTTGTGATGCAGATCTAGCCTTATAACATTAGTTTTTTCTCTCATACTCTGATGTTGTGATGCAGATCTAGCTAACTAGTTGTCACTGCTAAAGTGCTATTGTACCCATATACATTAGAAATAACTGAAATATGTTGGATTTGCCACTGCTATTGTAGTATCGTACCCATTTTTGTATTGTGTTTTGTATTTGTTATAAGTTATACTGTTATGAGCAGAACATTTCTTGAAACATTTGGATCTGGCGACAACTGAACAATCTTGCAATGTATGTATGTCCATGTGCTTTCTCAATTTATTTTACTCCATTTGTTATAATTGTTTCCAATGTATTCAATGGTTAGAATTGCTTAAATAATTTCATTCTTATAGATGGCTGACACTGAAGGAGAAGGAAATAAAAGTAATGAGGAAGTTCAAAAACCAGTGCAACCAGAAATAAAGGAAGCAGATAAAAATGAGTCCAACAAGTATTGTTTGGTGATACGGAAGGCAATAGACTTTGGGATGCAGTGACAACATGTTTTCATGCTTTATTTGTGCAATACAAAAAAAAATTACAGTCCTAGTGACAAAGATCCATCACATATGGTTTGTAAAGAAGATGAAGATGATGATAGAATGTTGTTGAAAACCGTAATTGCTCAGAAGATGAAAACAACACATGGTGTGATTGGCACTTCAAAGACTGAAGCTGAAAAATACCTTGCAGAAGAGAATGAAGAAGATAACAAACAATTTGATATTCTTAACTGGTGGAAGTGTAATTCTGCTAGGTTTCCAATATTATCTCGTCTAGCTCGTGATGTGTTAGCAATTCTCATATCCACAGTTGCTTCTTGTTGGACCGGAAACGGCGACCAGAGGGGGGGTGAATGGGAGCTATTAAAATTTCGGGCTAAAACTTAGCCTTCGGTTCTGTTCTGTCTTCTGCGGAACAGGCTTCGAACACAACCTTCGAAGGTCTGGTTCGGAGGTACTTCGACAGCTCCGAACACAGGCTTCGCAGGAACAAAAGTTCGAAGTCAAGAAGACTTCGCTCCACTAACAACCCTCGAAAATCTACTCTGCTGAGTCAGTGCAGGCTCCGCACACGAGGTGCTTCGAGCAAGCTTCGCACTACACCCTTCGCAAGAGTGGACAGCCCTCTGAGGACTTCGACCGAGTACTTGGCGACAGCAACTGGTGTTGGGCTTCGTACGCGAAGGTCTACACGCACACAAAACGGACTACGCTAAGTGCTTCGACACAAGAAGCAAAACGGGCCTCGGTCAGGGCTACGCTAGTAAGCAGCGAGGTTGCACCTCCTGTTACACAGAGCGAATGCACACTGACAAAACACACTTCGCACGAAAAAAACAACCTTCGCCTCAACAGGCTTCGGTGCACTAAACCAGCGAAGTATGCAAAGCGAGCTCAAGCAAAAAGCACAAGAAAAACAGGGCTTCGCCGCTTGAACAAGGAACACTGAAAATGAACTCAGGATGTATTCAATCGAAGTGTGTGGCTACAGGAGCTCAACAGTAAATGCTCAAAGTGTTAAATGTTACCTACCGAGCCCCCATATTTATAGCCCACGGCTTCATCCTAAGGAAGTGACTACTTTACCCCTAGGGTTTACAACAGATTTGTCTCTACAGAACTAAGGGGTACAAAAGGTAGTCCACCTTTATTTTGGAGACTTCTCTGTCAGGTGCAGAGGGGACAGTGTCAGCCTTTTTCAGAACAGACAGTGTCAGCCTTTGCAGTGTTGACTTCTGGAACCTCCCTTCGCACGCGAGGGGTGCGGAAGCTTCGGCGAGAAGCCTGCAGCCTGTTGGCCTTCGCTCCGCCGAAGAAGTCCTTCGATACAGTGACGGTTTTGAGCCGAAGCCGTCAAAGCCTTTGGGCCTTCGCACCAACACCTCCGGAGTGGACCACCGCGGCTTCGCAGCTTCACCCAGCTCGAACTCCGTCAGTCCGTGTACCGAAGCCATGCAGGCCGAAGCACCTCAAGTCATCTTCACTCCGAAGCCCCACCTTCGGAGTACCACCCTTCGAAGTCCCTCCTTCGTCCAAGGCCTCCGCATGAAGCATTCCATGAGCACTTCGTCGCAGTGTCTCACTCCGAGCACACTCCTCGACGAGCCTCACCCGGACCATGCCTTCGATGCGCCTCGACTTCTGAGACCTTCGTCGGGCCACCTTCGAGTGTCTCCCTCCGGAGCACACTTCGAACCCTTGCCTCCGCAGAGGACTTGATCCACCAACTCTGAAGTCACTCCATTCGGAGTTCCTTCGAAGTGCCTCACCTCCGAGGACTTTGTCTCGGAGTACCTTCAGCCGGAGCCACGCTCCGCACTCTCTGCCTTCACCTGGCACGCCTCGACCCGAGGACCGACCCGGACCACCTCCGCAGCCACCGTGACGGAGCTCCCCGCTCCCCTGGCATCAAGCCTCCCGCTTGACCCAGGTTCACCTGGCTCGAACCTTGTCCGTCGCCTCCGAAGTCCCTGCGCACCACAGACAAGCAAACAAGTGTATCCAGTACTCCGGAGACCTCTCCGGGTTAGCAACCTTCGGCACACACTCCGGTGTACCGCCCAAAGTACCGAAGCCTTCGGTACGAACCCAATCATCGCGTACTGTCGGACTCCTCCGACGAGCACACTCCGCTGCACAGATGCAGCAAGCAACACCGAAGACCCTTCGGTGACAACACCTCCGAACCCCCTTCGGAGGTACCACCTCCGAAGCCCCTTCGGAGGTACCCTTCGAACAGAGGGTAAAAGTCTGTCAATCACTCATCACAAAACATCGAAACCACACTTGGTTTCTCAATCTCCCCCTTGATGAGTGTATTGACAACCAAATCCAATTTCAAGAAAAAGAAAGGCTTTTAGCACATAAGTGACCATAAAAACTCAGAAAAGAGCCAAAGCATGTCACTTGATAAAAGAATTTTTCTCCCCCTTTGTAAAAGAGTAAAAGCCCCTTTGGCAAATCTCCCCCTGAGTTGAGCAAATTTTTCTCCCCCTTTATGTCAAAAATCTCTCCCCCTTTTGAAATTATGCCTTCTTGCGGCAGAGAACATAGCAAAATCTCTCCCCCTTTGGCAATGCAAGCATCAAGGAGCAGTCAAAAGATGCAAAGCTTCGAAATGAGCAGAATTGCAAAGACATATAATGCAAAAATATGCCAACATTAACACCAAAGATCATGTGCTCAGCTCAATTTAACAATCTGTGAAACAAGATGATGGCATGTGATTTTGTCATTTAGAAGTAAAAGCATCACCACTTAATCATAGCAGCTAGACATGTGAAGGCAAGGACTGCGCAAAGCTAACAATTTCTACCCTAGACAGACAAGTCTTGTTCAAAAGGAGCTTTGAAAGCAAACTTGATGAGCAATTAAATTTGTTGTTCTTTGCTTAATGCCAGGGGTTATTTGTTTGTCCACCTTATACTTTCCAATTAGGCCAAGCCTAGGCATGAAATCCATCGGAAGCTTAAGGCGGTGATTTTGGCATACACTACACTATCCCAGTTCAGACCAAAGTGCAATGGTAAGCAGTCTAGAATAGAGTAGTGCGACAAACAAACCCTCCTGGATCTTTTCATTTAAACCAGACAAATCATGGATTTGTGATTTTGATTCAGGTGATTGAAATATTTTGATGAATATCCATGAGTAAAGAACACAATTTTTCAAGTTGCAAATTTTAGCATCCAAGGAACAGTGTCTTGCTGTCAAGTAGATAAAAGATAGCTAAAAGCAGTCCTCCCTAAACAAGCTAGATACACGATTGTGCGGTGAGCAAGTTTTGATTTTAGAAAATAAAACATCATGCACAATCAATGTTCCAGACATATTTCATAGAGCTGAGCTGTCATGATTTCTTTGAATTAAAAGAAGACATATAATAGCAACAGATGTAAATGCAATTTCACACATAACGAGCATATGCAAGACAATTGAAAATCAGCTCCCCCTCACAAAATGTCGTAGGGATGACAAATACCAAGTTCCCCACGCAAGTAAGCAAATCGAGAAGCATCGAGGGGTTTTGTAAAAATGTCGGCAAGCTGGTGTTGGGTATCAACATATTGAAGTTCAATATCACCCTTCTCATTGTGATCTCTGAGAAAATGATACCGTACATCAATGTGTTTGGTTCTGGAGTGCTGAACCGGGTTGTTTGCAATACAAATAGCACTAGTGTTATCACAGAAAAGTGGAACACTCTTATAGTCTAACCCGAAATCCCGCAAAGTGGAAACCATCCACAAAATCTGAGAGCAACAGCTAGCTGCAGCAACATATTCGGCCTCAGCCGTCGATTGTGCAACACTAGACTGTTTGCGGGAAGACCAGCAAACCAGTGAAGTACCCAGAAAATGACAAGTACCAGAGGTACTCTTCCTATCAATTCTACACCCAGCAAAATCCGCATCTGAATAACCTCTAAGACATAAAGATGAAGTCGATGAATACCATATGCCAAATTCAAGGGTGTGTTTGAGATACCTTAGGATGCGCTTAACCGCTTGGCGGTGCGAAGCTCGTGGTGAAGCCTGAAAACGAGCGCACAGACACACTGCGAAGTGTATGTCCGGCCTCGTGGCAGTCAAGTAGAGGAGGGAGCCGATCATGCTCCGGAACTCCTTCTGATCTACGGCTTCTCCATCTTCATCAGGGTCCAATGCTACAGACGTAGCCATTGGAGTAGCGAGGGGCTTCGCATCGGACATGTCGAACTTCTTGAGCAGGTCCTTGGTGTACTTTGTCTGGTGGACAAAGGTACCTTGTTTGCTTTGCTTGATTTGCAAACCAAGGAAAAAGGTGAGTTCACCCATCATTGACATTTCAAACTCCCTGCTCATGGTATCTGCAAACTCGGCAACTAAAGCATGAGAAGAGCCACCAAAGATGATATCATCCACATAAATCTGCACTAGAAGGAAATCTTTGCCATGCTTGAGAGTAAACAATGTTTTATCAACAGAGCCCATCAAATATCCTCGCTCAAGCAGAAAAGACTTAAGTCTATCATACCACGCCCGAGGGGCCTGCTTGAGTCCATAAAGAGCCTTATGAAGTTTAAGGACTTTATGTGGGTATTTGGGGTTTTCAAAACCAGGGGGTTGTTTTACATAAACATCTTCACCTATGAAGCCATTAAGAAAAGCACTTTTGACATCCATTTGATAGAGTTTGAATCCCCGGGATGTCGCAAAGGCAAGCAAAATCCTAATGGCCTCAAGGCGAGCAACAGGTGCAAAAGTTTCAGTAAAATCAATCCCTTCTAGTTGAGAAAATCCCTGAGCTACAAGTCTAGCCTTGTTTCTAACTATAGACCCATCCTCCCCTTGTTTATTTTTGAAAATCCATTTTGTTCCAATGAAATGAACATTAGGTGGAGGATCTACTAAAGTCCAGACTTGGTTTCTCTCAAAATTTTCAAGTTCCTCATGCATGGCATTGATCCAACTAGAATCAGAAAGTGCATGACTAACATCTAAGGGCTCGAAAGAAGCAACAAAAGCAGCATTAGTGAAATGGGCATGAGAACGCGTTACCCTTTGATCAAGCTCACCAATGATCTGCTCGGGAGGGTGCATCTTTTGGACATGATGTGGAGCCTCGCGGCGGGATGCAGTCTCCCCCTCAACTTGTGCGTTGGAGTGGTCCAAGATGACCGATGTTGAGGTAGTCGCTTCGGGACCTCGTGCCGAAGTAGTTGAAGCGGGGTCAGCTTCGGGGGTTGATGTCGAGGGTAGTAGGGGTTCATCCTCGAATTCTCCGGGATCTTCGTCTTCGAATAAGGTTTGTTCCATGTCGTGTTCATTTGCCTGTTCAAAAGCAGAACTAACAGAGGGGGTTGATTCATCAAAAGTCACATCACATGACTCGATGACAGTGTTAGTTTCCAAGTTATAAACACGATAAGAATGACCATGAGTAGTATAACCCAAAAGATCCCGTCAGAAGAGCGCGACTCAAATTTATCCAAGTTACCACGTTTTAGGATAAAGCAGCGACAGCCAAAAACTCGAAGATGAGTAACCTTGGGCTGTCTCCCAAAACACAGCTCATAAGATGTCAAGTTTAAAATTGAGCGCAAGAAAATTCGGTTTGAGATGTAACATGCAGTGTTCATGGCCTCAGCCCAGAATTTTCTAGGAGTCCTATGCTCATCAAGCATCGTCCTAGCCATCTCAACCAAAGTGCGGTTTTTCCTCTCAACAACACCATTCTGTTGAGGAACCCGCGGAGCAGAGAATTGATGTTCTATGCCATGCTCCATGCAAAAGTCAACAAAGAGACTATTTTTGAACTCGGTGCCATTATCGCTTCGAATGAATTTTAATGCACCGGGGAGTTCAGTGAAAAGTCTCAAAGCCAAGCTCCGAAAGTGTGAAAACACTTCATCCTTGCTGGCAAGAAAGAAGACCCAAGAGTAGCGAGAGAAATCGTCGATAATAACAAGTACATACCACTTGCCGCCTAAAGAACTAACCCGAGAAGGACCTACAGTGTCCATATGGAGAAGTTCTCCGGGTTGTTCAGTCATCACTGTGGTGACTGGCGAATGCGAAGCAGCAATCATTTTTCCATGTCGACAAGGAGCGCAAACTAAATTCTTCTCAAACTTGAGCTTGGACAATCCTCGGATCAGGCCTAGGGCGCTCAGACGAGCGAGCAACTCAAAGCTCATATGCCCTAGTCTCCTATGCCACTTCCAAAGCTCAGAAGTCGAATGTGCAACAAGACAATGAGAAGAACCAGACGACTCTGAAAAATCAGCTCCAAAAACTCTCCCAACCCTAAAGATCTTGCACACCACAATGCCATCAGAATTGAGCACTTGCGAAGTATCGCGATGAAATCGCACTTCGAAGCCCTCATCAAGTAACTGAGATACAGACAGCAAATTGTATCCCAGGTTTTCAACCAAAGCAACATCTTTGAGAGTGAAGTTCGAATTAATTCTTACCACACCTTTACCTTTCACTCTACTCCTTCGATTGTTTCCGAAGGTGATATGTTCCCTTTGCTTGGTTGTGGTGAGGCTAGAGAACCAGTTTGCATCTCCGGTCATGTGGCGCGAACAACTGGAGTCCATGATCCACGTGCCCTCCAAGCCTCGACCTGTCGCCTACACATGATGAAAACGTCTCGATCGCTCAGTGCTGGGGTGAGTAAAATAATGACGAGGCATCCAACACTGAGTGACACGAGTAGTAGGCACAGTAGAAGTAGACGGTCTACGCACATAAAAATCAGAACGATGCAAAGTGTGAGGTCAACCAACATGCAAAGAACGGAAAGCATGTCGAGGTCTCCTACTCTGACGAGGTACAAAGCTACTCGCCCGAGGTCTACCACCATATGGAACATGGTGAACACCTCGAGGAGCAAAACCTCTCCGAGAAGCACGAGGAGCCTCAAAAACAGGACGAGAGTAATACTCAGACTCATGCATACCTAAAGATGGGTAATGCATGTCCTGATAGCTCATCGCCTGTGCACGTCGCTCATCCTTGATGCGACGGAAACAGAAACCAATCAAATGACCCGCCCGCTGACAATAAGAACAATGAAACACTCTCCTGGGGGCACTCTCATGGGTCATAGGAGCAACTCTCACAGGCTCCTTGGGTTTCTTCTGAGTGGTTTTCTTGGGAGGATTTTTCTTGGCTGGAGGAGTGGTTTTCTTTGGTGGATGGGTAGGCTTTTTGGCTGATGGGGTGTCCAACAGAGCTCTCTCTTTCTCTAGGGTGGTGGGAGAGGTAAAAACAGTTTTGGTCTTACTTTCTGAAGCTATCCTCTCAAAACCCAAACCTAGAGCTACCCCGGCTCTGTCAGCACACAACTTGGTCTTGGCCAAGAGCAAATCCATCCTACCCTTTCCCTCAGTGCATTTATTCACCACAGAAAGAAGGTATTCATTTTCTAACATGAGGTTCTCAGCTCGCTCTCTAACAGTGCCTAGCTGGTCCTTAAGGGTAATGCATGTGTCACACACAGGCTGCACATCCTTAGAACTACCGGCCCTCTCCAATCTAGCCTCCAAATCATGAACATGCTTATCACGTAAATTAATGCTATCGCGCAATAACGAGCAGTTCATGCAATCAATAATATCATGAGGTCTAGAATCCACCTCAAAAAGCTGCTTCTGTGCAGTCTCAAGCTCAGAAAGAGTTTGAGCATGAACAAAACGCAACTGAGCAAGCTCACTCATGACAACAGAACATGATTCACATTCAGCATCATCAAACTTAGACTTAAGCATGGCATATTCAGTAGAAACATTTTCTAGCCTAAGTCTAAGGTCTTTTCTTTCTCTAGCGGCTTGCACAAGTAATCTATCCTGACCAAGCACAACTTCATTCAGCTCATCTAACTTAATTAGAAGCTGGTCAGATGATAGGTTTACCTCAGATGAGTCAAGCTCATCGCCGCTGTGATCGCTGTCGGCCATGAAGCAAAGGCCGGTGAAGTCACGTCCCTTCTTATCCTTCTTGTCCTCCTTCCTTGGGGACTCCTCCTCCTCAGAGCTCGACTCCTCAGTTGAGGAAGTGTCGATGTCGCTGAGAGCAGCAACAAATGCTCTGGAAGCGGCCTTGGCTACTTTCTTAGCCATCTTGCCGCGCTTGCCTTTCACAAAGGGCTTCCTCTCCTTTTTGTGGAATTTGGGGCGCTCACTCTCATCTCTCTTTTTGACCTTGGGGCAATTGGCCTTAATGTGAGAGGTGTCGCCACATTCATAGCAGCCACTAAAACCACTTCTCCTCTGATCCCGTCTCTCATGATGAAAGCGGGTGAACCTCCGGGCAATGAGAGCAAGCTCATCATCAGCTAGAGTGTCCACCTGCTCCTTTGTGACGGAGACCAGGGAGGACAAAGCAAAACCATCTGCAAGAACACAAGTGCCAGATGTGCTTGGTTCTGCAGTGGTGCCACGGCTAGTGCTAGAAACCAATGCCAATGGCTGTGGCAAAGAGCTTATGTGCACAGCAAGAGATGCCTTGGCAATCTCTGTGGACTTCAGCTTGCTAAAGAGTTCATCACAGGTCAATGTGTTATAGCCTGTGGACTCCTCAATGCTGGATATCTTCACTTCCCATATGCTACGGTCAAGAGCATAGAGAAGCTTGATAACCCTATCATGATCACTGTAAGCAAGCGTCCTGTTGGATCGCAAGTTACTCACTATCGCGTCAAAGCGAGAAAACATGGCATCTACAGATTCACCAGGTGCCTGCACAAACAGCTGATACTGTTGATTGTAGGTGCTTTGGCGCCTGGCCTTAATCTGAGCAGAGCCCTCATGAAAAACAGTGAGAGTTGTCCAAATCTCCCTAGCAGTCCTAAGGTGCTGCACCCTATCAAACTCACTCCGACTCAAACCAATGAACAGTATGTTCCTTGCCTTCGAGTTGGCAATATACTGATCTTTTTCAGTTTGAGTGGTGCGGGTATCAGGGATGGAGTATTGTGAGTCCACAATCTCCCAAATTGCATTTCCTTGGCTTAACAAGTAAGCCTCCATGCGCACCTTCCAGTATGCAAAATCTGTCCCATCGAACAGAGGAATTTTACTGCCTCTATCCATGTCGCCAAAAGATCACAAAACCGGTTAAGGTCAACTGGTGATCTTAACCTGCTCTGATACCAATTGTTGGACCGGAAACGGCGACCAGAGGGGGGGTGAATGGGAGCTATTAAAATTTCGGGCTAAAACTTAGCCTTCGGTTCTGTTCTGTCTTCTGCGGAACAGGCTTCGAACACAACCTTCGAAGGTCTGGTTCGGAGGTACTTCGACAGCTCCGAACACAGGCTTCGCAGGAACAAAAGTTCGAAGTCAAGAAGACTTCGCTCCACTAACAACCCTCGAAAATCTACTCTGCTGAGTCAGTGCAGGCTCCGCACACGAGGTGCTTCGAGCAAGCTTCGCACTACACCCTTCGCAAGAGTGGACAGCCCTCTGAGGACTTCGACCGAGTACTTGGCGACAGCAACTGGTGCTAGGCTTCGTACGCGAAGGTCTACACGCACACAAAACGGACTACGCTAAGTGCTTCGACACAAGAAGCAAAACGGGCCTCGGTCAGGGCTACGCTAGTAAGCAGCGAGGTTGCACCTCCTGTTACACAGAGCGAATGCACACTGACAAAACACACTTCGCACGAAAAAAACAACCTTCGCCTCAACAGGCTTCGGTGCACTAAACCAGCGAAGTATGCAAAGCGAGCTCAAGCAAAAAGCACAAGAAAAACAGGGCTTCGCCGCTTGAACAAGGAACACTGAAAATGAACTCAGGATGTATTCAATCGAAGTGTGTGGCTACAGGAGCTCAACAGTAAATGCTCAAAGTGTTAAATGTTACCTACCGAGCCCCCATATTTATAGCCCACGGCTTCATCCTAAGGAAGTGACTACTTTACCCCTAGGGTTTACAACAGATTTGTCTCTACAGAACTAAGGGGTACAAAAGGTAGTCCACCTTTATTTTGGAGGCTTCTCTGTCAGGTGCAGAGGGGACAGTGTCAGCCTTTTTCAGAACAGACAGTGTCAGCCTTTGCAGTGTTGACTTCTGGAACCTCCCTTCGCACGCGAGGGGTGCGGAAGCTTCGGCGAGAAGCCTGCAGCCTGTTGGCCTTCGCTCCGCCGAAGAAGTCCTTCGATACAGTGACGGTTTTGAGCCGAAGTCGTCAAAGCCTTTGGGCCTTCGCACCAACACCTCCGGAGTGGACCACCGCGGCTTCGCAGCTTCACCCAGCTCGAACTCCGTCAGTCCGTGTACCGAAGCCATGCAGGCCGAAGCACCTCAAGTCATCTTCACTCCGAAGCCCCACCTTCGGAGTACCACCCTTCGAAGTCCCTCCTTCGTCCAAGGCCTCCGCATGAAGCATTCCATGAGCACTTCATCGCAGTGTCTCACTCCGAGCACACTCCTCGACGAGCCTCACCCGGACCATGCCTTCGATGCGCCTCGACTTCTGAGACCTTCGTCGGGCCACCTTCGAGTGTCTCCCTCCGGAGCACACTTCGAACCCTTGCCTCCGCAGAGGACTTGATCCACCAACTCCGAAGTCACTCCATTCGGAGTTCCTTCGAGGTGCCTCACCTCCGAGGACTTTGTCTCGGAGTACCTTCAGCCGGAGCCACGCTCCGCACTCTCTGCCTTCACCTGGCACGCCTCGACCCGAGGACCGACCCGGACCACCTCCGCAGCCACCGTGACGGAGCTCCCCGCTCCCCTGGCATCAAGCCTCCCGCTTGACCCAGGTTCACCTGGCTCGAACCTTGTCCGTCGCCTCCGAAGTCCCTGCGCACCACAGACAAGCAAACAAGTGTATCCAGTACTCCGGAGACCTCTCCGGGTTAGCAACCTTCGGCACACACTCCGGTGTACCGCCCAAAGTACCGAAGCCTTCGGTACGAACCCAATCATCGCGTACTGTCGGACTCCTCCGACGAGCACACTCCGCTGCACAGCTGCAGCAAGCAACACCGAACACCCTTCGGTGACAACACCTCCGAACCCCCTTCGGAGGTACCACCTCCGAAGCCCCTTCGGAGGTACCCTTCGAACAGAGGGTAAAAGCCTGTCAATCACTCATCACAAAACATCGAAACCACCCTTGGTTTCTCACTTCTGAATCAGCTTTTAGTGTTGGTGGTCGTGTCCTTGATGATTTTAGAAGCTCACTCACGCCGTCTATGGTACAACGGTTGATTTGTACACAAGATTGGTTGTGAAGTTCTCCTCCTATTAGCGTTGAAGAGGATCCTGAAAAGTTGTCCCAGATTGAGGAAGGTCAATTATTTTCTATGTCCTGCTCGGATTATTTGTGTCTTGCTTGGACTGAATTAAAATCTAATTGTTCTTGTTTTATGTTTTGCTTGGACTGTTTTTAGAACTTATTGTAGAAAAGAATGAATGTACTTCAAAGTCCAAAATTGGTTCTGTGTTGAAGCCTACTACCTCTACATCCCCTACTAGTACAAGGTGAAAACATGTACTGTTTTTGAAGTGATTTCAGGGTTTCAGTGTTTACATGGTTCTGTTCTTTAAACATAAGCATGTAGAAAGTCATATATTGATATATATACAAGGTTATGTTTTCTGTTTAGTTCTTTTCAGTTCTGAATTTTGAAGAATTATTTTGCTGACATATTTATTTTCTATCCAGTGTGAAGAAATGAAGAATAGTTTGGATTGTGGACTCTAGAGATTACATATTACAGATGTGTGCTGCAGTGGATGTCTGGATGAATGAGCCAATTGTGTAATTGAAGGTTATTCTATTTCTGAACTCTTATTGTGTGATACTGTGATTGCCTTGGGTGAAACTCTATTTGAGTGTTTGTAATTTCAATCATGAAATGCTTGCTAGTTGTAAGTTGTTATTTGTTAAGTTGTTAAGTTGTTTCACTAGATATGTCATATGTGTTGTTTCTGTGATTGGTTTGAACTTTGAACACTGAATTTCTGTATTATTATTTTGCAATTGGTTTGAACTTATGAGCAATGAATGCATGAGGTGTTGTACTGTTGTCTGTGTTGCTAGCTTGCTGCTGCAATCGGTAAATACCTATTAGAAATGGGGGTTATGGTTTCTCACCAGTACAACTTAACCCCAAATTTTTTTATCATCGTATGCCTCTCGCATAGTATCGTTGTTGGTGTTATTATTGTGAAGATAGGGATAGAGATAAATTTGCCCTCGTTTGCTCAATCTGAGTTAAGGCCGCGTCCACCCGTTTTGATGAGTTTTCGGTAGCTAGAGATTTTTAGGAGCTAGTTAAGTATCTAGTTGACGAGAATATGGAAAGCCAGTGTTTTTCGGCTTCTAGATTCTAGTTCATTTTCAAATTTGCCGCTAGTGATTCTCATAACCTGAACTAGAATCTAAACCATTTATTTTAGTTTCAAATTATAGAAGCTGCATGCCTATAACTAAAGTCAAGGCTGAGGTTGGGGCATTTCTATTCAATCCAGTCACGCTTCGATTTGTTACAAACAATTGTAAAAATATTTTTAAAAAACTTAGAAGAAAATATATTTCTATAAATTAAAAAATCAAATAAAACCATTTTCACCCATTCAGTGTAAAGCTCTAGGTCAAAACTTGGTACTATAGCGTGGATGGACAGGGTCGGCCCTGATATTTTTGTGGCCTGGTGCGGAACAAAAAATGGAGGCCCCCATTACAAAATAATATTGAAAAATTTAGTGTCATTAACAAATCTCACACTAATAAGTTTAAATACAAAGGAAAAATATCTCTATATTATTTAAAATAATTTCTTCTAACAGGTCTGCTGTTCGTGACTTATGACTAATTTGCAACTGAGCTTTATTAATATTTGTGAGGCTTATTAGCATACTAAATTTTGGAGGCCCCCTACTTTCGGAGGCCCGGTGCGGTCGCACCGCCGGCACTGCCCCAGGGCCGGCTCTGTGGATGGATTATGTGCTCGTTTAGACACCATAAATGTTGTTCAATTTTTCTTCTTGCACCGCGAGAGCTAATTTTAATAGGCTTTCGTGTGCCACTCGTCACACTCATTCGAGAAGAGGTAAGACTACAATCTATAAATATAAATATTGCTAAGATATAGTTCTTGTTTGGGACATTTAATATTTCCAAAAGGAACCGATGAGTATATACGAATCTAATGTCTTGTAGTTTTAAATATTAGTTTATTTAAAATTCTGTAACTATTTAGTTTTACATTAGTAAAAACTATAAACTATTTAGGAGGGGCACATATTTGTATATAAACAAACATAACTGATAATTACTTCATTAACTTTTAAATGATACTATTAACTTTTTCACGACATTTTATAATTCGTTTCATTCAAAAAATGCATGCAAATATACAAAAATATAAGTTATATTTAAAGTATATTCAATAATAAAATAAATTATAACAAAATAAATAATATTTTTTAAAATACAAGACAAATGATCAAATGTAGAGATTTTACATTTAAAAGTTAATAGATATAGTAGTATATTACTATGATTATACTAGTACCTTTTCCGTTCTACATTATAATGTGTTCAGGTTTATTAATCCGTAAGTGAATCTAAAAAATTCAGAATGACTTATAATTTGGGACCGAGGTAGTAGCAAATTTGTAAGACGTAATTAGCAAATAAATAAAAGTTAACAGCATCGTTTAAAAGTTTGTTAACAGAGGTACTCCTATGATTATACTAATAGCAAATAGGTAAGACGTGAAATTAGCAGACGAGTAAAAGTCATCAATTTATAATGCCAATCATCACACGCTAAGTCGCAGTCTTGCCTTGCGTGGTTTAGCCTGTTTATGCCCCTACGCAAGAGCAGAGAGGCCGGCCTTCTTCACCAGGAGAGCAAGCAAAGCCGGCGACACCAACAAACATCCAAGCACAGCTCCAAGATTCCACCTTTCCGAGCGCTCGCCTCCGTTCCAGCCTCATCCCCACCCCTACCCACCCTGCCCGACCTGCGCTAGGCCGCAGCGCCGGAGATCCTCCCGAGTCCTGCCCACTGCCCAGGTGAGTTGCGTCTTTCTTGCTGTCGTCGCTGCTGCTTCGTAGATCATGCGTGGTTCCCTTCTTGATTGGGGTGCGTTCCGGGAGCAATCCGGAGAGAATTTGGTGCGGGAATCGTGGTGTTTGCCTGTCGGCTAGATCCGCCGGGGCTTCAATCGAGAAAGCTGCTGTTTTTTTTGTTGATTGATTGACTCTCCGGCGGCAGAGCCTGCTTTGTGGTTGAATAGCCGGAGCCCATGGGTTCATTTGGCACCTTTGGTCAAATCGTTGTAGCGAATTAGTGACGGGAAAAATGTAAGAGCAACTTGTTACAGGTTACTACATGATAGGGTAGGTGTTGGTACTTGGTAGCTTGGGATGTCATATTGGGTCATCATGTTAATGCCTCAAGGTTGGATTGAATCCTATTTAATGGATCAAAGTTTGGAACTAGAATGCATTTCTATTGCACAATGCAACAACTATCTTGTGCAATTCCTGATAGATGTATGAATTCAGTTCATGCTAGAGCCAGCGGCGGACCTAGGATTTATATAATGGGGGTATAAAATTAAACGGACTACAAAACACACATATAATATATCAAAAATTGATTTGACAACAACGATAAACTAAATCGATGATAAACACTCAATCTAGATACACACATATATCAAAATAATTTATATCACATTCTCAACACTAGTGAACCAATATAATTTCTAGTAAATAATGATAAAACATAAGAAAAGTAGAACTTCTTCCATCTACATAGGGTAATAGCTAGTAGACGTCGTCGTGACTGCCATGTCAACCACCAAGGTGGTGGTCTATACCTTGTGGACAGTGGGTGTGTTTGACAAATTACATTGGATAATACCAACAAAATATTTTCTATAAAGGATAGTTAAATTTACTTATTGTTATGGACAGGGGGTCGGGACACGTTAGAAGAGGGAATATGCCGTAGATTATACTCAAAGGAGGTCTCCGGCCGTGGCCCTGGACCCCGCCGGCGCGCCGGAGTCGCTATGGCTGCGACGGCGCACCCGAAGGGCAGGGGTCGGCTGGAGCAAGAAACAATCTTTGGCTGCCTTCCCTCTATGCTAGGCTCCTGTTTATATAGAGCTAGATGCAACCGAATTCTAGGAAATAAAAGCTACAACAGAATTTTCCTACTAACAGAATTTTAATACTAATCATGGGCCTCCTGGGACTTCTTCTTGCGCCGGCCATAGGGAACCCCATACATCACATCTCTCCCTCCCTGGACAAGCAGCTCGTCCTCGAGCTGGAATTCGGGAAATTGTTCCCGGAAATCCTCCAATGTTACCCAAGCTGTTTCTGACGCCGGCGCGCCCTTCCAGCATACTAGTAGTTCTCTTTTACCCCGGGCTAGTCTTCCTTTCAGTACTTTCTCTGGCTCAACCATCACTTTGCCATGTTGTAAAGGTGGTAGCACTGGTGGATGAATAGGAGGCGTCCCATAAAAAGGCTTGAGTAATCCCACATGAAACACATCATGAATGCGTGCATCTGCTGGCAACTCGAGTTTGTAGGCCACGTCTCCTACGCGTGCAGCCACTTTGTATGGCCCAAAGAATTTTGGTCCCAACTTATTGCGGCCCCGAACTTGTAAGAAGGCTGGTGCCCGGTGCAAAAGACGAAGCCAAACCCATTGGCCGGGCTGGAACTCCAATTGTCGATGGCTCTTGTCATAAACAGCCTTGTAATGTTGCTGGGCTTGGTCAAGTCGGTCCCTTACCTCTGCCAGGAACTCATCTCTTTCCTTCATTGCTTTATCTACTGCTGGCAAACGGGCATCCCCCGGCGCATAGGAACGGATGGATGGTGGAGCCCTGCCGTAGACTACCTGAAAAGGGGACGTTTGTAGAGCCTGCTGGTAGGAGGAATTATAACAAAATTCTGCCCAAGGCAACCACTCCAACCAGTTCCTGGGACGATCCCCTGTCAGACACCTTAGATACATTGTGATAATTTTGTTAGTTGCTTCTGATTGGCCGTCGGATTGGGGATGAAATGCTGAGGTTAGATGAAGCTTCACCCCTGCCAATCGGAATAACTCCCGCCAAAAGTTACTTGTAAAAACGGGATCGCGATCACTGACAATGGAAGAAGGTATCCCATGCAGGCGTACAATCTCTGAAAAAAATACCCGGGCCACAGATGTCGCCGTATATGGATGAGCCAAGGGAATGAAGTGGACTGCTTTGGAAAACCTATCCACCACTGTCAATATGACCGACTTGCCGTTAACCCGTGGAAGTGCCTCCACAAAATCCATTGCTATGTCCTCCCATATAGATGTCGGTACTCCCAAGGGCTGAAGCAACCCCCCAGGCCTCAAATGCTCTGTCTTATTGCGTTGACATATCTCACAGGCGCGCACAAACTCCTGCACCACCGCCCGATCTCTGGGAAAGTGAAAATCAGCACGTAGGCGATGCAGTGTTTTGTGGACGCCTTCATGCCCTGTATTATGTACCATCTCCAGAATTGCTGCCTGTAAGCTTGATGAAGGATCAATGAATATTTTACCCTTGTATAAAATCAAATCATCCACCACTGACCATTCTACTGGCTTTGCACCTCCTCGAATTTCTTCCCTCAGAGTAGACAGTGTTGTAGAATCACTGATCTCTTGTCGAATTGTATTAAACAGCTCAAACTGAGGTGCCGACAGTGCCCTTGCTTCTGCTTCATGCTCGTCTCGGCGAGATAGGGCATCTGCGGCGCCATTTAAACTGCCCGGCTTGTATTCCACCACAAAGTCAAAACCCAGCAATTTGCTCACCCATTGGTGTTGTGGAATCGTCGTAAGGCGCTGATCGAGGAGGAATCGGAGGCTCCGATGGTCGGTGTGGACTAGGAAACGCCGACCCCAAAGATACGGCCGCCAATGTCGTACTGCCTGTACGAGGCCGATGAGCTCGCGCTCATATGCTGCAAGCTTGGCGTGTCTCGGGGCTATTGGTCTGCTGTAGAATGCTATTGCCCCAGCACCTTGATGAAGTACTGCCCCAAATCCTGAGCCGGAGGCATCACACTCTACAATGAATTCTTTGTCAAAATCTGGTAACTGTAATATTGGAGCTTCTGTGAGTGCTTTCTGGAGCTTGTGGAAAGCCCCTTCTGCCTCTGTTCCCCAGCGGAAGCCCTCTTTCTTTAGTAGCGCCGTCAGTGGGGCGGTGACGATCCCGAAGTCCTTGATGAACCGGCGATAGTACCCCGCCAGACCCAAGAATCCCCGTACTGCTCGTGCCGACCTGGGCGCTGGCCAGTCCAGAACGGCCTTGACCTTTTGGCGATCCATGGCCACCCCTTCCTCCGATATGGTATGGCCCAGATAGGCCACAGATTGTTGCCCGAACGCGCACTTCGATTTCTTCAGACGAAGTTGTTGTTCCTGCAAGGTGCGAAAAACAGCACGAACATGGCGGAGGTGATCCGCCCATGAGGAACTGTAAATCAGAATATCATCAAAAAAAACAAGGACAAACCGACGAAGGAAGGGTAGTAGTATGGTGTTCATCAGTGCTTGAAACGTGGCGGGGGCGTTCGTGAGACCGAACGGCATCACCATAAATTCAAATAGCCCCTGATGTGTGCGGAACGCCGTCTTTTCTATGTCTCCCTCGTGCATCAACACCTGGTGATATCCAGATCTCATGTCTAGTTTGGTGAAGTACTTGGCGCCACGCAGTTCGTCAAGGAGTTTCTCTACCACCGGAATGGGGAACTTGTCTTTGATTGTGGCGTCATTGAGTGCGCGGTAGTCGACGCAGAATCTCCAGGTGCCGTCATGTTTGCGGATCAGCAGCGCCGGGGAAGAGAATGCGGATGTGCTCGGTCGTATGACGCCGAGGCGGAGCATATCGTCACATTGGCGTTCCAATTCATCTTTCTGGGCGTGGGCGTAACGGTAGGGACGTACTGCTACTGCGCCGACGCCTGGTTTGAGGCGAATATGGTGGCAAATGTGTCTCTGCGGCGGTAGTCCCTGGGGTTCCTCAAACAGGCCAGTGAACTCCTCGAATAAAGATGTCATGAGGCTGTCCTCCCTGCCCGAGATAACTGACAATTCTGGACCAGGAGTAGCATCAACTCCATGCCACCGAATGCGTTTGTCGCCAATTTTGAATGCCATGGTATGCCTTGCAAAGTCCCACAGGATGGGTCCTAGCGTCCTGAGCCACTGGATGCCAAGGACCATGTCATAATCACCGAGGGCAAGGGCATATAGGTCGACATGGAACTCTTCTCCGTCAATCTGCATTGTTTGTTGTTTGATCCGGCCCGGCGAAGTCACACGCTCTCCGTTGGCTATTGTTACCGACAAACTTGGTACTGCCTGTAATTTAATGCCTGCCCGATCTGCCATTTGTAGGTCTATGAAATTATGAGATGATCCCGAGTCAAGTAATGCCACCGCCACTGCATCCCCAATGGATACGATGATCTTCATGGTCTGGAAGTCCTTGGCGCGTATACCAGTGACTGCGTGCAGCGATATGCTTGGCTCAGGAGGGTGGCCTGTCATGGCATGGCATTCTGTCCCACCCTCCAATTCCTCTTCTGAATCATCGGCTTGGAGAATTTCCAAGAGAAACAGCTTCTTGCAGCGATGTCCGGGCGCGTACTTCTCATCACAATTGAAACATAGACCGTCTGCCCGGCGTTGAGCGAGCTCTTCTGGTGTCAAACGGCGGCGAGACAGTGTAGATGACAGGGCTGTGTTCTTGGCTGTTCTTGGCGCAACCGATGATGCCGACGCCGCCATTTGTCCTATAGACGTGTTCTTGGTCATGGGGGCTGCCCCTGAAGCCTGCCCCGATGTTCTTTCCCCACGGCTGCCTGCTGGAACCGCCGATTCCAGGGACAAACGCTGTTCGTAGGCGCGGGCCAGCATTATTGCATCGTCCAGGGTTGCCGGTTGGCGGAGGGCCACATCTGTCTTCAAGGGATTTACTAAGCCTGCCGTATAAATTTGTATGAGCTGCTGTTCGGTGAGGTCGGCGTCGCGGCAGGCGAAGGAATAGAATCGTTCGGTGTACTCCTCCACCGAGCCTGTGCGACGCAGCAACATTAATTCGCCCACCGGACTGTTTGTCATGGGCGGGCCGAATCGCTGCAGCACCAATTGCGCGAAGCGGCGCCAAGATGGCGTGCCGGAGGTGAGCTCCAACCGCGCGTACCAGAGCTGGGCTGCCCCGGTGAGGTGCATGGCAGCGTACCAAACGCGGCGACGTTCCGGCGTGTTCTGTCCACGGAAAAAGGTCTCGCAGCGGTTCAGCCATGGCAGGGGGTCTTCTTTCCCGTCGAAAGATGGGAACTCCAAGCGAACACGAGGATGGAATCTGCTGTCCAATGCATCTTCCTCCTTGTCATAATGCCCGCGTCCCTGTTCTTGCAGTTCTTGACGAAACCGACCCCTGGGAGGCGGCCGGTCGTTCTCCAGCGGGGGAAACGGCCCCTGCCTGGCCCGATTGATGGAGCCCTCGCCCGTGGTGTTGCCATTGTCTTCGGCGTGGGGTCTGCCCTCGCGCTGCGCATTTTCTGCGCGCAGAATTGCGAGGTTGAGGGCCCTCACCTGTTCTTGATTTTCAAACGCCGACGATTGCAGCGCCACCACCTTGGATGGGAGCGTGGCTAGCTGTTCTGCCACCGGCGCCAGAGGTGCCAATTTGTCCAAGGATGTCTTCAAATCGTCGATCTTGGCGGCGAGCTTCTCAATCAATTCTTTCATGCCGTCGCCGCTGCCCATGGACACGGAACCAGGAGTATCTGATACCAAATTGTTATGGACAGGGGGTCGGGACACGTTAGAAGAGGGAATATGCCGTAGATTATACTCAAAGGAGGTCTCCGGCCGTGGCCCTGGACCCCGCCGGCGCGCCGGAGTCGCTATGGCTGCGACGGCGCACCCGAAGGGCAGGGGTCAGCTGGAGCAAGAAACAATCTTTGGCTGCCTTCCCTCTATGCTAGGCTCCTGTTTATATAGAGCTAGATGCAACCGAATTCTAGGAAATAAAAGCTACAACAGAATTTTCCTACTAACAGAATTTTAATACTAATCATGGGCCTCCTGGGACTTCTTCTTGCGCCGGCCATAGGGAACCCCATACATCACACTTATACTTAAAGGATTAACACACTCAAGCAGATAACTTTCATAGTTATCATGGAGATCAAATCAATATAAGAAAATTTGTGGTACCTTAATAACAAATCATAGAAAAGTATATCATAGACTATCATGTAACAAGATGATTCCTTATTTTTTAGGAGCTTATTTAAAAGGATAAAAAACTATAATAGAATTATATGAAACACACATTACTTTTTCAATGGTATATAATGGTGTAGCGATATTCGTTGGCTATTAGGAAGATATGAAAGAAGATGAATATAGTTAGCTAGTTAGAAAAATTTATTATTGGACTAACTATTAAATTATTAGGCTATATTTTAACACAATTAAAAACACACATATACATACATACACATGCATACATGCATACATATATACATATACATATATATATACTCAAATTTTTGCAAAAAAAATTGGGGTACAAGTGTACCCCCATGCTCCATGCTGGGTCCGCCCCTGGCTAGAGCGCTCGCTGAACAACTATTTGTGGTTTCTGTTCTTGCTTACATTCGCAAGCTACAGATGTGAATCTCTCCATGCTAGACTAACTACACTTAGCACTTGCTGTATAGATGGCTTGTTCCAATGGTGAGCTTGAGCACCAATGGATAGAGGATGTCAAGTCAGGAGGAGCAGTCCCTTTTCTAGAGCCTGAAAGCTGCCCTGGTGGCTGGGCTACTCCACATGGGGACACATTTATGGTCAGAGGCCCTGAATATCTTACAACTAAGGTAAAAATACCCGGTGGGGAATATCTTCTGAAACCTCTTGGATTTGATTGGATCAAAGGCCCAGCAAAAATATGTGAGGTCCTGAAGAACAAGAATCATCGTGTGTGGAAAGCCATAGATGACGAAGTTTCACGTGGTAATCAGCCTTTTGTCTGGGCTTTCAACCTGCAACTCCCCAGCAAGGATAACTACAGTGCTGTATTCTACTTTGTATCACTGGAACCTGTACCCGAAGGCTCACTTGTGGATCAATTCTTGAAAGGGGACGAAACTTTCCGGAAATCTAGGCTTAAAATGATAGCGAACATAGTTAGGGGGCCTTGGATTGTTCGAACAGCTGTGGGCGAACAAGCTATCTGCATATTGGGTAGAGCTCTTACGTGCAAGTATATTCAAGGATCAAACTTCATTGAAATTGATGTGGATATTGGATCTTCTATTGTTGCAAATGCAATTTTCCATTTGGCGTTTGGTTACGTGACAACACTTGCAGTAGATTTAGCATTCCTTATCGAGAGTCAGACTGAATCAGAGCTCCCTGAGAGACTTCTTGGAGCTGTAAGGTTCTCTGAATTAAATCCAGGTTCAGCCGGTGTGTACGAAGTGCCATCTGAAGATCAACAAGAAAGTGCCCCTTTTCTGCCTGCAAGATTGTGGCAGGGTTTTTCTCACCTGTTACACAACCCAGGAAATTCCAGGGAGTCATCCTCTAGTTCACAAAACTCTAATGGGAGTTTACACAAAGAAGACGTGGATGAGAATATCACCGGGAGTTTGCACACAAAAGATGTGGATCAGAATATTACTGTTAGTTTGCACAAAGAAGATATGGATGAGAATACTACTGGGAATTTGCACAAAGAAGATGTGGATGAGAATACTAATGAGAGTTTGCACAAAGAAGATGTGGATGAGAATACTACTGGGAGTTTCCACAAAGGAGATGTGGATGAAAGTCATGAAACCATGAAATGGTAAGTACTAACTACTAAGTAGAATGGTGCTCAGTTGTACAATTAGCTAATGTCCTGCAAATTATCTTTTGTCATAATTTTATTTTCATATATAAACAAAATACTAATATTGTTATGATCTAGGTTTTGGGATCCTGAACTGCATAGCCAATGGGTATCTAGGCTTGGGGCTGTTCACCTCTTGCCACACAGTTGAGGGCGTTTTCCCTCTCACCACAGAGAAATAGATAGAAGCAGCAGTGAACTTTTACTCTTGCTGATAGAAGAGATAGGAGCGGTAGAAAACTTTCCCTCTTGTCGATAGAATAGGTAAACACGGCAGGAAGCTTTGTCCTGGCCAGTTTGAGCAAAAAGTAGAAGAATAAATAACTTTATTACTTGCTTTGGCTGAACGCCAACCTTATGATATAAATACACCTACTAAGAGATATATATCTAATATGTATTCTAAAGACTTCTAATACAATACTCTAAGGACTCTACCTAATCTGTATTTTAAGACTCCTAATACAATACACTAAGGACTCCTATTTTAACATGCTAAGACTCTTCTTAATTAGCTGACATATAACTTTATTTAACTAACTAGCATATTATCCCTAATAACAACTCTTTGACATAAGCCCTGTAGACTCCTGGGTTTTCGGCTAATGAATAATGTCCATAACAAATATACACTAGCATCTCTAAAAAAAATTGTGGTTTCGCTCAGAACTCAGAAGTCAGAAACAATCTCGACAGAATGAGATCTATTGGCTAGTTATGAACAATCAATTATTTCTCTTTTCTATACTATCTTGATGAGGTTACCCCAATGATTAACCGTATAACCATGTTGCCATTATTCGAGTTACATTTTAGAGGAGCTATAGATGACATTTTCCTCATGTTTAGCAAAGCTTTTCTATGCAATGTAATGAGATAAGTTGCTAAATGCTAATCCTTTGCAGATGTTATTGAATCTCCCCCCCAGATCTTGATGCAGCGGCTCTGCCGTCAAAAGGATATCTTTCATTAGTTGGGATTGATATACTAGGTCAGCATTGTATGTTGCAATTCGTTCATTTGATGATCAGGCTCAGGTAGCTATTCTCAATATTATCATGATCCTGGCTGGGGCTTGTGTGCCCTCAAATCTGTTGTAAAAATCGTGCATACTGGCTCCGGACAAACTCCATCACTATGTACATAAAACTGAATTACATTCAAATGCAGAAATTGATATGTTTATCCCATTCTCTTCTGGAGGAAATTGTTCATCAGAATCAGATGGCAATGTTGCATTACATAGCTTGTGATGATGAAGGAAAGATGAGAGCTACATCAAACTGAGCTGTCATGCTGGCATTTGCTTGTCGACACTATATCTCCATATGATCGTACAGTGACTGGTGTGACATGCTTCAGACGATGGCTGTTGGCATTTTACAGTTGCCTGTAACATGAGTGTAGAATTTGTCACTAGAGTTAGAGAGAGCATCTCAAGAATGTCTTAAAATACACTCTAGCATTATGTGATTCCACAGGGAGACTCCTCAATAAAATTCACCCTCTAAATTTCATTCTTCATTAACATACTTCTGATATCATATATCATATTCCCTATATGTGAACAAATCATAATCTCTCTCTTTTTACTTGTCATATGTCTTATATTTATTTTTCTTTCTTTATAGAGAGTGGAGCGAGCTGCTACCTAAAGTAGAGAGGATGGAGGAACTTTTTAGGGATCTATAGAAATTAAGAACAATATAAGAGAGTTGTTAGAGAGATATTTTAGTCCCAAATCTATAAAAGTATCTATAATAAGTTATATTAAATATCTCTTGAAAATACTCTTAGTCATAGAAATAATGAAGTGGCAAGTTCAATTACAAATATCCCTACAAGTATTGTATTATTTATAATTATATAGATACCATAGTCAAATAACTTTAGGTTTTCTGAAACATAGTATTAGGTATAATTATAGATACCATAATCACATAATACGATTGAGAAATTTATGCATGGTCACAAAACAATGTTAATAAAGTTGGTTACCACGGTTTTTAACGAGAGTTTTGTAAAAATACCGCTCCAAACAATAGGTTTTATTGGTTTATCATCTGAACTGAGTTTCACTGACTCATGCGGTTCTACATATTTATCTTAGAAATGACATCATATAATGGTAACCATGCTCGGTCGTCGTTATGGTTGGTAATCAATCTAATAATAATTTTGTTAACATTAGCTTCCCTATTACTTTAAATAAGTTAAAAAATCTCAAATATTATGTTACATGCCCTAAAATCTGATATATATATATATATATTATAAAGTTTACTCTTTTCCGATTTGCGGGTCGTGAAAAGACTGAAGAGGGATTTGTCGCCATCTATTTTCCTCTTCTTGTCTCTCTCAATCCCATCTACTAATCCTGCTTCCTTCTTCCGCGAGTTCTCCTCCTACTCTTCTCGGCGGCGGCAGCGGGCAGCGCGCAGCGGTAGCGGCGGATTCGAACTCCTCCTCGTGTCGTGGAGGCGGGGATTCCGTGATGGTCGCCCGCCGCGCACTGCGGCGGACGCGGACATGCAGCGCAACCCCTCGTCCTCAGCCGCCGCCGCCGCCGCGTCGCCATCGCACCTCTCACCCGCCGACGGATTCCTCTGCGGTGAAGACCCCCGGCCCCGCGCCCTTGCTGTTTCTCTGCGTTCTTGCTGCTCTGCCTTCTTTGGAGGAATTACGTCGAGCGCCTCGCTTCCGTGGCGTGGCGATCTGACTCTTGTTTTTCTCCTATTGGGGAGCCTTGCAGTGAAGGACGGGGTGGACGAGATGATCAAGTACGTCGCCAACGAGCCCTCCGTCGGGCTCTACTTCGTCCAGCAGCACGCGCAGGCGTCCATGCCCCTTCTTCTCGACGTCAAGGTCCATCGCCTCTCTCTCTCTCTCTCATCTGCTGGTTCTCCTTAATTTTCCTCTTGGTCCAGGGCATGCGATGCTTTTGTTCATGACGCCTTGCGCATTGGGATTAAAATTGTAAATTGATCTATCCTACCATCAGTGCCACCTTCTATCACAATAATAAACTGGATGCAGTTCCGATATGCTTGGTTAAGAGAAAAGTATAACAGATTGACACTTGGTTTGAGGGACAGTGTGTCATTTGCATTAGCATGTAACTCAGCTGATCTGTTGTATATCTAATTTTGAGCATTTGAGAGTCGGATTCCAGTTTTTAACATGCGGCGACTTGTCACCCAAGGGGACTTCAATATGATGTATGAAGTTATTAACTTTTGTGCGCCTAGTATTCTCATGATATATTGGCTTCTTTCAGAGTTTAGACTCTAGAGCGAATCAATATTCTAATTGGCATTGGCAGAATCTGGTGTGTTGTAAACCAGTTTAGCATCCAAGTTTGATTTTATTTGTTTTCAGTAAAATGTTGGCTTGGGATCCCAGATCCTATTGTTTGTAGAACAGTTTTTTTGATAAATATTGTACAACAGTCAAAACATGGAAGAAATCTCTTCTCAAAAAACATGGAAGAAAAGCTGAATACAGTATGCCTGAAACTTTGTTCTCAAGTGATAAGGCTTGTTACTTACCACATTCATTTATTGGTGCTGTGCTATAATATTCCATTTCCTTCTAGAAGTTTTAAGTTTGAAAATAATCTTATATCTGATAATTTTCTAAGTTGCTTGACAACTTTATTTGTCCTTGTCAGTGGTTACCACTAATTAATTATTACCAACGGAAAAAAACAAGGCTATCTGCCTAATGATACAATATCGTGGACTTCTAATATGAACCTTGTTTCTGTTAGAGAGAACACTCGCATTGGTAGGGATGACACTCAAGAGTTGGGGCAATTTTCTTTCATTCAACTCACTCAAATGCCATGCCAACCCAAATGGTTGGGGATACATATTTATAGGCTAGCCATGTAGCCCAAGATGCTAGTCTAAGATGCTAAAGCAAAAGATGCTAAAGGTGCTAAGACTACAAACTTGTCCACACATGGACATCACACATGTCATGCCAAACAACATGTCATGCCAAAACACACACACACACATAGACTTAACCTCTCAATCTCCCCCTAAGTCTTGTGTGGCGCCTTCTGGGAAATCTGAACCATCCCAATCCTGGCGCGAAACTCCTGGAACTTGATCCGCCCAAGCGACTTGGTGAGGAAGTCGGCGAGCTGGTCTTGGGTGTTGATGTAGCTTGCCTTCACACTCCCCTCATCCAAACAACTCCGGATGAAGTGGTACTTCACCCTGATGTGCTTGCTGCGCTCGTGGAAAACAGGGTTCTTTGCCAAAGCCAAAGCAGACTTGCTGTCAACCCTGAGCTCCACCGCTTCGGCATCTCTGCCAAGAAGATCACCAAGCAGCCGAGCCAGCCAGAGAGCTTGAGTTGATGCAGAAGTGGCTGCGATGTACTCTGCCTCGCAACTGGACATGGCCACCACCTGCTGCTTGACCGACTGCCAGCTGATTAGACACTTGCCGAGGAAGAACAGCGTCCCGCTTGTGCTCTTGCTTGTGTCGATGTCGCCGGCGTGGTCGCTGTCACTGTACCCGATGAAATGCGCCGCACCGGGGCACCTCGGGTAGTACAAGCCGTAGTCAAAGGTCCCCGCGACATAGCGTAGGATCCTCTTCACGGCCTGTTGATGCTCCGTCGTCGGTCGCTGCATGAACCGACTGACGTAGCCAACTGCGAATGCCAAGTCCGGTCGCGTGTGGACAAGGTAGCGAAGGCTGCCCACAATGCGCCGGTACTGCGTCGCGTCCACCTCCTCCGTCGTGCTGTCGCGACTCAGCTTCAGCCTTTCCTCCATGGGAGTGTAGGCTGGGTTGCAGTCGGTGAGTCCGCCCAGCTCGACGATGCGCTTGGCGTAGGCGGTCTGGCGAAGTGAAGTGCCAGAGTTGTCCTGGTGCACCTCGATCCCCAAGTAGAAGGCGAGGAGCCCTAGGTCGCTCATCTGGAAGGTGGCCTTCATCTTCGTCTTGAACGCCTCTACCTCCACCTCCTTGGTGCCGGTGATCACCAAGTCGTCAACGTAGACGCCTACCAACAGGGCATTGTCTCCCTTGCCCCGCCGATAGACTGCAGCCTCATGAGCACTCTGATGGAACCCCATCTGCCTGAGAGTGGAGTCCAATTTGTCGTTCCAAGCTCGTGGTGCCTGTCGCAAGCCATAGAGGGCCTTGCGCAGGCGAAGAACCTTGTTCTCCTTGCCGGGGATGACAAATCCCGGCGGCTGTCGAACGTAGACCTCCTCCTTCAAGTCGCCATTGAGGAAGGCGGACTTGACATCCATGTGATAGACACGCCAACCCTCTTGGGCTGCCAGCGCGAGGAGGACACGAATGGACTCCATCCGTGCAACAGGAGCGAAGGCGTCGTCGAAGTCGACTCCCTCCTGCTGAACAAAACCGCGTGCCACTAGCCGAGCCTTGTGCTTGACCACCACCCCGGCTTCATCTTTCTTCAGCTTGAACACCCACTTAAGGGTGATGGCACGGTGGCCGGCCGGAAGATCAGCCAGCTCCCATGTCTGGTTCCGCTCGACGGCGTCCATCTCCTGCTGCATTGCGGCACGCCAGGCCGCGTCTCCTTCCGCCTCAGCGAAGGAACGTGGCTCACCGTCATCGTGCGCAAAATGCAGCTCTGCATCGAACTCATGTTGCGCCATCCCAGGAACGGGCTGCTCACCAAGGATGTTATCCATGGTGCGGTATCGTAGAGGCTCGCCGTCATGGCAAGCATCGACACGGTCCCCGTCGTTTGATAATGGAGTAGTGAACTCCACTTTGTGCTGCTCATCATGGACTGAAGCCGCGGATGCCGATCCTGGAGATGTGGGCGCCGGTGTAGGAGAGCGAGGTGTGGCCGGTGCAGGAGGTGGTGGAGTACTTGCCGGAGCTGATGATGTGCCAGGTGCTGGGGCAAGCGAGCTCGGTGAAGGTGAGCTGCTAGCTCCCCCTGCTCCCTCGAAGTAGACGTACTCGACGACGAAATCGTTGATCGTCGAAGTCGAGCCATCATCCGCCATCTTGCCCCACGTCCAGCCTCGCCCTTCATCGAACACAACGTCTCGTGAGATGTGGACGCGCTGTGTCGTAGGGTCGAGGATGCGGTAGGCCTTGGAGCCCTCCGCATAGCCGATGAAGACCCCTGTCGCACTCCGATCATCAAGCTTGCCGATGTGGCCGAGCTCCTTGACGAATGCCAGGCAACCAAAAACGCGAAGGTGGCCAACCGTCGGCTTGCGTCCGTGCCAGGCTTCATACGGCGTCTCGCCGTCAAGAGCCTTGGTGGGCGAGCGGTTGAGGAGATGGACGGCAGTCATCACCGCCTCTCCCCAGTAGATCGCCGGCATCCCCCTCTGCTTGAGGAGGGCGCGAGCAGTGGCCACCACCGTCTGGTTGCGACGCTCGACGACGCCGTTCTGTTGTGGTGTGTACGGTGCGGAGTAGTGGCGCTGAATCCCCTCGTCGGCGCAGTACGCCGCGAACTCAGCCGCCGTGAACTCGCCGCCGTTGTCCGTGCGCAACACCCGGAGCTTGCGGCCGCACTCCTTCTCTGCGGCAGCTTGATGACGCTTGATAGCATCTGCGGCTGCTGCCTTGGTGTCGAGAAGCACCACCCACATGTAGCGGGACACGTCGTCGACGAGGAGGAGGAAGTAGCGCCGGCCTCCAGGGGTAGCCGGTGTCACGGGACCGCAAAGGTCGCCGTGCACGAGCTCGAGCTTCTCCTTGGCGCGAAAGCTCGCCTGATGAGGGAATGGGAGTCGCCGCTGCTTGGTCAGCACACAGGTGTCGCAGAACTGCTCCACATGCTCGACACTTGGCATGCCCCGCACCATCTCCTTGATGCCGAGCTGCTTCAGGGCCTCAAAGTTGAGGTGCCCAAAGCGCTCGTGCCACCGCCACGCGTCGTCGTCGCGGCGGGCTGCAAGACACACAGGCTGCGCCACCTGCACATGAAGGACATAGAGGCGATTGCTTCCTCTATTTACCTTGGCGACAAGTTGGTGCTGATGATCCCAAATGCGCAGCACCCCATGCTCGATCTCCACGCGCGAGCCATTCTCATCCAGCTGGCCCAGACTGATGATGGAGTTCCTCAGCTCGGGGATGTAGTAGACACCGGTGAGCATCCGATGCTCGCCGGTCTTGGCGGTGAAGATGACAGAGCCGACGCCCCTTATCTCCACAGCGGAGGCGTCCCCAAACTTGACGGACCCTCGCACGCTGGAGTCCAGGTCGGAGAAGTGGTCCCGCCGCCCGGTCATGTGATGGGTGGCGCCGGTGTCGAGGAACCACCCGTCAATCTTGTCATCATTGGACCCATTGCCGAGGAAGACGTGTGCGCGCGGTTCGTCGACGTGGAGAAGAGCGGCAGCTGTCGACGTGGGAGGGGAGTGCAACTCAATGTTCCCATGTATAAGGAACAGAGCTGGCTCCTCTTGCGCTTGCGCGACATGTGCCTGACCGCCGCGCTTCGCCTGCCGGCAGTCCCTAGCCCAATGGCCGATCTTGCCACAGTTGTGACAAGTGTCATCACGGGTGGCCTTGCGGCCACCGTTGGCGCCGCCAGTAGCGCCTCCATGCGCCTGGGGGGCCTTGCGCCCCCTGCGTGGCTGGCGCTTGTGGCCATTTGACGAACTTGATGCCTCCCCCTTCTTCTGCTCTCGCTGGCGCGCGAGCCACTGCTCCTCGGTGAAGAGAAGCTTGCCACCAGTGGTGGCCGGCTCTGAAGATGGCTGAGGCTCGTCGATGTCGACGACCTTGAGGCGACCTATCGCTTCTCCGATCGACATCCTGGAGAGGTCCATCAAGGACTCGATCGAACGAGCCATTTGCTTGTATTTCCCGGGAACGCAGCGAAAGAGCTTCTCAACAGCTCTTTCCTCATTGATGAGGTCTTCGCCATGCTGCACCAACTTCTGCAGTAGAGAGTTGAGACGGAGAGCAAAATCATCAACATCCTCACCTGGTTTGAAAGCCAGGTTCTCCCACTCCTTGCGTAGTGCCTGCAGCGTAGCCTTGCGGGCGCGATCGCTGCCAATACATACTGCAGCGATAGTATCCCAAGCCTCCTTGGCAGTCTGCTTGCAAGCAATCAAACACTGCATCTCCGGCGGAATTGCAGCAACGAGGGTCTCCAGCGCCCGTCGATCATCATCGTAGTCGACGTCGTCGTATGTGACTGCCTCCCACATGTGCCGCACTTGGAGCTTCACCCTCATAATCATGGACCACTGGGTGTAGTTGGTCTTGGTGAGGGTGGGCCATCCACCACCAGCACCAGCATCCTTGATGATGGTCTGGAAGCCGCGATGACCATGGCGCCGGTCCGGGGAGGGAGAGCCACGCCGCCTGTGAGGGTCGCGTTCGCCATGAGCACGGCCGTCGCGTGCGCATCCTCCCGGAGTGTTGTCGGCGCGTCTGGGCCCGTTTGGGCTGCCGCCGCGAGCACGGGGCTGTGCTGCTGCCCACTGCGCCACCCGCTCATCCTTCGCCCTCCTTGGTAACTCGGCCTCCAAGTCGAGGCTACCTCCCTCGGAGGCACTGCCACTGTTGCTACCGTGGCGCAAAGCTTCGAGCTCTGCCGCCGCAACACGTGCTGCAGCCACAGCCGCCGCCGCTTCCTCTTCCGCTCTCGCTACTGCCAGTTCTGCCGCCGCCAACCTCACCTTCCGAGCCTTCGCTGCCACAACCTCTGCTGCCACCCGGTCGCGCTCCTCCGCCGAGGCGACTTCGGCCTCCTGCCGATGTCGTGCGCTCGAGGTGACCGAGCGAAGAGAGTCTCCTGTGGACATTGCGAGGTGGTAGAGTGGAAGGGTCGTGGGGGTTGCTGCTGCCCTGGGAGGAAGCCGCTACACTCGTGCTGCTGCTCGGAGTGTGGGTGGAAATCGCCGAGTCGTTGGTCTCCGGTGGACCGGCAAGGGAGGAAGATGAACAAGGAGAAGGGTGTCTCCGTTGGAGAGAGTCGCGGAGGGGATTGGAAAGGTCACAGAACCATACAGCTCTGATACCAATTGTTAGAGAGAACACTCGCATTGGTAGGGATGACACTCAAGAGTTGGGGCAATTTTCTTTCATTCAACTCACTCAAATGCCATGCCAACCCAAATGGTTGGGGATACATATTTATAGGCTAGCCATGTAGCCCAAGATGCTAGTCTAAGATGCTAAAGCAAAAGATGCTAAAGGTGCTAAGACTACAAACTTGTCCACACATGGACATCACACATGTCATGCCAAACAACATGTCATGCCAAAACACACACACACACATAGACTTAACCTCTCAGTTTCTCTCATCAGGGGAAGGTTGCAGAAAAGATTCATGAGGTAGCATTGCATACTGAAGATATAGAGGATTCTATTTGTGCAGTGAGGTCTATGGCTGAGTTTGGACTTCCAATTGCTGATGATATGATCAAGGACATCAATAAATCTCTACAGATAATGTCGAAGACCCAACCGAAGAGGGGGTTAGTCTTCTACCAAACTTGAAAGCTTGTTTTGCTTCTATCTCCATTGTTGACAAAAAAGACACTAATGTTTCTCGTTTGTTTGATGCAGTTGTAATGTTGTATACTCATTGAATTCATTCATGCCATCCTTTATAGAACAATGACCTTTTGTTTTTTATTTTATGAAGTATGAATGGAAGCCAACCATGTTATATATATACACTTAGTAAGATTTGATTTTACTTATTCTTTCCAACAAGGTTTTAGACTTCTAGTTTTTTTATAGCTTGTACTAACAAACCGCTCTATAACTCTGGCTTGTTCATTGTAGTCCCTTACTGTATCTTATTATTTCCATGCATCAAGTCCATCTTCTATCATTGGTTTAAAAAAAGAATTACTACCATTCAGGTTAATCCAGAACCCCAGTTGGGGGTTCTCATCAGGTAAAAGCTCCAGAACATGGGAAGATCTGGGCACAACTAATGGAAGTAACAGCCGTAATTATTTTTCCTTGATGTTCAACACCGCAAAGCAAAAGGCCTCCACTCTCAGATGGCCACAGCCTGATTTCACAACAAAAGATGACACTAGTGAGGAGTCAGTGTCATCTGTAGCTCCTGAATCATCACAAGCTGGTGGACATGGTGCATCAACACCCTCAGATGCCGAAAAGGATGATATTCCTGTTCCAAACCAGTTGCTAGATAATAATACATCTACTGTGAATGAGAGCTTGTCTTCGACTGATATTTCCAAAACGGTGGAGACTTATAATAGGTTCAAGGAAGAACAACAACTCAAACTGCAAGAATGGCTTATACAGTCTGAAAAGGCTGATGATAATAAAGAGTGAGGTGGTTCTAACTGGTTCAACCTAGTACCATTTGCTAGAGCACACCAGACCATGGCCTATCCTACTCCATACATTTCAAACAATTCACTTCACATGGTATCTGTTTATGAAGCAGAGCTTGTAATCATGAGAGGTATGTAGATGCTTCTGTTGAGAAACACTGCAAATTGGTATATTCTGTTTGCCATTGGTTTATTTATTGCCAGGGCAAAGAGATTATCAGTGTACTGTAAAACAACCTGAACATTAGATCATGTTTCTTTCTTTACATCTATTTTCGGTAGCAGCACCAAATGCATATCCTTACACATTCCCTTTACACCCATCATCAATGTATACCGAGGTGTTGGTTTATTGCCCAACACCATTTCTGAATATGAATAGATGTCATGTTCTGGGTCAGTAACCTTTGCACATGTGCAGTGTACATCTGCAACGAATCCTTCCGGATCATGGAAATAACTATTTCAGCTTTCAACCTGCAGATAAAAGAAATTTGCAACTTGTGCATTTGGTTCCGTTTTTAAAATATATTTATCAAACTTGTTTTTTTTCATGAAAAACAGTTTTTTCTAGTACAAATTTAAAAATTGGACTTTGCTTTTCTGTTTTTAGTGAAAATTGGATAGCATGAATTCAAAGTGTCTTGATTGATTATCAATTGCATTACATAATTTTATTAGATAGTTATGTGATTATCAATTACTTTATGAGACGAACTATTAGATTTTTTATTTATCTAATATGTTTTCTAATTATTTAGTTGCATGTTGCATGTTTTCTATATATATATATATTCATATATATATATATATGAATGTAATATTATAACAATGAAAATTATGTTAGTTATAGAAAATAGTTGGTTCACGTCAGTTTTAATTAAACGATTTTCAGTTTTTTCACTCCTCATACAACAGTTTTTTTTGCGGTAAGCAGCAAATTCACCGGTCTTCTCTGTCAAGATCTCGGTAGAATCTCATCGCAAAGCTACACGCAAGAAGCAACCAGCATTGTTGTTTCCACTTCTCCCTGTTACTTCTTCTGACATTAACAAATTTTATAAAAAAATATATAAACAATCACAACATCAAATTAATTTTATTATGTTAACCATTAAATATAATTTAATAATATATTTATTTGATGCGTTAATATTTTTTCATTTAAGCTTGATTAAAGCTGAAAAGTTTGACTTGCCTTCTACTGGATCTATCTTCAAACATGTAACATGTTCATAGATTATCCGTGCAAGTGTTAGTTACCTATGCTCAATTGTCATTAGAGTATCCTTATTTTTTTTCTCCAAAATCTTATATTCGAATCATTTTGAATTCTTTCCTAAAATCAATTAGTCCACGATAGTATCCATATAATTTTAATTCCTATATTTTAAAGGGATTAGAAAGCGAGTTACTGCTTTTGAAAGAAAAGCAGGGTAATTTATGGGATCACTTTAGATAGGAAATCATATAGGAATATTGTTGCAACATGTTTTATTTTGCCTAAATTTATTTTAGGGCTCTAGATAAGAGCACTGTTGGAGATTCTCTCCTAGTCATCACTCATAAGTCCGTGTAATGTCACCATCTCACACGTGCTTTCCCAACATAACTTTCTTGACAGGGCCAAATCAGGGGAGCGGTTTCTTTGCAGTCGGAGGGCTGACTGCAGAGGGCAGTCGGGCTCCACAGCCGTCTACAGCCGTCCGATCTTGATCGGACGGTGCGAAGCCCCCTTCGCTCTCTCCGAAGCTTCCTGCGAAGTGAGTTCCACCGGTGCGAAACCCCCCTCGCGCGCCCGTCCGATTAAAATCGGACGACGCTTCTGCAGAGGATCTCAAATCCCAAATCGATTCTACGTCCCTTTTCTTCGAGCATTCCAAGCACAGTAAAAGAACTGTCGATGTAACGTATACCTCTGAAACATATAAATATATGCATATAAAAAATCGAGCAAAATAAGGTCATCCAATATAACAGGACATTAAATATATTCCAATGAAATAAAATATGACAAATTTGCCTCAATAAATCCTACAAGGATGCGATGAAGCCTAAGACGGTAAATACTAAGCCCAATAACACTAGAACTATAGTGCAATAAGCCAACTTGAAACAAACTCTTCAATGCCAAGTCAACGACCATAACACATCTCACTATAAGCTCCCACTTGACGATCTCCGGAAGATAGCATCATATATGTCTATAATTGAGTTTCAAATGCACACCCAACATGATGGAAGACTATTATTTGATTAAAGATAGAACTTGTATAAAAATATTTATCTCTCTACACATGTATAAAGTTTTATGATCCTTACATTTACACAAGCAACCCTCTATACACACAAAACTATATCTTAATCCCCTCAAACACCCTCACGGTAAGAACACTAAGTACTTGTTTGTTTCCTCTAGTCCAAAATTTAGTCTCATCACATCGAATGTTTAGATATTATTTTGGAGTATTAAATGTAGACTATTTACAAAACCTATTCATAATCGGTGGATTATTCACGAGACGAATCTAATCAGTCTAATTACGTCATGATTTGACAAAGTGGTGCTACAGTAAACATTTGCTAATCATGGACTAATTAGGCTTAAAAAAATTGTCTCGTGAATAATCTTTTGATTTTGTAATTATTTTTATAATCAGTTCAAGTTTATCCCTTCAAATTGATGTCTAAATATACGATATGACATGTACTAAATTTTAGTCTAGGAAACCAAACACACAGCATTGCAGAATTCGTAGTGAAAACAAATGCGTGATCGTACTACACCTAATTAACAAAATTCGTAAAAATTAAATTAAAGCACGATATAGACCAAACCCATCACTGTTAATAGTGCACTAGTGTTAAAATTGTCCAATTGTTCATGACTCCAACACTCACTACCGGCCACTAACCGCAGAAAATGAAAAATATCCACCGGAAATTATTTACCGCCGCCTGCGTGTCCCCAGCCCATCCACCCACTTCCTACCGGTACCCAAACATTCGAGCTACGGATAAAAATTCTGTTTTTTTTCCCCGGCTGTATAAATATACAGTTCCGTCTCCCGAGATGGCAGCGAGCAGTGGGAGGGGAGGGAAAAAATCCGGCCGGGTTAGCCATGGAGGACTGGCTCTTCTACTCGCTCGCCTCGCTGCTCTGCCTCCTCTGCTCGCTGCTGCTGCGGGCCCGCGCCGGCGCCGGCGCCGGCGTAGGAAGCCCGGCTAAAGAGAAGGAGGTGGAGGGAGAGGCGCCGCCGATGCCGCCGGGGCCGAGGTCGGTGCCGGTGGTGGGCCCGCTGCTGTTCCTCGCCCGCCGCGACTTCAACGTGGGGCCGACGCTGCGGCGCATCGCGCGGGAGCACGGCCCGGTGTTCTCCTTCGCGCCGCTGGGCCCGTCGCGGCCGACGGTAATCGTGGCGGCGCGGGGGCCGGCGCACCGTGCGCTCGTGCAGCGCGGGGCGGCGTTCGCGTCACGCCCGGGTGGTACTGGGCCCGCCGCCGCCCTGCTCAGCAGCGGCGGCCGGAACGTGAGCTCGGCGCCATATGGGCCCACGTGGAGGGCGCTCCGACGCTGCATCTCTGCCGGTGTGCTCAACCCGGCGCGGCTACGTGCGTTCTCCGACGCCCGGCGCTGGGTGCTCGACGTCGTCCTCTCCCACATCCGCGGCGATGGCGATGGGAGTTCGCCGGTCACCGTCATGGAGCCGTTCCAGTACGCCATGTTCTGCCTGTTGGTGTACATGTGCTTCGGTGACCGCCCCGGCGACGCGCGCGTCAGGGAGATCGAGGCGCTGCAGCGGGACCTCCTCGGCAACTTCCTCAGCTTCCAGGTCTTCGCCTTCATCCCGGCGATCACAAAGCTCGTGTTCCGCAAGCGGTGGAACAAGCTCGTGTGGCTGCGGCGGCGGCAGGAGGAGCTGTTCATCCCTCTCATACGCGCCAGGAGGGAGGCCGGCGCCGGCGGGGACTGCTACGTGGATTCCCTGGTGAAGCTGACCATCCCGGAGGACGGCGGGAGGGGGCTCACCGACGGCGAGATCATTAGCCTCTGCTCCGAATTCATGAGCGCCGGCACCGACACCACCGCCACGGCGCTGCAGTGGATACTAGCCAACCTGGTCAAGAACCCGGCGATGCAAGACAGGCTCAGGGAGGAGGTGGTCGCCGTCGTGGGGAGAGACCGTGACGGCGACGGCGAGGTGCGGGAGGAGGACCTGCAGGGGATGCCGTACCTCAAGGCCGTCGTGCTGGAAGGGCTACGGCGGCATCCGCCGGGTCACTACTTGCTTCCCCACGCCGTCGAGGAGGAGACGACGCTTGACGGGTACCGCGTGCCGGCGAATACGCCAGTGAACTTCGCAGTGGGGGACATCGGGCTGGACGAGGAGGTCTGGACCGAGCCGAAGGAGTTTCGCCCGGAGCGCTTCCTTCCCGGCGGCGAGGGCGAGGATGTCGACCTCACCGGCAGCAAGGAGATCAAGATGATGCCTTTCGGCGCCGGCCGGAGAATCTGCCCCGGCATGGCGCTGGCGCTGCTCCACCTGGAGTACTTCGTTGCCAACCTGGTCAGGGAGTTCGAGTGGCGGGAGGTTGCCGGCGAGGAGGTCGACCTCAGCGAGAAGCTCGAGTTCACCGTCGTCATGAAGCGGCCACTCAAGGCGACGGCCATACCACTGCGCGGCGACCGATCGGCTGCCACCGTCAAATGTTCAGCTTAACTGAGTTGAGGAAGGCCTCAACGACGGCGTCGGCGACGGCGGCGGCGGCCGTCTTCTCTGAATGTTTAGCGTGGCAATTGGCAAGAGAGTACGCCATGGCTTCTTGTTGCTCATGCTGCTAATTATAATGCCAGTGTGTATGTACAAATTACAATGGGCACCGATTAGTACTTTGCATCTTGCTATCTGCATCTTGTTATTCTTAATTGCTTATATTTGTGATCTGATATGAGATCTCATTTGCCACTGTAACTTTGGATGCTGGCAAGAAAAATTGTATCTTTTGAGAAGGGTAGTGTTTCTCTGAAACCTCAGGGTAAAAAAAATATATGCTATTGTTCCTCAGAGAAGTGATCCAGCTTGTAGAATTGATAGTTTTAATGAATAATAAAATCGAATGGCTTTCATTGTTATATCTAAAAACAATTATTACAAGTATTGTTAACATTTCATTGGGTAACTACACTTCGAGCACTTGATCATGGAGCCAGAAGAAGTTTGAATTTTTGATGTATTTACATTCTGGTAACTAACATCAGCATGTATGCTCCAAGAACCACAAGTTCCTGCAAAACAAACACATTGTTACTTTGTTAAAATTGCATGAACATGTTGCACTAAATGTTGAACTTTTGATTTCTTTGTCAATTCAATTCTTCTACCTGGTGTCACTACAGCTTGATTGCATAATAAGCCCCAGTTCCAGCTATAGCACCCAATGGAGTTGCCACCAAGTAAACCCAGATCTGAGTATATCTCCCAGTGGCAATAGCTGGGCCAATCGTACGCGCTGGATTCATCGATGCCCCTGTTGATGGCCTGTTCAAAATATTAACATCTGAATCATATTTTCTTCAATAGAACATGAAAAGGTAAATGACTGTTTAAATAGACAAGAAATCTATGTCTGTTTGAGTAAATTTTCTTTCAGGACTCTATATGCACATACCCTGCCACAAGAGCATTCATCATTATTGTTGCCCCAACTGCCACTGCTACCAACTCTTTCACCTGAGGATTTGATTGATGAGGAGGACATTAGCATCAGACATTTCAAAGAAATAAAACCAGAGTGATCAAAGCACCAGGAAACTTACTGCATTGGGATCAGTGGCAAGAGCAGTGATGATCAGCAGAAGGATGAAAGTTGTGATGAACTCAAGGAAGAATGCTTCAACTGTCCCAACCTTTGGCACAGTGACAATCCCGGGGTTGACCGGATGATACAGCCCTTTGACGGCGAAGGAGGCGCCGATGGAGCCCAGAACTTGTGCAGCCATGTAAGGAAGAAGGTGAGCAAGAGGGAGGTGACCAAAAACAGCCATGGCAATGCTGACTGCTGGGTTCAGATGGCATCCAGATATGTGGATGAGTGACAGAACTAGCACAGTGACGGCTAGGCCTGCAGACGTGGCGATGCCAAGGAGGCTCTCGACACCTTTATGCTGCTCATCCATGATAATGGTGGACAGCACGGTGAAGATGAGTATGAAGGTTCCAAAGAACTCTGCAATCACCTGCAAACAATGTTGTCAAGATCCATCGTCATCAAGGCTTCATCTGAAGAAAAGAGTGCAGAGAAAGATAAGATGGCTGCTGTTTGTCAAGTGCATGCACCTTCTTGACGAGAGGAACGTGAACTGCCTTTATCTTTGGGAGGCCCGGATGCCATAGGTGATGCTTAGTTTCATCGGGCGGCTCTGCAGGATCAGAATGCCGTTGCGAGACGACATTGCTGCCAGTGCCACCATCAGTGACCAGCTCGAACGGCAGGATCTTGGAGCTTCCAGCCCTCGGAGAGATGATAATGGCAATCCTGTTGTTCTCAGCTGTCTGGATGGGAGGGAGGATGGCAGCCCCCGCAGCATCCATCTTCTTCTTCTTCTTCCTCCTCCCCTCAAAGGCAAGCTTCTAACTTTGGTGCTCTTATGGATCAAGATGGATGAGCTGCTGCTGAACTTGGATGTTTTGATCTTGCTGTAGACGAAGGAATGCTGTTCTCTGAACCTTGGATGAGGAGCATGGCATGCAGCACGAGGGCTATATATAGGCCTCTCAAATCCAGCTTGGTTTTTTCGCGCGCGAAAAAGCTCGTGTCTTTGAAACCGAGGGAAGGTGGCAGAAATTGCAGCGGCGGGGGAGCTCAGCTGCTGGATCAGATGTATCCATGGATTTTGGAAAAGCGGAATAGGATCCTGCGGGGAAGAAGAGCAATATGATGCAATTAACTAAGTATAATGCATGCATGTATGTATTAACAAATGTCAACTGATCAGCTCCCCTCGACTGAAGTAGTAGTATTCATGTAGCAAATGACAACGCCAGTAGTTGAATCTGCTCAAAAACATTTTTTTTTGTGGCCGTCAGCTCTGTTCAGAGTTCAGACGGAATATCCGGTCAGTAGCTGTAGATCAGACCGGTTGACCTCTTGTTTAGCAACCAAAAACGTGTTAATTATCTCTTTTGATCTCGTCTTATTAATACACCCATGCAAACCAAAGCAGGATTAGAGAGGCGATGCTGGCGTAATTATTAATTAAACGTTTCCCTGGCAGAGGAACAATCGTTGAGCACCCTTCTCTGCAAGAGCAGCTGCTCTCCAGGCGCGAGCACGACCGCCGGGTTCAGGCGCGAGCCGGAGATGTGCACCACGGACAGGACGACGGCGATGACGGCCAGGCGGGCGGCGGCCAGCCCGGCCGAAGCGGCGACGCCGTGCTGCGCCAGCGCGTCCATCACGACGGCGACATCACTGGACAGCACCGCGAAGATCAAGATTAATTTTTCTTGGCGACATTGAATTGTTTCATGACATATTTGTGAAAAAATTATGAATTTTTCCATTTTAGGGGCCTTAAAAACTTCGGAGGATTTTCTATGATACATTAAATATCATACTTTAGGAGACATCAAATCTTTATACATGCTGCAAATATCATACTTTAGAAAAAAAAATGAAGTTTTATCTATATGTGTGAGGTAAAATTTATTTAACAATGTCAAACATAAAAGAACAGATGCAGTTGAGAGTCTAAAACAAATTAATATACAAGGAATCCGGAAAGTATCAGTCATTTTTTCCAACCAGTTTTTTTATGAGACATACAATCCTGGTCCCAATCTGTCAACCTTACCCAGCAGAAACAATCTTGTGAAAACTCAAAACCACTAGTGAAAAAATTATAGATGCAAAACGCGTAAATTTCAGATGTAGTTGTAGGACTACAAGCAAAAGGAAGTAAAAAACTGGATTTTTAATATTTTTTGCCAGTTACAAAATTGGATCCAGTTTTGGTTCAAGCCCTGTGGGTGACAGCATGATTTGTGCCTGGGTAACACAATCAACTGGTTGCTTAATTTACAAGAAACAGAAAGAGATCAGAGCTAAGCTGAATTACAAGCTACCTGAAAAATTGTGGTCTCTGAACTCTGAAGAAGCTGCTGGATACTTGAACCCAACAAAGTCCATTTGATTACATACATGTATATGCTTTAGTATTGGCTGACTTCCATCTGCAGCTCTCTTCGCAGCCTCGCATGCAGTACATGACCATTTCACAGGATCAAATAAATATTTGTTCTAGAATCTACAAGGACAGGGCAAGCATTTGTCAGATACATGAGCCATGATTAAAGAATGATACAAGAATAATTCCACTGAGTTGTCATGGTGATCATTTGGGCTTGGCCTTATCATAAACTACTACAGAGAATACAACTAGGACAACAATTCCTGGTTTTGTGCAAGTTCAAAAAACAATTCCTGGTTTTGTGCAGGAAGATATATATAAACTGCATAAATAAGAATATCAGTGAAATACTGTGCAGATACAAATTCATGCGTTCATACAAGCCATGGTGTGAAGACCTGTTAAGCATCAACCAGGAAACTGATCCCACTCACAGTAACCCATTGAATTGGTCATAATAATATGGATAACAGCATGCAAGAAGATTTATCTCATATCCTCATCAACCCCTCAAAGGGCCATCAGATTTATTTTAAACTGGAAATGGCGATCGCAGGTATATATAATAATATATTGCAATCCCACAAACGAATGCTGTGGAATTATGGATATTTATTGTTGAAGTCTTGACGTTTTGAAAGATGTAACTGAAACCAAACTGAGTTTCTAGATGTTGAGAACTAAACAGCAGCACTAGACAGGAGAGAGCTTCTTGCAATCTCTAAAGCATCCTCAACAGAGGTTGCACTTTTCAGCTTAGCCTTATCTACAACAGGCTGAGACTTTGCGAGTTGAGGAAGGAGTGAGAATTCCTGAAAGATGGTGGAGATTTCATCAGAATTTAGATGTATCACAAATTCTTATAAACAAATGACTTGTAATTCGGAATTAACTTCAAAAAAATAGAAATGACGAAATGTGCCAACAAAGCAAGACTTTCTCATGAAAAAAAGATTATGTCAGTAGTTAATTACCTCTGAGCTACCACTCTCAAGGAAAACACCCTTCAGTCGACTTTCTGTACAGTATAATACAAAGATTAAAAAATATGTAAATGAGGAGTACCAAAATATTATAGAGTCCAGAAAACTGGTTACCAGAGTCAATCCAGAAGGTAGCGATCTTTGGATCAAAGCTTCCTACTTCAATTGTTTCGCCACCTGCTCAGTGCACAAAATAAGGTATTGATTTTGTGATTTTGATGTCTAATAATGGGACAGACACTATGTAATACAGATTATCTGTGTAGGTACTGACCATTATCACCATAAAATTGCCACCAAATTTTCCTTGAACTTCCTTCGTACTCAAAAACTCTTGAATAGAAATATGGGAGGTAGTCATACCTGCATCACATATGGGAATTAAAGCAGCATAGCAGATGAACTAATGGAGTACACACTGCCCATTAACTTACGGCTTTGTTTGGGATGTTAGGAGTGCTTCAACACAGTGGTGCGCAGATTTCCGAGCATGATCCACATGCTCAACTCTTGTTATTCTATCATACATCTGCCAAAGGGTTTGACAGAATCATATTCCGGGATCCAATTCTTCATAGTAGTAAGATAATACAGTGAGTACCTTACCTTGAGGGGGAAAGCTGCAACATCTCCAATAGCAAAGATACCAGGTATGCTAGATCTAAACAAGGAATCAACCTATAAAAGAAGTTTTAAATTAGCTCTATTAAGAAAAAACAGGCAGCAATTGATTATTGTGATGTCAAACATCCATTAAACAGATGTAGAACAATATGTCCAACCAAAAAAGACAGAACACAGTAGTACAGTACCAAAGCTTTAACTGAGAAAATAATCTATTATGAATCATTATAAATTTTAAAATTGGTCCTGATTAATTTTCATGTACGAAAGACCAAAACAAGCACATTTCCTCAGAATGATGCAATATATTGTGTGTGTTTTCACTTTTTGTTACAGGCAGGAGTAACTGCCATACATAAACTGCAGACCACTACAAGATTTTTTACAGTTTGTTCAAGGAGTCATTGCCATACATCACACAGCAGACTACTGCAAGAATGAAACGCGATTCATTAACTTTAAGGTGAAAACAAACCTCTATTCCACCAACTTTAGTGCTGATTCCAACAGCTTCAAATGGACCAATAACTGGTCTTGCTCCTATACCAACAATAACCTGAATTTAGAATGTTCTTGTTAGAATAATTTTGTAAATGTCAATAACTGCATAGATGATCAAATACAACAAAAACCAGTAGAATGTTTCTGTATGCTCCTTGGGATGAGCTGATATTTTTTTAGTTTATGTTGGTTTGCTATGTATTTTTTCACTCCTCAGCAAATGCAAATAATGATTTATGACATTTTTTATAATATACCTTCAGACTGAACACCAAACTGATAAAATGATGGAACAAGATATTTGTAAAATAAATTTGCTGGAATTACAGCCAAAGCAGCAGAGCTTGATGAACAATTTAAACTGGTTTACTATAGTCTAGAGATTTGCATGTTTGCCTAGTATATCAGATGTTAGTTGAGCTGTCAAGAGACACCTAAAGTTCTGAACCAATTTATGAGAGCCTGAGCAGTTATTTACATGCAAATTTTGGGTCTCAAACGGTGTCAATGAAGTTTCATACTACACCAAAAGTTCAGTGGTGTGATGATATTTTGTATGTAATGTAAACATTCCCTGGTCCCCTTGTTCTATCACTCCTGTGGCTACTTGTGTCTGACCTTGCCTGTCCCAGGCCTCTCTTTTGAAGTAAAATGAGTTCAGGTAGGCTGATTTTACCATATACATGCAAATATTTATGCTAGTAAAACATAATTAAGTGAAACCAAGTGTTCCTAGTCCTGCACTTAAACAATTATGCTTAACCAAAATTTTCTTAATCCAACAGGATCTGAAAGATTAGAATTCATGCTTTACAATTCAAATTGTACTATATATATTTATGGTGGTATAATGATTATATATTCTCTGAAATGCAGTGTCCATTATGTATGACCAATTGCCCATCAAACCAACAAAATCGATGGGTTCAACACATACCCTGAAATGAATCCTGTGGGTGATTAACATTTAATGTATATGAAAGACAACATTGGCTCTCCCTAGCTGGTAACTAAGAGATGGAATATGGATAAAATGGTAAATTTAATAACACATGGTAACAAAAGTAACAATTCCCCACAGTAGCGCAGTATGATAAGACTTTAAGTTAACAAAAAGGTGTAACTGTATCAGCTTCAACTACAGATCCATCTTTAAGTACTGCTGATGACACCCTTCCATCAGAGCCAGCTTCAAGATTCTCAATAAGAGCTCCCTGATTAGAACAAAATAACACAAGCTCAGATATGTTGACACATTAAGCCTAACAAATGAATTTGGTGAAGCATTGCTACCTTTATGAATTTGACACCATTTTGCTGATACAGTTCCTCATACTTCTTAGCAAGGGAAGGTGTAAAGAGTCTTGGCATAATGTGATCCTCTGGGAATATAATCTATGAGCAGTTTTAATTAGAAATTTGCCTGTACAATTGAGAAACAAGCTTCAGACATCAAAAACTGAATAAAGAAATAATGTGTCTTACAGTTGTGTCCAGATTCCAGCCGCAAGCTGCAGCTGCTACCTCCATGCCAATATAACCCCCACCAATAACAACAACTTTCTTTGCTCTTCCCTATAATGATAGAACAAAATATGAGTTCACCAGTAAATGTTAATAGATGAGAATATACAGGGAAAATTTGAGATCATTTCTGCCAAGTTAACTGAGATAATCCAATTATAGTGTATGTGTAACATCTAGCATTATTTGTTTACTGGACATACCAATGAAGATACTAGAGAATCAGCATCAGCAACATCACGTATATAGTGAACTCCAGGTAAATTTCCTCCAATCTTAGCAGGTAACCTGAGAAGAAGCATCAACATTTGAGGTGGCAACAAGCAACTTCTGGGTTCAATACAAAGCTTGTATCCATTCCATGCATACAATACAAAGAAATTTCCATGTGATTACTATAGTTTGCGAGTATGTCTTAGGAGTTATGAGTACAAAGTTTAATAAAACTACTGAACATGAATTCATGATAAGGACATTGCAAATTGTTTTGAAGGTACACACCTTGAAGCTTCACAACCAGTAGAAATAATAAGTGACCCATACTTCAGAATTTTCCCTGATGAAGTTTTTAAGGTTTGCGTTTTGCCATCAAATGCTACAACTGGATCCTCATACAATACCTTAAAAAAGGTTAAATGGCTTCAGACAGAGGTCATCCTGTATTTTCACATACATGAAGTAAATCTGAATAATATTAGCCATGACTACCTCTATACCGTTGTCCTTGTACCATTCAGCAGTTTGTCTCTGCCCACCTGATCCAACACAGGTATGAAAGCCCTGCAACAATACAAATCACATGAATTTTAGGCTATATGTTTTTTATCATAACCAGCAGGAGAGGCTCCTTTTAGGCTATATATTTTTAGGCTATATGTCAAGCTATGCGTTCCACTATACCACATCATCTAAAGGAACACTACAGAAAGTGTAATGTCAAGTTGTCAACAAACTGGAGAAGACTTCACTAAAGTCCAAATAAGCTTTCATGCAGAATGAACAATAGACAAGGATTAAGTAGATTGACAATCCCAAGCCTACACACTATCGCGGTATCACCTACTATCATGATCCAATGCTACTTCTCATCATTAAGTTGTCCCAATTACTTACAGGTAGACGTGCAGGCTTCTTGTCTGGAGGAAAAAGATAACCTTTTGTCAAGGCTGGTCGCTCATACGGCGGATGCGCCTGCAGACAGTAAGCAAATACTATCATTAATCTCAAAATTCAAACTACCAATACTTTGCAGTAACATGAGAGCAACCACCAAATAACACATTATGCTATCATGATAACAGAAACTTAACAACCCATTTTTGCAATCAACATAGCTAAGGGCATGTACTGAAAGTATGAAACGGATTGCCACTACCTCCTTGGAGACGATGCAAAGGCGGCCATCAGCCATGTTGTGCTCGACGAACGTCCTTGCCGCATAACCGGCCGCATTCCCTCCACCCACGATCACATACCTGCACAGCTTGGCCATCCATTAACCACCTGATGAACATTTCGTTTATTGGTCTGAACACCACTCACTCCAGAGTCCAGACCCAAAGCTGCAAACTTTGCACTCCCCTTGGACGTTCCTTCCCAAGAACCCAATCAACAAACAGAGCAAACAGTAAAACAGACTCTGATCAAGAATCAGAGCACCCACTCGCGGTTCTGGTTGTCGAATCCAGCGGCCGCGGAGACGGAGAAGCACCGCCGGGGAGTCATCGGAACCGCCCGTGCACCGCCGCCAAGGCCGAGGCCACGCTGCCGAACCGCCCACGAGCAGTAGCTCTGCGCCGCCGCCGCGGAAGCCATCTCCGCCGCCTTCCGCCGGAGAACTACGGCCACCTCCCAAGGAACGGAGAGCTTTGTCAGAGGGACATAGATGCAATTTCAGCAAGTTGCAGGGCGCGGATGGGGGGGGGGGAGAACCTGAAGTCATCGGCCGCTCTCTCCTCGGCGGCGCTCCCTTATAGTAGGAACGGAGAGTGGGATAGTTTAATGGCGAGGGGCCTGCATGCGATTTGGTGGCGCCGGAGGGGCGGTGGCCGTTGCGCGAGCCCAAGCGACGGCAGCTCGAGTTGGCGACGGAGTGGGAGGAGAAGGCCCGTCGTGTTTCTCCTTCTCTTTTGGCTCTTTTGCCTTTAGGCCCTCTAAGAACGTAGCATTTTACGCCATGCCCTTTACTCAAGCGCCATGTGTTAATCCCAATTTTGAGGTTTGCTATCTAAACCCTCCTTGAAAATTGGCATTTTTATAGGGAAAACACTAATATATTTTTAGGGATCCTTTAAGAATATAACTTTTTTATGATTTCACATGATTTATTTCAAATACTCAAAAAATCGAGAGATTTTATAATTTGTTAGTTGATCCTACCAAGAATTGGCTTTCATTTTGTCATTGTGGCTTATATGTCATTGATTCAGGGGGTGTTTGGTTCCATGGATGTTTGGACATCAAATTGAAGAACTAAAAATAAATTAATTATAAAAACAATTGTAGAATCGGAGGATAATTCGTGAGACGAATTTATTAAACCTAATTAATCCATGATTAGCAAATGTTTACTATAGCATCACATTGTCAAATCATGACGTAATTAGGCTAATTAAACTCGTCTCGCAAATAATCCACCGATTATGAATGAGTTTTGTAAATAGTCTACATTTAATACTCTAAAATGGTATCTAAATATTCGATGTGACATGGACTAAGTCCCTCAAACCAAACACCCTTAGATAGTATCATGTGTCATTGTTATAGACTTTGTTATAGACTTTAGATGGTCTCCTATGTCATTGTTATAAAGTTATAAACAGGACTGGTCTTGAGATTTTGAGAACCCGAGTCAAAAGGTCTCTTATTCTGATATAATAAGTACTTAAACTTATATACATACATACATACATACATACATACATACATACATACATACATACATACATACATACATACATACATACATACATACATACATACATACATACATACATACATACATACATACATACATACATACATACATACATACATACATACATACATACATACATAACATACATACATACATACATACATACATACATACATACATACATACATACATACATACATACATACATACATACATACATACATACATACATACATACATACATACATACATACATACATACATACATACATACATACTACATACATACATACATACATACATACATACATACATACATACATACATACATACATACATACATACATACATACATACATACATACATACATACATACATACATACATACATACATACATACATACATACATACATACATACATACATACATACATACATACATACATACTACATACATACATACATACATACATACATACATACATACATACATACATACATACATACATACATACATACATACATACATACATACATACATACATACATACATACATACATACATACATACATACTACATACATACATACATACATACATACATACTACATACATACATACATACATACATACATACATACATACATACATACATACATACATACATACATACATACATACATACATACATCATACATACATACATACATACATACATACATACATACATACATACATACATACATACATACATACATACATACATACATACAATACATACATACATACATACATACATACATACTCGTTGTGTCGTCGCTTGTAATCATGTAATTAAAGGAGCATGCTTTTGCTGATTTTGTCATTTGGATTTCATATTCACATATAATACAAGAAGTGGCTTTGATTTTTGTCACTCTGGCCTATATACCGTTGATTTAGATGATATCATGTGTCATTGTTATATACTTTAGATGTCTCCTGTGTCATTGTTATAAAGTGATAACGTAATTAAGAAGGTCATGTTAAGAACGACAAATCATCATTTTTTTAAAAGCCCTCAAAATGGTTTAGATTGGCACTCAAGGATTCGCCACTATCATGAGCATCTTAAAATGACATGAGGCTTTATGCCCTTTTAAATCTGAGTGACTATATCACTATATGTATGTTTAGCTTGTTGCCATTGGTATCTATGCAAAAATTTTGACATTGCTAAGGGGCTGTTTGGCTCCTAGGGGCTAAACTTTAGTCTCTATCACATCAGATGTTAGGATGCTAATTAGAATTAAATATTAATTAATTATAAAATTAATTGCAAAACCCCTAGACTGATTCACAAGACAAATCTATTAAACCTAATTATTTAATGATTTGACAAGATGGTGCTACAACAAAATGTGTTAATAATGGATTAATTAGGCTTAATAGATTTGTCTCATCGAATTAGCCTAAGATTTTGTAATTAGTTTTATAATTAACTTATTTTTAGTCCTAATTAGCATCCAAACTTACAATATGACAGGGGCTATATAAGTATAGCCCCTAGGAGCCAAATAGCCCCTAAATTTTGTTAGGGCAGCAAACCAAACACACCCTAGCCAATATAACAATACCAAAACTTAGCAAAAAAAAAACATCAAGGCCTCGAACACTTCTTAACCTTACCAAAATTTAGTCATTCCAAAATTTGGTATGACTAGAATTTGGCATGGTTTATTTGAGCTGCAGACAAAACATCCCCAAGAGAAAAGAAACTTGGTTTGTTGCATTTGAAGAAAAAAGAGACAAAGCAGCTGCTTGTCCAGCTATCCACTAAACATCTTTTTCCATGAATCTAGAAGTTGAATACTACTCCAGCAATCACAGATAAGGTACAGGGATAACGTTTGGTGTCTCATCTTGATTGGACTTTGCTCAGCTGCTCTGTAGCCTCTCCAGTCTCCAGTTCAGAGAATACCAGAACCTCTATTCTAGTACCAACCATGATACCCTACTCTTATCCTCTTTTGTTGCTTAATTACCACTATAAAACAGCTCACAGATGGGAAAACTTGCAGTCGTTTTCTTCAGTCCAATCCTGAGATTATCATGTATTTTCAACTCTATCAATACACAACACATGACAACGTGATACACCTGACAACCTGAACCTATGGGGAATTCAGGCTTTCATACACAGCACGAAAGATTGTTTACAACCTCAGTCTCGTCTGGCACAATCACAAATAATGGATTCAGTTATCCCTGCACATGCAACAGATTCTACAGAAGTACAGATGCAGGACATCAAATAGTTCACAGAATTTGATCACAGCAAATAGGAGGCATGAGCTCAGAAGTGGTATCTGTTGGCATAGATTGTACAGTTGGGTCATCTCTTCCCAAAGAAATGATCTATCTGAGACTGCCCACCTTTGCTTCCAAGTTTTTGAGCTTTAGGCCATAGTGCTTGAGTTTTGCTATCCTGCAGCAAACACACAAAGATTCATGCAGGTGGTTATTTACAAAGTTAAGCTACTTTTTTACTATCTGATAAGGAAGAACATGAAGACTTATCAAACTGACTTGGAATTTCCCAAGATCTCTCAGAATTTTCACTTTTCCCCCACGTCCGTCTGGCCCTACCGCAATCAAATTGCTTTTGTTTGCGTTTGTCTTTGCGTTTAGAGATCCAGGTGTTGTCATGCCCTTGCACCATTTGCCAATGCCTTTTCTTGTTCCCTCCCCACCAAGAAATCCAGTAGGTGTTTGGAAGTCATCTGATTGTAAACAAATGCAGTTGCTTCATAAGAATGTTGGTAACACAGGTGATCAAGTAGAAACGACATAGTATCAAAAGAATTAGAAATAAGAAAAGGTCATGAAAGAGTGAGTCTGTTGAGCATTCATTCAAAATTGAATATTCATTCATTAAAAATTTTGCCTACGTTATGTTCTATGCCTTTTTCTGATATCTTAGAATATAGGATTGATATAATATTAAAATTGCCCTGTAAACTTGTATATGGATATTATTGTGCAATTTGAATTCAAAGTTATTTGCTTGATGCCTTGGACCATACAACAACCCACCTGAAAGAGAACTGAAATTGTGAACCTGCTGGGGTCCAGTGCCTGATGCCAACCTAGTAGCTTGTTTAGAGATGCCATCAATTGTCAGTTTCTCTTTCTCACATGTTGAAGTTGTAGCATTCATACTTCTTAGAACAGGAATTTCTTGAAAGTTATGCAGTTTGTTCTTCGTCTCCTGAACTGTTGATCTTCCGGTAGTCACAGAGTGTTTTATGAAGGATTTTTCTTCTGCTACATATGAGGTATTGCATGTTATGGATTCCTTTCTATCATGTTCATAAATACTAGACCAACTTTGAAAATCCAAATTGTTCACATGATTCTCAAATGGTTTGGCAGAAAGTCCTATCTTGTGTTCGTCATGGAAGACAGAATCATCGGCATCTAAGTTTATCACATCTGCATGCTTGATGTCCATTCTGTCTTTTATATTCAAATCACTATTAGCTTCAGGTGATGGTTGAGGCTTGCTGCATGGATCCTGCATCACTTCATCGAACTTTGTTGGTTGATTTCCACATCTGGCAGAAAGACTGGAGAAACCATTATTAGCTGTGGTATGTCCTGAATTTGTTTGATCAGGTTTAAATTTCTTTGAAGATCTCAAGTCCCTGATCAAACCATTTTCTTTTTCTTCTAGTTCTTTCTCAAGGTCCTGCACCCTTGCCTGTAGTTAATTGCATTGAAAAAGGTCATACACACTGAAAATTTAAATCCAGGAAAAATATATTATATGATTACTGTCAAAAAAATGTGTATGATCTTACCCTTAACTTCTTTATGAGCTCTTTCGCTTTATCAAACCTCTGCTGCGAACGAGATTCTGATCTTCCCAGAAGATTGCATTGGACCATCAATTCTTTGTAGCTCCTAGAAAAACCATGTGTTACTAAAGCATTCCAATCATGCAGTAGTAGCCCCATTATCAAGCATCATTATGTTTAGTAAAATTTCTGGCAATGTTAATAACCAACACATCCAGTTCTCATAGGAAATAACTTGGTTAAACAAACACTACAGTGCACTATGTTCATCTCATCACCATACACACAACAATAAATCTGGTTCTTTGGCCACGAAATTCAGTCAAATGATCAAATCCCCCCATGGAGTCATCAAGTGATATTGCTATCGCTAAACAATATGCAGTCCAAATATTTGCCTCATCAAACCATAAAACTATCACAGATCATAGGAGAGAAATACTCACTACAATTTATGTTTGAGGATCTCACACTTCCATAAAATATGAATTCTGCGTCCATTAGCATGTACAACTCCACACAAAATTGTAAGCACAATAGCACATAACATGTTTTCAATTATTACTTAATTATCAGTCTATCACCAGTGTAATGAATACAAAGTGGGCAATCAACCCTTATCATTCAGTTAATTATGCTAGGTGGCATTCATACTGACCATGAACACTCCATCGAGATAAGAAAAATGAAAGAGAAATTTACTTGTTTCGAAGAGCAAGAGATCTTGTCAAAATGTCAATCGCATTCTCTGGGTTTCCATGGTTACCAAGTGATGCCAACTTAAGGATCTCTTCCTCCTGAAGGTTCATGTTTGTTGACCTAATGAACAACATTTTGAAAATAAATGCATTCCCCTTATCAAACGGAAATATTTGCATCATTCAGCTTGAGTGAACAAACATACAGCTTCAGTGCAGCAAACTCCTTTGCCAACGCGAGGCTCTTCTCCTGCAACCTGGCACACTCCGATGTCTTCCTCGACAATTCCTGTCATGAAGTGCCAATGAGATTCACTAATCCATGACCAGATGAAGAGTCAGGGACATTGAACATCCTTGCCGAATCAGTCGATTTTACCTCTGTTTTCGAATTGAGAATATGCTCAACACATTCTTTCTCCCTCCTAGCCGCCTCCCTCATCGCCTCCGCCTTGGTCACCTGCTCCCTCCACCTAGCAACCTGAATCCAAAATCACCAAGAAGTCATCAGCTATCCAGGCGAAACGCATACCCAACACGAGATCCGGCAAACGGGTGAAGCAGAGCTCGCCTCGGCGTTGAGCTTCTGGATCCCGTCGCGCTGCTCCTCGAGCACCCTGCTGAGGGACGCGGACTTCTGCTCCAGCCGAGCGACCTCCGCCGCGAGCTCATCCCGGTCGGCGCCGCCATTGGCTCCTTGCTGCGAGGAGGGGCAGGTCTGCGTAGGGCACGCGCCAGTGGACTGGAAGAAGAGGCGGGTCGGGGGGTAGGCGGCGCCACAGGGCTGCTTGCAGATGGGGCAGGTGAGCTTCTTCTTCCCGCCCGGGCAGTACTCCAGCCATTGCTCCAAGCTGCTCAAGATTAAAGAATCATCTCTTAGCCTCCCATTGCCGGATCGTAATCACAAGGGAGAAAGAAGAAATGGATTTGGGATGGAAGGGGAGGGCGCCACTCACCAGAGGGCGTGGAAGACGTGGCCGCAGGCGGGGAGGCAGTGGAGGTGCTGGTCGGAGAGCGGGCGGAGGTCCTCGTAGCAGATGGTGCATACCGGCCATGCGGCTGCGGTCATCGCGTCGTCGACGGCGGCGGCGGCGGCTGAGGCGGCATCCGGGGGTGCGGGCGTGCGGCTGTCGGCTGACTCCTCTTTGTGTTTGTGGTTGGATTTGGGAGGGAAAAGAGGCGCCTTTGCGTTTGGTTTCCCGGGAGTTCGCGAGTTTCAAAAAATTACGTGGCGGGAGGATTTATCTTCTCGTTTAGTACTGGTTTATTGTGGATTTATGGATTCCAATTGTGTTTTTAAATAACATAATTAATTTCTGGTTGTCCAATGGACTTCGAATGTCGAAATTTTATATAAAATTTACTACGACTAGGAAATTGTCAGTGTTTTGATACGAATAAAAGAAATTATATCTTAATATTGTCTAAAGTAAATAAAATGTTTTGCAATATGTTATTCACTTGTTTGGTTATATATCTGTCAAATGTCCGTCAAGGCACGACGTGCAATATTAAATAATATAATGAAAAACTAGTTGAGTGTCGTGTGTTTTCATCTCAACGAGAAAAAAAATTATAATATTAAAAAAATATCATGCAAATAATTCAAATAAATTTAAACATAATAAAATAACATTCATTGTAATTTAGTTTCAAAATTAGTATAGATTTTAGAGACATGAGGATCCTTGTTAATAAGAAAAATTATGGTGACTTTTAAAGTAGTACATTGGAACCACTTATTTATTTTAAATAGGGGAATAGATATAAAAACAGATATTTAAGATTTTTCGGTACAGCTTTCCGAGATTTGTCTGCAAAGACTATCATCTTATCCCTCAAAATTAGGCTCCAGTTGAAAATTATAGCTTCCAAATAACCAGTTTGGGATACAAAGATTGCCACAATATTTCCTATGAAACCTAACATTCAGTAAGAGCAAATTTTCAGTTGCTAGGAAATTATGCCATCTCCTTTCCAGCAGTGCTTAAGTTAGCACAAAAAACATCAAATGGTATTTCTTTCACACTGAAGTATTAAGCATTTGTTATGGTCAAATAAGTTCTTAAATATTAACTAAAGAAATACTTGACATTTCTTTCACAATACCTTAATCCTAAAAAGTAAAAAAAACAAAGAGAAATGATACCTCCCATAACTTTTATTATGCAAACGTAGACAACTGGTTTGACAATCCATTCCTGTTCAGTTGCTCCATGTTGAAAGTAGAGAACATTTTCACAGGTTAGAGGGTATTCACAGTTCAAATAGAACTGACAGGAATGCACACAGGTCAAAAACTGCACAAGCCAACACAACCCCTCTTCATACACAAACAGCACATTCACCAACTATATCATAATTTTTCCTCTTTGAAACATAATCAAACCAACTATACTTCTGCCTGGCCATCAAAGGTTGGGTAGCCGGCGCAACAGCGTCAGAAGAACCGCCTCTTTAGGCTTCTGGTTGTTGCTTGGTATGAGCTCATGAGGAGCCCAACACCTATACCAACACCAACACAGACTCCCAGGCCAATCCCAACGCCAACTCTAACACCAGCATTGAACCATGTGAGTTGGCCGTCGTCATCATCAGAGTACCAACTTTCAGGGTGTTGCCTGCTTCCAATGTTCATACCATTGTCATCTTCATCACCAGCAACCTACCAAGTAGTTATACTAATTAATAAAAATTTGAGCATATGATGCTTTGAACATGAGCTCTATATAGTTTGGATTCACTAAGCTTGTTGTTTCGGTCATGCAAGAAGCAAAGGATCAAAGCAAATCTTATGGCAGATTGGCAGAACAGTCAGGGCAACAAATGCTATAAGTCTAATTATGCCATAAGGTTCATATATCTTGGCACTTCAAATGTGATTGAGAAGTCACTATTCGGATCGCCTTATCATGGAAGAGAGAACCAAACATCCATGACATAGCATGCATATGAGGATACAGGGGCGGAGCCAAAGCTTGCGGTGGGGGTTCCTAGGAACCCCCTTGCAAAAAAATAGTTATTATTGTTAATTTTTCACCTTTTGTGCACCCCCTCAGATTTAATTCGGTGTACCGCTTAAAGCGGTGCACCCTCTTCAGTTTTACTCTAGCTTCGCCACTGTGAGGATATGATAAAAGTCCACACATGTGTCATGAAAAAGATTTGCTTGTCACCTCAAGCCACACATCACATTCTAAGATAAATGTAATTTAACATGCTAGAATTATTGCATTGCTGAAAAATTTGATGATTTGCCACTCTCAAAATAATCACCTTGAGTATGTTATCATCCCATGACAATGAGACATGAGACTATTAACTATTAAGTCAAAGACATGTGGTCAGGTGACAAGAAAAATTAAAAGTCACTGTACAAATTATCAAATCTCTTATAACTGCTTGTTTACCTATGATATTTCCTTAGTAAGTAGTAGAATCGATCAATCGAACAGGAAAGCAGTGCCATATAGAATGTTAATTAATACTCACAGTCGTAGTCGGCGATCGACGGCGAACCAATCCGCCGCCGGCAGCTTCCTCAGGGGTGACTAGCCGCAGGGCGCACGTGAGGACTGCAGGCTCTCCGGCACAGCATCCAGCGACGTAGACCTCGAACGCGGACGTCTCAGCCTCCGCCCCTGCGGCGGGGACGCAGTCGATTGACCAGGCGGGGGAATCGGGTTTGCCATCAGAGCATGGCCGGAGAAAGCCACGGAGCAGCGCGGCGCCACGGTGGTCAGCGACCTCGAAGGAAGCATCTGGCGGGGGGAGGCGGGCGGAGGCGGTGCAGACGTAGGTAGCCTCGCCGGAAGCGGGGTCCCGGCGATCGAGCCGGAGCGGGAGGGAAAGGGGGAGCCCCTCGTCGCCGCCCCCACCACAACCGGCCGGGCGCAGCGTGAGCGCGAGGCGGGGCGACGGGGCGGCCCCACGCGGCGAGAGGCGGACGTAGAAGAGGCGAACCTCGAGGCAGCCGCCGGAGCCGGAGTCCGGCGGCCGCGGCGGCTGCTGCTGGTGGTCCATGCGCGAGGCGGCCACGGAGCCGTGCGTGGATTGCGATTTGCAAGGCGCAGACCCGCAGTGGTGGAGCCGGATGGCTTAATTAGGTTTTTATGTGGGAAGGCCGGATTAATTAGATAGTTAGGTGCATGTGCCGCGGAGAACTTTATTTTTTAATAAGATATTTGAGTAAAATTCATATTTTTGTGTGTTTTTTTTATAAATTTAAGGATTTTTATATAAAATTTGTACATCCGTGTAAAATAAAGAAATTAAAAAACTGAAATGAAAAAGTATATTTTTTCTTTTTTATTTTCTTTTTCTTATTTTTTCTTCCATTTTTCTTTTTTTTCTTCTTTTTTATTTTCCTTTTTTCTTTTTCTTCTTTTTTCTTTTTTTTCTTCCTTTTTCTTTTTCTTCATTCCAGAGCGGCGTGCGGGGGCGTGATTTTTTCTTCTTTTTTATTTTCCTTTTTTTCTTTTTCTTTCTTTTTCTTTTTTTCTTTCTTTTTTCTTTTTCTTCATTTCTTGCGATTGCAACAGATGAGTTGCGTGCGGGCCGCTCGACGCACGGGTGGTTGCGCGCGGCGCGGGTGAGTTCGGACGATTTTCATAGGGCACAAGTTTTGATTGATTTTTTATGAGATGCGAGAAAAAACGCACGTCGTTGCGGACGGAGACAGAAACGGCGGACAAAGTAACCGCAGTTAAGATTAATGGCACGTTTAGAACATAAAATTTTAAAATTACATATTTCACAGAAAATTTATTATAAAGCATATATTTTAGAGAGAAAACAAGATACCATAGTTTTGTAAAAAAAAATCTACAGTTGAATTCATATTCTTGCCGTACGATGGCTTAAATGTGTAGTTTCCTTTCAAGTGTTAAATCCATAACTAGACAGGGAGGTGCCCTTCGGGCGCCCCCATCAAACATCTATTTCTTCGGAAGCCCCATCAAACATCTATTTTCGTAGAAATTCATTTTCATATAAGAACTATATTTTGGTAGCAAGTTTTTTTCACAGAGAAGAATCATTTCAAAGAAGATAGCAATTTGTGATTATAATTACTGCAAACATTCAAAAGTACAATCATCTTAGTATGCTGATGATTCTGAACATTGCATTAGAAATATAAGCATTATAACCTCACATAACAATTGGAGCCTATCATGTGTCACTCCTTGGTGTCTCATTTCCTATATAGATAGCATTACTCTCAATCAATATTCCAGGTTTCAATTTGAGAAGTGTGAGACAGGGAACAATGCGAGATACCAAGAAAAATGTACATATGTAAACTCACTAAAGACATGTCTTTAGACATAGTAGTTCACATAATCAAAAAGACATGTCGACATAGTAGTTCGCATATTCAAAAGACATGGATAGAGGGATGAATGGAAGAACCATTCCTCTTCTTGGAGTAGTTTTGTTGCTGCCAATGGACATGAGTTATGAAACTCAATTGGCTTAATCTCATCTCTCTCATTTCCTCTGAAATAATCATGGTAATAATCATCAATTTAAAAAATGTTATTTTATAAAATTTAATCATGATTACCAGTCAGACTTGCTTATTGTAATTGGCACCATTTGATTTTGTGCTGCCATTTCTTACTGCTTGTCTTGCACCTTCATTGCAGTTTCTTCAGATATTACAGCTTGTGGTTTGCTCAAAGCTAACAATCAAAGAATCAACAAATTATGTATTGGTCCAAAAATAATGACCAGAAAAGCATTCTAGAATTTTATAACCATTTCTCGAGTGCTCACAACACACAAGCATAATTGCATAAGCAATCTAAACATCACTCATGCGAAGCTACACATAATCGATAGATACAGCTCAGGAAGTTGCTTTGCTCCTGTTGTAATATCGAACCATAGAATAAGTATCCCTGACATGGATTGGGAATTACACCTACTTATGTATCAAGGATTCAAGGGCAACAAAGCTAACATCTGGATCAATCAAACAATTACTAACAGAATGTTACCTATACTAATCGTCCCAGATGTCCATTAGTCAAATTAAAAAACCGAATCGCTCCAAAATAGCAAAACAACAAGGCATATCACAAGCAATGAGATGCATGGGTGTGAGATTAGCACATGTTCGATGCAATCTCACCATCGGAACTCCACCTCAAACCGGTTGCGGAGGACGTGGTAGAGTAGCGTCGAGTAGAATAGGACCCTCGCGCCAGCGCCGAAGAGCGCACGCTTCGCCCTCAATCGTGCAACAGTGACCACCTCGCCCCTGCCCTCGCCACTCGCCTCCTCCCTCTCCTCCTTCGGCCCCTCGGTGCTATCCCGTAGCTCCTTGATCCTCATGGCCGCGCCAACCGAGCGCCTCAAACCCTAGAAGCTGACGCGAGGAACTTGTGTTGAGCAGGGACTCCATGCCCACGGGGTGGTGCAGGAACTCACCAATGCCGCCACCGCCGTTCTCCAGCCTGGTCCTCTCCCGCTTGCTCCCATCCCTCCTCGGCACTAGCTGCCTCTCCCCATCCCCTCCTCCTCCGCCGCCGTCAACCTCCACATTGCCGTTCACTGTCGCAACTCACCATGACCCTACACTGCACTTCTCCCTCCTCTCGGCCTTGTTGTTGCATGGATCGGCCGCGACAAAAACCACCCCCGCCACTGGTAGGATGCTGCGCGGGCGGATGGTGGAGGGGGCCAGGCATCACCGAAGATAGGAGATAGGTGGCGTGAGGGAAGGGTGATGGATCTGAGGTGGCGTGGGGAGAGGACACGGGCAGGCGGCGGTGGCGTGTGGAGACGAGGGTGCGAGCGACTAGGTTAGGTATGGGGAAAGACGAATGAGGCATGCGGCACGCGAGGGCAAGGTCCCAACGACTTGGTACTTTTTGCGAAACCCCCCTATATTTTCTATTTTTAGAGCGTGCATCAAATTTCTGAATTTTCTCTCCTTCGCGTATAAAATACTAGGAAATGAGGGTTCATACATAAAAATGCAGGACAGTAGAGAGTATGGTGGCAGTCCTCCACGCAATTGGCTACAAACATGGGGGTTTTGCTGCAAAATTTCCGGATCGGGCAGGTGACGACGTGGCGGCGTGCGGTGGTGGCCACACCGCCCAAAATTCCCTGGGAGCAGCAAAGGACGGGAGGTTTAAATATATACAATTTCGTGGTATAATACTTTTGATATACAGTTTTGTGATAATTTTAATAAACCACTTTAGTTTTATTTGGAATAGCGCTGGAAAATGTGTTCTTGTCATAACTTTTAGGACCAAACATGTGAGATCATATATTTTTAAAATAAAAATTAAGAATTTCGTTTTATAAACAATTGACATAAATATAGTCATACACAGAGTAAATTTCTCCATTTCTACTAAATATCCTTGGTTAGATTAGATGTCCGGATGAGGGCTTTTCTGAAAAATGTTAGCACCGCTATCAGGGTTTTTTTGCAATATTTTGTATCACTGTTATTGGAAGGGGTTAATTTTTTACGTGTCACTGTAATTTTTACGGTTTGACAATATATCATTGATGTGTCACTAACTGATGTAGATCATCATAGTCACTAACAGTAGTATGTATGTAGTTTTTGAAAATTATAATGACATGCGAGTAATTTTCCCTATTCGAAGCGATCCAAATTAGGTCTCATTTTTTCATAACTCCAAAAAATCTTACCTTTGTATATATTAATAGTATTTGAAGGGGCAATTTCACTTTTTCAAAAATTTAAAATATTCTTTTAAACTATTTTAATTTCTTACACAAAGCTGTTTCCTAATCCACTATCGTTGAAGCCATTTTTTTTGGCCAAATTTTTTAATGCCATTATAATTTTCATGATTTTAAAATATGTCATCGGCGTGTCACTGACACATGGGACCTACACAGTTACTGACAGTGACATTTTTCAAATTACAGAAAATTGTAATAGCGTGTTTACAAAAATTCTTTTTTTTTTTTGCAAATTATGCTACCATAAAGCAGTTAACACCGTGAAGCAAATTGCACGGAATCCCCCACTACGATGAGCGGTGGCGGCGGCCGGAAGCCGGCTCGCTCCGGCGGCGACGAGGCGGAGGTGGACGCGCTCCTCCGCGCGGCGCAGGACGCTGTGCTTCTGAAGCTGCAGGCAAACTCCCACCTCCACTCATCGTCCGCCGCCGCCGCTCCGGATCCTCCCTCGCTCGACCCCGCGGCAGATCCGCTCGACGCCGACCTCGCACGCCGCTTCGACGCGCTCAGGTCCCGCCCCCAGGCGCCGAAGCGGGCCGATGATGCTCCCTCCGCCCCTTCCGCCGCCGCCGCCGGGATGGACGAACTGGAGGCGCGTTTCGCGGCGCTGAAGGGGGCGGCGGGGCCGGAGAAGGAGGCGAGGGTGAGGCTGGAGGATCTGGGTGGGGAGTCGGACGAGGACGAGGACGACGAGGTGGAGAAGCTGATGCGGTGGGCGATGGACGCCGCGCGGCTCGACGTCGCCACGGCCGGCACCGCCGACAAGGCGAAGCCCGCCGAGGAGCACGAAGAGAAGGATGAGAAGAGCAGCGCCAGTAGCCAAGAGGACGACGACGAGGATGAGGAAGAGAAAATGGAACAGGAGAGGAAGAAGAGCAAGAAGTTGATGAGCAAGAACAAGCCTAAAAGCAAGTGGTTCTTCTTTTGATCCTGATATGTAAAAATGTTGATTGTTCCTAGCAAATCCATGAACCACTACTTCATATCAGAGACTACTTTTGATGGTTGTGAAGTTGTATTACTGATAAAAACAGAAAGTCTGATATTTTATTATTTGCCACCCAAAAAATGGATTTGATGGAATGACATATAAATCTCTACTAAACTTAATTATATGCCATTTTGTCAAATTTAAGTTCTTTTAATGATTTTATTTTATGTCCTTGAAGTCTCAACCTTGAAAAAATTTTGCAAGATATTGCCTGCATCATCACCCTTTAAAATTTTGCAAGAGACCACCTGTATTCTTATCTTTGCATGCTTGTCAAAATAAATCTATCGTGATGGATTTCAGGATGGAATTTATCATGATAAACCTACAGATTTCATGCATATCATGCAAAGCAATCCCGAGGAATAATCCTGAATTCCTGATGACCATGTTCGAGGCTCGAAACATCAAGGCAACGGAAACAAGCAAGGTACAGCGAGAATTGTGCCTTTTGTCAATGTTAATCTTGAGCACACTTCATTATCTCAACATTTTGCCTAGAGTACACATAATGAGTTCATACATTGCTAACAGCACGATGAAGCACGATGACAAAATCCTACATTCATTTCAGTCTGGATGAAGTACAAGGTATCACTGGAAATTTCGCCATTATGCCATCCAGGTGGTGAAACTTCACTTCCCGCTACAAAAAATTCAATTGCAAAAGTTAGATAGAAATCTCCTCGTTTGGTATTACAAGAGCAGAACACGGAGTGAGATGATAATACTCACGTGCTCATCATCAGAGTTATGTTATCCCCTTTCAAGAGTATCCTACCTGCAAACCATTCCCAGCCATATAATCATCAGAATTTGAATACTATTTTTAGCGTTCCATTTAATTAATGAAATAATAATGAGAATCCGGGACTGCAAATTTACTGACCCAATTGTTTCCTTGTGTCCTTCTTAACGTTGATTTCCTCAGCATCATCCAGAACCAAATTCATGTATTCATCAAAGCCCTGCCAAACATACATAAATGGTGTAAATACTCCATAAATATTATATGCGTGTCAGCACCAACAACCTGAATTGAGGGAGCATTCAAACTGTATCTCTGGAATGTAGAATGGCACTTACAAAGAACAAGCCACATCTTTAGCGCAAATTGTAAAATTATATTGATTTACAATGCAGCTCGGGCATGGAAATAAATGATCAGTAAACCATGAAAGAAATTAACAAATCTGGATGGGCCATACCAGCAATACCATGAAACAAGGGGAAAACAACTATTTATGCTGGTTCTATAAACAAGTGAAGGGTAAAGAATTTAGCAACAAGTAAAACAAAAGAGATCTTTTAAGGGCCCTGGAGCTGTACTTAATAGTTCAGAAACAATTGGTAATTGATACTAGATAGCAAAAGGCTAAAAGTGTCTTTAGAAAGCCAGAGAAGATTGGTGATCCAACAGTTCAGACTTATCCATGTTACACATGAGCTAGCTACAAGGGAATCCTGCACATAGAGCCAGATTTTGTTTCTTTTCTATCCAGAATGATAGAAAACTCAGGAATGGCATAATACCAGTGTTCTAAAAATCGGGATTAGGCGGGATTAGGCGATGGGCGGCGTGGCGCGGCGAGCTGGGTGGCCCAGGCGCCTAGGCGGTCAACCGCGGTGCTGGGCCATTGACCGCGGCTCTAGGCGGCGCCTGGGCGGCGTGGCGCAGTGGCATCGTGGCTCCCGACAGCCAGATCCAGCGACAAGCGGCACACGCGCGGCCAGATCTGACGACGAGTGGCACGCGCACGCGACCAGATCCGGCGACAAGCGGCACGCGTGCAGCCACATCCGGCGACGGGATGTGGGTGGGCGGCGGCGGCGAGGCATGCACATCTGTCGCTGCCGGTGGATAGGGGAGCGATGCATCTGGAGGAGGAGAGTGGAACGCCTAGGGGAGGAGGAGAGGAGAGCAGCTCCTAAGCTAGAGGAGGAGGCGAGGGGAGCTGTCTAGAGGTGGAGGAGAGGGGAGGGGAGCCAATGCAAGGAGGATGAGGGGAGGGGAGCATCTGAAACAGAAGAAAAGGAGGCAACTCTAGGCGCCCCTAGGTGCTAGGCACCGGGTACCCGTCTGACTAGCGCCTAGCGCTTTTTAGAACACTGCATAATACAGCTGCTTGCTATTACTGTATGTCTAGTTCTATTGCAAACACTGAAACACCAAATAAGTACAAACTTTATAACTGGCATGCATTGCCAACCCTTTCTTTCATAGTCTGAAATCTGAATCACAATCAAAGCAAAAAAATATAAACCTAGATCCTACAAACTCAGATAACCCCTTTGTTCCCTACATGAAGTCATGAACATATGATAGAAAGCATCTTACGGGAATTCAATCATTATCTGATGAGACAACAGTAATTTTTTAATAGAAAAAAGGTAGCGTGTTCCCTGGTTTCAAGAGGAAGCAGCAGAACTCAATAAGTACATAAAAATATAGTTGCTCGCATGACCTTGTTTGCTAATTTTCAAGATCTGAATCAGTATCAGTTTCAGCTCTATGGACTTCATAACAGAATAAATTGAAATAAATGGTTGGAATTTAAATGCTAAATTCTGGCTTACACACACACACAAGTAAATTAGTCAGTGGAGACACTATCTTAGCTGAATGCTGGGAGAAAAATAAAATCAACTAATTAAGTGCTCAGAGTTACAGCAGCAAGCCTACCCACACAGAATTAAGAAAATCATGTAGCATCACTGCCTTTGTGATGACTTTGTTGAACCAAAGTGTGTTACCTAGGATGTAACATTTTCAAAACATCTATCTAGCTTAAAGTTCAGACCTTTCTACCATGCTGAGTTTATGTCCTCGGTTAGCGCTTAAATTAAGACCTTACTAAGCTGACCAGTGTTCCTATGGCGTCGCCTAGCCGGTAAGGCGCTGAAAATTCCTAGGCGTCGGGCTCGCCATAACTGAAATGCATATGGCATTGCAAGTCGTCGCCTTATGGGCTGTGGCGACGACTTGCAGGCGAGGCATCGCCGTATGGCACGAAGCGGGAGCGCAAGGCGAGACCATGCCCGTGAAAAGGTGGGAGCGCGAGGCGGGATCCCGCACGGGAAAATGTGGGAGCGCGAGGCAGGATCCCACGCAGGAAAACTTGGGAGCGCGCATGGGAAAATGCGTGAGAGAGAAGAGATCGCGCACGCACGGAGCCACGGGGCGTCACAGAAAAGAGAAAACAGAAGAGAGAGTGAGAGACTAAGAGGGAAAGATAGGGCAGCGGCTCAGCGGATGCTTGCGACGCTCGTCGGCGAGGGATCCCGACAGCCGACACTCGGCAAAGGCTTGTGCGCGAGTCGGTGAGGGATCCCGGCGTTCGGCGCTTGGTGAGGGATCCTAGTGGCCGGCATCCGATGGAGGTACATGACGTCCGACGGCGAGAGATCCCAGCGGCTGGTGGATGGGTGGAGGCTCACGCACAACAGTGACTTGGAGGTTTGCTTCTGTGTTTCTGTTTCAGTGATGAGTAATGTCCTCTCTCCTCACTGTTCTGTTTGTGTTCCACGGTTTGCTTCTAGCCTTCTACTGTTCTACAATCTTGTTCTATCTATGTTTCTCGGTATGCATCTATAGTTCTGGTTAGCTCTAAGTAGGTATATAAGAATGGATTCTATGCCTCCTAGTATATTAGTATAGTCCTTGTATAGTAACAAGAGAGTACTTGTATAGTAACTAGAGAGATGGGATTAGAAAAGAAGAGAATATCAATATTAGTATAATCATATGGCGTCGCCTCGCCGCGCGCCTAACTCGCCTAGGTGGTTGGAAGGGGGTAGGTCGCCTCGCCTCGCCTTACCGCCGTAAGAACACTGAAGCTGACAACTGATAACAGCACAAGACCAAATAAATTACTATTTGTAGATATGCATTTGCATGTTTGGTTTTAACAGAACAGACCAAATAAATGTACTATGCAGACTTATCATAGGGTTCATTTGTTCTCTCTTGTTGGGGGATTTAAGCACCCAACAGTCACATGGAAATACATACTACTATAACTCATCCACAACGAGAATTCCCATTTGTAATACACATACCACAAGCAAATTTCACTGCTACAAGTGTATGCAACCAAAGGATTAGCACAAATGAAAATTCTGAACTAGAAATCAGCTGAAGAACTCACGATAATCCGGCCCTCGACCCGGAGATCCTTCTGCTCGAACAACCAGATCTGGATGCGCGCTTTCTGCACCAAATCAAATTCCAACAAGAATGATATTAGCTCAAATCAACCACCGAGGATTTTTTTAAAAAAAAACGAAATCTCCCAATCCACTTACGCTCTGGAGGAACCGGAAGATGAGATTCTACCGCCGCGGCCGCCCAGATCACATGGAGAACACCAAAACCAGCTATCCGGTTAGGAGAAGAAGTAGCACATGCGACCAGAGTTCCGACACCGAATGAGATAAGAGGAAAGAAAGTGGGGAAGGAGGGGCGTACGATGGGCTGGGTCATGATACGCTGGACCTTGGTGGAAGCCATGGCGGCTGCGGCGGCTGCGGCCGATGCTCCCCCTCCTACTCGGAGCGTCTCGAAGCTTCTGGAAGCGCCTGGGCCTGGAGAGAGAGAGAGGACGAGAGGAAAAACCCTAAAAGAGAGTGCGAACTCGAAAGACGGCGAGCGAGCGGGCGGGCGGGCGGCGGCAGCGGAGTGAAGGGGAAGGGGGCGGCGGGGTCTGTGCCTCGCGATTCGGGCACACATCGATCTGAGCCGTTCAAGGACCGTATCGTGGGCCCATATGGGCTTTAACATGAGATGCATGGGCCGTATTTCATAGTTGGGTCGTGCTTTTGTTTGCGTACCATTTGCTCTCCTCACTATAAAAACCCAAGGGTTTCATACAATTTACCCATAATGGAAAACAATCATCCTAATTGTATCAAAATTCATACAATTTATATTGTTTTTATTGACTACTCCCTCCGGTGTACAAATATTAGTCGTTTAGACAAAATTATATATACCAAGGTGATATTAAATAAAGTTACAAGTATTGTCTTGATTGGTTATGGAGCCTAGATTTTAGTGGTACCACCCAAGTTCAACTCCTGATGGTCACATCTCATTTGGTAGCAATGCTTCGATTGACGGGATGACTAATATTTATACACTCTCAATAAAAACCAAAACGATTATTATTTGTACACCGGAGGGAGTAATATTTGCACAAATGTAGTCTGAACCTGTTACCATAAACATGGGTTCCTTTAAAAAACTAGCTTTTAGGTACACCCAAAACCTAAGATTTTGTGATAATCACTCATCTTTTTTCAGCCAAACACTTGGTCCATCACAGTAAGCTCAACTATTGACAAATTTGTCGGTAGCTGGACCCTTGCCCTTGAAAGTACTCTTGAAAAGTTCATCAATCTTGTATCATCATGGTCAAAATTAAGCTACAATATAATCAATATAAACGTCACTCTCTTGTAGATATAGCTATATATTTCCTCCGATTTTTTATATATATCGTTTTTGACTTATACATGAGAATTAAAAAATCAACTTAAATGACTTTGTTGTCTTTCATTTATTTTGATTTAGAAAAAAATGGTTTTCTTATTTCTAAGGGAGTTGGTATTTATTTGACAATGACAACTACGGAAGAAAAAACTTATACTCCCTCTATTTAACTTTTAAATGACGCAATTGACTTTTATCTCAACATTTGACCATTCATTTTTTTTGCAAATATGTAAAAATATAAGTTATACTTGAAGTATTTACAGTAATAAAACAAATTATAACAAATAAATGATATTTCAAAAAGTTTTTTAAATAAGACAAATGGTCAAACGTTGAGATAAAAACAGTTGCATCATTTAAAAGTTAACGGAGAGAGTATTTATGAAAGCGTCGTAAAAAATAAGACAACTTATATAAGAAATCTGGGATATTATATGGCTTAATTTCCAGATGTGAATGATGTGAAGCCCCACTTAACAAAATCCTTGCTTGCAGTTGCAGATTAGTCTGTAATATTCAACAGGCTGTTCTTCTACAGGGCTCCCTGCCACTTGCATCTATCTATCTGCTATATGCATGAATTGGAGATTTGCATGTGTGTGAGTAGCAATTAGTTAATTGTGGACACACACACACAACCAAGCATACAAAAGCATTGCACAGGGCCAAGCACACCTGCAGGACCATTGGATAAGGACAATGGGATGATCAGGACCGCCCATTTAATTGATTGCTGAATGATTTATAGTTGATTGATTGCCAGTGCCCTAGCAGCCTAGCTATGCTAGGGCCTAGGAGAGGTCCTCACTCATGTAAGCTGCTCTATCAAAACTAAAGATTCTCGGTAGCTAAATATTTAGCTGGTGTTTTCAAATCTTTAGATTCTTGTTCATTTTCAAATTATGTAACTATTGCTTCTCATAGTCTAAGGACATGTATAACTCATAGATGGCGTGTTGTCTATAAATTTTGCCACATCACACATAAACAACTAAATAGATTGTTTGTACAATGTGTTGTCTATTTGACTATTTGTAAACTATTTAATGTCATGTGTATACTATTTTACTACTTCTTGATATAAATAAGATCAAACATAAATAAGATTAACTTAATTATAATACTCCCTTCATTGTTTTTTAAATGAAGCATTGGTTTTTTTTTACTCATTACGTTTTTGATCGTTTGTTTTACTCAAAACTTTTTGAAATATCATTTATTATTTTATAATTTGTTTTATTATTGAAGGTATTTCAAACATAATAGAAATGAGACATAAATAGATGAATAAAATTTAGGAAAGAAGTAATAAGGTTAATTTTATTATTGAATGTATTTCAAACATAATAGAAATGAGACATAATTGAAATAGGGTTATTTTTTTCCGTACCATTACAATTTTCACGATTTGTCAAAATGTCATCGATGTGTTAATGACAAATAAGAACCACCACAATCACTGACAGTAGCATATAGATAATTCTTAAAATTATAATGATATGTCGGTAATTTTCCCTTTTTTATATTAGACATTAGTAATTTGTCATAGACTTTCTATCCCATATTACTTGTAAATAAAACACCGTGTGTACAGCTCTCTCCAGTCTCCAGTCCCTGTCTATCCGAACAAAACAAGCTAAGCTCTTACAGCAGGAAATGGGGACAGCACAGAGAAGAAGAGAGAATCAACGTGCTACAAACTCAGGAAGATGACTGCATTGCAAAGAAAGGGTGACATCCTAACCATCTTGGACTGCCTTAGCTTAACTAACTCAAGAGATTGAGATTGAGAGAGAGAGAGATCACACTTAGTAGTACATTGCACTCATCAACTTATTCATCCAGGGAGACAGTGCCTACTGGCTTTCTGTACTTCTCTAATTCAGTATTGAGTATTGATGATAGTGGTCTGATTCATCTAGTGACATCGATGTCTTGAGATGAAGTCTTGAAATCACAGGCGACAAGTTTGCGGTAACATCGGTGACCTGAAATGCTGGATCCGCCCCTGACAGTGGCTATCTTCTCTTGTGAGCTCCTCCCCGCCTGTTGGTGTTGGCGTTGCTCCGTCCTCAAGCGATGTGCTGATCATTTTCGCCCCCCTGATTCAGACAGCCTGATGGGCCTGATTAACCATAGAAATGGCATGTTTGGAAAGTAAGGCAGCTCATGCAAGATGCTCTGTTAGTTTCATGGTCTCAATTTTACCATGCAAATGTTCAACCTTCCTTTTTGAAAAAGAATGCTCCACTGAACCTTCATCCTGAAGTTGAGCATGGCCTCCACTGACCACTGCATGGCTGCCTCTGGCTAGAGCTCATGAAATGCAATGGAGACCCTGATTACAATGATCACGATGAGCTAATTTACACAGCTTGGTGCACATCAAGATCGGAAAAAAGGGCAAGAGGGTTGTCATGTGAGAGTGAGATTTCAGTACTACAATAGTTGAGAGTTTCAGAGTTCAGACAGATACTGAACATGAACAGCCCCCATCTTCAGACTGCTGCTCTAAGCAAAAAAAAAAAACAAAAAAAAAGATGGTGAGTTATTTGCTTCAATCTGTCAAGTCACTCATCACTCCCTCCAGTGTCGAATAAAAACGTTATTTGCAATACCATAACTAACATAAGAAATAATAATTACACGCGTACTCGATCTGTCACAATGACGCATTAACCCACATATCCATGAACATTATATATATATTATCCTACACTACGTGTGTAGAATAGCTATTCTACTAAAAAATCTACTATTGAGAAAAAAGTAGCACTCAATTGTTATTTTACTGAGAAAATCTACTACTGAAAAAGTACTCCCGTGAAGAATAACTATTCTACACACGTGGTGTAAAATATCGTTCCCGTATATATATATATATACATAAATGCTATTCTACACCACGGGTGTAGAATGCTATTCTACACCGACGTGGAATGGAGGAGTTGGGATTGGGTGGGGGGTGGGCACGATTGGGATGATACGGGAACGCTATTCTACACTATGGGTGTAGAATGCTATTCTACATCGATCATCCCGTGCTCCCACACCCCACTCAATCCCAACCCCCTCCATTCCACGTCGGTGTAGAATAACATTCTACACTCGTGGTGTAGAATATCATTTGTATATATATATATATATATATATATATATATATATATGCCACTGATATTTTTCTTTTCTGTACAGAAGCATTCAACAACTAGTCCATTCGGCAGGACAAGTTGCCATCTTGAAGCTCTTTTTTTTGCGTGAGATTGGTGGTATATTAGCTTACTAGTTACTCACTTTAATATCTCATTTCCATGAATACATGAAAATTCTTAATTCTTGTAGTTAGGCTTAACTGCAAAAGAATAACAATGGTGTGAAATAATTTCAGATAGGTCCATTTACGGCACCTCATTATCTTATAGGAAGATAATAATTCAAACAAATATGGACCATTGATTAAACATATTTAAAATAATTAATTAAAAAATAAAATAGGCTAATCGGCTTGACTATGAAAACTAATTTGTATGCATCGAGACATAGGGTGTAATGTAATCTATCATCCTACAAATTTCAGTGTAAAGTACGACTAAATACAACTTGCGTAAAGAGAAACAAAAGAGAGAAATATCATTAGGGGTATTAAGTTGCATGATCTCTGACCATTTCAAACCAAAAGTTTAAGTTCACGAGAAAAGACAGACAGTGAATTCACTTTATATTTCAATACTCTCTTACGCAAGACTCCATTAGGTTAGCTCTCTAGTATGGACTAGAAGTGGGCTGACAGCTAGGATTCGAACTCGAGACCTCTGATGCCATATTATGTTGCATGCTCTAACTATTTTAATCCAAAAGCTTAAGCCGATGACAAAATACAGCCAATCCACTTATATTCCAACAAGGGGCAACGGGGCAAAGGGAGCCATTTTCATTAATTAAGGGGATAAAATAAGCCAGAAAAAATAATTGAAATCAACTAGGGGAGATGCGCATGCTTGCCAGTTGCTTTGTTTTATCTTGCTCTGGAGATCCATGGCCCTATATATTCAGCAACACGCCAATATGCAGCTTATATGATCTGTCACCGGTAGAACACTATATGAATCCAACAAACTTCCGTTGGTTTAGGCTAATTCTGACGGAAGAAGTTAATTTCCGTCGGTTTTTAACCGATGGAGACGTGTCGACGAAAAATGACTAACTTTCGGAGGTGGCGACGAGCAAACAAGGAGGCAACGGTCGAGCGGAGACGATAAACGGACAGAAACGACAATGTCGACGGACTTCAGCGTGGTGGTGGTGTCGAAGAGGTGGCAGACAGCAGTGGCCGACTGGGCGGTGGTGGTAGCAGGGCAGGTGGAGGAGGTGGCCAGGCGACGACGGCCGGTGGGAGGCGAGCGGTGCGGAGGTGGGGCAGGCAGTGCGATGGCGCGATAGCGGCAGGGTGGCAGCTGCGGGTGGCCTGGCAGCGCACGGGCGCGCGGGTGGGCACGCGAGCGGCGGCGTGGGCACGCGATTGGGAAACAGGGATATAGGGAAACCTAGGTTTCCCTTATGCGCGTACGGGAAATATGGTTGTTACTTCCGTCGGTCACGCAATTTGTGAAAACCGACGGAAATTAAGTAACTTCTGACGGCATTTCTGAAAGCCAACGGAAATTAAAAAAGTGGACGGAAATTTATTCTTTTCTTATAGCGGAAGACACATTTTCAAGATGCATTATTTGACCTTATGCTTGCATGCATCACCTCACTTTTCTGATCCTTGCTGCTGCTCAAGGGCCCTTCTCATTAGATTTTAGCCTCCCTAACAGTCAGAGTGGGCAACGGAATCGCTTTGTTTCTACTTCAATTCTCATTTCTTTCTTTACAATCTCATTGTTAGAGAACGACCTAGCTAGTTAAACTAAAACCGTTCTTGGCAATGACGACGCTTCACCCAACTGGGCAGAAATTAAAACACAAGTTTTGTCACATATTGGACAAATTTGAAAAAAGATGACACGAATCCATCCCCAGGAGTTTTTGTTGAACCAATTGCTCAAACAACGATCAAGATAACAACGTCTTGCTTCCCCGTATTTTAAAACACTTTGTCTGACCACACACATTCAGCATGCATGCATGCATGCAGTAGCAATGCAATTTGCTAGCTGAATTGTATTCCGGCCATGCATGCATGCATCCGTCCAACCATCTCAAACTGACAGCATATATACATCTGAAGATGTCTTTAGATAATGGAAATGGATTAACATGCATCTGAAGATGTATATACCCAGCCAAAGTCTTGTGAAACACAGCTCATCACAGGAACATGTACCAAGAAACACACAGTACAAGAAACACACTTACATGGACTCAAAGAGTGCACTTAATTGCCGTTCACTTAGTTATTACCAATCGATCGATGCATGCATATACAGTGACAGTGTGACGTATCTGCATGCCTGCAGGTTTTTCTTCAGTCCAGTTGAGTTGCACAAGGAGTACATCAGATGCATGCCTGATCTCCCTCTGAACCTCTGATTGGTTCTTGGTGATTAGTTATGGATATCTACATCATCGACCTACGTTCTTGGTACTACCACTGTCCATCATGCAGGAATTAATTATATCTATCGTCGTCTGCAAGATGCAGGAGATTGGGGGCAGGTATGCAATGCAGCAACGTACAGTTATTATTATTATTATTGAATGCGATCAGTGTCACTGCCGAGCTAACGAGCACAGTGAAGACCAAGGAACCGATCGGTCGGTCGCGTGACGGCGTGAGGAAGCTTGGTGTGCACTGATCGACTCACTGACTGAATGACGGCGACGGTACCACGGCGCATCTGCGTCAGAGGGAGGCCGGCCGGCGGCGACAACGACGACGAGACGGGCATGCATGATTGGGAGGTAGGGGACCCCCTGTGCAGCCCGGCCCTCTCCCTACCTTGGTTGGTCGATTGCATGCATTTGGGTGTAGGTTATTCATGCCAACAAGATGACGATTCTGCAAAATGTGCCATGAATTTCATACGCATTTGGATGAAAATTACACACTGTTTTTTTAAATCCATCTTGCCTTGATATATGAATGATGAAAATTGTGTAGATTTTATGAACATTTGTCTCTGACTTGGGATAGTTTCAGGTTTGAGAGGAGGGTACGTACATGATGGCTCAAATAGATTGCCAAACAAACTTGTTTTTGCTTTGGACAATGGCAATTAGGATACGTCTTATGTTTCTTATCAGACAGAGATAGATTAAGCTCTAGGGAGTTGCTTAGAATCGAGTGTATTTTTTTCTTGTTTTAGTTAGATCAAAGAGAGATTTCTGATTTGAACAAAGCCTTGCAATTAATTGGTTCCTCTTGTCAAGCCTCAGAATTGGTGATGAGGTGATCTGTGCTGTTCTTTGGGAATAAATTTATAATGTCATGATCTGAATGTGCATTCAATTACATGCTGAATGTACACAGGTCAGATATCAGGAGAGAATCAAAATATACAGGATGCCAAGAACAGGTTTCACTGTAGAATCAAACTGTTCATCAGGTCAGCAAGTCCATCAGACAGTGATCTGTCAGTTGGCAATACAAGATCCATGCTTGTATTTATTCTCTAGCATTACAAAAACAAAATATAATCTTCTAGCTTCATTTATTAAATACAGACCGAGGCATGAGCTAGATAGCTAACAGTGCCAGCTACTATAGCTTAAGGAATTCAGAACATCCAGAGCAGAAATTATTGAGCAGACTAGGTCGACAGAGGTGATCACTGATTGGATGAGCTTGTAAGATCACTGTGACAATTAATGGGGAATCTTGCTTTTGGCTGAAACCCCAGCTGAGCGTGACGATCATGCTAAACAATAAGCTGATCGATCGACGATCGATGGACCCCGGTCGTACAGGCGATGCGATGTTTATGGTTGCCAATTGCCAAGATTTGAAGGGGACGTCGCCCACAGTAATCTCCTCGCTGTCAAGCGGCGTCCGCCGCTGTATAGAGCTAGCTAGCTCAGTTCACTCTCCATCAAGCTCTCCTCCGGCGGTCCTCCAGCTCGCCGTCGACATGCCGTTTTCGGCGCAGCTGCCACCGGGGCCCAGCTGGCCCTCCAGTTGCATGTGTGGCCCCCCTCCTGTGTACCGCTGACATGTGGGGCCCACTTTTTTGTGTGTGAGAAGATCTCCAACTCTGTGGTAATTACACTGTGGCAACTGGAGGAATATTGAATGGCAATATGCACATTTGTTTTCTCTCTCTCTCTCTCTTTTTTATGGTACAAAAAGGTCAAAAGCAGATCACTTCCTTTAGGGAATTGAAATGTAAGCTATATATATATAGCCAAAAATATCTGTTTACATATATGAGTCAGCACAGAGCTAGAAATATATCATGTCTAGTCATCCATATGCATCTAGAGCTGTTTCAACTATTTTTAACTAATCATTAAAATTTTAAAAGTTTTTTTTTATAAAATTTCATAACAATCTTCATAGTAATAAAGAGTCAGAGCATTTTTGAGAGAAATTCTAAAAAGCTCTTTTTCCTAAATTTTAAAGATTATAAGTAAAAATTTAGCTCCAAAAGATATCACTCTAAAAGACTTCTAAAAATGAGGTGTTCCCTAAATCTTTCTCCATCATATCCTCCGTACTTACAGGGAATGACTCTCACTCTCTATCCGTTCTGGTTCTACATATCGGTGATACAAGAGATACGAATAAAAGGAAAGAGAATATATTGAATAAGTAGGGTTCACCTATCAATGATAAAAGAGTAAACTATAGGGAATATGATATAAGAATAATAATATTTAAAGATTAAATTTTATCAGAATGACTCCTTATATAATATTTTTTAGAGCAAAAAATAGTAACTTCTTAGAGATGCTCTTGTCTGTAACTGAAAAAAAGCAAACTGTCATATGAAAATAGTTTAAAATGAATTTACAATAATAGTTTTTTTTCACAAAATTTAGTAATATATTGATGGAATATTTTTTCAGAAAATATATTGATGGAATAATTAAGGGAGTTGGTTTTTTTTACTGAAGCACAAAGGGCCGGAATCTGTCACAACTTACACAGTTTAATTTGACCATAAAAAACATATATAATTGAATATATTACTGGCAAATTAATATATATAGCCTGTAAAATGAAATAAGAACTCGCAATATATACTCGAATCAGCAAATCAGCATTCATTTCAAAGGCCAAAAAGTAGATATCGACATATGTATTCGAATCCAACATCAAGATCACGCATGTTTTCGGCTACCAAACTTCACACATTTGCTTGCTAACTACCAACAGCCCACATACATTGCATATATACTTTAATTTCCTCTTGACAACAACTAACATCATCGTCTCTACGTATGTCACACATATGCATGCATGCATGTGTACGGATCAATGTATAAATATGCATGCATGGCTGACAATAATAACATCACGTAGATTTCAATTATTAGTTACTTCATCCATTCCAAAACACAACAGGTTTTAGAGTTTAAATTTATTACAAATATAACAACCCAGTACTCATAAAAAATAACTTTTGCATCTAAAGTACCTATACTACTCTCATGTGTGATCACTCATTAATTCTTCGCCTAACCATTTGTAGGTCTAAATTCACGCATCTAAGGCTATTCACGGTGAGGATTTTACGGGGGTTTCATGGTATTAATTACCATGACACATTAGATTTTTTGCTGACATGACATTAAATTAACGAGGGACGAGAAAGAAGCAGTGTCATCTCCATGATATGGTGCTAACCCGTTTCCAAGGCGGATGAAACGAAATGAAACGCCCACTGTGAGCCAAATCGTTTCATCAGAGAGAGGGTATTTAATTCATCTACCGGTAAAAGAATATCTGTCGGGAATGACTTTTGCCGTCAGCACTTACACTGGCAGACCTCATCTGCCGGGAAAACTTTTGCCGGCAGATAGATTGACAGCTAATGTCCTCTTTGCCGGCAGTTAGTTAGCCAACAAAAATGGGTCATGGTGTAGTGCTAGGAAATAGTGAAATGAAACTCTCCACTGAGAGCGGGTATTTCATTCAGTTGAAAACCTGATGTGGTCTTCTAGAAAACAATGTTATAAAACCCACCACTGTAAATAGTGTAAGTACGATAAGTATTGTCTTCTTATTTGCCTCCTTAGTTAATAATATATATGTACAAGGCCTAAAACTCGATGTTTTTTTAAAACAGACGGAATAATGGGTATATAGAGTCATCTTTTCATACTTATGCCATGTACAAGCCACTACACGTAGCTTACACAAATACACGTGATTTTTAAGACCTTTATGAGGTATCAAGCTAGATAAACCATGATATTTTAGTATAACCATTGGTACTCTCTAGTGTTGTGGTACCTCTTCTAGAAACCACTCCAAATCAAAATACATGAATATAATAACGGTACACTAACCAAAACACACCCATATCATGTCAAATGTGCCCATGCAATTATGTGTGTGTGTGTGTGTGTGTGTGTAATACATAGCTAGGTTAGAAATCATAGTGAAGCAACCATTAATTCTCTATGTTTGATGCCATGTCGCTGTAGTGTTAGATAGAAATTAAGCACCAATTAAAGTGGAACAGAGGTGTGTATAGGGCCCTCAAGAGAGGAAATTAATTAATTAATGGAACGGAAGTGTAATGCTGATCGATGCATGCCTTAATTTGCATTGCATGCCAGTTTTACTGCTTAGGATCCACAAGAAGCAAATTAAAGAGAAGAAATCATATAACCAAGAAATCAAATATTAACTCTTCTCTAAAATAGAAGTCATCAATATTTTTTACGAAAGTCAACATTTATAATTTTTACTAATAATTAAGTTAAAAATATTTAATATTAGTGTTAATATATACTAGCTACATTAGTGAAAGTAACCAATTGTCAACACTCAATTCTACGGTGAATTAAGACCGTATAAAAACTTATATGCCTCATATTTTGAAGCATATGTAGTAATTAATTAACTAATCAATAATCTTAATTAACTAATTGGTTAATTAATCAATGCAATGCAATCAATCAATCAATCAAGAGGAGTGAAGGAGGTAGAAGAGAGGAAGGGACACCCGGCCCCCAGCACGAGCTAAGAGCTCACATTAAAAGGGCTAAGCACCAACCAAACCCTTTGCTATTATATTCCAAGACAATAATGTCATTATGCAATGTTCGTTGCTAGCTAGATCAAGATTCTCAACTATAGCTGCAGCATTGCAGGTTGTAGCAGTGTTGCACATTGCAACCTAGCTAGCTAGCTAGCTATAGCTGAGACCTATTTTGAGTGGTGTGTGAGTTAGGGAATATCATATCCTGATCGATCAGTGCATGCATTCATGGGGCATCACTCTTGCTGCAACCAGCAGAAGGTGAAGAGGGGCCTCTGGTCTCCTGAGGAGGATGAGAAGCTCATCAGATACATCACCACCCACGGCTATGGATGCTGGAGCGAGGTCCCGGAGAAAGCCGGTATGTATGTGTTAATTTGCATTGATCGATCGTCGATATTATCCCCGTGTACGTACGTCTCGATCGATTGATCGATATGATGAACACACATTTGCATGGATTGTCAATTACTTGCTGAATTTTGTGCAATGTTGGTGTGGTTTAATTCTTCAGGTTTGCAGCGGTGTGGGAAGAGCTGCCGGCTCCGGTGGATCAACTACCTGAGGCCAGACATCCGGCGAGGGCGGTTCACGGCGGAGGAGGAGAAGCTCATCATCAGCCTCCACGCCATTGTTGGCAACAGGTAGCTAGGCACCATATGCAGATCATCAGTTCATGGCCGGCCAGGCATCAATTAGTACCTAATTGAGCTTAGAATTAATCTCCTGCTCTTTAATTTTCCCCACCAATCCCCAAATTAACCAGCAGATTGATATGTGCGATGGCATTTTGATCATTGCTGTGGTGCTACTAGCCTAGCTCTTGAATTATCACGAGCAATCAATAAGCTAGTTAATTAGTGTGATCTGTTCTCTCTGACAGTGAGAACTAACTCCAATTGCTGCTGATGTTGCTCTTCTTCTGAAACTTTTCTCCTTGCTTCATTTTCATTTCACAGTGATCGATCTATCGATCGATGTTGATTTGTCAATCGATAATATAATCTTGTCACAGCGACATCGCATGACAAAAGTGAGATGAAATTTCCTCAAAGGAAATTAAAGATGATTTGAAGTGTCACAGCTAGTATGGTACTCACGGCAGCAAGCTTGCTAATTAATTTTGCAAAAAGGTCTCGATTTTCGCTATCAAATGTTGAAAAGATGACATTTTTGCTAATTCATCTTGACGTCAAACTTGACAAATCGCGCCGTTCTAGCCGTCATTGTCTACTTCTTAAACTTGAACACGACGATTATAACAAATCAATTAAGTAGAGTGATTAAGAGTAGCATTACTAATACTTCTAATTAAGCAATTGAGGCTTCCAATAATCACTGTGTGTTCATACATGCATCACAACCATCTATATATGATTCTGTTTGATACCAACAACTGATGATCATTAGTCGCATGATTGACCTAGATGATGGTGTGTTTATATATGTACATGTGTGCATTAAGTTAAGTTGATTAACAATAGAACTAATTAATTGCTTTCTCTCTATGTCTCACTGCAGGTGGGCCCACATTGCCAGTCACTTGCCTGGCCGGACCGACAACGAGATCAAGAACTACTGGAACTCGTGGATCAAGAAGAAGATCCGCAAGCCGCCGGCGGCCAGCACGACGACGAGCTCGTCGGCGAAGACGAGCCCGAACAACCCGCCGTCGGCAGCGTGCAGCACGGCGACGTCGGATCACGTAGTGCACGGCGCCCACGGCCACCACCAGCTCCATCATCATCAGACGTCGTTCGGCGTGACGGCGGCGGGGGCGGATCACCTGCAGCTCGACGCCATCATCAACCAGAACCTAGGATTAGCATCCCTTCCGCCGAAGCTGGCGTGCGGCGGCGACTCGCCGCCGCTGTCGACGGGGCTGCCACACCAGTGCCCGCTCTTCATGTTCGACACCGGCGCCGCCGTCAGCCCTCCGTCGTCGCTGATCATGACGTCGACGACCCAGATGCACCACCATCACCCGTTAATCGCCAGCTTCACGGCGGCGATGGCCGACGTCGACGCGCCAAGCTACCTGCCTCCGCTGGTGGACGGCATGCTGGGCAGCTTACGATGCGCCATGGACTGCGTAGGGGAGGACGACGACGTCACTACCGACCATTGCCAAGCTGCTGTTCCCGCCGGCGCCATGGCCTTCTACGGCGACCATGACCACCACCAGAAGCAACAGCAGCATCTGCAGCAGCAGCTGGAGCAGCAGCTAGGGCAGCATGATGAGCAGTGGGATGACGACGAAGCACAGCACCTGCTGATGTGGGATCAAGAAGTACTAACATCATCCAACCTGGAGGCCATGCAAAGTGGTGCTCACTCCCTCCTTTTTATGGGACCAAATGACCATGATTAAGCTTGGTAAATAACCTAAAATCTCATTTGCATAGTTTGCATGCGTCTCGATCTGATCTGATCTCACAGTCATCTTTGATCAATCTCATCATCTAGCTCACATCTGCTCACCTGATCGGCTGATCTGATCTGTCTATACATACATGAAATAATGAGGTTTTGCCAAGGCGCGAGTAAATTATTGTGTTGGATTTTTTTTCTCTCAGAGAGCTGAGTTTTCTCTTTTTGATTTTCTGTTTGGAGTGAAGAGTTTGTTAATTGGGTTTTTATAAAGAGATGTATACCAAACCTGCAGCATGCATGCATATGGTTGCATGGCATGTCAATTGGAGTGTAATTTGATTGATGTATCTAAGTGAATTGATAAGGATAAACATGAAGTTGACAACAAAAGATCAACAGGCAGAATAGCCTGCTGCTGCATGCTCTTCTTTAATTTTGCTCTTTTGGATTCTTGTGCTTCTATATACATGTGTTCTGTTGTGTTAATCGTGTGGCTTGTGCTTCTATATACTTTTTTTAAAACAAGGATATATAAGTCGTTGTTTTATTAATTATGTAATTAATAACACGACGTGTGCGTGTGTGTATATAGACTGTCAATAATGATGAATAATGTCATCGTCGTGCATGGCGCGCTTGGACACATTTTTAATTTAGGTCTAGATTCTAAGATTCTAAGGGTACGTACAACGGGAGCTAGTCTCTAAGCTGAACGTTATGCGGAAAAAAACATTATTTAGCAGCAATAAATGATGATAAAGATGTAAGTCGTCTCTTGGTGAAAAGATATCAAATTAAAAATTCATGCTCGCATGCATAGTTAAGAGTCTATGTGTTCTGATTACATACAAACATTATATATCTTGTAGTTAGTAAAATAGATAGCTACTATCTATGGATTGTACATGTTTACTATTTTATCTGTGTTGTAAATTTTAAAAATTTATAGACGACGATTATCTATGCATTGTACATGCCCTAATTAATAAGATTATCTAGATGGTAATAATCTGAACGTGCTATGATTCTTTAATTCTATATAATACTTTATTTATAGATTTTATAGCTATTAGTTTTTGCAATCTAAAATGTTTGTGGAGGTTGCAGATTTTAGGAAGAGGTGCAAATCTGTCTCAATTAAACAGATATATATGGTCTTATTACACTGTGGTAATAATTAATTAGTAGCTCCTTCCTCACTCAAAATGTTAGTTAATTATTACGTCATCATATCTCTTTCATGCACGTACGTAGAGAAACATGCCAGAGAAAATAAGAATGAAATTAAATCTAGTTATTAAGGTGCCGTTTGGTTCAAGTGACGAGGTGGGATGGGACAGGATGGTCCCATTTTTTACGGTGTTTGATTCGGAGTCAGGTGGGACGAAGTCGTCCCATCAAGAAATATTCCTCCAATATTCGGGACAAACTTGTCCCCAAAAAATGAGGGACAAACTCGTCCCACCTCGTGCGTGGAGGCTCCGGAACAGGGCTAGAGGTTCTGTGGCGGGCCGAATATTTCGAGACAAAGGATTTAGGAATGTGCCGTAGGTTTCGAAATAGACCGAAGGTGTTTCGGTGTGGGACCGAGGTTTCGGGGTGGAGTCTCATTTCTCTCAACCCACCAACCAAACACAAAACTAGGACATCTCATCCCTCGCAACCAAACACGAGATAAGACGATCCCATCCTAAAAAACTAGGACAGAACCGTCCTATCCCACCTTGTCTCTAAACCAAACGACACCTAATAAGCGAAGGCACAAAGCTAGTATATATATCGAAGGGTAAAGAAGATGCATGTCTGTCTAGAAGATGGAGAATAACAATTGAGTACTATTTTTTTTCATTAGTAAATTTCTTAGTAGAATAGCTATTATATACTCGTGGTGTAGTATAATATTATATATATATATATATATATAACTGTCATTGCTATTGCGTATTATATTAGTAGATAGTACCGGTTCAGGCCAATTTTTTTTTTAAAAAAACTTAACTTTTTTACATCTTTGTTGTCGGCTCGATCGGACACGAGTAGTAGTGACACTAAAGGACCACTATATATATATATAGCAATATATAAGCTCATAGCAGCTAGCTAGCTAGTGATTAACATCTTATTAATTGGATTATTCCGATCGAATTTCCAAGTGCATGCGATTATTGCAGTTGCATGGGCATGGATGCAATGCAATATTTTGGATGTCACATACATTTTGATCAGAGAACAATATAATTAATATTGCTGGAAATTAAGAGATTCCGTGACAAAGAGGCAACATATATATATATATATATATATATATATATATATATATATATATATATATATATATATATATATATATATATATAGCACCAAGCTGCAGCAGCCTAAGCTAGTGTCAATCACACTCTTTGTTAATCAATGGATTGCCGTGTTAATTAATCAAGAGATCTAGTACTATACGTACTATAAACCTTAGCTTGCTAATCAATAATATAATGCCCTTAATCAACTGTTGGCACCTCCAAAACTATGCACTAAACACCACAATATTAATTACTACTTAATTTTGCATATATGCATGCATGCATTGCATTTGAATATGTAATAATATTATTGTACAATCTAAATATAAATAAACACATATATACAAAGTATACTTGCAATACTGCAGTCAAATCTGTGGTATAGTAGCTAGCTAGGTTCCTTAAAAACCAAGCATGAAATGAAATTCGTCAAATGTCGATCGAATAAACTGGTGACTTGTTGTTGCATCGTCGTCGTCATCGCCATCCAATTAAGAATGTTCGTCCCTACATCGATCTATACATTAATTGTCGCATCGCCTACACAGTTCACACACACACACACACAAACGGATGCACGCATGTGTGTGACTGTGTCGAATGAATAATGTTAGGTGCTACGTTATTGTTCAGATTTCAGCAGGGCACCAATGACACAGCCAGTTTAATTATTTTCATATGCAAGCAAGCTAGGGATATAGATAGATAGATAGATAGATAGATAGATAGATAGCTAGATAGATAGCTGTTGCCATGCATTGACAATTAATTTAAAAAGTTAACTTTATTTTAAATTGGAGACACACTTGTTCATGATAGAAGCAGCTAGTAGAGTTCAGGCATATATATATGTGTATATAGCTAGAGGCCCATGTTGAAAACTATGTTCGTCCAAGATAGAAAACGACATGCATGATCGAAAGAAACTAATTAACATGCCGTTTTTTCAGGGATAAAAAAATGCATGCAACCAGCTGCGCCCCTACGTACGAAATATATATATATATATATATATATATATATATATATTTACACGTACTGCACCCATATGTATTTTAACATCTTCGAATGTGGATACAAAATCATCTATAATATAAGATATATATAGAAATATTAAATTTCTACAAACTGCTGATATGGTTAATTACTTTGCTACTATGCGCGTACATGCATATATACCTAATGCAGTGATAATATATAATGTCAGCTAGCTAGCTGATGATTCTGACCAGATTCGAATGGTCGTCAAGCTTTTGTTGAAGATTGGAACGACAGCAGAGAACAAGCACACATGCATAGAGTATTCGGTCTAGCTAGCTATATATATAGCTACTAGTCAGAGGCATGTGCTTTGCAACAGAATCTTATTTTATAATAGTTTTTTTATTTCCACGCAAAATACATAAATTAAAAGACTGAAATATAAATACAATTTTCTTTTTCTAGTTTTTTATTTTCTTTTTTATTCTTTTTTCTTTTTTATTTTCCTCTTTTCTTCTCACGCACTGCGCATGCATGCACGGGGGCGCAGGGGGCGGCACACCTTGAGGCACGTCGCGGTTTGACGGTTGCACCGGTTTTTTTAGGGTGGTTGCACCGGTTTTTTTAAGGTATAAGTTTTGATTGGTTTTTTTAAGGAATTGAGAGCGCTGCACGGGGAAGAGCCTGCGGACGGACGACCACTCCAGGCTTTAATATAGTTAAGATATATCATGATGCAAATAATTATATGTAATTAAGTGTACTAATACACTACAACAAAACAGGCAACTTCCGTCGGCCAAAGCCGACGGAAGTTAGCCCTTTCCCGACGGAAGAAGCCAACTTCCGTCGGCAAAACGCTATCTTCCGTCGGCCTTTGGCCGACGGAAGCGCGGCGACGGAAGTTAGCTAACTTCCGTCGGCCGCCGACGGAAGTTAGCTAACTTCCGTCGGCTTCACGTGGCCGACGGAAGTTAGCCCCGAACTCTGCCACGTCACCAGGGGGGCTTTAACTTCCGTCGGCCAGGCTGGCCGACGGAAGTTAGGGGCAGCTAACTTCCGTCGGCTTTGACCATAGCCGACGGAAGTTAGCCTTTCTGCCCACGTGGCCGAAACCAGCTAACTTCCGTCGGCTATGGTCAAAGCCGACGGAAGTTACCTGGTATTTTTTTTTTTATTTTTTCCTGGTTCCCCTACTCACACTCACATCCAACCACAATTTCACATACATTCACAATACACATCCAAAATCACATTCAAACTTCACATATAACATCCAAAACCACATCTCACATCCAAAATCACATCCACACTTCACACATCACATCCAAAATCACATAATATAACTGAATTCATATCCAAAGTCACAGTAAACATCTGAATTCACATATAACATCCAAACTCACATACAAATTCACAAAACACAGCGAGAGCCACATACAAAGTCATTTTGTCCATATACTCACTGATCGCCCACATTTGGGTCATGGGCGCCGCCGCTGCCTCCCGCTTCGTCCACATTTGCCCCGGAGGCTCCATCTTGACCAGGCGTACGGAAACACTGAAGAAATAGACAAAATTAGAAACGAACTCAACTACCCTTCTAAACGCTAACTTAAGTGTTTAGGAGGTACCTCAGGTGATGTAGGAGATAGTGGTGGTGGCGGGGGAGGTAGTGGTTGGAAAATGGACATGTCAAATCCACTGTTTTGCTGGGCTAGTTGCTACACATGTTGTAATGTAATCAGTTAGTTCTAAACCTATTTCTGAATACTTTTGAACTGCAACACTCTAAAGTAAGCTTACTTGGATCATCGCCTGCTGTTGTGCTAAGCAGGCGGTATAGTACTCTTGTTGTTTCTTGTAGTGCTCGTCGCGCCGCCTCATGTCCTCCCTCATCCGAACCATCTCCGGGGTTTCTTCTGAGCGACGACGGCTGGAGCCAACTCCGACGGAGCTCTGCGACGACTGAGCTGACTTCTGAGCTCTCACCGCTCTCGAGTCAATAACTCCATTGAACATGGAGTACCTGCAACATTAACAGGGGTTAGTTACCATCACAATACCATACACAAAACATTAATAAAAACATTGTCTCACCGTCCATGGCTTTTGCCACCTCCGCTGGAGTACACGGCCATTTGGTCCACAGGTTCTCTCCGCCAATCATAGTTCTCTCCATGGAGTCGAACCATGTGTTCACCATACTGCGCCTGCAAAAAACATGTCCGATTAGCTAGACGCAGAAAAATGAAATTACGTCAACTCTTAATAACATCTCACCAAATGGTCCGTGGCTGTCTGGCTACACAAGACATCTGGCTGTGCCGGATCGCTTCCTTTGTGACCAGAGGTATACACCTCTATGTCACTTGGCACGTTGCCAGATTTAGCTTCCTGTGCATTAGAAATGAGTTAGTCGCATTACAATGTATCTATAGCTAGAGAGTGACAGATCGGTCTTACCAAGCGTTTAGCGTGGCGAATATGTCCGTCGGCACCATATCTGTGCTTCGGATCCGTCCCGCGGCATTGTCTTTTCTGCTCGGAAGTCTTCTTAAATGCATCTGAAGACCAAATCTTGCAGAATTCAAAATAGGCGTCCTCGCGGTTTGCCAACCACGGAATCCTCACCTGAACAGAGATGCTATTTGTATTATATGACAACAAATCTCAACAATCGAAGAGGTAAAAAGTTAGAATTGTTTACCGAACGGTATTCTTCTTCAGTCAAATAGACTGACGATGAGCCCGTCGCCTTGCTCATTCGTTGCCCTAGCTTCTCCTTGTAGTAAGCATTGTTCGCTTGAATGCGGGCATACGAAATGGCGTCCTTCACCACCTTATGCGCATTGTTGTTGAAGACTACAAGCGCATGGTTATGGTGATTGCCGACTTCTGGCAAGCAAAAGCGTAACTGCAAAAATAATGATTAGTATAGTGTTGTAACTCGAAAATTCTAAAAGAAAATTGAAAAAACACTTGCATACCCAGAAGTCATGAGACACCGCCCCCTGAGCAGTTCCGTGTCGCCCGTCAGGAGCGAACCGGTACTGGTCCCATGTTTGGCATAGAACCCGCTCACCGGTCGGCATTGTCAGCATCCCTGGGTAGTGCAGACGGCACAGGTTACCCAATATCTGGTTAACCTGTCTGACCCTCGAAGTGCCGTCGAACCGAGAGTCAATCCAAGATCTAGAAATACATAATAAATAGAGTTAATTAGTTTAGTGAAAGAAATTTTTTGAAAACAAAAGCAAAACAACAGAAGAGTATTACACTTACCCGTCACCAACAGGCGTAATCTCGATCTTGGCTCCACCAGAAGAGACTACTGGTGGAGCGACCAAGTGACTCGTCCTGAAAGTTACCGAGGACCCGCCGGCAGCCTCAGCACCTTCCTCCTGACCCGCACCCTCCGGGAGATCCCCCTGCCCCGCACCGGCCTCTGGGTCATCCCCCTGCCCCACACCCTCTGGGTCATCCCTCTGTGCCGCACACTCTGGGACATCCCCTCTTGCCCGCCACCCACCGGCCGATCATCCTCATGACCCGCACTCTCCAAGTGTTGTTCCTCCTACAAAACAGTATTGAAACAATTAGTAATAGTTTATAACTGGCATAAAAAACAATCTGAAAGTTACCTCCTCATCTAGTTGAAATGCAATAGGCCGACCAATTAATGTCGGATCTATGCATCTCAGCAGCTGCTCTTGACGACGCCTGTTTGAAGAAGAGGAACTACCCTGGAATAGGGTGTCCTCCTGACTCGTCGGTGTACTCGCCGGAGTACTCGCCGATGAACTCCCCAAGCGGAAGAGCTTCCTCGTGACACTCTTCATCTTTTTCGACATCCTGTTCAAAATAAGCACAAACAAGCATTTATTAGTAAAGAAGGTTTGTACATATGAAAAAACATGTAATATGAAGTATATTGCATATCCATGTATCAAAACAATTACTTGTCAATTATCATCAAAATCAGGATCAATTTGTCCTTTTCTCCCCAAAGCACGCCATGTTACTTTTTTCTTCTTATGTTGGTGTTTCCTTTTCTCGGGAACTGCCACATCATTAGAATCGCCGAGAAAAGAATCTGTCGACGATTCTGACTCTACATTAAACGAAGTCGGCAATTCATCATCTTGATAAACCTCATCGACCTCTTCAACCTCCAATTGATAAGCGTCATCACTAGGGGTTTGTAGACGTTCCCGAGGATTCACTTTGTAGACTACCCACCAAGCACTTAATTTTTCACATGGGTAGGGCATATAATACACCTGCTCGACTTGATGAGCAAGGACAAAATTGTCGCAACTAGATAATCGTTCCGCGTGTTTGACTTCAACCATCCCAAATTGGTTTTCACGAGTACCATGTTTAGGGTCGAACCAATCACAATCGAAGAAGACTACTTTAATCTCTTTATTCCCGGCAAATTTGTACTCGATTATATTGTTGATGATTCCATAATACATAATTTCGTGTCCTTGTCCATCAACGACCCTTGTAACAACACCAGTATTAGTTGTTGCCGCTAGAGGTCGATATGCTTCAAATATAGTTGAACGGAAGCGGAAACCATTAACATCGTAGCGACCGTAACTTTTGGCACTAATACTCCCGTAAGAGAGCTGTCGCAAGTCTATATGTACATTGTCAGCGAGCACGCACTGCAAATCATAAGAGATTATAAGATAATTAACCCAGTAGAGTAAAATAATACGTGTCAGAAAAGGTAAGGATTTACATGTTCTCTGAACCAAGTGAGAAAACTAGGCCCGCCATTTACTCCTTCTCGACGCAATTTATCTAATTGCTTCTCCGTTGGTTGACGACCAGATGGCAAGTATTTCGAATCAAACATACTGTCAATGTAACGAATAGGTAAACAAACGGGTATAAAATTTGGAGGTAAAATATAAAACTAAAACGAATCACTTACGCGAAATATTGTTCCATCTCTTCCATATTTGAGTACATGTAGAGCAAGGCATTTGTTCGTTCTTCCTGAGTTACATAATATGTCGTGGAAACACCAACAGTTATGCCCTTCCACCCAAATATTTGGAGATCACTACAAGGATGGTCTTCATCCATATGGTACCGTGTAGCAGGTGTGTTGACATTGTGATGCTCAGCGAAGTATACACTAGTGAAGTATGCTATCTCTTTCAATTTAAATTCTTCTGCGATGCAACCTTCAACTCTGGCCTTATTACCAACCATCGCTCTAAGCTTCTTTAGGGACCTTTCAATATGATACATCCACCTATATTGCACAGGGCCACCTACCTTAGCTTCATATGGCAGATGAACCAGTAAATGTTGCATTGGATTGAAGAACCCTGGAGGGAATATTTTTTCCAGTTTACATAAAAGTACCGGGATCTCTTTCTCTAGCATCTCCATCATATCTTTCTTAATTTCTTTCGCACAAAGTTGTCTATAAAAATGGCTCAGCTCAGCTAACGCCTTCCACACATCATCATTCAGGTACCCACGAAACATTACAGGAAGGAGTCTTTCCATTATTATGTGGTAATCGTGACTTTTCAATCCATTTAATTTCCCTGTCTTCAAGTTCACAGCTCTTCTAAATCCTGCGGCGTAACCATCTGGGAATTTCAAATTTTTCAACCACCTCATTACTTGTTTTTTTTCTTTAGGTTTTAAACAAAATGGGGCACGTGGCTTGCCACCACTATTCGTCAACTCAAGGGTTGGTCGATTACAAATCTCAGCTAAATCTCTTCTCGCCTTTACATTATCTTTTGTCCTGTCAGTAAAATCCATACATGTACTTATAATGCTTTCACCAACATTACGTTCCTGATGCATAACGTCAATGTTGTGCATCAGAATTAGTGATTTGACGTACGGCAGTTCCCATAAACCACATATGTGAGTCCAATTATGTTCGGTTCCGAATCCTACAAATCCATCCTCATTTTCATTAAGGACCAACTCATTCAGCATATCAGCGATTTCTGTACCATTTAAACGCCTTGGTGGTCCCTTTACAACAATGCTGTCCTTCTTGAAATTGTTCCTCTGTAACCTAAATGGGTGATTCATGGGCAAAAAGCATCTATGGCAATCAAAGTAACAAATCTTTCCCCCGAAGTTCAGACGGAAACAATCTGTGTCCTTTGCACATATCGGGCATGTCAACCTTCCATGACAACTCCAACCAGAAAAAATACCGTATGCCGGAAAATCGTGAACCGACCACAGATACGCAACTCGAAGATTGAATTTTTGTTTCTGGTCATAGTCATATGCTTCAACTCCTTTCCACAATTGTTTCAACTCTTCAATTAAGGGCTTCAACATCACGTTTAGTCGTGTTCCAGGATGATCTGGACCGGGTATAATGAGACACAGGAACATAAATTCATATTTCATACAAAATGAAGGTGGAAGGTTGTATGGAATAGCAAACACGGGCCAACAAGAGTACGACGATGCCGTTACATTGAAAGGGGTGAATCCATCAGTTGCCAACCCGATGCGAACATTCCTTGCATCACTAGCAAAGTCTGCATCAAAATCATCTAGAGCCTTCCATGCCGCACCATCAGATGGGTGCACCATTACTTCATTATTCTCACGTACACCTTCTTTATGCCATCGCATATGTCTAGCGGTTTTCTTTGATAGAAACAATCGTTTCACCCGAGGTGTAAGAGGCATGTAACGAAGTTGCTTATGAGCAACCTCTGTCGTCACCTTCTCTCCGTCTTCATTTACGACCTCTACGAATCTCGGTTTACCACATTTTAAGCATTTCACCTCATTACTATGTTCTTTCCAGAACAACATACAATTATCTCGGCACACATCAATCTTCTCATACTCCATACCGAGAGCAGAAAGCATTTTCTTTGACTGATACATGTCTTTCGGCACCTTATGGTTCTTAGGAAGGATATCGCTGATCAGATTCAAGAGCTCCTTATAACAATTGTTTGAAAATGCAAACTTTGACTTAATAGCCATAATACGAGTCACGAAAGCGAGAACGCTTACGGTGGTGTGCTCATGCAATGGCTCTTCTGAAGCTCGAAGGATGTCGAAAAACTTTTGAACCTCCGGTGTTAGAGGATCCTCGGGGTTTGATTCAAACTCCGGTCGTATAGCATCAACCATCTCATCCATCCTATCGTCAGCAACGCTATCATCTTCTTCTTCCACTACTAATACCGTTTTTTCAAGGCCTGTCTCGCCGTGAAAAGACCAAACTTCATAACCTGGCACGAAACCATATTTGCAAATATGCAATGACAACGTCCTCTTGTCTTGCCAACGAGAATTTCTGCACTTCATGCATGGGCACCTCGTCGCGCTAGTGTTTGTTGTCAAAGCGAATGCACGATCAACAAATTTCTCAGCGTTGATTACCCACTCCCTCGTGTGAGCTCCACTTTTCATCCAACCACTATACATCCACCGTCGGTCGTCCTCAGCCATTCTATATGCAAAACATTCATTCAATCAAAGGGCTCGCAACAAACACACACCCTGACCACCCCCCGCCTCCGCCTCCGGACAACGGAGGGGAAGTAGAGGCGGCCGGGCGGCCGACGATGCAAGGGGAAGCAGAGCCCACCGGCGACGCGATTCACCATGGCGTCCGGCGGTGACCGCCTGGACGCCTAGTCGGCGCAGGCGATGCCGTGACAACCATGGTCTATAGGAAAAGATAGGTCCTAAACCCACCCAAGAGTGACCGACAAAACGTGGTATTTATGACGAGCCATGAGTCCGAACGAAATTTCAGCAGCATAACCCCGCTGTTCTCCAATTGCACGCCTGATAGTGGTGCAATGGAGAACAACAAGGTTATGTTACTGAAATCCCATTCGGACTCATGACTCATCATAAAACCACGCTCTGTCGCCCACTCCGAGGCTGTCCAAAAGGGACAATTCCGGACCTACACATCTCACACGCATGACACGTGTGAGACATGTTGGTCCGAAACGGGTGACGCATATGTTTCGTTACACTATCTACGTTGTTGTCAAATAAAAAATTGCATACGAAAAGAAAAATATATAAGAAAGTATATATGTAATACTAATCACCCAATGAAATCATGCATAATTTATACATAATATCACAACATATATTGCATATGAAAAAAGAATATCACATATAAAACAAGATTCATGCATACCAATGACAAAATTCATAAAATTCATGTATAATCATGACCATGGTTGTCACGGCGCCCCGGCGAGTCCAGTCGCCAGGGGGCCGACTGGACGCCTAGGCGACCAATTAAATTCAGCGCACAACCACACATAGTTCATACTTCATAGCACAATTAAATTCGTCTAGGCATATTCCATAGTTCATGCCGGGGAGCACAGGGGACTAGGGGAGAGAGCACAGGGGAGCCGGGGAGCACAGGGGAGCTTAGAAAATAGACTCACGGACCGCCTAGGCGCCATGGGCGACGCCTAGACGGTCCAGGCGGCCGCCTAACTCACCCAGGCGAGGCGTTTCAGCTAGGCGTCCGGCGGCCACCGCCTGGACGCCTAGTCGGCGCCTAGGCGTCGCCTAGGCGACGCCGTGACAACAGTGATCATGACGGTCTAGAATATCAAACTCTATGCTACTAAGTTGTTTCAGAATTTTTCATGACTATTTGCAAATATTTTGATATGTTTGGAGTACCCTAGTTAGGGTTCTCCATGTATCACTAAATATCTTCTTGGAGCTCCCTACGTCATATTATTTCTATAAAATAAATCAATATATGGCATTCATGCCTTCATGGATGTAGCAATATGAGCTTATCACACCAGTGACAACACGGAAAAACATACAATGAGACAACATTAATATAGGATTATTAGCTCTACTTTTTCTAAAATATCAAGCATAAGTGACGAATGTGGTGAAAATGAAGCCATCATACAAAATGCATATCAACTGTAAAAGGGTGTATATGGCCGAGAGATGAACCTTCAATGCGGGCCAGGCAGCGGTGTTGGAGACGGCGGTGGGGCGGACGACGGCGATGGCCGGGAGAGGGCGGTGGCCGGCGGCTGCCGGGCGGGCCGGGCGGGCGGCCGAGGCGGCGGCCGGGCGGCCGGGCGGGCGGTGGCCGGGGGGCGGCAGAGACGCGGTGGAGCCCCTGGCAGCGGAGGCGGGCGTGCGGCCGAGGCGGCGGCCGGGCGGCCGGGCGGGCGGGCGGGCGGGCGGGCGGGCGGGCGGCCGAGGCGGCGGCCGGGCGGACGGCGGCCGGCCGGGCGGGCGGCCGGGCGGGCGAGGGCGGGCGGGCGGCCGAGGCGGCGGCCGGGCGGACGGCGGCCGGCCGGGCGGGCGGCCGGGCGGGCGAGGGCGGCCGGGCGGCGAAGCGGCGGCGGCGGGCGGGCGGCGGCCGAGGCGGCGGCCGGGCGGACGGCGGCCGGCCGGGCGGGTGGCCGGGCGGGCGAGGGCGGCCGGGCGGCGAAGCGGCGGCGGCGGGCGGGCGGGGGCCGAGGCGGCGGCCGGGCGGACGGCGGCCGGCCGGGCGGGCGGCCGGGCGGGCGAGGGCGGCCGGGCGGCGAAGCGGCGGCGGCGGGCGGCGGCGGCCGAGGCGGCGAAGCGGCGGCGGCGGGGAACGGGCGGGAGTGCGCGCGTGTACAGGAAGTTAGGGCTCCCTGTACGCGCGCGCGATTGGGTGAAAAGCCCCATAACTTCCGTCGGCCAGCATTAAAGCCGACGGAAGTTAGCTAACTTCCGTCGGCTTTAATTCTGGCCGACGGAAGTTAGGGGGATCCGGGCGGCCGCGGAAAAACCCCCGATAACTTCCGTCGGCCACTGTCAGAAGCCGACGGAAGTTAAGTTAACTTCCGTCGGCTTGTGGAGGCCGACGGAAGTTATTTAACTTCCGTCGGCTTGCCCAAAAGCCGACGGAAGTTAACTTGGCCGACGAAAATGTTCTGTTTTGTTGTAGTGATAAGTGAGTACTCCTCCAGTTAATTAGTTAATCAAAAATGGTGTTTGAGTTTAATTTGTATCATGCAAGTGTTTGTTTGGTTATTATTGGTTTGTTAATTAGATGAAATTGTTGTTTACACACTAGTACAAAAATCATTTTATAGCGCGCGTGGTTTGTGTATTTTAACATCGTCTTTTCGTACGGAAATATATATGAACATATCAACTGTAAAAACATTACCAGAATAACGAGTTATATATACCAGGTTGAGATTTTTTTACAAGTGTTTTTTAACTACATATGCATGTGCAATGAAATATGATCGATCGAGATGTCTATAAAAATCATTGTTATACACGTAACAGAATAACGAAGAGCAAGCAATGCAATCACGTCATTAATAAGGACAGAACCAAGTAATTAATACACCGGCCTGCAGCATATGCATGATTAAATTAAGCATTGATGCATGCATCCATGTTTGACTCAATGTACTATATTAATTACCAATTAATTAGCAAATGTTCGGTTCGATCATCATCTCCGATCCTGCATGCATGCTCTCTAGTAGTTATGTTAATTAACCATCTTTAAACAATTAATATTGTTGTCATGGAATTGATTAACTTGCAGTAGTCTGTCTAGCTTAGCTAGCTTGCAGTTGTATGTGATGGATTAGGTAGAGTTGGACTTTAGCCAGGATTAATTAGTTCGTGGGTCACATGCAGCTAGCTAGCTCCATCGATCCATCTCAGGTCGCTATGGACCGACGATTTAAAGCATGCACCTCAATCTTAATTTAATTGGGTTTAATCTCTTTCATGCTTGCTTAATTAATTGTCTCCATGGAAATGTACATTTGTTTCATCGTTTGTACATACATTAATTAATTCTTTTTTGTTTCCTCTCTTTTTAACCTAAGAGTTCTTCTCCCTCCTTATTTATGAAGAAATTTTACGATTCTTAAGAAAATACCACTAAAAGATACTATGATTTTTAATTAAGTATTTATCGATGTTTTAGGTACTAAAAGATACCTAAATTAACATTAAAATTGTGTGATATTTCATGCCTCCCGAAGAACCATAAAATCATAAATAACATAGTGTCAGGATTATTTTGTAGCAGTTTCCTTGAGATTGCAGGCATGAATTGGATGAGACAACTGATCAGCTAGCAGAATTAAAAAGCTAGCTCATATACATGGCATGCATGAATGTTTATGAATGATTCTCTCTTCCATCCAACATCAGAGTTTGTTAGGCTTTGAAATGCAGCGGCCTTGGTGAGCCGACAATGAACTGTTAGGGTTTACTTTTGCAGGGAATTTTGTTTCGGGTTTGATAACCGACACAGTTTGGTGACGAGGCCAACGCTGGAGGAGAGCTCAGTCAATGGCACTCACTCTGGATTTTTTTTTTCTCCTTTCTCTTTTTCCTTTTTTCCTTTGTGTGTGTGCGTGTGTTTTCAGATGACTGCGACGACGAGGGTTACATGAACTTAGGGTTCCTTGTTTTGCAATGAACTATCTGAAACAATTTTGCCTGGTTTCTCTTTCGTGTGCGCTTGGCAGAGCACTTGATCACAAGGTTCACACTTTTTCTGTGCCGTCTTCACCATTCATTTCATGGTCAAAAGCACTTGGAATTTCACTCGAAAAAAGGATTGAGATTGCAAGGCACAAGGGGCTGCCGGTTTCTTGGTAAAAATATCCATCCAGTCGTCAGATCTTTTTCGTCCAAGGATGATCCAAGGCAAAAGGGGAAGAAGATCCAGAAAAGCTGCCAATCTTGCAACTGGAAGGAGCATCTTGCCTGCAGGAGCAGGATGCATATTATGTCCAAGTACACTGTAAACCTATCATTGACAAAAGATGGTGCACACCAATCAGATGGCAAGCTGTTCTCCAACCATAGTGCCAAGTACTGAAAGAACTGGAGCTACCAACCCAGGAGGCCATGAGGGATGATCAGGTGCAGAGCCAATTATGCTACAGCATTCTGTTTATCCTCCTTTTTTTTCCAGTCACTTTCTCCATTGATAATATGCTCCACCCTCTGTCTGGACCTAATGCAGAGAATCAAGCATGCACCAGAACTGCACTCAATTCAGGCTGGTGTACACTAACACATTGAACAATCAGCTAGGCACATGCCAGTGCCCAAAACACACATACAAGGGGCATCAAAGCTGAAAAAAAAACAGGCTCCACATGAACTTAATTAGGTAGCTCAAAAAGGAGGCAGCTATGAGACAATGACGACGGTATACAAAGATTCGGGGCATACCGTCTTTAATTCCTTCTTTTATTGATATATCGCTAATGTTTATTTGATCAACTGTGAATAACATAGCTAACTCCCTGAAAAAATATATGTCTATACGACCTGAATTATGCCTACTGCATTCTGGGAAGAAATACTGGCCCTGGTTTGTTGGGAGGGGTGGGGCAACTGTCAGATCCAGATCCTTTTTCTCTGCTAGAGGATCTGCCTTCTTTGGCAATGGTGAAGGCTTGCTTTGTGGATTCAAGAATTCATCAGTACATACAGTCAGGTTAGCTTGAAATGCCAAAGCAGCTATGTTTGTGGTTGCAGGAGTCAGTGAAGATGCCCCTTCAGCGATTCTGGGAATTGTCTGGACAGCAAGGGTGCCCTCGAGAAGCCCTCCTGAAAATTAATTGATTCATACGCATGGCAATGGCTCATCGAATTCCAAATGCAGCACTTAAAACGTAGCAAAAGAACAAATCTGCATTTCATAATGAGTTCAAGGAACAAATGCCCAGGTTCTACATACTGATTGTTGACACACTGAACCATAGTACTGGCAATCAACACTCGGTACCAACTACCAAGTACAACAACTAACATAACATAACATGGAATGCTCAGAAAATTCATGCTAAAAGAATTGTTCTGGTACAAACTAGTCCACTATAGTAGCACTGTTAATGGAATTTGTGGCATCAAATAACTTTGATGTTACAATTTACAGTATATTTTCACAATTCTCGTTTTTTGCACATATGCTTCAATATCAACAGTAACTCTAGCAAGCACCAACTCCCAATTCCAGAGAATAATTGTGTTGGTGCTATGGACCACTATTTGGTAAACAATTGTACTGTTATTGCTTTTAGAACAGTATCAGTACCAGTAGTGTGTATCTTTTAAGAACATCATTTTGGATATGTCGTTGTAACTTGTGGGGCAATGGAGTAGCTTATAGCCTAATAAGTTTGTGTTAAAAGTGCAGAGGGTATATATTTATAAATTATAGCCTACCTATTAGATGCTCCGGCACTCTGACAAAAGATCATCCAAATCATCGTAAAAGATTCTACAAAGAAAAAAAGTTAAGGATTAGGGTGGTCTACCATCCAGTAAAACTGCTACACAGAACAGAAAAGAGAAGGTTCACTCAACAATCAATTTTAATCCTTTATTTACCTTTACCAATTATTTTCAAAAGAATACTTTCCCGTGACTAGTTCCAATTTGGACTTGAAATTCAGTATGTTGATTAATGATTTGAATTAAACATTATCAATTTTCAGCTACCATTGATGATGTCGATGGTTTGAAGGGACTCAGGGAGATTGGGAGCACAGAAAGCAATTGTGCCCTGCAACACCAAGGCCTGAATATGGTAATGAACCCATGCAACTTCAGTCTCTCTACAACTTATCTTCTCCACAACTGGAATATAGATGTGTGCGTCTGTTTTGATTTCCCATGATTAATTAGTAAAATAAATTACTAAAGTGTGGCTTTATTGTGCGTAAATATGCCCATGTTTTATTTACAATATGATATTTTTAACTCAGTAATCATCCATGTGAAGCGATTCTTAGACCAACAAAAAATAATTCACATGAAAAATATCCAAACTCTACGAGAAATCACATCATAGTATGAGAATGAGATATCTAGTATCTACTACGCAAAAATGAAAACTAGTAATGACCTGCTAGCCATATTATAGGACCTCACATTGGAGTAAATTAACATTCTGCATAGTACATATTTTGACCGCAGAAAATAGAATAGTATCGTAGTAGCATTACCATGTGGTTCATTTTGCTGAGACTTGAATCAACATTTGTTGCTTTAAAAGATGGAATTGGGGGAGGAAGATCTCTTGCAGCTTGTGGTGCTAGATTAACTGTGTTTGAAGATGAGACGCCTTCCTGAAAATGGGGCTGCGATGTCATATTCACTATTCAGCACTGAAACTAGCATGTTAAAATGGATATCATGGACTTACCAAACAGCTGTTCTGGAGTTGTTTAGTCATAGCCACCATATCATGTACTTTTCCCATTGATGGTAGCAAGATGGGGCAGTTTGGTGCTGGTGACTGCAATTCACAAGTGTACTAAGGATTGGTTAGAAACAAAACAATGTTCAGATGCCAATGCAGTACTTTGTATGTTGGCAGAAGGTGGAATACCAGATCATTTGCCATCATATCAAAAAGACTTGATCTGCGCTTCTTCTTGTTTGGATTAGTTTGTCTAAGAAAATATTTCTGAGCATGACTAGCCACTTGAGTTGGCGTTCTGGTAGTAACAAAGTTTTTAGATATACCCCTCCAGTCTCCCTTTCCTAGCTTTTCAAGACCAGCAAGAAATGTTCGATGCTCTTCTTCGGTCCAAGGGACAGCTGCTCAGTGGAAATAAAGCTATTAGCTTATTAACTGAAACACACTAAATACAGAAATATGTTATGCATTTAAGAACTGTAGCTCTTCCGCGGAGCTATTCCCAACACATCGCACATTTTTCTAGGGTTAATTTTTTTTGTACCATTACAATTTTCACGGTTTGTCAATATGACATCAGTGTGTCACTGACAGAATATGCCATCGGTGTGTCAATGACAAATGGGAGTCACCACAGTCACTGACAGTGGCATATAAGAAATTCTTGAAAATTATAATGGCATGTGAGTAATTTTTCCTTTTTCTGGCTATTATGCAAATTCCCACCTTTTTAGTCAGCAAAAATCCCTCCAAACTTATATTAAAAGCAGTTTAAGCAGATAATGTCTTAAAATTCTTTTTTGGGCAATACTAGTATTAATTACTAAAGCATTCTCAGAGCTAGGTCAAGAAAGAATTTTACCATGGTTACTTTCTAGGGAAAATAAAATTACTCACATACCATTATAATTTTCAAGAATTACCTACATGTTAATGGCATATTGGCAAACCGTGAAAATTGTAATGGCACAGAAAAATTAAGCCCCAGAAAAAATATCAAGAGAAACCAATACAGTAAGGGAAATGCCACTGGTTCTACAAATAAATTTCAGTAACCAAGCCATAGTGGGGACTGGATTCTTATCATGCAGGTTTTGAAGTATTTCGACAGTTCCACTATAACAATTACTGTGGTAAACTGGGTTCAGTGCAGGGATAAGTCTAAGTGCAAAAATATCCTGTAGGCTATAGCCTATAAGGATGTGTGAATGTGTCCAACCTAGTGCTTAATCGACTAATAGCCTACCTAGTTGGCAACCTAGCCTGAGCAATCAGCAAGACATTGGCTAGTATCTACTGACTACTTAGAACAACCAATACTGCAATAGTTCTGAGCACCATTGCTAGTCTCTTTTTAAACTATATATGAATCTAGCTTTAATTAGAATACAAGAAATGATCAAACAACTCTTGACATTTTTTAATACCAAATTGCTAATAATGGTGTTTCAATCACTCTAAACTGTTTACTATTGGAGGCTATCCCAGTGGTATCAGCATCCACATAAAAGTTGTCTTTGACTTACTAACAGCATTATACAGGTTAATATAGGTCGACATGAGATACTTTGTGGTTCATTCAAGTCCATGGAGCAACAGCCCCTGTCATCTCTGGAGCATGGTGCCATGCTTTGCCTTGCAACACTGTCCCAAACTCAAACTGGTGGTTTTCTTTGGGAGTGGTCTGTCTGGAATGGATCCAAAAATGGCAATCAACTAAAAGTATAAAACAAATTAAAAAAATTAAACATACACTAGGTACATTACTTAGGCAAGCATGTATAGCTTCATTACTCCAGTACATATATCTATGATAAATCAGACTAACGCTTTAATATAATTGATCAAATGTATCAACTTAAAGAAATCAATAATTTCACCAGTGGGTACCATCTACCATTATGAGAAAAATGAGGTCCTAAAAAATCATGTAACCTAAGACCTAACCTAGGAAGCATTATGAAAAGTGTCAGGAAGAACCATTATATAGGATGGAATGAAATAGGATTGCATATCCGCGTGTGTGCAGCGTAAGAATATAGGATTCGACTAATGGAACAATTATGCTCATGAAATCCAATGAAACAGCGACCATGGATTTTTTTTTAATGTCTGGTTGGCTGTATATGACCCAACCAAGCACTGAAAGGTATTGTGCTTCAGCAGCAGAACAGCTGGTATTTTCTAAGCACAATACAGCTAGAACACATCCAATTTCTATTTTTGCAATATAACGCATAGACAAGTCCAAAATATTAACACTTTTTCCTTCCTTAGGGCTGTAGCAACGTAAATACTAATATGCATTCAACTGCCTTGATAACAGAATCCGATAACTGTTTAATCAACTTCTTTCATCCATGACTAAAAGGCAACATCACAGCTGATCCTTGTGTGATTGAATTAGTTTAAATCAGGCAATATCAATACAAACATAGATTTCAAGCAGGGATTGTCTGATCAGCTCCATATTTTTCAGTCACCCATAAGAGTACCCAGATTATACAGCCAATAAAAAATCTAACATAGAAGAAAACAACTCACCACCACTCATCATTGGTTAAGTCTGAAAGAATGAAGAATCATTATTCAAACAACTGCAGAATGGAGGCAATGTACCAGTCATGCACAACTGTAGCTTCAACCAACCAACATGCAAAGAACAACCAAATGCAGGCTATATACAAGATAAGCTACAATATTGACACAAACCAAAGCAAGAAACGCATGATGCATTGAATGAACAAACATATTCATTGTAACCCAAATCTACAACCTCAATAGGCCTAAATTGATAGCTTCTACGACTCCTGCACATAAAAAATAAGGTTTACACATTACATATTCAGCGAGTCGATGTGCAAATAGCAGTGAAATGGATGGTGACATACAAGCTAAGCTACAGAACAAGAACAAAACAAGAGCATGGACCTTCTTCATTTGACATGCAAAGCATCCACGACATCGCAAACCTACCATCTCATACTCCTAAATCAATTGATTCTGCTACAAATGAATGCAATCCTAGCTAAATCCCCCCACTAGGACATCCGCGAATTAAACGGAACAACATCTCTGCGTCCAGCCAACCCAGGAAAAAACGAATAAACTAAGAAGGTCATGGCTTTGTGCATCCAAGCATTTCTGTTGCCGACACGAGACCATCCATCACCAGATCTTTGAGTATTTCTACATTTCTATGCATCAAGGGAGGAAATTTTAAGCTAAAGGAAATGGAAAAAGGAGGCACCTTTCTTCCTCTCCTGCGCGCGCCGCCGCTTGCCGGACGACTGCAGCAGCCCACCGTCGGATAGGTACCCGTCGCCGGCGCCTCCAGCGTCTCCTGAGGCGGAGGCGGCGGCGGCGGCGAGGTTGCCCATGCTCTTACACTTGCGCATCACGTCCTCCCTCGCCGGCACCGGCGGGTTCGGGCTCGGATCCCGGTCTACTGGATCCGGCTCCGGCTCCGGCTCCGGCTCCGGCTCCGGCTCCGGCGCCGGCGCGATGGTGACGCCGAAGAGGCGCATCCCGGCAGGGCGCGAATCTTGAGGCATCCCGGCTGTCGGCTCCGGCGGGTGGGGCGGTGGCGTTTTATTGGGAGGTGTCGGAGGGGACGAATGGACACACTCCTATTTATTCGTCCCATAAATTTCTACCAGCATTTCTATTTTTCCTCCATTTATTCATCTTAGCTACATTTATTGAACAAATAAAAATGTACACATTGCCGTCATTTTTATTCGTTTTGCTGCCTTTGATATGTTCTTATTTATGTTTCACTAGAAAATATGATTTATTTATGTAGCGTTTATTTTGTAATGGCATACGAAAAGGAAAAAATATAAAATTTCAAAACGACATACATTTTAAAACAATTGCCCCGAATAAATCGATTTATTGGTATCGGAAGGTGGACCATAAGATTTATCAAGACATACGAGTTGTATTTTTTTTACCATTAGCTACGAAAACATTGATGTATTCCTTTTTATAGATGAGTACTACAATAGTCTGAAAGAAAATAAGTTGTACATTTTTGTGTGCAGTTATTCAAAACTTTGATTAGCGTAATCACAGTGGAGAAAAAACTAACATAAATCATGTTTAGCACTCTGGTTCCAACTCTGAGAAGGGGACGACAATTAATTATCGTTCTACAACAGCGTACTTGTTGGCTTCTCGCCTGAAAACTGTACTTTTGAACAAGAACAACACTAAAATAATGAAAATGGCAATATTTTTAGTATATTGTCACCAGTTTACCTCAAAATCACGTTATAGATTCACTTTCCATAGTTGCTGAGAAGTTAAATTAGCCCTAGTTTTGTTCTATATGATACATTAAATCATGGTTGGATCACACTAGTGGCAATAGATGTCCCAACGAAGTTCTGAAAAATACGCGTGTCCTTCAAACATGTCAACGTTACCATTTTATTGGGGGTTTTTATGTTGAGCAGGCGCTTCAAATTAACACCATGATCACTAAAACAGCCTTTCGATCATACATTTTTACAAATACTAGCTGAGTGTTTACAATGAAAAAAAGTTACAACATTAAAAAAATATTATACAAATAAAGATAAACGAAACTAAAGCTAAAGAGTTTTAGTTTGCTACAAAAAGGGGTGGTGGTGGCAGACTCACCACCACTAGCTTCTTTTAAAATAGTATAGATAAATACTCTTAAAAATGTAGACATTGGTGTTTCATTATCTGCTCTCCAAATAAAATCATGGTTACAAAAGAATTAACAGGGTTCGTTTCAACGTCCGTAACCAGTTTTGCTTTCCTTCGTATATACAGGGTTGGGTAAATAAAACCAAAGTTACCAGCGGTTGTTGGGCTTAACTACCAACCGACAGTGAGTGAGTGGTAGCAGATCCGGTTTATTGGTAACCAGTTTGGTTTAATAATAACCAGGCATCACAAGTACATAAATCATTTCTTATAATGAGTCGATCACACGCACAGATAAATGACTTGTATCAGATCAAAAGTGTTTCCACTATGTTTGCACTCAAACCTGTGCCTTTTTTTACTGAAAGTACAACGGTAAGGTGACCATGAACTTCACTACATTGGGTTGACAAAAAGAGATTGTGTATCAAACAACTGCATAATCTAAACGAAGTTTGTGTAGTGTCATGCAATGGTTCATCTGCACTCAGTACGGCAAAGAGAAGTTGCGGCCAAATGAAACTCATCCACTAAACATTAGGTTCATTTGGTTCCATTGTTGATGTCCAAATATTCATGTAGATCAATAGGACCAAGATGCTTGAACTAGTTCCGTCCTCAGTTGGTTACTCTGTACTTCTGCAAATGAGCAAAGTTCCAATTAACTCCCAAGCAATTGAACTATGCTGGCAATAATCGTCGTCAACAGATAAATCAAACAGAGTAACTGGAAGTTACAAACCAGATTATCTTAAGAGCAACTGAACAAAATTGCAAATTCAAGTCAATAATTATACCCATCATCTCAGTGGTAAATGAAACTTTGCAAAGTTATTCAGATGTCACTGACAAAAATCCTGAGTTGCAAGCAGATGTCAAGGCATTGCATGATTCGAGTTATTGATAATGTGCAGATCATAAATCGCTTTAAAGATCAATCTGAGATGATGCAGAGTGTAGGGATAAGGCATGTGGATGGAGGCGGTTACGATATTTCAGTGTGAAGAAAAAATGTAAAAATATAAACATAACAGTCACAGATAGTTGAGAAAAGTCATACCTTGACAGTGTTAAGCAGAACTTTTGCTTCACTATTGTTGTTGAAATGGTCACGAATAGGCTGAAAACAGGAAAGAATAGCATTATTAAGATAGTATAAGCTATGCACACTGTAATGCTGTCCAATAATCTTTTTTATCGTAAACTACATCAGTATCCAATGAAAAATCAGGTAATACAAAAATGCACTGACACAATATTGACACCACAACAATAAAATCAATCCATCAAATTCGGTTTGCTTATTTGCTAGGATTCATACACAAAAAATAGGGAAATGCAATGGTCAAAAAGTAAACAACAAATAGGCATCTTATTATTGAACAGAAAGCCATATGTGGAGAACCTTTACCTGCAATATTTGGTTTATTGCTTTTGCTAGAGCAGGTTTAACATCAGCAGGATGCAGAGCACCACTCTCATAATCAGCAATGAGTTCATCCATGTTGGCAAATGTCCTGTTTAACAGCAATAGGCCAACAGTTATTACAACTGAAAACATACTTAGTAAGCCTTGACATGTTGGAAGCTCAATAAACTAAATTGCTGTGCTCATTTTGCAGATTAACAGACTCGTGGCACATGCATTTATATGTATTATACTATTATGTCTTCTCACATGAATGATAATAAATATAAAAAAATTCAGGTTTGGTAGCTCAGAATAGAATATTACTTGTTGCCACCATTTGCTTCCTTCCGAACCACCTCAAAAGTTTCAAACCAAGGGAAAACAATATACTTGATGTACTCCAAGCATGGGTTCCCCTCAACAATGTTGGGAGGGCAAAATGCTTGTTTTATCTTCAAATTTACCGCAGCCTGCAATAAAGGTATGCAACAAATAAGCTTAAAAACTAATAGAATAGTGATGAATAGATGCAGTTAAACAAAGCCAACTAAGCAGAAATAGGTGACCAGGGTACAATAGGGACATAACAGAAATCACTACAAAAGACCAAAAGAAAACACTGGGATGAAATACCACCTATAGAATCAAGTGAACGATAAATAAACACCAAGAAAATGGTACAAACTTTAATGAGAATTTGATTTATCCACTGCAAAACACAAAAATAAGAAACTGTAAATAAGCATGCAAGGCTGCATCCACAGTAGCCATTCAAAATAATATAGGTGCATGTCAACCAACACTTCAGAAACAAGAACTAAAATATGACAACCAAATCCTAAAATATCCTAGGTAAATATCCTTAAAACATTCAGCCATCTCTATCCATCGATGCAGACTAGAAGGTCACATCACACTCTGGATAGCCCTTGTTGCTAACTTATGTGTTGAGAAGCACAGTGCATGATAAAGCTGTTAATTTATATTGCAATACTGGGAGCCACTAGGTTCAGAAGTATATGGAGATTGATAACTAGAAAAGTAAAGGGGAAAACCTCATCATCTTCCATAAAAATAGCCGATGTTGGGTCACTCTTTGACATCTTTTCCTGGCCCTCCTTAAAACCAGGAAGCATATCTGTAGTTTAGGTTAAGAGATTGATACTATTTTTCAATGTTCTAATATACAGCTTAGCACCATGATTAATTGGGTGAGCAAAAGAACAGTGTCCACTGCCCTGTTTAAGTATGGCAGATAAGAGTTTAACCAACTTGGAAGGGCAGATAAGGATACGGTGTGACAAAATAATTGGTTTGTTTTTCCTTTTGATGTCTGTACAGTACTCCCTGGCTAGCACATTGACCTTCCTTTGGTCCATGCCCAACTGGCAAATGTCTGCCTGCAAAATTAAAGGGATGAATAGAGAAAATTCATGGATATTTAAAATTCTGAATTACAGGTTCATGAGCGCATGCTATCTTTGTATTGTAACTAAATAGAATTCCCTTTGACAAAGCATGGTGTGTGATAGCATAAATATACTAACCTTCAGGAAGAATATATCGGCACACTGCATGCAAGGATAGAAGATCTGGGCAGCTGTCAATTCCTCTGAATCACTTCGACCCATAATCTGACAACATCTACAAGTCAAGGAAAAAAGACTCACTCGCATTTTATAAGAATAGACGGTTACATGTTCAACCTTTGGTAGCAAAGAAGCCTTTAGATGCAAATGCAAAATAATTAAATAAACAAGTGGTTACCTCATTATTCTTTGACATTATTTTTACGGGCAATGTCCATTACAAGCGGCCAGTATTCATTTGCACGCTTATTGATTTCTTCTGAGGACCACAAGAATTCAACACCATCAAGATTCATACCAGCCGCTTTCCAAATTTCAATCATGTAGCGTCCCACGGTCTGGATTTTTTTTAGATCACCACCCATCTTGTTGTTTAGCTGGGCAAACCAGTCTGCTATCCAAATTTTCACTTTGCATCCAGCTTTAACCATCTTGTTAACATTGATTGTCTTCACAATGCCCTGGAAATATACAGGAACATCGATCAAAATCCAATTCATTTGTTCCAATCATACCGTCTAAAACTTTTGCAAATGTAAATTCCACGCATCACAAAAGCAACATGCCCACAACAAGTCATGCTGGAAGATAAAGCACACAACAAGATGATGTAGTGAATATTGTAGCCAAAGGATAGTTAATGGTAACGCCCAAGGAATGATAATGCAAGCATGTTTTCATTCTCTGCCTCTCTGGAACAAGAATGAATAAACCTCAAAACATAACAACAATGAACTAGATTGTTTATGTTCTCTCTGTGGCATGGTTCTTGTCAAAGGAAAAAAGAGCATCATCATGGCTAGTTACCATCCAAATTCCAAAACAACGCACATCACCATCTAGCAGATTAACATGTGCACCACACTTCATTTCAACAAACTGGTCCATACAATGAATAATGCAAACCTTCTAGTTATCTCCAGCACAATCTTATTTACATAGAGAAGTTAAAGTGAGCATATCAGTGCAAATCCCGACTCCCCAGCTATGTGAAATCATGTAAACCCCTCTTGAATCTTGACGTGAGTACCACATTAACTGCTAAGGAAGTAGCATTTGAGGTAAAACATCATGCAATATATAAATGAACTCGGTAGGAACATCATAACATCGATAATACTACCCTACCAATTAGCAAAGAGAATATCCAGTTCAATTTCAGCAACATGAGTCATTTGGCAATTGGCATTACACTCAGAAATAACTTTGCGAGTAACAAATTATGGGACTTCACTCTACTTCCGATCATGACTAATCAAATTCTAGTCAACAGGGAACAGGGGAATTCGATGTACTCGATACAAATTGCAACAACAGCAGTAGCAGGACGCATTTGTGACAGAACCTAAGAGGGAGGCAGATCGATTCCAGAGGAGGAGAAAGAGTCTGTCGATTCGCCGAACCTGGGCAATGTGCATGCGGCCGGAGGGCTCGAAGCCGTCGTAGCAGATAGGGACGGGCTTTTTCTCCAGCAGATTCATGAGCTCGTCTTCCTGAATGCACTCCTCAGCAATGCCCCGCAGCAACGCGAACCGATCCTGGAGGCTCATGGCCGCTATGCCCTTGGAGAGGTCATCCACGGCAGAAGAGGATGAGGAGGACGCCGATGATTCGGTGGAGATCTCCGTCGCCTGGGGCAAAGGGTCCATGGCGGAGGCGGCGGCGGGAGTCGGTCGAGTCGAGGAGGGAGGAGGGTTTCGGCTTCCGGCGTGGGAGGCGGCGGCTGGCGGCGGTTAGGGTTTTGTGGTGCGCTCCGGGTTGGGGCTCGGGTCACCGACAGGGGGTCCCCACCAACTTGGTATCTCTTTCACCGACACGTGGGCCCGCGTTCGTGGTGGCGCGGTTAAGGGATGGGGTTGTGATGGCCGACTTCAAAGATCACTCGACCCAGTCAATTTATAACTTTGGAAAAAGTTAGCTATATTTTTTGAGCAAATTTATACGTTGGAAGATTTCAGAAATTACCACTAAAAATTATATTATTTGATTATTTATAAATTGTATTGATGATATATGATAATATCAAACTAAAGTGATAAATAATTAAAATTATTTTCAGGGGTGGTAAATTATAAATTATTCCTTCTCCTAGCTATAGTGATACAGCTGGAGTACAAGTCACTCGCGTGTACTCACCTAATAAAGTCACTGACATGAGTAGCTTTGAAATGTGTGTGGATACTATGTTGTGAGTTTCAGAGAGAAACCGGTAAAAAATGTTTGGGATTAAGGGGTAAAATTTTAGCTCTCATAAACATCCACCGTTTAAATACTATTTTGGAGTATTAAATGTAAATTATTTACAGACTCATTCATAATCGATGAATTATTCACAACACGAATCTAATGAGACTAATTACACCGTGATTTAACAATGTGGTGGTACAATAAATATTTGATAATCGTAGATTAATTAGATTTAATAAATTCGTCTCGTTAATTATCTTCTAATTCTGCAATTATTTTTATAATTAGTTCACATTTAGTCCTTCAAATTGATGTACAACCATTAGATGTGACACGGGTTAAAATTTAGCTCATCCAAACACTCCCTAATTAGACTTGGATTTGTTGTGAGCTTTAGAGAAAAATGAAATGAATGTTTGTGAGAAAATGTCACATGAGTTAGGTTTTGTTTGAAAGTCATATGTCGAGATATGATACGATGACTTTCTAACAGTACTATTCTCGTCAGAATACGCTCAACGTCGAAATTATGATGGGATCTGATGTTAACTTGCTTGCACCCTTTCACATTTTTAGGATGAATTAGACTTTGACTTGTTGTGAGTCTCATATTGAATTAAAACGACATCAATGTTTTGAGATGAATTAAACTTTGACTTGTTGCGAGTTTTACATAAAAAACGAAATAAATGTTTGGATGAATTTGACCTCACTTGTCGCGAGTTTCGTAGAAAAACCAAATAAATATTCGGGATATGAATTAGGCTTTGACCTGTTAGCTAGGAGTTTCAAAGATATAAATATCTGGGATAATTAGATGACTTTGACTTGTTGTCAGATTCAGATTCAGATTAAAATGGTATAAAAATGTTTGGGAGTTGCTCTGGCTGTCTGCATGTCTCGCATCATGCACGCGACTGTGTCCGCTACACTACACAGTTATATTGGTTGCGTTTGCCCGCCGCTAATGCGATTTCCGCGACTAGTCTGCTACTGCTGCTTTTCAACGCCCTGCCTGAAAATTTACCTTCTTTGTCGGCGAAAAACAAACAACATATACATACGTACATATATAATATACACGTACATCCGTACATATACAATACTCCCTCTGGTGTACAAATATTAGTCGTTTAGACAAAATTACACATACCAAGGTGATATTAAATAAAGTTACAAGAGTTGTCTCAATTGGTTATGGAGCCTAGATTTTTGTGGTGTCACTCAAGTTCAACTCTCGATGACCACATCCCATTTGGTAGCAATGCTTCGATTGACGGGATGACTAATATTTGTACACTCTCAATAAAAACCAAAACGACTATTATTTGTACACCGGAGGGAGTATATATATAGGCCCTATATGGATGAGGGGTTAGAGTTAGTTTGGGTTAGATTTACCCCAACTAACCCCAAAATACTCATACAAGAGGGTTAGAGTTGGGCTATTTCAATCTAACCCATCAAAAAAACTAGCACCTCCAAGGGGTGCTAATTGGGGCTAGTTTGTGTGAGGCCTACCAAAAAAGGGATTTCTAGGCACACAGGATCCCCACACAGCCACACACCACACAATGGGACTAGTCTGGCCACAATAAATCAAGCTGAAAAGTAGTCAAATGATTGAAAAAGTAACTAATTCTAACCTCTAACCCTTGCATCCATACACCTCAAGGGCTAGAGTTATTTCAGAGTTAATTTAGGGTTACAATCTAACTCTAACCTCTAGCACTGCTAGAGTTTCCATACAGGGCCATACACGGGAGCGTTATTTTACACCACGTGTGTAGAATAGTTATTCTATACCGACCACTTTTATTAGTAGATTTTCTCAGTAGAATAACAATTGAGTACTAATTTTTCTAAATAGTAAATTTCTCAATAGAATAGCTATTCTACTGCTGTAGAATAATATATATATACACACACACACATGATATATCAAACCTATTGAAACTTCAGTTGAACGTACGTGTTTAAATTTTGACATTTCTCTTTTACTAGAAATTCGGTATTGACATGTAGAACGAGACTATTTCTCCATCCTAATCCGATAATCCACTTTTAAAAATATTTTGAAAACTATGAATTGAATGATTTGATTAGTCAATATTCTTGATTGGAATGGATTCACACTAATTCTAAAAAATCACAATTTTCTATTTCATAGTCATTCCTATTTTTCATTCGTTTCTTTATTTTTTCTCGTTTAATATATTGATAAATTATTATTATCATATGTGACATAACGTTTAATGTTAGGAACACAATGATCTTAGAAGATAAACTGCCATAAATATATCCATAGTGCTCAGGTCATCGACAAGATGAACTGCCGGCTAGACCGTACGATATGTCGATACATACACAGTCCGCAATCGCAACCGTCCATTAATTTACCATCCAGATGGATCGATCCGACCGATCAGACGGGCCTGAACTCCATGCCCTCCACGACGAGGCCGCGCTTGGGATACCACCCGAGCACCTCGAAGCTGGCCACCACGTCCTCGCCGGCGCCGGCGCCGCTGGCCGCCTCGCCGGCGGCCACCCGACCGATCTCCACCTCCCACCACCCGTCGTCCCGCCGCGCCGGCCGCCTGACCGGGCCGGCGCCGACGACGAAGGCTTCCCTGAGCTTGCGGGCCTCGCCGTCGTCGTCGTCTGGCCTGAGGCACACGGCGTGGCGCGCCACCACGCGGCCGCCCACCGACACCGTCGACTCCTGGTCCGGGAAGGTCAGCCCGCGGTGGCCCTCCGCCGCCATGGCGAACACCAGGTACGCCGCGTAGGACGTTGCCGGCGTCAGCGCGGACGCCGGCAGCCGCCCGTAGATGTCCAGGCACGTGCAGTCCACCAGCTGCGCCACCTCCGCGAACCTGCAGGTTGGCCAATTACTTAGTACTAATTATTCACTTTCTCAGTAATGATGGGAATCAGATTTAATTAATTAAAACTTGTATACTAATCTAAGCCTGCAGCAGCTCGTGTCAGTCGTCACGATATGATTCAGGATAATATTAATTATATTTAGTTAGTCATCGCTGATTTTTGTATATACGATATGATATAATATGATATGCATTGGAACGGTAAATCATTAAGGAATCAACGGAGTGAGGCTCACTTAAAAACGGTCGGTAGAGGAACACACTTTTTAGAAACCACGGTGTTTGAAAAACTATACTATACTATATTCATTACAATATCACAGTTTATAATACTATAATTTTGGAAAAAAGTGTTATTTTGTACCAAAGTTTTCAATACTGTATATTGAGTACAATATTTTTAATACTACAATTTACTTTATACAAATTTCAGATGGAGTTGTCAAACACCTTTTAGTATATAATACTATAGTATTGCTTTCAAAACTACAAAAAATTGTATTCCAATCAGGGCCGAAAAGTCTAACTTAATTCTTTGCAGTGAAAAATAATATCAGGGACAAGATTTTCATATTGTATTCATAACCACCGTACTAAAGAAAAATACTGAAAAGGAAAAAACTATAATTAATTCAATATTCAAAATTCGGTTATAAAATTAATATTTTGCTACAACTTTTGAGTATACGTTTTTTTGTGTTGTCTTCAACAACTATAAAATTATTATTAAATAAAATTATTTTTATACATGAATTCAATTGTATCAAACAAGTGTCTTTATCTTAACAAGTCAAAGTTAAAAGGACAGTTTTTAAATAAATACACGAGTTATATTTTTGAACACAGCGAGATTAATTTATTAGTCTACGTGGAAAGGATAAAAAGGTAACACAGTCCACTCGACGTGGACACACATTTTGATTTTTTTTTTACGATTCAACTCAACTGGAAACCGCAGAAAATTATCGATGCAACTTTTATTTCTCGTTCTTATTTTTTTAAAAAAAAGAATAAGAATGCAACTGTGCGTACTTAGCTTTCAGCAGACGAGACAGTGCCGGGAGACGTCGCTGTTCTTGATCGATCAGAATATGTCATGGAAGTTGAGTTGCTTTTGCTAAATGACGATGCTAAGTGCTAACCTCTCTTTGTGACTGTATCTTCTCATGGTTCTGAAAAAGAAATCGATGGTTTCTACGTACGGCTTTATTTTCCACTGGTCGGTTGAAAAAGATTACAAGAGAGAGAGCTGTGATTTGTTGCAGCTAGCTAGCTAGTACAGAGACAAATACTAGTAGTATAAAATATATTAATATCTATAATACTTTATGCGATGCGAGTAGTAACTAGACACGTCCAACAAAAGTCTTGATCGGTTCACAACTTGGAAGCAATAATTGATGAGTTGATGGTGGATCAAGATGTGTAGCAATAAGCATAAGCGACTGTTTGTTTGGAACGCAGTGGTAGGAGGGAACTCTACACGAACTGGTTGCATGTGGAAGATTGAATCGGAATTCGAAGGCAAGGGAAAGATGTAAAAGAGAAGAGAGCGTATGGGTGTACCTTGAGAGAGGGTGGGGTGTCCATCTCCAGCTTTGCTCGCCGTCCTCCCATGGCAAGCTCAGCTTCCTCGCCGGCAGCGCGAAGCATTTGGCGCCGCTCTCCTTCTCCAGCCACACCATCTGCAAGTTTGATTTGGATGCATATTTGGTTCACAAATCGACGGACTTGGCAAGAATTTATAGACAAAGTGTATCACTTACCATGCTGCCGTCGACGACGGGGACGGGTTTGTCGCAGAGCCCGAGGTAGACGCCCTTCTTCTTCTTGCCGTCCGGCGCCGGCGCCAGGCCGCCGGGCAGGACGGCGCAGTGGTCCGAAGGGAGGAAGCGGCCCCACACGGCGTCCGACTCCGCGGCCGCGCGGAACGACGGCGACACGGCGGCCAGGCGGCACGCGTCCCGCGGCGAGGTGAGCGCGATCACTACCTCCAGGCAGGCCTCCGGCAGGTCGCCGACGCGCGTCTCCTCGCCGCCGCCTTTGGCCATGCTAGCTCACCTCAGCTCGCCCGCCCCCCTCCACTCCACAGCCCACACCTCGGGAATCGGGATCAAGAAAAGGGCAGGACAGAAGCAGTGAAAAAAAAGGCGAAATTTTTACTACGCGACTACGCGAGGTAGCCTACCTGAGCTCGAGGAGATTAGATATATAGCTCGACGGCGAGAAACCCGCGTGCATCGGGGCCCTACACGTATGCATCAACGGTCAACGGAAGGACACGTCAGCACCTGCTTTTTTGCCCACGCGCGGAAGAAAAGTCAACTCCCCGCAGCTCGCTCTCCGGCGTGGGCGACCTCGATCATGTTTCACAATTCACACTTCCACTCCTCTATCTGGGAGGGAACTATAGAGTTGAGACATTTGGAGGGTTCTCGCCGGTCGTCGGTGTGTCGCTGCATGCTGCTGCCATCTCACCAACTAAGGGTTTGTTTGGTTCTTTTAGGGACTAAACTAAACTTTAGCCTCTTCTTTTTTATAGTACTAAACTTTAGTCTCTTGCTGTTTGGTTGTAAGGGCTAAAGGACTAAAAGAAAATGAGGAATGAGAGGTAAGTAGTATTTTTAGTCCCTTTTAGCAAGTTTTTGGGGACTAAAGGGCTAAAGTTTAGGGACTAAACTTTAGTCCCTTTTAGTCCTCATGTTTGGCAATTTAGGGACTAAAAGGGACTAAAATTTAATCCCTAAACTTTAGCAACCCCAAACTAAACACCCCCTAAAATACAATTCTCTTTGCAGCTCTCGCGAGTCCGGCAAGAAAGATGCTGCGATTGGCCGTAGCAGATTCCGCGGCGCCATTAAAATCTCATTGGGGTTGGGCCTGCACCAACAAGTGGCACTATTTGAGCTTCTACTGTTCATCCCCCCCCCCCACCACCCCCCGTTGCAATTAGTGGCTGGATTGAATTGATTGAATTAGTGGGGGTGAAAGATAAGATTGAGAAGAATTGGGCAGCAGACATGATCAAGTCAAATCCAAGGCTGGCTAAGACTATGTCCACAAGATTGATTACTACTACCTCCATTTATTTTTAAATAATGTCATTGACTTTTATTTGAACATTTATCTTATTTAAAAATCTTTTTGAAATATCATTTATTTTTTTATAACTTGTTTATAATTGAAGGTATTTTAAACATAGATTTTTAAATAAGACGAATAATCAAATGTTACGATAAAAAAACAGTTGCGTCATTTAAAAATGAACTGAGATAGTATTGCTAGGCAAAATTTAAAAGGTCAACCGTGCATGCAATTTGAGGTAGACTGTTTTCTGTTCCTCGCGCATGGATTGGTCTTGCTGCAACAAGTGTGGATGGAACAAACAAAATGGTAACAACAACAACAATTAGTAAAATCCAGTCATTATATCCTAGAGTTTGGAGGGAGTCTGGAGTTTATGTTACTGTTTTTTTACGGCCCAACAAACGGTAGAATTAGAAACGAGATGTCACTTGGCCTCATTTTTGTTTGTTCAAAGGCATGATGGGTGTGTGTTGACTTCGGCTCCCTTTGATTAAGCTTTTAGAAACAACTTTCGCTTCCTAAAAACTAGAAGCTCAACTAAAAAGGTGTATCCTGGGGGAAATATCTTGTGCAATCTGTAATCGTGCGATCTGGTGCATCCAATCAAGATCCAACGATTACATATGAAACCTAGTACTTTTTTACTTTTTTATATGTAACCGTTGAATCTTGATTGGATGCACCAGATCGTACGATTGCACATGATATTTCCCCTGTATCCTGTCAAGTAGTTTTTTTAAAAGCAGCTTTTAACTTAATGTAAAATTGTAAGCCCATTCACACTTGCTTTGGCAGCTTCCGTGAAGCTTGGGTGTGAGGCCACCGCCGTCCCTGCGTCCGGCCATCGCCATCCCACGGCCGCACGCGCCTCCCATCTTGGCGCCTCTCGCACGCGTGTCTTGTCGCCGGATCTACTCCCGCACCAATCTTCCGCCATCGTTCCGTCGTCCAGCCGCCACCTCAAAGTTCGCCAGACTGCTCCCATCGTCTAGCATGCACGTCCTCCCGTCCTGGTGCCCCTTAGACTCGACGGCCGTTGGATCTTCGAACTCGTTGGATTGAAGAGAAATTGCATGGATGCAGGTTGGATTCTTCGAACTCGTTGGATTGAATAGAAATTTGGTTTTCCCCTTAATCACCGTGCTTGTTGTAGGTGAAGTGCTTTTCGTGCTGAATTCTGCTTCTCTAGTTCCAAGAATCATGTTCGTTGCGCAGCTCCGCAGACTGTAGGAGATAATTGTTAGTAATTAGCTCTCGGGGAGGAGAGGGGGACCGAGTCCCTCTCCTCCCTAGAAACTTGGACTCAACCTAACAGACCTCCTGATCTTTAGGCACCCTGATCGAGGTGCCTCAACCGAATCGGTTGAAGGGCCCCTGGCACACAACACACTATAAGTAAGGGCGACAGTGCATAGGACGAGTTGATGTTCATGTGCTAAGTCACCCCAAAACCCTAACCCGATCTATGTGTGTGCTGGAGCGTCGGGAACACCCCTTCGACTCTTTTCTCGACTTGCCGTACTTCACCGCCACAACACCGAAGACACGGCGGGATCATCCTCTTCATCGACAAAGAAAAGAGGTATGTCATCCCTTAAATTCTACCCTGCAAGTCCTATTCCTAGACGATCCCTAACTCCTTAGTTTCTATCAATGGTATCAGAGCATTGGTTTGTTCTAGGGTAAGCTAGTTAAGTTTAGGGTGGCGTCGGGCTCCGTTGAGACGACACCACCACTGCACTCAGAACCCCTCTGCATAGCCCGCTAAGAAACCCTAAGAATCCCCTCAGATCCCCGCCGCACCCCTCTCAGTTCCATACTAAGCCCCCTCTGGATCGGCCGAGGAAGAAGGAAGAACAAAAAAAATTGAGTTAGGGTTCCCGAAACCCTAACCCTAAACCCCGCGGTAAGGAATTCCCCAAAGGATTAAGGATCGACCAAAGAACTCAGAGAATAAAAAAGGGGGCGAGAAGAGTATTAGGTTTAGGGTTAACCCTAACCCTAACCGAAGGATAAGGGCGCAAGGAAGGCGTTCTTATCTCGTGCCGCCACCGTCGCCGCTGCTCGTTGAAGGCCGGGAAGGAGGCCCTAGGTTGACGCCGATCACCGGCGGCCACCGTTAACACCCTCGAGTCAGGCGAATAACACCGCCGTCGGCTACCTCGGTAGAGCCTCGCTCACCCTCGGGTGAGCGAAGGACTCCGGCGAGGAGGCCGGCGGGTGGCGCTCCGCCGTCGCTTGAGGGCTCACCGCCGATGGCGCTCTCTCTCCGCCGCTGAGGCTGCTCTGGCTCCCTCTCGCGCGAGCGGCGGGGTGAAATGGCTAGGGTTTCGGGGGTTTCAGCTGGCGGGGGTGTTTGTGCGGGCGCAAACGGCGCGCGGCCGTCAGATCTGATCCGATGGCCAGGATTAATCAGACTAACAAACGGCCCAGGCGGGGGAGCGCTTTCATGGCCTAAGCCCAGGTTGTGGCCTGGGTTTGTGGGCACGCGCGCCGGAGGTTGTGGGCAGAGCCAATTTCGCGTGTAGGCTGGGCTTTTGCACAATGCATGCCGAAATTGTTTTCTGATTTTCCTAGATTTTCATAATTAGTTTTTCATTTAAGTATTGTTTGGAAATTCAGAAAAATGTCCAAAATTAAGAAAAACATAAGTTATCTGCGGGGAAAATTTTGTATAATTTTTTATAGACTCGGTAATTTGTGTTCTGAATTTTTCAGCATTTTAAGTATTTTTTGTGATATTTTCTTTATTAAATTTAGTGTAAGGACTATATTTAATTAAGGAATATTTGTTTAGAATTTTGTTTAAATTTAAATTCATAATTTTATTACTGAGTATGCAGTGTATCAATTATGATTAAGTCTTCCGCTGTGCATACATTGTTTTAAGATTAGTACCATGTTCATTCTGTCTTTTAAGTAGCATTTATTATGTAAAATTAAATTTGAACCAACAAGATAATTTAATTTGGCATTGTAAATGTTGTATTTTGATAACATAGTGATTTTATCTCCTGACCAACGTTGGTGATGAAATTACTATGGTTTAGTTTAATTTATTCTAATTCTGCCCAACTGTGATTTAGAATTAATTACAAATTTAAGTATGTCGCATGTTGATTTTGACCAACGTTAAATTTTCATGTGTAATTTTTATGTCTGCAATATAACGTCCTTCAAAATTGTTCCTTAAAGGCAGTAAGTCTTGCAAGCTCCACGTCATTGAGCCAATTGTAAGAACTATGGTTCATGGAGAGAAGACATTGAGATAGCACTTACGCTAAGGGACATTGATCTTGCACCGACGCATGATTGTCCCACTAAGCCTGTGGAGCTAGTGATTTATGACGATGAGAGCCAGGAGGCTTTCGCCGTAAGGTCACAAGACTTCACAACTTTAAGAATTAAGTATGACTTAGAGCGTATTAAGTGAAATCAGTCGAACCAAAAAATGCTTAAAGATAATTAAGAGGTCCATTTTGGACAAAGTTAGGGGTTCTATTCCACCTTTCGATACTGCAAAACAGTCTCAGTAAGGTGGAGACCCCACCATGCGTATGTTAGTACGCTTATTAAGAAACTCATCACTGCAGAATATTGTGGTGGAGGAGTTAGAGAGCACATACTGAGGATGATTCATAAGGCTTCCCTACTGAATCAACTAGATATGGAGATCTCTGATGGTTTCCTTATCAATTTGATTTTGATGTCTCTCCTTAACGACTTTAAGCATTTTATGGTCAACTACAACTTCCAGCCTAAAACTAGAGTTCAAACATGCTGATTTCAAACTATCTATAAGAATTAAGAAAGCACACGGTGATTTAGGTCATAATGTGCAACATAAATAAAGGGGAAGAAGCATTATAAGACTCGTTCTAATGATGCTAAGAACTCCTCTTATAAGCTCACATAAAGGAACATGATGTACTGAAGGACATGTGCAGACATTGTAAGGAGGAACACCACATGAAGGAATATGTGGAGTTCCCAAAATGGATGAACAAGAATGGTAATAGATGAATTTTAGCACTTAGAAATAAAGTCTTTAGTCTTGCTTTTGAGCATGACAAACTTCATTTATTTTCCCAGGATGATTTTATCATCTAACAATAATAATAAGATCAAAAGAATTGATGAGGTATTTCCGAAATTATGGCACTATCTAATGGGCCATATTTTGAGGGGGAGGATTGAACGTTGAGTCAATTCTTCCGCTTTAGTTTCTTCAGACTAAGTTTTATGCATAGATTGCATTAAGATAAATACGTTAAATAAACTAAGAAAGACGTGAAATTAAGTTTAATTATTGTAGTAATTTTTATCTCCTGACCAACGTTGGTGATAAAGTTATATGTTTAAGTTCAATTGATTCTAATTTTGCCCAACGGTGATTTAGAATTAATTGATTAAGTTACTACGACTAAGTTTAATTAAGTTCACACAATTTTGTGTGGTTCATTTTCTGAAATATCTGTGAATGATTATGATTTATTCATAACATTTATAGTTGATCGTTCGCATGACATTTATCCAATCAAAGAGTGATTGGATTATAGCGATCAGATCATCAGTTGCTTTGGATAAATTTAAGATGTTTTAAGGCTGATTCTTTTATCAGCATGATCTAAAGATTAAAAGAGTAAGATCTGACCGTGCTACGGTTAATATACCCCATATGGCCAATTTCTTGGACCTTTTGCAAGGTTTTATAGAAAATGGCATAATAGCCCAGTATTTTATACCGGGAGGACCTCAGCAAAATAGAGTGGTTATAAGGTGCGCTCGTACCTTAGTGGACATAGTAAGTAGTATGGTAAATTATTCCACTCTACCGATTAATTTATGGATGGAGGCATTAAAACCGCCATTCATATTATTAATTGGGTCCTAATAAGTTGGTGTCTAAGATATCATAAGAATTATGGACTAGATGATAACCTTTTTCTAAAGTATTTTAGAATATAGGATATCGTCCTGTTGAGGCTATAGTTTTAACCCAAAATTAATAAGTTAAAGTCATTAGACAGTAAGTTGTCAATTTTATTGACTACAAAGGTAAGTCTAAGTGATCTTGTTTTCCAATATCCTAATAGACATACTAAGTTTAAAGAAACGAAACATGCATTTTGAAGATGCTTTAATTAGGGGGAGCACAATACTTAGAGAAATTAATTTTGAAGAGAAGTGGGTTAGTGTACTCACTCCAATGATTCAAGAGCAATTTTTCATGTACCTGTGGTAGTGCTTGTTTGTTCAAACACTTGAGTTTGGACCTTCATTAGCGACATCTATTGTTCACGAGGCTCCTGTTATTCAGGAATCTACATTTCTAGATGATGCTAATGAAGAAATAAAGGAACAACCCTCTAACTTAGTAAATAATGTGCCAACTCAGATAAGAAGCAGATTAAATGAGACATTTTCGTATGTCTTATTTAAGGATTCTCTAAAAATCATTAAGGCATATTATGACTTAGAACTACATCAAATTGATGTAAAGACGACATTTTCAATAAGCTTTTAAGTGAGAATGTCTATATGATACAACTAAGTGTTTTATCATAGAAAGGAAAGGAAATTTTATGATACCGTTTTATCTAAGTCCAATGGACTTAAATAAGTTTTAAGTAAGGGCATCTGAAATTTAATTAGACTATTAGAAAATTTTGGGTTTTTAAGAATAATGAAGAGGACAATTGCGTTTATGCTAAGTTTAAGAATGGGGAATTTATTTTCCCAATTTAGTATGTGGATGATATTCTGCTTTGCAAGTGGTAATGTCCATCTACTATTAGAAACTAAGAAATCTTGTCCTCTCATTTTGATATTAAGAATCTTGGAGAAATTTTCCTATGTATTAGGATGTAGGACCGAAAGTAGCGACCAGGGGGGGTGAATGGGCGCCTAAAAAATTCTTTCGAATCAATGGCCTGCTCCCAACACCCAACGCACCTCAAAAGACTAAGCAACAGAGTGTGAACAGAAAGCCTAAGCCTAACAGTATCTAGCCTAGAAACAACAGGTGTCAAAATCAGAGAAACACCAATACAGTGCTAATAGGCAGATAAACAAAATATTCAAGACATGGCAGATCAAAACTTCTCAGTAAAACAATCTAAGTACACATGGAATGGGATGAGAAGTTACTGTTCAAAATCTGTCTCCTGTTCGAAACTTGGCGAAGCCTGCTTCGCTGTGTCGAAGCCTGCTTCACAGTGTCGAAGTCGAGCGAAGGTTGTCGTTAACGTGCCGAAGGTTTGTTTGGTCTAGCCTAGTTCGAGTGTAGCAGAGAGCGAAGTATGCTTCGAAGCGAAGTATGAGAGTATCGAAGCTTGCTTCGACCAGTGTACTTCGAAGCCTAGACTTCGATCAGAAAGGTTCGAACAAGCTCACAGAAAAGCAACCTTCGAAAGAGAAGCGAAGTCTACTAGTGAGACATGCTTCGAAGCTAACTACGAAGCCTGTCGAAGTTTTGTCTGCGAGAAGCTCGAATCGAAGTACACCTCCGCAAGAGCTGCTGAAGTATGCCAAGAGATCAAAACTAAAAATAGAGCATACTTTGAAGCTAGATTCAGAGTTTAAGATCGGAGTCTAAAGTCGAAGCCTTTGAAGATGTCAGGTCGAAGCCTGCCTCACGGAGCTGAGGGACTTCGAACAGTGAAGGGGGCTTCGCCAAAAACAGCCAGAGAAAGGACTTGGTCCTGTCTACTCGATCAAAAAGCTACACAGGAAAAGCAAGGCTAGAGTACTAGCACACTGTAGCTACAGGAAAGTAGTACTACTTGCTACCAGCCACAAGAACTAGTACTCACGTGAAGAACAGAAACGAAGCAAAACAGGGAGGCTTCTGCTCAGGAATAAAATGACTGCATACAAACCAAAAACAGCAGAGCTCTTAACTAAATGCAACACGCAAACAACAGGAATAGAAACATCCAGATCAGAGAAAAAATCAAGATGAACTCACGGTAGACATCCTCGCGGCGCATGCATGAACAGGAGAGAGAACACGCAGGGAACAAAATTTACCCAATAGAATAAAAAGTGATTTCAGCAAAAAGGGTAACCTAACCCTAGGGATTGTGGCCCTATTTATAGGCTGCCCAATACTAGGAATATTCCACCAGCCCCTTAGGGTTTTTTTACAAATGCTGAAATAACGGAAAGACTAAACTGCCCTTAGGATTTTTTACAGACTCGACTGACTGACTGTGGGCCTAGGGACAAAATAGAAAACTCCTATTTACAGATGACTTATCCGGAAGCTAAGCTTTCGTAGCGACTACGGCTTCTCTTCTGGACAGTCCGATACAAGATCAGCAGTCGTCAGTTTTGCGCCGAAACTGACAAAGCCTCCACCGACTTTGCACCAGGTACCCGGATTGGGCTGGCCCGATTCCGCAGCTCTCTCAGCCCGACAATCATTCACCGCCTGTGTACCTGAGTCTTCTGCTGCTTCTGGCCCATGTACCCGGATTAGGCCAGCCCGGCTTCGCAGCTCTCTCAGCCCGACAGACGCTTGGTGCCCGTGTACCTGAGTCACATGCGACCCATGAAACAGCAGATCTCTTTCTTCTTCTGTCCTCTTTGACTATCGTTGACAATGACTCATCAAATCTGGAGCCATGAGGCCCACGCTATTCAGCATGGCTCCTCAATCTCCCCATTGATGAGTGCATTGTCAACACTTCACTTCTTCAGCTCTTCAGTACCTGCGAACACATGTGGAAACACGAAAACAAAGCACAAGGAAACAAAGAAGAAGAAAAAATAAAGTAAAAGTTTAACCCTAATGACCAAAAGCCTAACAAAAGCAAGAACCGGTCATTATGGTTAACCAAAAGGTAAAAGCTCAAAAACGAGTGCAATCTCAGAATCATCAACAAGGATAACAAAAGAGTAAGGACAAACGGGACAAAAACTCCCCCTTAAACTCATATCCCAAAATTTCTCCCCCTTGTTGACAAGTGAACTCATCAAGCACTCAAAAGAGACACAGACTCCCCCTGAAATACAACTCCCCCTCAAAATATTCAATGAATGCAACTGGGGTTCAGGTGGAGTGAGTAGAGCATGCTTCTCAGATATGATTGACTGCAAGAACAACATCTAACAAGTACAGCAAAAGACATACTATCGAAGACACATGGCATGATCAGTGTAACAGATGATATCTAAAGAAAGTCATTAGCATGCATTTTTCAGTTTTTGCAAACAAAAGCATCACCACATTTTCTGGATGACAAGCAAGGTAAAACATGAGATGTAGAAGCTAACTGATATCTACCAAGATAAGCATTGTCCAAAACAAAGTGCTTCAGCAAACTTGTTATCATTTCAATTTTCAGGCTTTTTCTTTTTCCTTTTTCATTTTTGCCAGGGGTTATTTGCATGTCAAACCTTATGCTGACCGACCAAGTCAAGCCTAGGCCAGAACTGGACCATCAGAAGCTTAAGACATTGGTCTTGGCATACACTACCCTGTCCTAGTTCATACCAAAGTGCTATGGTACGCAGTCCAGAACAATGTAATGTGACAAAGCAAACCCACCTGGATCTTTTCAAGTTATGCATAAAAAGGCATGGAATTTTCATTTTTTTGATTTTTCATCATTTTTATAGCACATTTCCATGTTTAAAGTAGAAAGATGTCCAAGTTGCATATTTGCATCTAAGTCAGGAACTAGCTACAAGGCATGTAACAGATAGCATGAACATTCAGCCTACGCATGCTAGTTACCAGAAGCAATGATGATCATTTTTCAAGTTGAAAGCGTAAAAGTCATGCATATGACAGATATCAGACATATCAAGTGAACTGAACCAAAGCATGATCATTGACAAGTAATCAAAAGCATGTACCAGGTAGAATAAGTAAAGCAGTTCAATCATATAACAGAAGCAAGCTCAAAAGTGTGATATGTGAATATGTATGATATGAACACACACACAAAAAGACTCAAGAAAAGAGGAAAGAAGAAAGAAAACTGACGCAAAATATCCTAGAAAGGATACACAACACCCAAATCCCCTCGTAAACGCTGAAAGGTAGACTGATCTAGGGGTTTGGTGAAAATGTCAGCCAACTGATGATGAGTATCAACATGAACAAGGTAAATGACACATTTCTCATATTGATCCCGCAGAAAATGAAAGAGCACATCAATATGTTTGGTTTTTGAATGGAGACAAGGGTTTTTCCCTACACTAATAGCACTAGTGCTATCGCAAAACAATGGAACTCTGGTAGGAAAGAACAACCCAAAATCACGCAGAGTGGAAATCATCCAAACCAACTGTGAGCAACAGCTAGCAGCATCTACATACTCAGCCTCAGTGGTCGAAAGAGCAACTCCAAATTGCTTTCGAGAAGACCAAGAGACAAGGGAAGAACCAAGAAACTGGCAAGTACCGAAAGTCGACTTGCGATCCAACCGGCACCCACCAAAGTCAGCGTCCGAAAAGCCAGATAAATCAAGAGATGATGATGCTGAATAGTAAAGATCGAGATCAGGCGCATAAGTAAGATACCTGAAGATGTGATTGACAGCCTGCCGATGTGACGCGTGTGGTGAAGACTGGAAACGCGCGCAAAGTCCCACAGTGAACTGTATGTCCGGTCTTGTCGCCGTCAAGTACAGCAGCGAACCGATCATCCCTCGAAACTCTCTCATTGACCTTGACACCGCTCTCGTCCTTGTCCAGGCTCCTAGATATTCCCATTGGGGTCATCTGAGGCTTCAACTCTCCACCAAAGTCAAACGTTTTCAGCATGTCTCGGGTATACTTACCTTGGTGGATGTAGGTGTCGTCCTTGGTCTACTTGATCTGGAGCCCTAAGAAATACTTGAGCTCACCCATGAGGCTCATCTCAAACTCGCTGTGCATCTGCTCAGAAAACTTGGACACAAGATCATTAGTAGTATCGCCAAAAATAATATCGTCCACATAAATCTGAGCGACTAAGAAGTCTGAAGCAACTCTGAGCAAAAAGAGAGTCTTATCCACATAACCCATCACAAAGCCCTTCCCCAACAAAAACTGTTTCAACCGGTCATACCAAGCCCTGAGGGCTTGCTTCAACCCGTATAAAGCTTTTTGCAACTTAAAAACATGTCGAGGAAACTTAGGGTTCTCAAAACCGGGGGGCTGCCTAACATAAACTTCCTCCTCTATGAACCCGTTCAGAAAAGCACTCTTAACGTCCATTTGAAAAAGCTTAAAACCCTTCGAAGCGGCAAAAGCTAAGAGAATGCGAATGGACTCAAGACGGGTGTAACACCCCAAATTTTCAAAGGAATAAAAATATTATTTAATTCAATTTCCTGGATTTTCTTATTTTGAAAATACCTTTAATACCCTTATTTACCATTTTGAACTACAGCATAGAGTTAATGACCAAACCAGGAGCTGAAAATTTTTGTATAAACTCCCAAGGCCAAAATATATTTTTGAGAATTTTTATAAATTTTTACCAACCTTTGAAGTAGCCCTAAGATTTTAATCTATTTCCTAGAATTATTTTTATTCAGAAATGTTTTGAAACAGTATTGGGCCTCCCTCCTCCCTTCTCTCTCTCCCGGCCGGCCCATCCAGTCACCCTCGCCCACCTTAGGCTGACAGACCGACCCCACCTATCGGCGCCGATCGCCTCCCCTCGCGCGCGCCCGACACCACGGCCCCACCCGTCAGCCCTCTCGCTCGCGCGCTCACGCCCGCTGGCCAATGGCCCCCACCTGTCGGACCCGTCGTCCACCTCGCGCCAACCGCCCTAACTCCGCCGGCCGAGGACCTCGCCTCGGATCCGCTCGCCGGCTCCCCCTCCCGTTAATCCGACGCCGGCATTAAATCCCCCATGGCCCGCCCGCCATTTAAGCGCGTTATGGCACGCATTTAAGCCTCTGGATCGCATTTATGTGCATGGCCGAGCCCTCGCCGGCGAGTAAACCCCTCCTTGGTTTTCCTTGCATGCGACGCCCGTTAACCCTCACCGGCACGCCTATTTAAGCCCTGTGGCCATCCGCACTTGATCCCCCACGCCCACTCGCCGCGAGAACGAACAGAGCGCCCGGAGTACTCTTTTTACTCTCCGCCACCCGCCCACACCTCCAGCCACCGCTCGCCGTCGCCGGAGCCCCTCCCCGTCCTCGCCATCGCCACCATCGTGACCGCAAGAACGACCCCGACCTCGGCCACCCCTCCACCGACGTTGAACCCCGCCGGAACACCATCGCCGACGAGGAACCCGAACCTCTCCATCGTCTACCCTCGCCGCCGACCACGCTCCGTCGACCCCTCGCCTCGCCTAAGGTACCATCGTGACCACCGTAGCGTCCTCTTTCCATTTCTAGGCTTAGCTAGGGCCGCCGTCGCTTGCCGTGGCCCCTGGCCCGCTCGCCGTCGTCGGAGAAGATGACCGTCACGGGTCGAGTACCCGTGCCGTGTTGGATTCAATCTCGACCGCACGATTGCGATCGGGCGGCGCTAGTTGCACCACGTGCGCGATCTAATCCGCACCGTCGGATCGGGTCAAAGCGGTATGTTTTAATCTCGCGCGTTCATTTCTATTTAAAACCCGCACTCGATCTCGTGCGTCCACGTAGTACCCTTTCGCGCGTTTTAATCGTGGCCGTCCGTTATCACTTAACCGTCCCGCCTTGCTCTCGCGCGTTGGATCTGGATCCAACGGTCCAGATTGGGCCGGACCACGCGCACAGTGCGCGGGTTCACCGTGGGCCTGCCTCACCGTGGACCCGTGGGGATTTAAATTTAAAATAAATTCCAGAAATTGTTTTAAACTTGTAAAATTCATATCTGGCGCATTTTAACTTCAAAAATTACCATTCCAATTTCAGAAAATTTGTAAAATTATTCTCTACATGTTCATACAATAAGAACAATAGGTTTACTTTGGACTTTTCATGTTTATTTAAATAGGTATTCAAATGCCCTTAGGGTAAAAGTATAAATTCAAATATTTAAACTTCAGTAAAGTTTATATTTATTCCTTTCTGTTCATATACTGAAAACCACTAATTTGGACATGAACTTTTCATTTTAAAATTTATTAGGAAACTTAAAATGAGACTACCCACATTTAAAAACCCCTTTTCATAAAGGACAACCTTTCATTATAATTCCTTCTAAAATTATTTATAAAATAAATTTCAGAAACTTAACAACTTGGTTTTCATTCAATTAAACCAATTTAAACCTATGTGCTTATTGTGTGATGTTATATTGTTTGATTGAATGTCATATTCTACTTTGTTTATATTGAAAAGACTACGACGCCGTCGAGGAGCCGGAATATTTCCCGGAAGTTCCTCCCTCCCCATTCGCTGAACAAGGCAAGTCACCAAATAACATTTTTGAGCATATTGAACCCATGTTTTATTAAACTATCGCTAAAACACATAGGTTATACATGCATTAGTCGAATGAAACCCCTACAATATATTTATTTAGGATTCCCCGACCTTGATGTGCAACCCAAGCCATGCTATCTCGCCTAACCTCCTTGTCACCTTATGATTAGTGTTATTAGCTAGTGTCCAGTGTATTGACACGATCGCTATAGGATAAAAATGAGTCGTAGTAAAATGGTTCTACTATATGATCCCCGTTACTTCTTATCCTTGGAATTCTGTTGGTGATGAGTTATGGTTGTGAGTGTATGCATGGTGGGTTCCGGGTGCAAGCTAGGGCATTGGTCGGTAGCACCCGGGGCACTATAAGGACCAGTCTGCAGGATCTGTTGCAATACACTTCCGTACTAACCACAAGTCTAGTGGGCAAGTCCTAACTAAGGTATGGAGTGTTACAAACCGAGGCCACCATTTGGAGATGGGTCAAGCAGCACCTGTGGGTGGCTTGTACCGACGTGGCGCAAAAGGGGGTGCGACGTTAGCCGGGATGCGGCCCGGCGCGCCGGCGAAACCTAGAGCGGGTGGTTATCTCTTGGAGCATTTCATGCCGAGGTTTTGGCACGAGTTCCTGTGGTATGGGTCATCTCGTTTGGGATGAGTGTGTGCCTTATGGGTACAGTAGTACATCTCTGATCAGAGTCTTAAATCTTTTCGAAAAGTCGAGCCCACGGTCAAGGGCGGGTTGCGTGACATCCCACAGTTAGATTACTTTGAATATGTATGTGCATGATGGTTTGACATGTAAGGACTGTTGCGCGAGGAGGTAAAACGTACTCCTCGAGTTAGATGATGTTGTTGATGCTTATGTTTACTTTTCCGCATGATTAAATTTGACTACACTAAATGCAATAACTGAAAATGTACTTTTCCGCACTAATAGCCATTACCCTTCTTTGTTTATTATCCTGCATTATTACTTGCATTTGCGGTGGCTTGTTGAGTACTTTTTGTACTCATACCCGTTGAACACCACAGAGGATGCCTACTACGAAGACGGTCTGGAGTAGCGACCCAGTCAAGCAAAGATCCTGAAGAAGACGTTCGTCATGCATTTTAATTATTTTTATTATCGTTTTTATTAAACTATGATGTAATAAATATGGTCTGTGTACCATAAATATTATCGTATGTACGATTGTCGCATGATGAACCTCTTGTATTATTGTTTTTCTTGTGAAATTCAATAATGTCTCGATTTCGGTAAATCGGGGCGCTACAAGATGGTATCAGAGCCGACTTGACCGTAGGAAGCCAAACAGACCCGCCTAGCCATTAGCTGCAGAAAATTATTTCTCGAAAACCTACTTTATAAACTTTTTTCCTCTCCTCACTTTTCTTCAACTTGTTGTTTTTGTAGATGCCAGTCTACCAAGTCCACAGCTACTGCCGCCATTTCGAGAGCTTCGTCCGGGAGCTCCGCATGATGCTCACCTTCCTCGGGTTCCTCTTCGAGCCCGAATTCCAGGGCGTGTACCTGGAGGAGTTCGCCAGGCCCTGCGACGTCTCCCTCACCGTCCACGGCTCCGGAGAGCATCTGCCACCCTACACCACCACGCTTGGAGGCCCGAATTTCGACGTCGCATGCCAACACGTCGCTCTCTAGGCTCGTATGGAGCTGAGGATGATCTATGATGATCGTCTTCAGAACTCGTCCTTCCGGCTTGTGCCGAAGCGCACTCCCGGCGCCTACCATAGCATCTACCTCAGAGTTCACTCCGTGCGTGATCCGGTCATGGCCCGGCAGTCGCGCCTTCTTCAGGCTATGGACGACCTCCATATTGAGGCGGTGCTCGACGCCGATGAGCACCACGAGGCGGTCGAGTTTCTTCGTGAGGAGACGAAGAACTTGATCCAGCAGAATGGCGAGCTGCAGCGCAAGATCATGCAGCTGCAGAAGGATATCGCGGAGATGGTTCCCCTCCTCCGGAGGAAGAGGAAACCCATCCGTGAGCCCGTCCCTCGCCCCAAGCGGATCCCGCCACACCCCTCCACCACCGGACCGTCCACCGCCAGCACCCCTGCACCACGCCTCGGCCTCGTCTCCGACCCCATTATCGAGAACTTCCTCGAGCCCACCATCCCTCGGGAGCCGCGTACTCGTGGTTCCGAGGGCACGGAGACCGCCTCCGATGGCGAGTAGACGTTAGAGGCCGCTATTTTAATAAAGCAAATTTTTGTATGTGGTGCTATCTACGACGACTGTGTTGTGGATAGAATTTTTGTAATGAACAAATTTTTACCACTTGATATATATGCATGAGCCTTAAGAGATATTTTTGATTGTATTAGTGTTTCATCATCTTTTTGCCTTATAACGTCATATATTCAGAAGATGGCCGACCACCAGAACACCGGCTCCAACAACGCAGAAGGAGGAAGCCGTGACGTGCCCGAGGGTGTTGTACCCAACTGGGGTGCAACGGGTCCACGTCAGTATAGGTCGCCATCCGCCAACCACCCTACCTTGGCAGAGATGATGGCGAATCAGAACCAGCTGATCACTGCCCTCCTCACTCAAATGCAGCACCAACAAGCTCAGTTGGACCGTCTGCAGAATGGGGAACCTGCCCCTCGCACACCCGCACCCGCTCCCCAACTCTCGGAGTTCCTGCGTGTGCGTCCCCCTAACTTCTCAAGCACCACCAACCCAATGGAGGCCGGAGATTGGCTCTGCACCATTGAAAAGAAGCTGGACCTCCTCCCCTGCACCGACCGGGAGCGAGTGGCCTTCGCCACTCACCAGCTCCAGGGTCCCGCCGTGGAATGGTGGGACAACTACCGTGAGTCCTAGCCTGAGGACCACGTGGTGACATGGGCGGAGTTCACCATCGCCTTTCGCGCCGCCCACGTCCCTGCCGGTGTCATCGCAGTAAAGCAGCAGAAGTTCCGCGACCTGCAGCAGGGCAGCCGGACCGTCATGGAGTACCTCCATGAGTTCAACTGCCTCGCCCGCTACACACCGGAAGAGGTGTGGACCGACGCCCTCCGCCAGGCCAAGTTCCTTCGAGGACTTAAGGATGAGCTGTCCATCCAACTCGTCGCCACCGACTACGCCGACTTCCAACGGCTAGTCAATAAAGCGCTCATCCAAGAGACTGAGCAAAACAGGCTGGACCTCAAGAAGAGGAAGATGATCGCCTTCAAGCATCAACAGGCGAACTCTCAGAGGCCCCGCTTTGTCCCTCCACCACCGGCGCCCGCCTACCATCCTCGGCCCGCCTACAGGCCACCTCACGTCGCCGGTGGATCCAATGCTGGGCATCCTCGCCCCGCTCCACCTGCTCCGACCGCGCAGCCGACACCAACCGCCAAGGCCCCGATCTTGAAGGATCGCCAAGGGAGGCCAGTCGTCTGCTTCAACTGCCGGAAAGAAGGAAACTACTCGCACCAGTGTCCCCACCCCAAGCAGCCCCAAGGCGCGGCACCCAACCAGGCGGTTCGTGCCCGCGTCAACCACATCACCGCGGAGGAAGCTCAGGAGGCTCCCAAAGTCGTGCTCGGTACGTTTGCCGTAAATTCCGTACCAGCTATGATTTTATTTGACTCTGGAGCAACACATTCTTTCATCTCGGAAGACTTTGTGAGAACCCACAAATTGGGAGTACTCCCTCTATCCGTCCCCATGATGATAGTCACTCCAGGCAATAAGACCTTAGCCCTCTTATACAGTCCTAAGATTAAGATAGAGATCCAAGGAGTGTTATTCCGAGCCGAGCCAGTCCTCATAAAGTGCACCGGACTCGACCTCATCCTAGGGATGGATTGGTTGATGAAGCATAAGGGAGTGATCGATTGTGCAAACAAGTCCGTCACAGTGACCAACCCTGAAGGCGCAGTTGTCACCTTTCGGATGACTAGCCGCAAACCACTCGAAGCGTCCCTTCATTCGCTAGCCCTTGAAGAAGTGCCCATAGTCAAGGAGTTTATGGACGTATTCCCAGAGGACCTACGAGGAATGCCTCCCAAGCGGGACATCGAATTCAGAATCGAACTTGTCGCCGGGACCACTCCAATCTCCAAGCGCCCATACCGGATGGCCGCCAACGAATTAGCCGAGGTCAAGAGCAACATTGAAGACCTGAAGCAGAAAGGGTACATCCGACCGAGTACCTCACCCTGGGGTGCACCGGTCATATTTGCCATGAAGAAGGACAAGACCAAGAGAATGTGCGTGGACTATAGAGCCTTGAACGACGTAACCATCAAGAACAAGTACCCATTGCCTCGGATCGACGACCTGTTCGATCAACTGAAGGGATCCTCGGTGTTTTCCAAGATTGACCTCAGGTCAGGTTATCACCAGTTGAGGATTAGGGAAGAGGACATACCCAAGACTGCCTTCACCTCCTGCTATGGACTCTACGAGTATACTGTGATGTCGTTCGGACTCACGAATGCCCCAGCCTTTTTTCATGAACACGATGAACCATGTATTCATGGAGTTCTTGGATAAGTTCATCGTGGTATTCATCGACGATATCCTCGTCTACTCCAAGACCAAGGAAGAACATGAAACCCACCTTCGTCTAACCCTCAGAAAGCTAAGGGAACATCAACTATAGGCCAAATACAGCAAATGCGAATTTTGGTCGTCTGAGGTGAAGTTCCTCGGCCATGTCATATCTGCCGGAGGAATAGCGGTGGACCCAACCACCGTGGAAGCAGTGACCAACTGGCTGCAACCCACCACCGTGACCGAGATCCGGAGTTTTCTCGGATTGGCCGGATACTACTGCCGGTTCATCGAAAATTTTTCCAAGATCGCCAAGACTATGACCAGACTATTGTAGAAGGAAGTAAAGTTTGAATGGACCCCAGATTGTGAAGAAATCTTCCAAACCCTCAAGAAGAAACTCGTGTCAGCCCCTATTCTGACCCTGCCAGACATCCGGAAAGACTTCCACGTCTATTGTGATGCCTCTCGTCAAGGATTGGGATGTGTCTTGATGTAAGATGGGAAGGTGATATCCTACGCCTCCCGACAATTGAGACCGCATGAGTTGAACTACCCGATCCACGACCTGGAGTTAGCAGCCGTGGTTCATGCCTTGAAGATATGGAGACATTACCTTGTGGGAAATCGGTGTGAGGTCTTCACCGACCACAAGAGCCTCAAGTATATATTCACCCAACCAGATCTGAACCTCAGGCAAAGGAGATGGTTGGAACTGATCAAGGATTACGACTTGGGCATCCATTATCATCCAGGCAAGGCAAATGTGGTGGCAGACGCCCTTAGTCGAAAAGGGTACTACAATGTCATCATGATTCAGGACCAAGCTCCTTTGCTGTACAAAGAGATGGAAAGGCTGAATTTAGGGATCACCACCCGAGCATACCTCACTGCCTTGGAGTCTAGGCCTATCTTGATAGACCAGATCCGAGAAAAGCAGAAGGAAGACCCGGATATCTTGGAGATCCAACAGAACATGCGGAAGGGTAAAGCCCCCGGATTTTCCGAGGACAAGCATGGTACCATCTGGTTCGGAAACCGGATATGCGTACCCGACCAGCCTGAGTTGAAGACCCTCATCCTTCAAGAAGCCCACGATACTCTTTACTCCATACATCCCGGGAGTACAAAGATGTATCAAGACCTGAAAGAAAAATATTGGTGGGTCACCATGAAGAGAGAAATAGCTGAGTATGTGGCCAAGTGCGACACATGTCGGTGAGTCAAGGCAGAGCATCAAAGACCTGCCGGACTTTTGCAACCTCTCAAGGTCCCTGAATGGAAGTGGAAAGAAATAGGAATGGACTTCATCACGGGACTGCCTAGGACCCAAGCTGGTTAGTGTACCCACTCCAATGATTCAAGATCAATTTTTCATGTACCTGTGGTAGTGCTTGTTTGTTCAAACACTTGAGTTTGGACCTTCATTAGCGACATCTATTGTTCACGAGGCTCCTGTTATTCAGGAATCTGCATTTCTAGATGATGCTAATGAAGAAATAAAGGAACAACCCTCTAACTTAGTAAATAATGTGCCAACTCAGATAAGAAGCAGATTAAATGAGACATTTTCATATGTCTTATTTTCCCGATTTAGTATGTGGATGATATTCTGCTTGAAAGTGGTAATGTCCATCTACTATTAGAAACTAAGAAATCTTGTCCTCTCATTTTGATATTAAGAATCTTGGAGAAATTTTCCTATGTGTTAGGATGTAGGACCGAAAGTAGCGACCAGAGGGGGATGAATGGGCGCCTAAAAAATTCTTTCGAATCAATGGCCTGCTCCCAACACCCAACGCACCTCAAAAGACTAAGCAGCAGAGTGTGAACAGAAAGCCTAAGTCTAACAGTATCTAGCCTAGAAACAACAGGTGTCAAAATCAGAGAAACACCAATACAGTGCTAATAGGCAGATAAACAAAATATTCAAGACATGGCAGATCAAAACTTCTTAGTAAAATAATCTAAGTACATATGGAATGGGATGAGAAGTTACTGTTCAAAATCTGTCTCCTGTTCGAAACTTGGCGAAGCCTGCTTCGCTGTGTCGAAGCCTGCTTCGCAGTGTCGAAGCCTGCTTCGCAGTGTCGAAGTCGAGCGAAGGTTGTCGTTGACGTGCCGAAGGTTTGTTTGGTCTAGCCTAGTTCGAGTGTAGCAGAGAGCGAAGTATGCTTCGAAGCGAAGTATGAGAGTATCGAAGCTTGCTTCGACCAGTGTACTTCGAAGCCTAGACTTCGATCAGAAAGGTTCGAACAAGCTAACAGAAAAGCAACCTCCGAAAGAGAAGCGAAGTCTACTAGTGAAACATGCTTCGAAGCTAACTACGAAGCCTGTCAAAGTTTTGTCTGCGAGAAGCTCGAATCGAAGTACACCTTTGCAAGAGCTGCTGAAGTATGCCAAGAGATCAAAACTAAAAACAGAGCATACTTTGAAGCTAGATTCAGAGTTTAAGATTGGAGTCTAAAGTCGAAGCCTTTGAAGATGTCAGGTCGAAGCCTGCCTCATGGAGCTGAGGGACTTCGAACAGTGAAGGGGGCTTCGCTAGAAACGGCCAGAGAAAGGACTTGGTCCTGTCTACTCGATCAAAAAGCTACACAGGAAAAGCAAGGCTAGAGTACTAGCACACTGTAGCTACAGGAAAGTAGTACTACTTGCTACCAGCCACAAGAACTAGTACTCATGTGAAGAACAGAAACGAAGCAAAACAGGGAGGCTTCTGCTCAAGAATAAAATGACTGCATACAAACCGAAAACAGCAGAGCTCTTAACTAAATGCAACACGCAAACAGCGGGAATAGAAACATCCAGATCAGAGAAAAAATCAAGATGAACTCACGGTAGACATCCTCGCGGCGCATGCATGAACAGGAGAGAGAACACGTAGGGAACAAAATTTACCCAATAGAATAAAAAGTGATTTCAGCAAAAAGGGTAACCTAACCCTAGGGATTGGGGCCCTATTTATAGGCTGCCCAATACTAGGAATATTCCACCAGCCCCTTAGGGTTTTTTACAGACGCTGAAATAACGGAAAAGACTAAACTGCCCTTAGGATTTTTTACAAACTCGACTGACTGACTGTGGGCCTAGGGACAAAATAGAAAACTCCTATTTACAGATGACTTATCTGGAAGCTAAGCTTTCGTAGCGACTACGGCTTCTCTTCTGGACAGTCCGATACAAGATCAGCGGTCGTCAGTTTTGCGCCGAAACTGACAAAGCCTCCACCGACTTTGCACCAGGTACCCGGATTGGGCTGGCCTGATTCCGCAGCTCTCTCAGCCCGGCAATCACTCACCGCCCGTGTACCTGAGTCAATCCTGGTCAACGGCCTAGTGTGTCTTCTGCTGCTTCTAGCCCATGTACCCGGATTGGGCCAGCCCGACTTCGCAGCTCTCTCAGCCCGACAGACGCTTGCTGCCCATGTACCTGAGTCACATGCGGCCCATGAAACAACAGATCTCCTTTCTTCTTCTGTCCTCTTTGACTATCGTTGACAATGACTCATCACATCTGGAGCCATGAGGCCCACGCTATTCAGCATGGCTCCTCATAGGATTAGAGTTTTTCTAAGATATCATTAAGGGGGTATTAAGATTATCGCACAAGGCATACTTAGAAGAGATATTGAAAAGTATATAGTATGCGTGTGTATAAGTTATTGTCTGATCCGATAGTCAAGGGTGATAAGTTTGGGAACTTTTATTGTCCCAGGAACCAATATATGATCGATCAAGTGAATTTGGTTCTATGTACTTCTGCTGTCAGAAGCCAACGTATGCTCAATTATGTACTCGCCCTGACTAAGTTTATGCCATCGGGATGCTTGGCAGATATCAGAAAATCCAGAAATAGATCATTGGATAAAATTAAAAAAGCCTTGAGATTTATATAAGGCACAACGACCTCATGCTAATGTATGAAAGATTAGATAACCTAGCGATAGCGGGTTATTCAGATTAAGACTTTGCGGGATGTGTGGATACTAAGTAGTCCATATTAAGTTATATATATTCACACTCGCAAAGGGAGTTGTGTTGTGGAAAAGCTCCAAACAAACTGTGACGACATCTTCCACGATATATGCCGAGTTTGTAGCATGTTATGAGGTCGCCGGACAAGCACTATATTTTAAGAAATTTATTCCGGTTTTAAGAGTGTGTGACAACATTTAAAAACCACTTAAGTTATATTGTGACAATGAATCAACAGTATAGTTCTCCTATAACAAAAAGAAGCATGTTGTTGCCAAATACATCTAAGTTAAGTGTTATATTGTTGAGGAGAAAATCCAAGATCAAGCTATAAGTCTAGAGCATTTAAGTACCAAGCGAATGCTTGCAGATCCGCTCACAAAAAAGCTTACCTCCCAATGTGTTCAGAGAACACTTAGTCGACATGGGTTTAAGGTAATCCTATGATCTATGGATTTATAAGGGCCCAAAATGAGTTGAGAAATTATTTCAAAGTGAAAATGTGCATTGTAGTTGTTGAGTCATATAGTACGTAACTGACTATTGTGATGCAGCATGCTCTATGCATTGATCTATGATGGAATAGATGTAATGTTAAGTTAAGTTAAGAACTAAGTCGATATCTAGGGTGACAGTGCACAAAACGGGTTGTTGTTCATGTGCTAAGTCACCCCAAAACCCTAACCCGATCTATGTGTGTGCTGGAGCGTCGGGAACACCCCTTCGACTCTTTTCTCGACTCGCCGGACTTCACTGCCACAACACCGAAGCCACGACGGGATCATCCTCTTCATCGGCAAAGAAAAGAGGTACAGAATTAGGAAGACATTATCAAATAGTGGATATTGGCTGCGCGCTTGTTATCACGTTATGCTAAGGGCATCCCAACCCACAGTTTAGTTTCTAGAGGAGAGAGTGTAATTAATCTGACTCAAAACCTAACTATTTCAATGCATAGTTTCTATAGCAGTTTCTATATAGATTAAAAATTAATAACTTCATATATATACCATAAATAAAGCTTGATGAGTTGTGGTAAGCAACTATATAGCCATGTATATATCAATTGTAGCAACTCATGCTCTCCATTGCTAAAGGAGCAACACTCACGACTAATCCTTGAATACATAATCTAATGCCAAAAATCCAAACCTAACGCTGAAAATCGAAACAGCATCAGCCATGCATTGAATACAGAACCTAATGCTGAAAATCAAAACCTCGTTCATTCGCCAGATAGAAAATTATGGGGAAACAACTAACGAGAACACATACCTGTTGTAGAAGCAGTTGGATTTCCGGGGGGAGCAGCTATAGAGCAGATGGCGCGCCGGCGGAGCAGCTTGGCGGCGCGGAGGTGGACTGACACGGCGGTGCGGCGGCGGACAGGCTCGGCAGCGCGGAGGTGTAGTGACGCACGGGAGGACTACGCGCAGGAGAAGATGGCGAGGGCAGCAGGGGAGAGGCGTGCACAGCAGTGTAGGGGATCAACTGGAAACGACGACAACGCTCCAACGCGTGCAGGATCGTTTCTTCGAGCGTTGGGCAACGAGTAGACTCAGTTTCTTGGACAAGAAACGATTTCCTTATCTCTCTTCATTAACTTTCCTTCCAACTCAGCAATCTGCTTACGTGGCACTACATTTAATTCTATATAAACTATCCTAGTCACTGCATTGGGAGTGCTCTAAAGTAGTACCCATGCATTTCAACATGTTAAAAATAAACTACACTGTTGTATAGTTTATATAGAATTAAAAATAATTATGTAAACACCGTGGATACATGTATAGAAAAATTCATTAAAAATCTAGCATTCCCAAAGCCCTTGTCTGTTGCAGTCTCGCTGCATGTTCCGACTGGTTCATCAAGACAGGATTATCCTACAAAACGATTAGTGCTAACAATGGAAGAATTGAATCGATCCAAGTCAAAATGTACACCAAATTGGATGAGTGGCCAAGAAGACCAACACGATTAGTGTTTGGTTGAGCGGTTGCTGCGGAAAAAAGGTGTTGTAGGCTGTAGAGTGTGGAAAAACTGTTGTGAAATATCAACTGTGAGAGAATTAAAAATCGTTTGGCTGAAACACCTATGAAGAAGTTGTTTTCAGCTGTGAGTTGTGTAAAAAATCAAACTATTGCAATTCCCTTAAAATATCTATAAAAATCTTCCAATCCAAAGACCAAAATGACTTAAATAGATTTTAAAGATTTTTTCAATCATATAAGAAATCCACGGAAACATCCTAAAATTTAGCTGGGACTTGGGCCATGCAAGGCCAACGATGGGTCAGACCGGCTTGCTCCGACTGAGCTATTAGTTTATTAAATTATTATAATTTATACTTTACATAATAAGTTGGATTACTATAAGGACCCGTTCTCCGACTCCAAAATCAGGCTGAATCTGTTGTTTGTATAATATAATAAAATGATTTAAATTTTATTATAAAATAAAAACTAAATTATTTAACTAAATACCCTTAATAAATTCACAACTGTAACTACAGGATTTTTTGTAGCTGTGTACCTGTTCTAAAAAATCTTGAAAGCTATAATTATAAACCTCTACATTGGTGGGGTAGAAATAAAATAATAGTTATATATGGAATACGGTTGTAGTTTGAATGACCATATGCAATTGCTCTAAATTCTAAAAGATAACGGAAATAGCTTACAATAAAAGCCCATTCAACACTGTAAATAAATTAATTATACATGCACACGAAGATTACATTGCACGACCATATTTTTGTTGCTACTTCAGTTGCTTCTTGGCGTCGGCCTCCTGCAGCATGGACAGCGCCTCCCTCATCGACGGCCGCTCATGCGGCCACCGGCTGCTGCAGAGCAGCGCCACCCTCAGCGCCAGCGCCATCTCGTCCCGCGCGCCGGAGCCGGCGCCGGCCCACGCCGCCGCGTCCATCACGTCGCGCACGCCGACGCCGCCGGCGGCCACCTTGCGCCTCACCCAGTCCACGATGTTGCTCCCCTCGCCGTACTCCGACTCCACCGACCTCCGGCCTGTCAGGATCTCCAGGAGTACAACGCCGAAGCTGTACACGTCGCTCTTCTCGTCCACATTCATGGTGTACGTGTACTCTTGGAAAATCGGAACAAAAGATGGTATTAGGGATGGATTTGATGGGCATGTGGCGAATAATGGGACGCACGACGAGGATCTCGATGTGTCACCTGGTGCAATGTAGCCGCATGAGCCGGCGACGACGGACATGGGCGCGGCGGTCTGGAGCGCCTTGGCGACGCCGAAGTCGGCGACGCGCGCCTCCATGTCGTCGTCGAGGAGGATGTTGCTGGGCTTGAGGTCGCGGTGCGCCACGGCGGGGAGGCAGTCGTGGTGGAGGTAGCTCACACCCTGCGCGACGCCGACGGCGATCTTGTACCGCGCGGCCCAGTCCGGCCGCGCCTTCGCCGCGCCGGCGCCGTGGAGGAGCTCGTCCAGGCTGCCGTTGGGCATGTACTCGTAGAGCAGCATCGTCGTCTCGCCGTTGGTGCACCACCCCAGCAGCCGGACGATGTTGCGGTGGCGGAGGTGGCCGAGGACCTCCACCTCGGCTAGCGTCCTCTTGCTGCTGCCGTCGCTGTCTTGCCGGTACTTTTGGTTCTGCTCTGGAGCGGCCTCCTCCTTCTGCGCCGGCGCCTGCCACAGCTTCTTCACGGCGATGACCTCGCCGTTGGGCATCTTGGCGCGGTACACCGTTCCCGATGACCCGGCCCCGACAATACCTTCGGTCCCCTCCACGCACCGCGCCACGTCGTCGGCGGTGAAGTTCAGCCTCTGGAACGCGGTCATACGCCACGGTCCGACGACGACGTTGGGGCGTGCACCGCCGGAGGCGCTGCCGCTCAGGACCGCCGTGTCATCGTCTCGCCACTGCAGCCAGCGCGCGGTACCCGCGAGCACTACCATCCCCGCGAACGCCACCGCCACGGCGGATGCCCACATGACCGCCGTGTGCCGCGCCGCACTGCCTTCACCGGGATACGACGACGCGGACGGCGGCTCGGCCGGCGCCAAATGGTTGAACGACACGTCCAAGGTCTCCAACGTGGTGCAGTTTGTGAAGCCCGGCGGAACGGCGCCGGTGAGCGCGTTCCATGACAGGTCGACCTCGGTGATTGACGGCAGCGCGGCGATCGCCGCCGGGATCTCTCCGGTGAGCTCGTTGTGCTGCAGCCTCAAGCTCACCAGCCGCTTGCAGCTGCCAATGTCACCAGGTATCTCGCCGCTCAGCGCGTTTCCCGCCAACTCCAGCCTGTACAAATTCGCGCACCCGGCGGCGCCGAACGCCGGGAGCTCGCCAACCAGTGCGCATTTGCTCGCCGCGAAGACCTGCAGCTTCGGTGCCCTCCACGCAATGTCCGGAAGAGCGCCGCCAACTAGGTTGCCGGAGACGTTGAGGTACTCAAGGCTCGTGGAAGTGACCAGATCGGTCGGAATGCCGCCGGTGAGCGAATTGGAGCTCAGGTCCATGTACGTCAGGTTCTGGATCGCGCCAAACCCCGCCGGAATCGTGCCGGACAGCTGGTTCTCCTCGAGCCGGACTCTCCACAGCGACGAGCAGTTGGCTAGGCTCGCCGGAATCACCGAGTCGAACCGGTTGGAGAAGAGGATGAGGCGGGCAAGACAGTTACCGGCGCAGAGCCCGGGAGGAATCGGGCCGGACAGCGAGTTCGTCGACACGTCAAGTCGGACGAGCCGCCGGCTCGCGCCCAGAGACTCCGGCAACCTTCCGGTGAGAGAGTTGTTCCATAGCTGAAGCACCTCGAGGCTCGGCAGCCCGCCGATCGTCGCCGGGATTATGCCGGAGAGGAAGTTGCTCATGAGGTTCAGCGTCGTGAGGTTAGCGATATCGCCGAGACCGTCCGGGATTGCGCCGGTGAGCTGGTTGTCCGACAGGTCAAGAACCTGGAGCGCTTGCAGGCGAGACCACAGCGGCGGTATCGCGCCGGTGAACCTGTTCTTGAAAAGGAACAGAGCTTCAAGCCGCTGGAGCTCGCCGAGCTCCGGCGGCAGCGGCCCGGAAAGGTTGGCCGCGGCGATGTCGAGGTACCGGAGCTGGATCATCCCGCCGAACTCCTGCGGTATCCCACCGTCGTAGGCATTGTACCCAATCTCCAGATGCTCGAGCAACTTGAGCTCGCCGAGCTCTCCCGGCAGCCGCCCGGAGAGCGCGTTCCCGGCGAGGTGCAGAAACCGCAAACGCCGAAGCTGCCCGACCTCGCCGGGGATGCTCAAGTTGAAGAAGCTTCCCCCGAGATTGAGGTGCTCAAGCCGCCGGAGCTCGCCGAGGCCGCGGGGAAGTTGTCCAATGAAGCAGTTGCTGAAGGCGTCGAAGAAGGTGAGAGAGCCGAGCTTGGCAATGCCATCAGGGAAGCTGGAGTTGAAGAAGTTATGGCTGATATCGAGCGTGTCGAGCCGCCGGAGTAAGAAAACAGTCGGCGCGAGCTCCCCGGCAAAGGCGTTCCCGCTGAGATTGAGCGACGTCAGCGTCAGGGACAGCAGCCTCGCCGCCGTCGGCGACACAGTCCCAGAGAGGTTCCGCCTGGACAAGTCAATCCCAACAATATCCCCAGTGGCCGCGTCGCACCCGACCCCCGGCCACGCGCACCACGGCGGAGCGATAGACCTGGTGGCTCCGGCGGACGCCGCAGCAGCGTACGTCCACGGCCGGAGCGCGCCGGCTGGGTCACTCAGCGACGACTTCAACGACAGCAGCGCGAGGAGCGGGAGCGGCGCCGACGACGCGGAGGTGATAGTGAGCAGCGGTAACAGCAACAGCAGACCATGGAAGGGGGCGGGAGCCGATGAGGAGGCGATGGCGGCGGCTGCCATGGAGGAAGAAGCAGCGGCGGTGGTGATAGGAGGAGAGGAGGCGGGGGGTGGTAAAATGCAGCGGGAGAGGTGGCGGTGGCGCACTGCTGCACCTGCATGTCATGATGAGAAGCTTGGAGGGAGGAGATGGTGGTGGTGGTGGACGACAGGAGGAGTGGAACGGAGGCGGCGAGGGAGAGGAGGAGGAGGTGGTGGAGGTGATGATGGCGGCTTCGCTTTACGAGAGATTGTTGTCTTACTCTGTTTTCCGATTACGCCATTAGCTTTGTTAAGGTTTGACCATGTTCGAGTGACCTAAAAAATACGTGCTTTTTTTGTATTCATAGCAAGGAAAACCGTTCGATAAAAGGTAATTTTCAGGTATTTCAATTTTCAAACCGCCACTACTTTTTCCGACTATGCATAATTAAGACATAAGATGTTCCTTTATAGTGGCATATATCTTAAAATTATTAGATGAAACATCATATATCCGCTTGAAAAAAGAAGATTGATATAATGATAAAGTTGTATACTAAATATCACCCACGCTTAATATGAAGTGACCCTTGGCTATTCATAATGATGGGTTTCATAACACTATTTTCTAAAATACCACATCAACTTTACAACCGAATGAAATATCCTCCTTCAATGGAGAGTTTCATTTCACTATTTTTTAGGCTAATCAGTATAATTAAATGCAACCATCTCTCATGAAATACTCTCTCTCTGATGAAACGATTACGTGTTTCATTTCGTTTCATCCGTCTTTGAAACGGATTAGCGTTATGTTTTGACGATGCCACCCACATTAAATGTAGGCTAGTCGAGTGCTTCACACAAAGCCTCGCCCGTTGTACTCTCTCGAATAACTACGTGGTTTTTCAAATAGCTACGTGATTGAAGTGTTTTATGTGGGCTTTCTGTATTAACTACCAGAACTAATGCAGAATAGGGTCTCGCGATCATCTAAGGGCTTGTTTGGGAACTTCCAATCCCAGCCCATCCCCAAGAAATGGGCCGGGATTGTGGGCTCCCAAACTAACCCTAAGTGGTCCAAGTACCCCTCATGGGTGTTCTCATTACTTTGGCTCCTAGGGTTTATATAGTTCTCTCTCAACTAGCTAAGTGATTAATTAAAATGCTCTGTGTTAACATGCATGTCCTACTTAGATGATCGGTTTGCCACATTGATGGCCTACCATCATAAATGATCACGTTTGATTTGATCATAGTAAAGGAGTTCCTTTGTACAACCGAGAGAAAAAAAACTCGTGTAGGTGGGACTTGTTGTGAGGCCTACTAGCGCTAAGTGACCTATGCCACCCAATAGTTACACACAAATAATAACCAAAATTCTACATAAAATATAAAATAAAAGGATTACGAAAAAGTACGCCCTCAAAGTATCACTGAAGTTGGAATAACTCCCTAAAGAATTTTATCGTATAAAAAATACGCACGAAATTGAAAAATAGCTTAACCTACAACTATGAATGGTGGTTTTGCTGATGTGGTGAAACAATGGACGATTTTACTGACATGACGCTAGTGACGTGGCAGATCAATGAAAAAGTCTGAATTACACCCTCCAACTTTGCCTAAAGTCTAAATAACCCCCGAACAAATGAAAATATTTTAAAATTGACTTCTAAATTTTTTAATATTTCTGTTTTATTTTCCAAAAATCCAAAATAGTCTTGAAACCTTTAAAAATTCATAACTAATTCATTTTAACTCTAAATTTGACCATTCAAATTGCACAATTTTTTTGATAATGTTATCTACATAATAAAAATAATTTCACACGCCATATGAGTAATCTTATATATTGTTTGTAATTAATGGAATTGATGTGTAGTTTCCGAAGTCCCCGATGAGCCCATTTTTATCAAGAAAACTTCTATTTTATTCATGTGTAACAAGTTAAGTCATCTAAGTTTATTTTTTGATAGGAGCAATAGTAAACATTTATTTTAGAATATCACTGAGAAGGGGCAATAAAAACTATGGTGCTAGTTTTTACTAAACTAAAGAGAGTTAATTAACCAATAAGATACACTTACATGTTTAAAAAATTATCTAGAATCAAAAATATTCTTTTTAAAATTTTAATTTTTCTGTCCAAATCTTCTTTCTTCTCTTGCATTATTCCAATATCGTATACCCTGTATTGTACATGCAAGTGAATCTCATTGGTCAATTAACTTTCTTTAGTCTGATAAAAACTTGCACCATAGTTTTTTATAGCCTCATCCCGGTAACATTCTAAAATAAACATAGATGACTTGACTTGCTACACACGAATAAAAAATAGGAGTTTCTTAATAAAAATGGGCTCCTCGAGGACTTCAGAAACTACACATCAAAATAATTAATTACAAATAATATATAAGATTAATCATATTACGTGTGAAATTATTTTTATTATGTAGATCACATTTTCAAAAAAAAAATATGCAACCTGAATGGTCAAATTTAGAGTTAAAATAAATTAGTTATGAATTTTCAAAGGTTTCGACACTATTTTAGATTTTTCAGAAAATAAAACAGAATTATTAAAAATTGTAGAAGTCAATTTTAAAATATTTTTTGTTTGTTTGGTGGCTTATTTAGACCTTAGGCAAAGTTGGAGGGTGTACTTCAGACTTTTTCATTGATTTGCCACGTCAACAAAACCGCTCACTGTTTCACCACATCAGCAAAACCACCCTTTAAAGTTGTAGGTTGAGCTATTTTTCAATACCGTGGTTTTTTCAGATGGTAAAATTCTTTAGAGTTTATTCAAACTTCAGTGATATTTTAAGGGTGTAGTTCGTATTCGTGACACCGACAATACTATGGGGGGTTGTTAAATGTTGCTCTACTTTAGCCAATTCAACTAAATAGGCTAAATACACGATTTTGACTTGGAAAAGTCAATTATAGTTATGTGGAAAAGTGAATTATAGTTACGTAGTTAGGGCAAAATAAATATGAATTCTATATATGGAGGCACACGTATTACCCAGTTCATCGAAAAGCTCAACAAGGAGCAATTAACATACTTATACTTTAACACAGACTTTCAAATCAAGGCCTTATACATCTTTTCCGATCGAGGCGGACACAAGGCGTAGCTCTCGGTGAAATGATACATGCATGTACGCGACAATGCAACATCTACAACCTCTTTTGTCTGGCATTGCATTGCTCCTCACTTTCTGAATCGATTTGCCCGGCCAGCGGTGCTTGCATTGTGAGATCTCCTCTCCTTCACTTCTTCCCTTTCCCTTTCCCTTTCCCTTTCTCTTTCCGTTTTCAAAGATGAGATAGCTAGCTAGCTAGATGCTGGAGCTGAAGAAAAAGCTCGTTGGTGGCCATGGCGTGGCTTGCATTGCATATATGCATGGGTGAGGGCCCGCCGTGTCAGCCAGCTCTGATTGCTTTCGAGTGAGGCATGGGAGAGTGTACTCGAGAGCTAGCTCGCTCGCCACCAGTGCAAGGTTTTGATCTATCCTTGCTGCTCTTTTTGTAACTTTGGTACATGGAAGTTGATACTGGTAATTCAGTTGAGTGAGCTGTCAGGTCATGCTAGCTCAAATGCTCATGCTCATGCTCAATCTCATGCAGATTCCTATATATCCAAGTGGGGCAACCTTTGTTCAAAGCTCTTGCCGCTCACTCACTCTGCAATTTGCACAGTTTGATGTCTGAAACCTTTGAGTTCTAGCTACTAGCAAGTGATCCATTCAGGATCTCTTCCTGATGTTTAGTTGCAAGGGCATGCTAGCTATCTGTTTTTGTTTCCTTGTAACTTGTAAGCTCTAACTGAAGATGTGGACATGTTGATTAGTTATGTCCAAGTTTTACATCATAATGTGTCAATCATGTTGCCAATCTAGCTTCTACTACTCTCACTAATTTGCAGATAGATCTGCATGAAGAAAACTGATAGGAGTAGAAAACTAACAATGATCATATCATACATATATGCTTAAGTAAAAGCCACTCATCTCACCAGTACCAGATGGATCACTCAAGTGTACAAACTGTCACTTGTCCTTTTTGTTCTTGATGCATTTTGGGCGCAGAAATCAAGGCAAATCATAGCTCTCAACAACTGATCCAAGAAGCGAGCAGATCTATATATCTAGTGAGTGCATGTACAAACACTTGTCTTGTTTTCTTGAACCGAGTGACACAAACATTGTGAAAACTGCAGATTTGACACCTTATATATTTTTTTATGCACACTGTCTGCATTCTGCGCGGCAAAATGGTTGCTGCAGACTCTGCCTGCACGCGGCAGCAGACACACAACCAAACAAGTCAGCACTGGGAACTGGGAGAAGAAGAAAGCTAGCTTTGCTGGCAAGCAAACTGAAGTGAAGTGTGACCTCAAACTTTGACAGCAGAGTTGATCATCTTATCAACTGGATTACTTGCTTAGTAGTCACAATGAACTAAGGACAGTTCAGTAGGAGACTCTCCTAAAAAAAAGAACTAAGAACATGCTCAATTTCTTAGTAGAAAAGACATTTTCTAGGATCACACTGTTGTCATATATATCCTGCTGGTCCTAACCATACTTGATACTAGTTGATAGTCCTAATCCTTCCAAAACATTGACACATCATTGCAAATATGTGCAGTGAGATCCGCCACTTGTCTGCTGTAGTGCTGTCATTTACAGTACAAGGAACAGGAAGCAAGAACATTTACCTAGGGAAGCACATAGGTTTCAGAGATGAAAACTTTTACAGACCCATTGACAGATGTGGGACACAAAGGTGTATCAAAGTAGGTTCAGCAGCACTGCCTAAAGGCATGTGTGTGTGTGTACAATATTTCTTTACAGTCTCAGTGGTCTCCTACCTTTCAAGTTTCACCCCCTTTCTTTCAATTGCAAACTCATATTTTATTCCATTGATCCTTGCTGCAACCACCCTTCGCCTTTTACTGTAGTGTACAACTGTACAAGTATTACATTAGTAGTTTCAGTTAATACTTAATACTACCATGTTTGAACTGTTAAATCAGTTTTCTTTCTTTCTTTCTAGGAAAGAGGATTAGCTGATGCTGATTAGAAAAAAGCTCATGCAGTAGCCTTTTCAATCCCTTCCCTTGCGTGCCAAGACTAAACAAATCGAAAAGGCGTCTATTGCGCAGCATGCTGCTGGGGGGAGTAGTGTGCATATTTGATCAAAAGACAGAATCATCATCAGTGAGCCTTTGATCTATGTAGTAAAGATTTCATCAGTTATCGACATTGCTTTCTGATGCAAGAAACGCTAAGCATGATGCAGGAAACTAGACTAGACTAACGTACATGATGCCGCTAGCTGTCTCCGAGATCACCATCGATCATGCATGCTGCTAAGCACGATCACACAAGGAACTCCACATAGATAACTGAGCTGAAATGCTGAAATGCTAAAATGTCAACACTGCAAGTGTGGACTGATCAGCTGTTCAGATTTGTTTTTTTCTGAAGAACGAGCTAGCTAGGCACACGATGTTCATCGATCATGGCGCGTGTTTTCCCTCCCAATTTTCAGCGTGTAAATGCAAACGAATTGAGCTGCTGCATGCAGCAGGATAATGGAAATTCAGCTGGGATTGTTGATTTCGGAGGGGGGAGGAAATGAGGAATGATGAGAGTTGTGCAGCCTTTGGACCCCGGCCGGCGGCCGGGGAATCCATCGAGTGGAGCATCGGAGCAAGCAAGCATGCAATGCGTGGCGTGGGTAAAGCGCAGGCAGTAGGACAGGATGCAGTATTATTGCAATTTTGCAATGCAATTCCCACCATTTCCAGGAGGAAGATGAGACACGCAGCGGATTGGCTTGGCTTGGGTTGCAGGCGTGCGTGCCATCGCCGGCGTTGATTGCTTCCGCTTTTCGCGAAATTTTAGGCGGAAAGGGAGGCGCAACTCCACTGCACCAAAAGAGAAGCTTCTTTTGCTCACACTAGCTTAGGCATGACAATGGATACTTATCTAAAAACCGATAATTTTTTATTCTATTAGTGTATAGTGTATATGTATAGACATAATCAGCGGTCACATAGACGTTAGTTAGACGATGGTCCAGCAAATAACGCCTAGGTGAGTAGGTGGTGTCTAGAGTTGCCTCCTTTTATTTCTTTTGTTTCCCCTCCCTTCCACCTCTAGATGCAGCTCCCCTCCTCCTCCTCCTCCGTCTTAGGCGTTGTTCTCCTCTCCTTCTCCTCTAGGCGTTCCACTCATCTCCTCTAGATGCACCACTCCCCTCTCCACCGGTAGCGACGAATGCGCATGCCTCTTGCCGTCGCCGCGTACCCACCTCCTCTCGTCGGATCTAGTCGTGCACATGCCTCTCGTCGCCGGATCTGGCCGCACACGCATCTTCGGTCGCCGAATCTAGTTGCACACACATCTCTGATCGCCGAATCTAGATACACACGCATCTCCTGCCACCCAATCTGGTCACTGGGAGCCTTGCCGCCATCGCGCCACCGCGCCACGCTGCCCAAGCGCCGCCTAGAGTCGCGGTCAACCGCCCAATGCCACGGTTGACCATCTAGGCGCCTAGGCCGCCCAACTCGCTGCTGAGGGGAAACTCACTTCGGCAGGCTGACGCCCAACACTTAATGGTCGCCTAGGCGGAGAACGCGCGCCGGACATAATAATAATATAGGCTAAAATCTAAACACATGAGTATGAGTATATTAATGTGAAAGAAAGTCATACTCATTGTATTAACAAGTACATGTGTATAGGGCACACTATGGATGACCAAGGGTACTGATATAAAAACTGGTAGTTTATTTTATTTTATTAGTATATAGGCATAAATATATTAATGGGTAAAAAAGTCATACATATTGGATTTATGAGCAGTAATATAATATAGTATCCGAACCAACAAACCCAAACAGTCTACATATATTACAAGAATACTATTTTCTTTTATTATTGTATATATTTATATTTATTACATATTTATTAATTTTTGATATACACATATTTATTTATCACAATGTGAGCTACTCTCTTCTTCAAGACACTAGTCATCAAGGACAGGGCAAATTATATTTATCACGGGTTTGCCTTTAAATTTGATCAACAGGTGTAGCAGAGTACAATTTCAAATCTGAATTTCACAACTGGGCATTGGCAGATTTGATTTGTTGGTTGGAATCTAAAATTTAGGACCAATGGAATGCTCTCCTCTCTTATGTACTACCTGAGCGACCATACGTAGCAACGGAAAAAAATTACAATATTGAAAGAACTTAATATAAAATATATAAATAGAGATGAATAAAATTGAAACCGGAGAATTTTGATTTACCGTGAAAAGAAGTGGTGGTGATAGTATAAATATAGAGTGAATTAGGTTCATGACTCAGGTGTCACTAGTACGATAGATACCATGCCAGTTTGTAAGCACGTAATTCTGCGTGATAAATTTATGATATTTTTTTTACAAATAATGCCTTATAAAAAACAAGTTTTTTTAATAAACTGCTACTATTAAACAAATCTGAAAATTTGGAAAATGAAATATGAAAATGAAAATATGAAGTCAACAAATATGAAAATGAAATCAATTCTGAAAATGAAAATATGAAAATGAAAATTTGGAAAATGAAAAATGAAAATGAAATATGTAGTAAAAAAGAAGTCAACAAATATGAAAATGAAATCAATTCTCAGTCACATAGCAAGTAGAAGAATAGTTTTTTTAGAGAAAGTAGCGGAATAATTTGGAGCAGCGGCCTAATTGGTTCTTATATTGGGCCCACTCTGCAGGGGCACAGAATATTCCACGCGAACAGCGTCATCCATCCGATGGACGCGCGACTGGAACTGGAGTGGCGGAAGAACCGCGTCCACCCCTTGACTCGAACACGTCCAGGTTCACTCGAGAGCGGATGGCGGCGGCGGCGGCGGCGGCGGAGCTGAGGTACGGGATAGTGGGGGTGGGGATGATGGGGAGGGAGCACCTCCACAACCTGGTACACCTCGCCGGCGAGGTCCGGGGGGCGGATCCGCCTGTGCGAGTCCGGGTCACCGGCCTCGCCGACCCCCACCCCGAGTCGCTCCGCCTCGGCCTCCGGCTCGCTGACGAACTGGGCCTCCCAACTCCCCAGGTATATACACACACATGCCACGGGCATCGTCTTGTAACCTAGGAGTATGATGCACCAATAAGCGCACGTTCATTCCTGAATCCGATACGTATGCGATATGCTGATAGGTAGTCGATACTTGTATCGATGGTGTATCGAATATTAAAGATTAAAAATAAATTAAAATAATTCTCTATATTTTTCCGATAAATTTGCGATATTCTCATATAGAACCTGTAGTTCAGTAAAAACTCAGCCCAATTACACAAATTCTAACTGTTCACCCAGCACACTGCACCTCATCACATAAAATGAACCATGGCCCGCCGGCACCGCCCTGTCTCGCCCCGCCGCTAACAATGCCTCCAGCGCTGCCTTGCCACCGCCGATATAACCGTGACGTCATATGCTCGTCTCCCCTCCGCTCATCAGCACCACTTTGCCGCCATCGATGCCTACAACGCCGCCCTACCAACAGCGTCGACCCATCTCCTACTCTCCCCTCTGCTGATCCATTGAATAATAAGCAGCACACCTCTTATGATACTTGAATCCTCTCTATCTTCATTCTAGATAGAATGAATTTTCTTTTTTCTTAGCAATACGCTAATACATGTCTGATGTCTCCATGATTTATCATGCATGTTTCTAGAAATTCCATATATACTCGCCAATACGCCGATACTTTATGTTTTAACATATGTATTTTTTTTAAAAAATATGTATATACTCATCGTATCGTCGTATTCATATTTTTTAAAAATTCGGTATCGTCGTATCACCGTACCCGTATCGTGTATCCATGAAACATAGCTGATCGTACTGTTGGGAACATGTTAAGTTATTCTAGTTTCTGAAATTGTTCTCCTTTTTGTTCATTGATTCCACCACAATTAGATTTCTAAATTGCATGTGTGTTAATTACATTCATAATTTGTGCCACGGACGGAAATTGATGGTATGGACAGTGTTAGGCTGATGCGACCGTCCGTGTTCTTTAGTTGTGCTTGCTGTAGCACTGAATCCTAAACGAGTAGAAGGTTTCAAGACCTTTTCAGGTCATCGCGAGCTGCTGGCCAGCGGGCTCTGCGACGCCGTCATCGTGTCGTCGCCAAACATGACACACTATGAGATACTCATGGACATCATCGGCCACCCCAAGCCTCACCACATCCTTGTCGAGAAGCCCTTGTGTACTACAGTGCAGGACTGCCAGAAGGTGAGCTTATGTTTTGGATTTGGATGGTCAGAGCTGTGTCATGTTATTTTCATCAACACATAAATCCAAATCATTTTCTCGATCCGTACGAGGAGAAAACCTCCTATATGTTTTGGTGTATCTGGGAAAATTGTTGAACATTTATTTGCATTTGCAGCAGAAATGAAAGAAAGCAGCGTCACACTAATTTATTGAGAATAATTAAAGAGGAAACAAGTTAGCAAGGTGGTTGGACAAACCAATTTCATTGTATTTGATGTTGTATCTACATGGATGTATCATTTGTTTTGTGTCTAAATTCAGTTCTCTGATCAACATCTGAAACTTTTCAGTTCTTTCAGTCTCTATAAGCTTCTTCATGTGGATATCAGAAACTGTTTATCATTCCATACAGGTTGTAGAAGCGGCTAAACAGAGACCGGACATATTTGTCCAAGTTGGATTAGAATACAGGTATATGCCTCCAGTAGCTAAGCTCATTGATATTGTTAAAAGTGGCACCTTGGGCCAAGTCAGAATGGTGGCAATCCGTGAACACCGGTTTCCTTTCCTTGTTAAGGTACAAGAACCCATCCTATGATACTTGTTGTTATCATTCTCTTCATATTGTCTGTAACTGCTACAACCCTGGCAGGTGAACAATTGGAATAGGTTCAATTGTAACAGTGGAGGAACTCTTGTCGAGAAGTGCTGCCACTTTTTCGATTTGATGAGATTATTTGCTGCTGCTAACCCTGTTCGTGTGATGGCTTCTGGAGCCATTGATGTGAACCACAGGGATGAGGTTTATGATGGGAAGGTCAGGTTAATTGACTACAAGATCTCTCTCTCTCTCTCTCTCTCTCTCTCTCTCTCTCTCTCTCTCTCTCTCTCTCTCTCTCTCTCTCTCTCTCTCTCTCTCCCTATCAACCTGTGGCTGTGAAGGCATCACTTTCACTGTACAGCTCTTTATGATCTTGCAAGCAATAAGAGTTCAGAGCATTAATGCCTTATTTATATTATATGTTGCTGCATTCATGGTGAAATGGACCACATTTTCACTCTGTAGGTGATAATAAAAGATATATTCATATATCTATACGCTGCAATGCATTTTATGTGATCTTCTGATAATGGTGATTTTGGTTTAAACAGCAGTCCTTGATTACCAAGTTCTTTCTCAATGCAGGTCCCAGATATTATAGACAATGCATATGTAATTGTAGAATTTGATAATGGCTCTCGTGGCATGCTTGACCTCTGCATGTTTGCAGAAGGTAGTAGGAATGAACAAGAAATTTCTGTTGTTGGTGACAATGGCAAGGTACAGCTAAGATGATGCTTTTGATATCTTGATTTTATTTATAGTACAATTCCATACTCTGATGCAGATATGCAACAGCAACTAGCTCCATGTATATCTTGTATGCTCATTCTGTGGTTTGGTGTCCTGTATTCAGTTATTCACTACAATAGTTATTTACTAGTTTTTCTGATGGTTACTGTACTTCTTTATTAAGTTTTTTTTCCTCATATAGCTGATGGTGTATCTAGTGTAATCTTGATCTTTTGAAATGGTAAGGACAAATAGGAGACAAAAATGACACCATGCTGCAAAATTCAATTATATATCTTGTCATGCTTGCAAACTCCAGAGCTTAGAGGCACATCAGATGTACGTAGTAGTACTACCCTATCAAATACTGGGCCTGTTACTACATTCTTTTTATTTTCTTAGACGAATACTGCATCCTCTAGGTGGATGTTGTGCATATTGCATTAGCAATTCCAAAAGAATTTTCCCTGGTAAATTATATATGAATGATTTATTTATTGTTATGCTAAGCATTGGCAATAAATCACATGGATCTCTACACCAAAAGCCATTTGTATACTGATGTCTAGGAGCATGAAAGGATAAATATTTTATGAAAGCTGCTTTAGCTGCCAATAGGAAAGCTCAAAATTTTCTTGTTGCGATGGAGCTAAGAACTAGCTAGTAGCCCTTTTTCTATCTTCTTCAGAAACTGCAGAATTTATTTGGCAATTGGCATGCATGCCTAGTCTCGATTACACATGCTCTATATGTAAGGTTTGTGTGCTGGTCAAGCTATAATGGAATTTTCAAACAGGGTGAGGCTTTTGTTCCAGAGAGCATTGTTAGGGTTGGAAAGAGAGCAGGAGGTAGAGATGGAGTTCTGACTATAATGGCTGAAGATGAAAGGATCAAGTATGTTCGGCTTTGCCATTTTGTACCAATATTTTGTTTCTCTAAACATTTGAAAGCAGGTTATTTATAAAAACAGACACTGTCACGGTAGGAAGTGGGCCTGCCCTCCAGCCCGTGAACAGTACCGTGGTACTGTAGCAGATAAAAGTATAGATCAGGTTGTTAGTAAGATAAGCTAGTTAGTTAGCTAGATAAGAGGAGTTAGTTGAGTTCGATGAGATATTCAAGGGTGATTAGTTAGCCTCTGTACAGTATATAAACAGAGGGTAGATTAGACTTAAAGGGGGTTGAGTTTTGAGTAGGCAGTAGCCATCTTGTTTCGGCGGGGGACCTGGGCTTCGGGTAGCAGCCGCGCCACCACGGCGTCGCCGCATCGCCGAGGTCAGGGACCTCGGCCGGTTCCTTCTTTTCAATACAATCTTCGTTTGGGAGTGCGTCCAATCTCGTCTTCTCTCGCGACCGGTGACGGACACCCATTTTCCTTTAAACTGAGGAAACCCCCACTGTAAAAGTAGCCCTAAAACTAAAACTGGTTTACTATTCATGTACTTATTTCTCTTGAAGGAGCTCCTTTATAACATTCACATATTTTCTCATCCAACTACAGGACTAGTGAACTGTTTGGGGAAAAAAAATAATAATCCCTTCAATTGAAGTAGTGCTCAAAATTTCTTGTCTGAGTAACTGTATATTTTTCAGGTACCAAGGGCTTCACCATGGATCTAGCTACTTGGAGCACCTCAATTTCTTGTCTGCCATCAGGCTTCAAGGTGTGTCTGGACCATCCGTCAATTTAACCGATGGTCTACTATCTGTTGCCATCGGCGTGGCTGGCCAATTGTCGATTGAGAAGGGGTGCTTTGTCACAATTGAAGAGGTATTGGCCGGTTGATAAATTCGCCGCAAAGTTTCTCTGCTTAGCACATGGCTGCTGTTGGCGATGTCCCATTAAGGTTCAGTAAATGTAGAGGAAGCACATTTGGTGTGCATGCTGGTGCTGTATGCATGTGCATCTTTCTTGTGATTAGAAATGAGAGAATAAATGTAGCAATACAAATAAAGTTCAGGATTTATTGTCAGAACATGATTTCCATGTACTTGTGTTGAAAATGGTGATAAATAGATTCTGTTTCTCACCGTGGTGAAACCAACATGAAAGCTCCCATTATCATATTTGCTATATGCTAGTTTATTGACTTGAAATCATAGATCCACTCTATATGCTATATGCTAGTAACATATTTGAGGATGAGGTGAAGCATGATATTTGCAATGATGGATGTGGACCTAGGAGGCATTGGGAAGTTAGGTAAGACAAACTTCATGGCTTGATTTGGTTGTGAGTGAAGGTTACATGCTAGAGACTGGTCTGTCCAGCCAAACTGCCTGAACATTGCTGCTGACCGTGCATTTCTGTAACAGTGACTTAGTGAGCCAATTAAACATGAGCACATTCTATCTCCGCGATGGTTTGCACACTCCGGATACATATTGTTTTTGCACATTTTATTCACTGAGCAATCGCACTTTAGCTCCTTCTGTGCCATCAATACACACTAACTCCATCTTTCATTTTATACGGCGGAGGATCCACTATTTCAGGTCAATGGTGTCACCACAAATGATCATGACTTTTACTAGAGAATTAAGGTCACCAGACAAAGTAGTTCACTACCATCAACACTGAATTAAAGAAGAATATTTATGCCAACTGTTAAGTCATTACCATCCTGTGATCTGTCATGTGACAACAATGCCCCCATATTGGAGCCACCCCTGATTTCATTTATAGATATAAAGGTACATAGTCCACTTGTCTAACTTGCAACATGGAAACTACATGCCAGCCAACACACAAGATTGATGGCAACACAGAATACACTCTCCAAGAGCAGAGGATGATACAAACTCGGCATGAAAGGCACTGGGAATTCAGTTTCTAGACATACAAGGGCACAATTCTCAAGCTTTAATTTGTGCTCAAATGGTAGAACATCACAATGTTCAGACATTGCACTCAGGCCAAGTGCCGTAATTGCGTGCGGAAGGAATTCTTGCACTCTGGGAGCAGAATTATACCCTTACCTGTGCCGATCTTCTGATAGCCATTCAGGAGATCTCCACTCTTGCTATCTCATTTCTTTGTTTGGTTCAGTGTGGTGCCCTGGCAGTTGCTTGCTGCTTCTGCTCTTTTGAGCATACAGGAAAAAGAATGCCATTTCGACAGGAAGAACAGAATTTAAAAAAGAATTTTTATAAGAAAGGAGGTTATGATTTGAATCAAAAGGAAGTTTAAAATCGTGTGTGCAAAAGGAATAGTTAGACCTTGGAAGCAAGATGCAACATGCAAAGCCAATCTAATAGCAGATCTGATGATCCTGCCCTCTTGAACAATGATCAGGATTGGTTCAAATGATATCCTGACAGCTAGGAAATTTCCAACATCAAGATCCAAGCATGAAACTTTAGGTCTATTTAGATTCAAATTGGAGTCTTTATGCATCAACGGATTTCAGACGCGAAACTTAAAAATTCAGGAAAAATGAGTTTGATTAACTTTGAAATAGGTGCTTCAATGAGCATCCAATCCTCTAAAATTTGCAGTTTCATGCATGTTTCTGGCTGCATACAACTTCATGTTTCAAGATAGTTTGTAGATTGATTGATACTCATGCTATCCAGTTATCCGAACGAATTTCGTTAACACTCGAGAGCAGTAAAAAGTAGGACTACAGAAATTTTGTCTATTTCTGCATGCAACATGCATATACTTGTACAACTTTGTGCGTATTATTAGTAGATCGATTGTATTTTGCATTGGGTATATTTGTAATTAGCGAATTTATATTAATCCATCTCTCTTTCGCTGCCTCCTCATATATATTCATTTTGTATAAATTTATATTTCTATCCCTTAGAACGATCTCACACTTTCTAATTTCTACTACTACTAAATTATATATAAACATCTGTCAGATTAGCTGGTCCAAAAGGGGTCCGTGAGGTCCGAAATATGTACCAAAACTCCAAGAAGAAAACGAAGAGAGCTGCACTGCAAATATAGATTACCTCTCAATGCATACACCTGGACGTGGGAGGCATCAGAGAGTGAAGTCGAGGGAAAGCCACGCATCACAATTCAGCAAACTACCTATAAGAATATTGGTCATGTAAGATGACGCCTCATTCACATGTTGGATGAGAAAGACAACTGACGAAAAGAGATAAGGGTGAAAGTTTGTCGCATAAAGTGTGTGACCTAACACCGACTTTGGGTTTGCCGATGGTGAATGGTGGAAGTTTGCATAACATCAGGATTCGATCGGTCGACATGGGATGCAACAGGAATTCAGTCAAGAGCCACTGATGATCATAGAGTGCTGGAAGAGATCTTGTGGTGTGATGCATCACTCAGCTGCGCAGATTGCCGTGATACCTTACATTGGGATAGATTAATCAGTGGGAAGAGGCGAAGAGCCGAAGAGGTATCGACTTATGAATTCTTGCAAGATTTCTAGCATGTTCCGTTCTTGCTCATCTGCTGATCACTTTGGAACCAGAGCTTTGCAAGTTCACAGTCGATTTAAGTATTTAAGGATAGGAATTCTTGTTGCCTGCAATGGTGATAAGAACTGAGATAGCAGGGGCTACATGATCAATTATCTTCTAAATGCCGAAGAGAACCTTTTTATCTAATAATCAAACCACATGATCAAATTGGTTAAGTTTTACTTTTCACAATGACATATTTAGATGCTTGTATTTTGCAAATATTTTTTTCCTTCTGTGGTAATTTTGTGCTAGGAAGTATGCATGGTTATCAGTCATGACACATTCAGTGTAGTAATCCGGGGAAAAAAATCAACTTGTAAGAAGCAGATGTTGGAAGACTATATATTTAGATGATTTTTCTCTGGTCTATGATAATTTCGAGCACTATTTTGTTTTCAGATGTCATTAAGTCATATAATTATTTTACCATGACTCATTGTTAACACATATTGCAAGCATGCACCAATATGTGCACATGGAACACACCATCTTCGTTAAAAGAAATACATTCATCACAAAAAAATGTATATGCAAGCACTAGTGGCGCACGTAGGTATATTTAAGAAAATTATAGTCTTAATAGTCATCAATTTATAACAATAAAATAATATTTTCTTATATCCATACTTTGGATATTTTATTTTTTATATGTTTATTTCCCAAATGGAATGTCAATGCCCCCAATTACTATTTCTCAACGGATAATTCTTCTATTAGGGGCGAGGATGGGACCAATTTTTTTATGAGGGTTTGATGAGAAAAAGCCCCTTTGCATATGGCAGGACATGGATGGTTCTTCATCCCTCATCCATGTTTCCTCACAGGGTTCCAAATATATATATATATATATATATATATATATGACTTTATTCAATCGACCAACTTTAACTTAAAGTATAACTTATTATATTGTCTAGTCCAACTATTCTAATATCGTTAAATATGTTTTTTATTTTGATACAAGAACAAGACCCCTTCATGTATTATTGCGCACCGACGAGGATGAGAGAAATTTTTCTCCCACAGACATGGCATGGATGAGATGGTTATCCATTTTCGGATTTTCGCCATTCCCAAAGGGAAATTTTGTAGTTATTGAGGAGATATCAAAATGTACTATAATTTTTAGTGTAAAATTTGATATTTGTTGATATCTCAGGTACTAATAGATAACAAAATTAATATTAAAATTATGGTACCTTCTCAAGTACCGTAAAATCACCCATTCCCAAATATCTAATTATATTACTTTGATTTTGCCATATTTTTTAGACAACTATGGCTCGTCATAATTCTATTACCAGTAGAGAGCAGCAAAAAAGTTGTCCAAATTGTACTGAGCTTTTTATTAAAGCGCAACTACCACTACCAGAATGTGGTTGTTTCCTTAGCATCAAAAGCACACGGGAATTAGGATAAAACACACGGGATACACTTTCCCGCCGTGTATATTAACACTCGAGAGTACCCACACGGGATATCTGCTCTATCTCCAATGGTGGAAACTTCACATGCATACATATATATAAGCACACATCAACTTCTTCTTCTTCCTCATTTATAATTAAACATTTATATATACGAGGAGCAGCATATAGACACAAGCTTGATCGGCATGGAAGGCAACAGGAATTCAGTCCCGAGCAATTCACAGCCACCTGGTTCGGACATGATGTCCTATACTAGAACGATCAAGGTTCCTGGCCTTAGAAATTGTGGATGAAACTGTGGTGGCCTTCCAATGGATTGAAGGCAAGAGGAACTGAGCAAGTAATTCCTGTAATCAAGGTTCAAGAGCAGCCTTGCAAGTGATTGCGATAATCAAAGTTGTTAAGGTCTCTTTCTATGTAAGTTAGCTTAACCTTAAAAATATTCTAAAGAGCTCCAAGAAACTCATTGTCATATTTTAAATTGACAAATAAACGACTTCTGAATTATGAGTTTATTGTCTGTGTAGTACGGTGAAAATATTGTATTACTCTTAGATTTGTTTTGTTTGGTGTTTAATTGTTAATATAATTAATTGAGACAATTTTAATCATTAGGTGACATGAAGATGAAAATAAGCTCGTAAAACCTCAAAACGAGAGCTTTAGACAACTTTTGTCATTTTTAGAGCCATAAACTAATTAAACACAACCTATCTAGAAGGGTTCCTAAACGTGCTTGTTTTAGATGTGCCGGTAACAGATGCCCCATAACCAGATCCAATGGTGGAGGTCCTATTACTCGTATGATCAAGTGAAAATGCATACTGTTACAAACTCGTTCCCCTCATCTCCTCAATCCTCATAAGGGGTGACAACACACACTAGAGTAAGTCCTCGATCAAGAAAGTACCAAAAAGTATCATAGTTTTTAGTGTTGGTTTACGGTATATCTTACACTAAAATAGAGAATTGACCATGAATATTGCCGATGAGGCTGAATACTTGCTGAACACCTGATGGTAGTAAACATCAAACAGAGCCAAGATTTCCAAGCCTTTCACACACACATGAACTACATATACAACAATTAGGGCAGCTTCAGCATGCCAAGACCATGGTATACACAAATACCATGAGCATGAGAAGCAATGGGAATCCAGTCTCATGCTGCATATATCCACAATGCAAGTTGCCACTCAGCTTCAGAGCCCTCATCACATAGCCTGTGCATGGGGTTGTCATAGCTTGCTGGAGCAGGATAATTGAAAGCTGTTGCATTTGCTTGCCATAGAATGCGAGTTGATGTGATAAATTTTCTCAAGAGAGGTCAGTCAACAAGGCTGCATCCTATCCTCACCAACTAACTGACAATACTCATTTTTTCTGACAATAATTCATCCTGCAAAACTTCATATACTTTGCTGTTCTGCCACAGTGGTAAGTAGCAGTAGCATCTCCACACAGAAGAAGTGCACCAAAGGTGAGAATTAATCAGCAGCAGAAATTCTCCAGAGCAGAGGAGACATCTCTTGATTCTACCTATTTGGAACATGATTACAACTTCTTTTAGATAATAATAGAAATAGTTTACATTTCCCGATTTCCGCCCTTTGCCATATGCCATAGAGCACACAGACATTTACAGGTTACAAGTTACAATTGGATGAGATAGACAACACACAATTTTTTCTACTGAAGATGTAGTGACATTCGAGCATGGATCTATTGAAGATTTTTTTTTTCATTTTAAAACAATATGTTGGTTTTGAATGCTTGATTAGATTTTTTGTGGTTAGATAGATGAACCACCAAGATATATATAACAACTCACCGACTAATTTCTAGTTTTTCTAATTAACAGTTATATGTAATTTTATTATTTGTCGGCAAACCCAACTTGTATAGCACACATATATATAGAAATTGTAGATGTAGCATAACTTTGTTGCAACTTTTTGTTTGATTTATTTATTTTTTGCTACCATGGGTTCACAAACGGTTAACTTCTGATGGAGTTTGGCAACAATTATTACGCAACAAATACTTGAATTCTAAATCCCTTTCACAAGCTCAATTTAAAACCGGGGACTCACATTTCTAGGGCGGCCTTATAAAAGTAAAACTAGATTTTCTTTGTTTTGGGTCTTTTACAATTAAAGATGGTTCCCAAGTTAAGTTTTGGGAAGACAAATGGTTAGGAAATAAAACCTTGCGAGAGCAATATCCTTGTCTTTATAATATTGTTAGGCACAAGCAGGTTATACTGTGCTGCAGAGGCTTATCAAAATAACCCTTCAATTTTTTCTTGGAGAAGAGATCTATTTGGATAAAAATTAGTGGCGTGGAATAATTTGTTGCCACACATCGCTAACATAAATCTCTCTCATGAAAAAGATGTATTTCACTATAACTTGACTCAAAATGGGGAGTTTTCAGTGAAGTCCCTTTAGCTAGCCCTCATACATAGTGATGTTCCTAATCTTAATAAAAGTATTTGAAAACTAAATATGCCTCTTAAAGTAAAGATTTTTATGTGGTTTTTGCGTCGTGGTGTGGTGTTAACTAAGGATAATCTAGCAAAAAGAAATTAGCAAGGAAATAAGAAGTGTTGCCTCTGTCACAAAGAAGAGACAATTAAACATTTGTTTTATGAATGTTGCATCGCTCGTTCTGTGTGGGCTATTGTTCAAGTAGCTTCAAGACTTCCTCCACCATGTAGTGTATCTCATATGTTTGATGATTGACTCAGGATCGGCTACCACTCTTGAAGGTCGTTTTGATTATGCAGAAATGATATGATCTTTAACAAAAAATCATTTTCTCTCCTTTGCAGGTCATATTTTTACTAATCCATTGGCTCTGTTCATGGGTTATCCTTCAGAAGTCTGGCTCACGAGAGTTCGTTATTGTGGCTTGTCAATAGTTAGAGAAGATGGTTAGGGAGTGTTTTATCCAGAAGCATGTGTGACGATCTAGGTTTTGAATTGATGGTCCTTAATACTTCATATGGTTCATTATCCATTTGTTAGTTAAATGTGTGTGTGTGTGCATGGTTGTGTGCATCTTAGTTATGCAGACGCCAGATATTCAGAGCGGTTCTATCACCTTGATGTAACTGACTGATTTCAATAAAACTTCCTTTATAAAAAAATGATATCTTCTTTTTAGAATTGGTTTGGCATTCAACATGGTACATTCAATATTCAGTGTGGCTACACACATATCTTTCTCATAAATACTGACATAGTAGAGAGTAGTCTGATAGTTCAATCCTTTGGTAGAAGCTAGGCCACTTCCTATCAAATGTGTAGCAAAAGAAACAATGTGAACGCTGAGGATGCGAGGCACCAGGAATTCAGTTTAAATTTGTGCAGTTCAATCAAGTCGGAACATGCAAAAAGGATTGTTTGGTACAACTCTAACCGTGAGATTCATACTAAATTTAGGAGTTATATAGTATAATAAAAACTAGATTACCCAACTATATAATCTCAATTCATCCGTAACTCTAGATATAGGATTTCTTGAACTAACTCTAAAAATCCTAGATTGGGAGCTGTACCAAACATGACCTAAGTTTCGTGCTGCATTGTGAATTATACACGACTCTATTTCAAAGATGATGCCTAATTGTTGAGCTCAGTCTGTTTCATAGAGATATCTATCATATAAGATATATGATGGAAATATCGTGGATACTAAAGCCATGCAATATCTGTTTGATCATTTATTTCTGGTCAGTTTGGTGCCTATAGCGGCTACATATTCATATCTTAATTTCAGAAATATAGTGACAAATAAAAGATGATTTAGAGATGCTGGATTTATCACTTGCACTTGCAGGTCAAGTCGAGATGGTGAATGACAATAATAATCTGCCAAACAAAATTGGACAAAATAGAAACAGTACAGACATATAGCTTTTCTGCAAGACAAATCCGAATCAACCACAGGATCTTAGCTTGCTAGTACATGTCTAATCTCTCATTTCGTTTCACTTCCAGTTCTTGGCATTGGCAGAATGACTAACACGGAACTGGATTTTCATAAACATAGGGCACTCTTTTGCAAAATTAAGAAACATTATCCCCTATCTACTATGAGTTAAAAGCTCATATCCCCTTAGGAGCACAGCTGCTACTTGCTGGTCCCTAAACCCTGATTTCTGACAAAATGCTCATACCCTATTATTGGCTAGGAACAGAAAAAGATTGGAATTATTACTGATTGGAGAAGGTAACAGTGAGATTAAAAGAAAGATCATTCATAAATTTTGCAAAGAAGTGCATTTTCTTAGATTTGTTGGATCGTATTTCTTCGTATCTATTTTCTTAGTAAAATTGGTCGCCGTTGAATCATCGGCCCGGCGGAATAAAAATGGCGTCTTTAGTGCTTGGTCACGGTGAAGAGAAGCCGTTGCCACTCCACGAGGAGACGGCTGCAAACTGCGACGAAGACGGACGCCGGCACGCTGAGCACCAAGAAGACGACGATCCCGGCGGCGACGGCTGGCTGGGACCTCATCAAGAAGCCACGCAGCACATGGAAGAGCTGGCCGTCGACACCTGAACCACCGCCGTGGCGCTGGTGCTGGCGCTGGCGCTGGCGCTGGCCGCCGCCGCGCTGCTCCCAGATGGTGGTGGTGTGCTCCTCCGACGGCGTCGTGATGAGCATGAGCTCTTCCTCCACCTGCTGCTCGGCCGCCTTCATCTCCAAGATCCTCTGCCACAGCACCGGCATCGCCTCGTCCACCACCTCCCTGCCGCCGCCGCCGCCGCCGCCGTGGAGTGACGAAGAGAGCGACCAGCACCACCGCACAGGCGGTTTCTTGGTTAACGCCACCGTCGTCGTCGCCCGCGGCAGACGCCACCAGCTGGACAGCTCTGTGGTCCTCCGGCATGCGCCGCTGCCAGACGACGGCCGTGTCATCGCCACCATGGCCATCTATCTCTCCTTCTCCTTCTCCTTCTCCTTCTCCTTCTCCTTCTCCTTCAATTCAAGGAGAGCTAAGTCAATAGTCAATGATAACCAAGTGTGTTGCTAGGGTTTATATAGCAAATCAAAGAAATGCCATCCGGCTTAGAACTGTCAAAGTTCCGATACAAATCACATATATAAAAGCTACCAAATTTTGTACTTTTTTTTATGGACAAGCTTTTTAAAGCTACCCGAGAGATCGATATGATGACGCGCAACTCGTAGACACCACACGCATCATATCAGTGCATCACATCTCGACACATCGATCGATCACATGGCGACTGCTGCATGCATGCATGTGTGTATACCCTAATCCTACACATGAATCATGATCGCAAAAGATACTCAAGAGATATGCTCGAATCTGCTGTGAGCTGGATGTTTGTTCAGTATCTGTATAGCTCAGCTTCAACTAAACTTAAGTGAGTGCTTGTTTCATCAGGTTCCCATCATGCTCTCCGTTTCAATTCCTTTCTGATAGGCACAATTCAAGAAAAAAATTCTAATTATATTGTTAGCATGTGAAACTAACTATGTACGTAGTTCAATAGGTGAAGATCGATGGTAATTATCAAATCTATTATTGCATTTTGGATAATTGGATTGATTTAATTTCTTTGTTGAACCTAGCTTGGGTTAATTAGGTTGATGTGATGTGATGTTCCTTTTGAACACACGCGTTTAGCTTTTAGAATGTCCAAAGAAAACAGCACTTTTGACAAGCTGCTTTGGTAGCGTCACACAAGTGCACGTATTAAGATCGTTCAGCTGGCGGTTATTTGCTTACGTCATTATTTCACAGCGATGTGATGTCACGGGAGAAACGGATTTCAGTTCGGCCAACCACACCATACAAAGTATTTTTAGCAGACATGTGCCTTTTACTCTTAATGTATTTAGGGCTTATTTGTTTTAGTTTGAGATTATAATAATCTAGCTTGTTTTTGTAAACTCAAACAAACATATCGTCTTATTATAATCTGGAAAGTAGATTATAACAATTCAATCCTTCTCCTTTTGACTTGCGGGTCCGGCGTCGTTGAGCGGTGGCCGGCGTGGCCGGCGGCCAGATCCCGCGACCAGATCCCGCGACCAGTGGCCAGATCCGGTGGTCCGTAGTCGGATCCGGCGACCGATGGTCGACGACCAGATTTGGTGTTGGGTTGCGGTGATACGTGATATTTGCTTAGTGGCTACATAGCGTCGGCATGGCGAGGCCGTGAAGGCGGGCACCGCGGGTGGCATGGAGGCTTGCGTCATCAGCGTTGTGGAGACACATGCCGCGGTGGTGGGCGTGTGCGAAGGCGTTTGTCGATGAAGGTCACGTGCAGTGGCACGCCCAACTTTGACCGACGACAAAGCGGCGGCCGGTGACGATGGGACGACAATGGTGTGACGGCTGCGGCGACGACAATGGCGTGTGGTGTAGGCACCCAACAGGGGCAAGGTGAAGTGCCTGGTGGTGTTTTTTCGGCGCGGAGGCGCGTGGTGTCGACTGTGTTGGTGTTCGATGGTGTTGTTTCAGCGCGGAGGCACACATCATCGGCACAGAGACGTGTTTTCGGTGTCTTCGGGCGGCGCTTGGTGGCGGCTGGGTCGACTGCGATGTGAGTTTTCTATCGGCACGCTGCTGAGCGGCAGCCATGAGGCGGTGCGCAGTGGTAGGTGGTGGACCACGGCGGCGCGAAGACTAGGTGACATAGCGCGGTGGTGCGATGTCACGGAGGTGGTGTTCTAAGGCCGAGGTGGTGCGCGGCACCTCTCAGTGGTGGTTTTAGGGTTCAGGTCTATCTTGTGGCGGCGACTATGAGGGATCCGAGTTTGTTCGGAGCTGACTGTCGTCATCTCCTCTCCGATGTTGTCTCCTCCGATGGCATATCGATAGAAGTCAGTTATCTCTTCTCATTTTCCTCTTCTTCCTTTCCTTGGAGCTCCTCTTCTATGGCCGTCTTCCTTCTCGGTTGTGAGGTGTTTCCTCGGTTAGGTAGTAGTCGTCTCCGAGACTTGTGATCTCCATCTGTTGTTATCGTCGTCTGTAGGAGTGATGCCAATGGCGTTATGCTGGCCAGTCTAGGGGTGACGGGGTGTTCCTTGCCCAAATGTTTTTTATTTTTCTCCTAATTACTGTCTCCCAAGACAATATTCCTGTATTTTCTTCCTCTAATTAATATATACCTCTACACTTCTATTATGTGGATTGCTTCAAAAAACAGTTGTTCTAATTTAGTTTTTTTATAAGCTGGATTGTTATAATCCCAACAAATAGACCTTAAATGGAAATTGTCTGCATATAGAAATTATAATTTTCAATTAAAAATCATAAAAACACATCACTCCTCTTCGGTTGGTATGAGAAAAAGCCCACGTGTCAGTATCTTATTGGCTGCAAAGTGGCTAGCTAGTTCAAAGCTAGGCAAGAAAGCAAACAACTTCTCTTCTGCCGAACCTTCCTACACATATAATTAAACTACTCAGACGCATCAATAATACATTTCCAAAACAGGATTACACATCAGTTGAATTACTCACCAATGAAAAATGTAAAAAAAATCCATGTTTAAAGTTTCAGTGACAAGTAGACCATTATATTGGACAGCGACAGCGACGGTGAAGGTCGCATGCGGTGGCGCACCCAACTTCGACCGACGACAAAGCAGCGGCCGATGACGATGGGATGACAACAATGTGATGGCTGCGGCGATGACAATAGCGTGTGGTGTTGGTACCCGGCAGGGGCAAGGTGAAGTGCCTGATGGTGTTTTTTCGGCGAGGAGGCACATGGCGTCGACTCTATTGGTGTTCAATGGTGTTGTTTTGGCGCGGAGGCATGCGTCATCGGCACATAGACATGTTTTCAGTGTCTTCAGGCGGCGCCTGGCAGCGACTGGGTCAGCTGCGATGCGAGTTTTCTATCGACACGCTACTGAGTGACAACCATGAGGTGGTGCGCAGTGGAAGGTGGTGGACCGCGGTGGCGCAGAGACCAGGTGATGTAGCGCGATAGTGCGATGTCACGGAGGTGGTGTTCTAAGGGCGAGGTGGCGCACGACACCCCTCAATGGTGGTTTTAGGGTTTGGATCTGTCTTGCGGTAGTGGTTGTGCGGGATCCGTGCCATCAGCTTCTCTCTGATGTTGTCTCCTCTGATGGCGTATCGGTAGTAGTCGATTATCTCTTCTCATTTTCCTCAGCTTTCTTTCCTTGGAGTTCATCCTCTTCTATGGCCGTCTTCCTTCTCAGTTGTGAGTTGTTTCCTCTATTAGACAGTCTCCGAGACTTATGATCTTCATCTGTTGTTATCGTCGTCTATAGGAGTGATGCTAGTGGCGTCACGCTGGCCCTAGTCTAGGGGCGGCAGGGTGTTCCTTGCCCGAATGTTTTTTATTTTTCTCCTGATTATTGTCTCCCAAGACAATATTCTTGTATTTTCTTCTTCTAATTAATATATACCTCCACACTTCTATTGTGTGGATTGCTTCAAAAAAAATACAAATTGGTCTAATTTAGTTTTTTTATAAGCTAAATTGTTATAATCCTAACAAATAGATCTTAAATGGAAATTGTCTGCATATAGAAACTATAACTTTCAATTAAAAATCATAAAAACACATCACTCCTCTTCGGTTGGTATGAGAAAAAGCCCACGTGTCAGTATCTTATTGGCTGCAAAGTGGCTAGCTAGTTCAAAGCTAGGCAAGAAAGCAAACAACTTCTCTTCTGCCGAACCTTCCTACACATATAATTAAACTACTCAGACGCATCAATAATACATTTCCAAAACAGGATTACACATCAGTTGAATTACTTACAAATGAAAAACGTAAAAAAATCCATGTTTAAAGTTTTAGTGACAAGTACACCATTATATTGGAACAAAGGTCATGCCTAGCTAGCTTGCTATCTCTGACATTTCATATATACATCTAGCTGTTTGTTTTTCTTTAAGTTAAAATTCCATAACTTTGATTAATTTTATATTTATAATATCAAATAAATGTGTTGTTAGCATATATTTTATAGTGAATTTAATGAAACTAACTTGATGTCATAGTTACGGGAGTTTAAGGGGGTGTTTGGTTCTTTAGTTCTAAATTTTAGTCCCGTCACATCGGATGTTTGGATGCTATTTTGGAGTATTAAATGTAGACTATTTATAAAACCCATTTTATAACCGGTGAATTATTTGCGAGACGAATCTAATGAGTCTAATTACGTCATGATTTGATAATGTGATGCTACAGTAAACATTTGCTAATCATGAATTAATTAGGCTTAAAAAAATTGTCTCGTAAATAATCCTCCAATTCTATAATTATTTTTATAATCAGTTTTGAAGTTTAATCCTTCAAATTGATGTTCAAATATTCGACGTGACACGGACTTTAGTCCAGAGACCAAACACCACCTAACTTAAAAAAATCAAACATTTGTAATACGGATCAGAGGGGTTACATATATAACAACAAGAAGAAGATCGTACGTAGTTACACTTACACTGGTGTAATTAAGGAGATTAATTAACCTAGTGATGTTCGATTTAATGATGACAGTATGTTAATTAATATGGATTGGATTGATGGCATCAGGCGCCCCAGACCGTGATCCCCTGCATCATGCACTTGAACTCGCCGAAATCGACGCGGCCGTCGCTGTTGCGGTCGACGTTGCAGATCATCTCCCGCACGGTGGCGAGGCTGCCGGCCTCCGGGAGGCCGAGCTTCTTGAGCACCTCCTGCAGCTCGGCGGCGGAGATGAACCCGTCTCCGTCCACGTCGAACACCTTGAACGCCTCCCGCATGTCCACCTCGTCGTCGTCGTCGCCGGCTGCGGTGGCGTCGTCGAGCGAGCCGAAGAGCGCGTCGCCGAGCGCGCGGTGGAGCGCGTCGAAGTCCCCGAAGCGGAGCCCCGTCGCGCCCTCGGGGACGTAGGCGGCCACGGTGGCGGCAAGGCCGTCGCGGTCGGCGACCAGCCCCAGCGCGTCCAGCGCCTGCGCCAGCTCGTCGACGGTGATCTCGCCGTCGCCGTTGCGGTCGAACAGGTCGAACACGCGCCGGAGCCGCACCGCGTTCAGGCTGCCATTCCGCAGCCGGAACGACGCTGAAGGCGCCGCCTTGGACAGCGACGGCTTCACCGCCGCCACCGCCACGATCTGCTTCTGCTCCATCGTCCTCGCCAACAGCTAGCTCCGCCTCCGGTCCGACGACCCTCCCTTTCGCGCCAATTCTCTCCCCCACACGAAGCTCTCTCTCGCCGACGCCGCTATAGATAGCTACGACATTGTCCTCGTGGAGCTCGCGCGCGCGCACGTTGCCATCTTGGGCGACGGGACGAGCGCGTCCGGAGGAAGCAGGCCAATTCGAGAGCAGCTTCTTGCTCAATTCTCTAAACTTCATCTTATCCAATTTACAATCGCTATCGTCATCCAATTTCTTTCGTATGTTATCTTGGCAACATATTTTTTCATAGCGATCAATACTAATATATTATTTGTAGAAGATTAGAAATATAATTCAGATAGCCGTCTCATCTTCCCCGCGCAACAGTAGCCACTTTGTTCACTCCTTACTCAATTTGAGGTGCAACTTTGTCTGTGTATATATACAACGTAGAATTTCTTCACATGTAGTGCTGATTCCCACTCTTCGATACATAGTGTATTAGTGTTTCTAGGCATTGGTTCCCAGGTGCCTCCTTTTCCCAAATAAACCTCACGAACATGCATGAAAATCAACCTAAAAGACAGCAGCAGATAAGCAGGAGTTCTTTGTGTTTGGGCATACAGCCATGCATGCAACATGCACAGTTAGTGATATGCCTCTTATTTGTATTTGAAGTTGTAATCAATGGTGTCACTGTAAGCTTATCAACTAATGATTATGTTTTTTAGTAAGATATTGAGACGTCTTACTAGACTGATCAGACTATTATCATCAACAATAAATTAAAGAAGATACTTAACACGTCACTCTCCATGATATATTATTATTTTGTGACAACACATATCACACAGTGGATCTGACTCTGTCACCACCGACTCATGCATCCACAGCTGCAGAAGAGATTGGCGGTGTCTGAGATCAAAATTTTGCCAAAATTAATGGGAGCTGATAGCACCACCGTGCCTGAGGGGGGTCGAGCAATGTGCTCCATTTGGGCCCCCACTTTCCCAGGGGCCTCACCTGGCCACCACATACACAGGAGTGCGCACAGGTACCACAGGCTGTAGGCCGTGTGGCCATGAGGCAGCCAGACATGTCATCACATGTCACGGTAATCAGGGGATGAGAAGAACCAAACCACGCCACGCGCAACGCCACGTGAATACGAACGTCACTGGTAATTAGGACCCCTATTTATAATCCCGCCCCGTGCCTCACGAAACTCAGGAACAGCCCTGACTGATAGATGATCAGATTTGTATCTTGTTTTCTTACATGAACGGATGCTTTACCGTGGCAAGAATACACACATATATATAAGTTTAATACCTGATCCGATCCAAAATATATATGTTAATCAGTTTGTTACGATCGATGTGGTCATCAATTGTCTGACTAATATACGACATTTTATTCTCTATGAAAACAAAATTTATTATATTTAAGTTGGAAGACACTGGTTGTTGGACCAACCACACGTAATACTGACTGTATAGTATTTATTCGGTTTCTTTGATTTTTTAACAAGTCATATATATATATACAATATATACAATATCGAGTTATTTTTATTAAAATACACTCTTAATTATGAGTTAACAATATATGATATTTTAGATGTCAATATAATTTAATTTAAACTTTATCAAAGTTAAAAAGACCTCTCTAAAAAGTTAAATGAATTATAATATTAAACGTAGTAGCATGTCCTCTTCCTCAATCCTCTCCTGGCCTCTCCTCTTCTTATATATTATTGATGCCCATCACATCTCGATGCAAAGTTTTGGTCCGAATCAGAAGGAGTAAGATGAGAGTATACTATTATATGTAGCTAGAATTAAGATGAAAAATGGTGGATGCACTTTAGGGAAGTCGGAATAGGATGCACTGGGAAACAAAACCAAAGTCTGTGAAGCTGGGCTTGAGGAGATAGATGGATCCATGACAAATAGAAGATATATTCTCTTAACATAACAAAGCGGATTGGTACCAGTTGGGAAGATCTGACGTATCAATGGATTCACAAATGACGTAGAGGATTAAACAGTTGTTAGCTTAACCTCACCTCTCGTCGGTAAGGCCACCCACAACCCACTCACCAAATTTCAGTCTCATTCCGCTACTATATGCTAACATGGATTGTGTTCTTTGTATGGCACATGTGTGTAGTTAGTTTGTCGAAGAAACTACCATTAGCTAAGGTAGGTCTAATTACATATTGAGGAAAGCTGATCTTTTCGATCTTCAGAATAAAACTGGACAATCACTATGCATACCAATTTTAATTTATCCTAATGGATTCGATTGTCTTCACATGGTCTTACACACTTCTAGCTAACACATGTAACTGATAAGTAAGTACCAATGAGATCCAAGTGTGCACTGCAGCAAATGAAATGGTTACTTGTTAGATGAAGCACTAAACGTCACTAATAATTCCGCGAAATGAATGTATCCACGTCTAAACTTTGTAGGTTTGTCGGACTGTACAGGTTGTTGTATTTTATGCTAGTAATTTCCATGTTTTTAACTCTCAAGTTAGATAACACCTGCAAACTCCATTATTACATATTATAAGTCATTTAATATTTTAAAGTCAAACTTATCCAACCTTTAGCCAAATTTAAATAAAATATATCAATATTTACAATATCAAATAAATTAAATAGTAAGATATATTTCATGGTCAATTTAATTAAACCAATTTAATATTGTAATTATCGGTATATTTTGTTTTATAAAATTGGTCAACGTTAGAAAATTTGGACTTATAAAAAGACAAATGGCTTATAATATATTTTTATATATATAAGGCCATAAATGTTCTCTGTGAATCATTAATTGACGCCTTGGGAGTCATACATACATTGTCATTGATAAATGAATCATATCATACTAAAATTTCAGTAGATGCAGATTCGTGTTGTCCACACCCCTTGGCTGAACCATGAAAGCAATGCAAACTTGCAATATTACTAGATGACTTCATCGTTGGTTACTAAAATCCATGAAAGATCCAACGTTTTGGGATTAGAAGGCACGGGGAAATCAAGATTTCCGTGCAATGTTGCAGCAAATTCATCTTTCGTATTGCCATCTTTCAATGGAGATGAAGATGAAGTCGGTTACATCTAGTGTTAGCGTTTGATAAATATTAACTGGAATGAATCAGCGTGAAAAAATCTGGAAAAAATCTGTCGATATTGATTGGAATGGTGTATGATCCTGCAAATATGTAAAAAATTCAATTCAGACGTAATATATTGCTAAACCTCTAAGCATGCTTGTAGATAAGGTCTATGATCGACACCATGGCCAAATGAATTTCCTTCTCTTCCATGGTATAATCCATCCCTTTAGCTTCCCTTCAATATCAATATGTTGTATGAAAATCTGTATTTGTGAATTTTACTCTAATTCTATTTTTTCAGAAGACCACTCAATTTCATGACATGCTATTTGTTTGGGCTAGTTTCTGGTATCTACAGTTACTCTCGTAATCTGATGTTGCCCAAATAGTCTAGATTTTTTACTTCAGATTGTGAAACTTGATAGCTGCAAAATTTATAAATTAATTAGAATTTAGAAATTAATGAGAAACACCAACTTTTCTAAATTCTCACCTGACTGCTTTTTGGATTACGAAACTCTCCTAAATAATTTGACATTCAATATCTAGACCATCACTTTGGCTCATACTTAGCATGTAACAATTAATAAGATAATTATTTATATACAAGGAACTAAATATATATGATACTAACATTGACAAAAAAGGGAAATGGTGGGGATTTCTAAAGTGAAAATGCACCACCTAGAAGCATCTCGGTTGATCCTTGTTTTAGTAGAGATGTCGGACAATCAAATGAAACAAACAATGATGAATGAAATATTCTTGGTGATTTAAACTTTTCTTATATGTACGAGCATTTATTATCAACATGTGTGTTGCACTAGTCTTGTACCGACTAATAAATTATTTTCTTACAACCTTTGTAGTTTGTTTTATATTGTTATGAATCCTAAATAAACTTTATTTAATTTTTCATATTATTATTATTGTGCTATTTGTGGGTTGTGACATTATAGTTATAATCTCTCTCTAAATCATGATATTATAATATAATTATAAGGAGGTCTTTATGGTACAACATATTCCTCCTAAGGAGGTAAGACTTTTTAATTAGTTCTAGCCCTTGATTTAGTACCATAAAATTCTGCATGCAAGTACATAAAAATGAATGGAGATGTGATGAAGTTAATAGATCACCTTATTTAAATATGAGTCGTTAGTTAAAATAATGAATGGTCCACGATCATTTGGTTGAACATTAAAATCATCCAATTATAATCTTAGATGTAAAGTTGTATTTTTAATATCTAATTATACATATTTTTCATTAACTTGTATGATTTTTATATTAAAATAATACAAAACAAATATGATGTTAATAAACAAAAATGTGACGGTCCAACTGGTGAACTGATGGTCGGATCAGTAGACCCATGAACCAACAACTTAACCAGTTCGATCGTCGGTCCAATTTTTTCCGCTATGCCCCAAATCTCTCTTTGTCGGGTTATCTTTTGTTATAATTTTTTTGTGAAGTAGGTACTCTGTCTGAAAATTTTAAGTTGGAGGATACATGGTTGGTGGAACATACTGTCAGACATAGCTAGCCACCTCACTGATTAACACGTTTCTTCCAACTCTTCTCTTCCTATATAATCAAGAACCATTGCTCAGTATCATATATTGATGCAAGCTTTTTGTCAGAATGAAGAGGAGGAAGACGAGAGTTGTACTATATGCCGGCCATAGGCTACTTAGATACTCAGAATGAGAGGCATTAGGAAACCTTGCCAAAGGGTGAGAGACTGTGCTTGGCCATCGGCATGAGAACATATGGAAGAAGATGACAAAGCTCATGCCTGCTTAGTAGGAGTTTCATTCTCTAACTAATTTCTTATGTTATTTAACCGATTAGATCATTCCAAAACATCACTTAATGTGCTTGGTTTAGGGACCTATATTACTCCATAACAAAAATTCTATAGATAGTAAGCTATCGTGTGAAATTTCATTCTAGGATGTTATTAAAAGTGCTAGGACAAATCATAAAAAAAATGAACAATATGATCAAGCAGAATATTACGAAATTTCAGTGTTTTTCGCAATGGAAGTCTTGGTGTTTTCTAAATGATGGTACTTATGTTTTAATGTTCTCTATAAAACATTTTGTTTATTTTATCTAGCGATCATCCAAAGATGTACTGCAACTTTGCACACACATATGCGTATTGGTGACTCCATCGTTCCATCTTATTATATATATATATATATATATATATAATCTCAAATATCCTTCCAAATCAAAATTTGGCAACACAGAAGCTTCCTCACACATTTTTTTTTGCAAAATATAAAACCAAATTCGATCTCGTGTTTTTGGTTAAAATTTCGCATTATCAATTTTTTCGATTGCACCGAAGAGGCACCCCCCACAAGTGTTAGTGTGCCACCTTTTGACACATGCTCTGTTAACCGACACCAACGGTAATAAAACTGTGACACTCACCAAATTATGATGGCACATCAATTACCAAAATTTAATGTGCTTAGTTTTGTCATCGAACCAAATAGACCCAGGTTCTCATATGCCTCATTTTCCCAAATAAATATTGCCTTCCTAAAAACCTAGATTCAAGAATATACTCCACATGTATGGCTAATTAATATGTATAATTAAAGTTCTATACATATTAAAACAAGGTTCTTGCTTGTCCCTTGCAACATAGGGATATTTGAGGACAACCGAGGTAGTGAGACACTCTCATTACAACAGACTTTCAGTCTCTAAACCAATAATTAATATAAAAATATTATAGGTATTAATATTTTAACCCTGTTAGGAGGAGCCATGGACCTACAACACTACCACTACTATAAAATGGCTCCCTTTTGCACTACTACAAAAATAGTCTGCACCGGCGTTGGGCGTTTTCACTGTAGTGGCGGTCCATTAGAGGCCCGCCGCTATAGTGGCTGGTGCTGAAGCACCGACCGCCACTAGTGTACCAATAGTAGTGGCGGGCGCTGGTGCTGGCCGCTACTGCTATGTTGTCCGCCACTAATGTCCTAATGACATCATAGGCGAACACCACTACTTTTGCATCTATAAATACACAGCTTCTTCCTCCCCGAGCCCGAGGCTACGGGAGTTCGCAATTTGATTCGTACAATGGCGACAAAAATCTAGAAAGTGGAGGGGGAGGCTTTGTTTTCGTTTCTTTTCAAGGATTTCATTCTAAGAGGTAAATCCATGACAAATATTACATTTATTTTGTCTTTAATCAAGTATATAATGAGTTATTAATGTTTTACTAATCTAGGGTTTGTGCATAGAAATTTTAAAATATTCTTCCATTTGTAGTGTTTATTTCTCCCAAATGAACAAATAATACCCTCCTCACAATTATATTCATCACTTGTATACATTTTTACCTCATTTTAATCTCTTTTTTAATTTTATTTATGATTATAGATCTAGATCTATGTTGTTTGGAGAGAGAAACTAATGTAGTTAATTTATTTAATAAATTTTTCATTCTAGTTAATACTATTACTCCTTTATAATTAACAAGGTTTACATAGTTTCAATTAAAGTATTTTTAATTAATGTTGTTACGAGAGAGAAATCAATATCTTTTTAATTTGTAAATTACTAAGATTAATAATAATGAATATGTAGCCTTTTATTAATATTTTTTAAAATAATATGTTTTAGATGGAGCACAGGTCCTGGAGGTACTCGTCCAATGATGGAGATGTGGTGGCATATTTTAACAGAGTAACTGAATTTACTGAAGCTGCCGCACAATATGCTTCCTGTCAGAGTGAAGCAGCAATATATTGTCCCTGTAAAGTTTGTAAGAACGAAGCGATGTATCCGTGTTTAGATCGTGAAACCATACGATTTCACTTGTTGAAAAATAGCTTCATGAAGAACTACTATATATGGACAAAACACGGTGAGATGGGTGAAAACCCTCCTGATGATTCTGATGTGCCGCAAGATACTCATCAACATAGAAGAGGTTGTGATCATATATCCGACATAACACATGATGTTGATCAACATGATGATGATGACTTCTTTTGATGTGGAGGAACTGATGCGAAATGTTGCGCCTGAGGTGCTATTGCAGAGAACTACAATGAAAGGCTACGATAACTTTGAAGCACTTGACAATGCATCGAAAAACCTTCTTTACGAGGAATGTCACAGTTGCGATAAGCAGTATACTGTATTGTACACAACTCTTGAGCTTATGAAACTGAAGGCCATCAATGTATGGTCCGACATAAGTTTTTTAGATCTTTTGCAGCTCCTAAAAAAGGTTTTGCCGAAACCCAATGGTCTGCCATCTGATACGTACCAAGCAAAAAAGATGATTTGTCCGTTGACTTTGGGCGTTTAGAAGATTCATGCATGCCTGAACCACTGTATCCTATATCAAAAGAGTATGAATTGCTAGAGAGATATCCGTAGTGCAGCGCAAGTCGATACAAACGTGCAAATGACTGTGTGGACGACTACAATGACCACCAGAAGAAGAAAAAGAGGTTACAGAAGAGGAAGAGGAATGTTATTATAGATTACGGATATAAGATGGAGAGGAAAGTTCCAGCCTTAGTAATGTGGTACCTACTGGTGATTGATCACTTTAAACGTATGTTCTCTAATCCTAGAGATGTTGAACTATTAATCTGGCATTTCACTGGGCGAAAGAAGGACGAAAAACTTTTGCACCCTGCGGATGCTAGGTAGTGGAAATCATTTGACCTGGCCCATCCAGACTTCTCAGAGGATCCCAAAAATATCAGGATGGGACTTAGCACGGATGGAATGAATCCCTTCGGTGAGATGAGGAACCGACACAGTACGTGGCCGGTCTTTGTGTGCTTGTTCAACATTACATCATGGTTGTGCCATAAAAGAAAGTACCTTATGCTCACTACTCTAATTTCTGGTCCAAAACAACTTGGCAATGACATTGATATCTTTCTAGAACCTTTGATGGAGGATATGAAACGTCTATGGGAACATGGTGTCCGTGTGTGGGATGAGCACAAGAAAGAACACTTCAATCTAAGAGTCATGATCTTTTGCACCATAGCTGACAACCTGGGGCGTATGTCCCTAACAGGATAGGTTAAAGGAAAGACAACATGTGTAAGTTGCGGGAAGATGATGTCAGCGTGCCCGCCACCGCTGTTGACACAGCGGTGGCGGGCACTCTGCCCGCCACTGCTAACCAAAGTTAGCAGTGGCGGACTGGTTGCCCGCCACTACAGTACATTTTTGCCCGCCACTACAGTGTCATTTTGTAGTAGTGTTGAACCTATATATTTGCACATATATACACACACAAATCGACTTTGGTAATCGAGTGATATTTGTGAGTAGAGTGAGTGTCTTTCGAAGGGAGAAAGTTAGCGAAGTGCTAATTAATTAGTGTGTTGCTTGGAATGAGAGGCATTAGGAATACAATCCAGAGAAAGATGAGTTGATCTTGATGAGATAGATTGGATGGAAATGGATCTAGCAAAATTGCAAGTTATCTTCTCTTAAAACTATGAGTAAGGTAAATAACCATGATGACAATCTGGCACGAAAATGGAAACGAGTGAGGAGATAGAGCCGATGTCAGTTTGACTTCATTTCTTCGGAATTTCACTGCCCATGATGCAAGATCTCATCCTACTTGTTCTGGTGTTTCATGGGTCACGCTTCAAATTAAAACAATAAGTTTGCCACGAAGGCAGACTAATCAAAACATGTATGCAAAGAAATTAGATTCATTTGCAACTTCAAAAAATTAAACTCAACGTATGCAATGACATTGGGACAAGATCAAGACAAACTAAAGGTTACCACATAGAAGCAATGCAATGTACAAATTTTTCAGATTCATCAGGATGTACATATTGTTGTGTGTAATCTAGCCTCTTAATTTCCATGTTTTTTCTTAAACTACATTAGTGTCTCCCTCTATTTCAAAATATAAAGCATATAATTTTTAAAACATATAAAACTTCTTTTGAATATAAATATAATTGTATAACACGCACATCACTAAACTTAAATATTTTAGCTTAATTATTAGTTAAAAGTTATAAATATTGATTTTCAAAAAAACATGACACCTTATATATTTTAGGATGGATGTAGTATATGACAACCACCTATATATGTACAAGAAGGTGGTAAATGTGTTTGGTGAATCATTTACTCCTGAGTTATATGCTGTCATTGATAAATAAAGCCCAATTCTCGCTCATTTATTCCTATTGTAGCCAGCTCGTTATATATGTTGATCTCGATGAGCTAACATTAGACCTAAATACTTTTGTGATTTTTCACCAAAAATCATGAAACAAGATGAGGATGTGAGGTTAGTGAGATTACTAATGTGAATGTGAGGTATTGGGAATCAAAACTAGACGAGCAACTACATATTTGGAGGAGATAACATAATTGGATGAACCTAGACCTACTAGGAGTAATGAGATGATATTATATTCAGCGGCAAAACTCCGATCAACATCTCGAGAACAATGTTTTTGGGAGGCTTTACAATGAATTGGAAAATTTTCTAATGTCCAAGCTAGACAATCTATGCCTCCTCCTGTTGCAGATTATTCTTTGAATATTGGTGCTGATTTTTTTTTTTTTTTTGCTTTACAGCATACATGTGTTGATGGTTGAGCAGTGGGTGGTAGATATGCTGCTTAATTCATATTTGCTTTTCCATTGCAAATAAGTAAAAGAGTAAAGCTAATTAATGTCGTCCATGACATGTTAGTAGATATGCTAAATGATTAATTACTTGCAAAAATTAATTAATTAATTTCTACAGTTGAATCTACTCCAATTGTAATTATAATCCTAATATAATTTGACTATCTATCCTATGCTAACTACTGCAAACTACCACATTGCAAGTGGGCTGCCATTACCACTCAGATGTAAATGTGGTTAAATGGCCAGTCGGTTCAATTTACATTCAAAATTGAATTTTGAAATTTTGAAAAAAAAATCATATAAGCAGTGATGATGAGGAGATTTCCACAAAAAAAAACTCTCATCAAAAGAAACAATTAATGGACGCATGAAATTACGACTTCATCCTAGCTTCCTGCTAATTAATTGAAGCTCCTCTAGATAATTAAGTTATGAAACTCTCGGTGTATATATATATATATGTAGTTCCTCTGCGAGTAAGGGAAAACAATGAGCAACCATGCATGCACAATGAGGTACAGAGTTTGAGAAGTGAATCAAATTGGAACCGGAGGCATCGAGAGCCAAGACGGAAGTGCAAGAGATAATGGCTGAGCACAAACATCAGTCATGTGTAGTCATGAAAATGTAGCCATTAATCATCCTACTTTCATTAGAACTCCATCTTTGTTTTGAGCATAGCGATTGGGTCGTCGTAGCCATGAGAGAACAATTCCGAACTGAAGCTAGCTTACAATGGTGTACATTGACATATCTCTCATCTTATATCGCGAAGTTTCTTTTTAGACTAGTTAAGTATAAGATAGAGGGTATTATTAACCATTCGTGATAAATTGTATAATATATATATATATATATTTTAAAATACAAATATAAATATTTTTGTGTAGTATGTAGCCAAGCAATTTCTCTGGAGGCCATGACATTCGATACTACAAAAAAATTCAAGGGGCACCTCGGTTTCATTTCCTATGAGAAAATTAGCCTGTAAAACTGACCGTGTATGTAGAACTGACCGTGAAAAACAATTTTTTCGATGGTTTCTTGTATGAACCACCTATAAAATGGTGAATTTCACACATGTTAAAATCTGTCCTGTTTCAAGAAAACCACAATTATTTTATTTGAAATTGGATGGGGATAAATTTTATTTAAAAATTATAGCTCTCAGTGACGTATACAACTTTATAGTTGAAATTGTTTGTTTGAAATTGTTTAGGGCATAAAAAATAATCAAAATAAAAAATGTTATAAATGTCAGCTATAGTTGTGAGGTTGTGGGCTTGACTCCTGAAAACAGCATGGGTATATGTCGCACGAAAAACATGTGACATGTCATTGTCTTCCTATGGTAGCCTTGATGTGTTAGATTTTTTTGTTTTTTTCTGATGTGAAAAATATGGTATTTTGGAATCATTTGAACTCTATTTAATATAACCACTTGTAAAAATTTTCATATATTATTTTTAACATCAATTCACATATGTTAATTAGGTCATGGACGAGAGTAGGCTAAACTCATGTGATGCATATAAAAGCGGACCTGAAATTTTCTAGGCATCTAAAGACAGACAAAAAGTAGAAATAAATCAAGCATCTAGATCCAAGGACAAAACAGTAGTAAATGTCCCATGTGAGCATCTCACATGAACACTAGCCTAGGATGGCCAAAGCCTTGGATGGGTCTGCCTATGAATGCTTACGAGATATTTGATAATTTACCATTGAGAAGTGGCTTTATATTTTTGTCACATGGATCTATATTTATTGATATAAATGAGTCTACATGTTAGTCTTAATAATGACATCGTAATTGAAGAAGACATCTTTAGAGTGGCAAATAATCAATTTTTTTGGATGGATGGATATATATACTTGTGCATGTGCCCTTGTGCCCTGTCCTATTTCGCTGCAGACACATATACCATATTGATAGCTGACTTCATCGATCGAGTGTCTCATCGATTTTCCTATAAGTTGTGAAAATCAAGGATATATCAAATCAAAGTTCATCAAACATGAAGCAAATGTTAATTTTGCTAGGATCAAGATGGCAAATGGCACTAGGACGATGAGAAAAGTGCAGTAATATATATGTGCTTGATTAGGATGGGAGGCACTAGGAATCCATTACAAACTGAATGATGAATGAGCATGTTTGACAAGATGGCTTGGTTCATCATACAAATCCCTCGATATAGAACTTTGTTAACTCTAGTAAGTTGTAACATATGATGATGATCGACACCGGCAAAAATCTATGACCATCAGATATGGCAATGTATGTCGATCTAGATCAACCAAAAATGACATCTAAAAATTGATTGGTTGATCAAGCTAAACTTGCTCCAGTTATGCTGCTACACTAACCATTCCATGCTTGTGTTCATGTAGCTAGTATGCAGAGTCACATGCAATTTGATAGCCCTCATATATGACACGGAGCCAATGATTTAGTGTTGTTTCCGTGTGTATAATTAAGTGATTTTTCAATTCGTTATCTATAAATAGTGCTTACTTTGTCAGTGGCATGTAATATATCTGATTTTGTTAGCCATGATCTAGACAAAATGATTAATCGATACTATACATCGTAGATGTTTAGAGATTTTTATAATCGGCACATATATGACATCCTAAATAAAACCAGCATATATATTACTTGTCAGTTGTTGTTTACACTTATATATGTTAGGTCAGTTGTTTGGTTCCCTATGGGCTTTGAGTCCATATAAGAGTGATTCATTACATATAGTTGTGTTAACTATTTGATAATGGTTATGAGGGATAAAGTGGAACATGCCTAAATAGCATATGGTCTAGCTTGTTGGGATGTGAGGTGTAAGCATTTGAAGATAAAGAAAGTACTCCCTCTGTTTGAAAATGGCTTTACTTGTACCTATATTCAACTTTGTCTAAAAAGATTTTACTTCTAACTCCTTACCTACTATATATTAGTTTGCAAATCAAAAAGGTTTAGTCTTTTAATACATATTATCTATCACTTTATAACACTACTTTATTATTAACAAGAGTCACTTTTGTATTTTACTATATCAACCAGTTTACAAACTTGATTTATCTCAAAAATAAGTAAAGTCTCTAATGGATGAAGGGAGTAGAACAGATGACAAGGGTGCCGTGAATTAATATATTTCATATCCTTAATTATCATATATTTTGTACTTTAAGGCCTCCTTTGTAATGTGGTATATCATAGTAATTTTGTGAGAATTAAACTAGTTCCTATAAAATTATTGTGAAATTCCTACGTTCCAAAGAAGCCCTAAGTTCGATAAATACATGAAGTTGTCTACAATAGTTGAGTTGTCTACATGCATATATAGCTGATGGCATGCTTCATCAATATATCCATCATCTTTTCTTATATATAGTTGTGAAGCTAGCTAGGATACACCAAACCTCATCAAACCAGAAGCAAATGTCAGCTGATTGGTCAGAATAATCAAGAGTCCTCTTAAGGGTGCGTTTGGTTCTGCTGTGAGCTGTGAAAAAGCTGCTGTGAGTTTCCTGCTATGAAAAAGCTGCTGTGAACTATCTGCTGTGAAAAAGCTAAAAGTCGTTTGGTTGAAGCTGTTGTGAAAAAACTAGTGTGAGCTGACTGTTTTTGATAACTTACATAATTTTCATCATTATAATATTCTATACATATATATAAATAGGAAACACTCAACATTGATGCAACTAAATAACTAAAAAATATATTAGATAAATAAAAAAATTCATAGTTCATATTATAAAATAACCGACAACCACATATTACCTCATGAAATTGTGCAATGCAATACAAACCATAATAATGTTAGATCAGTTAAGACACCTTGAATTCATACTATTTAATCTGTACTAAAATTAGAAAAACAGAAAAGCAAAAGCAGAAAAGCAGGGTCCAGGCTGCTTCCAAATTTGTATTAGAAAAAAGCTGTTTTTTCACAGCAGAAGCAGTTTTAGTAAACCCATTTGGTTCAACTTCTGCTTTTTCACAGTAGAAGCAGATTTTAAAAGCAGAACCAAACGCACCCTAAAGGAATGAGAGAGTAGCTAGTGTCTTGATCGATAAATAAGTGTAATTAAGCTAGATGTAGCTAGTTAACTAAATAAGCAACAATAATAAACCAATTAATCAATCGGAACAGGAGGCAGTGGGAAGGTGAGGATCTCATCTGAAGCATGTTGTGGGGGTGTTTGACAAGATGGTTTGGTTGATAGTAGCTGAGCCCAATCAATTTTGTCAGCTCCAGCAAGCTGTATCACGAGGAATATCTAATAATACAACTGCTAGGGTTTACAAAAGCCTCGACAGCTTAGTCAACAGCTAACCAGCGATTTCTAAATAGTAACTAAACTGGTTATTGTGGTCTTGTGAACCTGATCATAACTAATATTGCAAATGGACCAGCAAACACTCGAACATAATTGTCATCCATATAGTCTATAACTTGTAAGCATCAAAAATGCCTTATAATTATCAATTATTTTAGTAGTATCAGCTCTCCAAAACAATAAATGAGTCTAGGACTTGGATTCCTTTGGGCTCCTCATCGTGATCCAAGCCTTACAAGAATTTGTTAACCTTCGGGAAAAAACCTCTTCAGTTCAGCTCCGTGAAGAGGTCGACAATAGTATCGTTTGGACAGCTTACAAATCTGGCATCTTCTCGACTAAAACTGTTTACCACGCTCAATTCTATGGATCAGTCAGAACATACTTTCTTCAAGTAATATGGAAATCTTGGACCCCACCAAAATGCAAGCTATTTGTTTGGCTCGATCTTCAAAATAGACTCTGGACTTCAGTCCACCTAGCACACCGCAGTTGGCCCCACAAGCCGTCGTGTGTCCTTTGTAACCAAGAGCTAGAAACAGTGTGCCACCTTTTTTGAAGTTGTAGATTCTCCAAGAGGATTTGGTGTGACGTTGCGAAATGGTCTGGCCTCAATTCTGTGATCAGTGTCTTAGATCAAATAACATCAAATGGTTCCATCACCTGATAGTGGATCAACACCGTCTCTAGGTTAGGGCAACCAAAAAAAGTTATGTCCTCACTGGTCATCCTAGTGACCTGGAAAATCTGGAAGAAGAGCAACGTTAGGATCTTTGAGGCCTTCAATCTAGTGCTACAGAGATCTTTTAGAAAATGAAAGAAGAAGCCCGAGCCTGGGCTGAAACAGGGGCATCCTGTTTAGCTCATTTTTTCTAACTTTCTACTTTCTTCTTTGTTAATCTCCTTCACCATGTACTTTATATATATTCTCGATCTTTAATCTAATATACCGGCAGTTCTCTTGCTGCCTTTTTTTCAAAAAAAAAGATATAATTATCAATTATAATCACTAGTGGCATCTAATTAATTATTGGCTTATAGTTATGTCCCAAATTGATCAGCAGGCTTACGCTTCCATGCATCAATCATAAATAGAAAAAATTGGCAAATCTTTTTGTGCAGTGAGTGAAACTGAGCAGTATGTAGCTAGGTAACATGGGAATCCTCAAATTCTATGTTTTAGAGCATCTCCAAAAGAGCTCATATTTAACTCTTCAAATTTAAAATTTAGGATTTTGAATAAAAATTAAACTCCAACAAAAGGCTTAAATGAATCCCTTTCCCAAACCATTTCCTAAATCCCCTCTTATCTATCTCAAAAATATGATTAACTTCTCGTTTCTTATTTTTTCTGTCGCCATTCATTCCTTATTTACACTGTAGTGACCAGTGGCAGAGACACACTATCTCTAAAAAAACAAATCAATGTTCATTTTTTATATTGACCATTTATGCATTTTCTAAGTCTAACATTAGTGTCTATTTTTTGCTAGCTCCACCCCAACAGAATTTGTGAGATGTTCTACCCAATGTTGCCCCACCACAAGCCCACAGCTATGGCTTTCTCATTAGTTCTCTCTGCAGCAGCAAGCAATTAAACTCTAAATCCCCAGTACTCTACATCTACACAAAGCAATACAACAATTATGTGAAAGAGAATCAAAATTCAGTAGTTACAACCTGTTGCACCCCTTGTTATTGGCAATATTGATTCTTTCTTGAAAGAGATATTGTATCGTTTATTGAAAACTCGTAGAAGGTAAGGATAACCAAGAGTAACAGGAGATTGAATCTCCCAGCTTCTCTTGTGCAGAACAAATGAACTCTAAGATTGAGCAGCTAACAACATCCACCACCCAAACTTAAGTAAAAAGAACCCTACTTGATAGCATATCCCTTCAAGTTGTGAAGCTTCGACAATATGTATCATCCAAAGAATTCGATGTTTCACCTCTCTTCCTATCTCGTTATTCGAGGATCAGGTTCCATCTTTACTACCACCATGTTCATTTACAAATCTTGGTGCCTCACATTCCTAGCAGGATCAAGCTAAGCACATTTTCGCACACCATGTCCATCTCTACTTTCTTCCAGGTTTCAGTCTTTCAACTGGTTTCTCAAATAAGATTAGGTTTTGTTGTTGGCTGCACCATGGAGATACTTGGTACTTATAGTGGACACCTTAGAGAAGAATGCACAATTTGGTTAAATAATCATGTGCTAGTTTTGTACTCTCACACTGTTTGACATAGTTCCAAATCTATGATTTTTTAGAACCGGTCAAATATTGCCCCAAGAAATCTTATATCTGAAATTGTAGGTGGGTGGGTTAAATGTATTTAGTTGAGTCATCCGATTTTTATTTTGGATTTAAAATAAAATTTGAAAGTATTTTATTTTCGGATCTAAAGCTATACCAAACAAACTATACATTTGAAATCCTTTAGGGGTTGTTCGTTTAATCCCCTTGGGAAGGGGATTGAGAGGGATTGCAGGGATTTATACTACAATCCCCTCCGATCCCTTCCAATCCCCTTCAATCCTCTTCAATCCTCTCTTAACCGAACAGCCCCCTAGCGGGTGCAGAGGCCCAATGTGTATTACTCTATCATTATCTTAAAAAAGAGAGGTAAACGTGTAAACATCATTCCATGCCATGGATCAAGGATGTTGAAACTTCTCATCAGCTCTGCTCTGCTTTGCTTTGATTCTTCAGTGTCAAACATCTGCCACAGCTCACTGCACATCAACGCTATGGAGGATCGATTGGAGTAAAAAAAACTGTTCATCCTATTTAATTGGATGGCAAATTAGAGTACTCACTGCAGGAATTATTCCATTTTTCATTATATCCTCTCGTTGTTGTAGCATGCTTTGGAATATTTGATCATTTGCCGCTTGAAAAAAGTGGTTTCGATTATTTACCACTCAGCTCACAATAATAGATTCAGATAATTTCACATGTAATTCACATGAGCAACAAATAATCAAATACCCAAAACTTTTGAGTTACAAATTATCAAATCTCTTAGCTATATGCAAAGCTTCAAATTTGCGACACTTTAGTGACTAAAACCCTGCACCTACACACATCATAGATTAATGGCAACCATATGTGAAACTTATGAGAAAGTTGAGTCATAAGTGACTCGGCATCCTCATGTGCCAAACTTGAAGATATCTTGCCAGATAACATACTCACCCTTAGTCCTTAGAGATTAACATTGAGAACAATAGTAGAGGTTCCTTATTAATCTATCACATACAAAATTTCTAAGTTTGAGTTAATAATCAGTTAGCATAGCTATACTCAACAGCAAACATTTATATATAATAAATCCAAACCAACATGATTAACTTCTTCATTTGAAACTTAAAGTTTTCACAACCCATGCTCACTCTTTCATCTATTTAATCATTGTAATAGATTTATAGAAAAAGAACAATAGCAGAATTTTCTTCTTGGGCTATACCATGGCTATGCTACTTGTACTCTAGGCATGGGAGAAGAAGGCATTGTGATTCATGTCATCCTCATAAATGAACCAACATGGGAGGTGAGAAAAAAAACTTCAACCCCCCCCCCCCCCCAAGTTTATTGATACTATGCACATGAACAGAACAGGGCATGGAATTGGCACTTTCAGAAGTCCTCACCATAGCTGTAGACTGTAGTTATGGGCATTAGAACCCATCCAAGCTCTGACTCAGAGGACTGAAACACAAGCAGCCGGCAGCTGATGGTCAACAATTGAATAAACACAAAACAGATTCACGAGGTATCTAACACCAGAATTATGACCATCATGATCAAGACTGCCAAATTTCTGTGCAGATGGCAAGGAAAATGTATGAAACAGCATGATGCTTATCTATATTCAAGATTTTGAAATCAACTTGAGCAAATCAGAGAAACAAAAAAAAAAGGAATGCTACATTTATGTCAAACTAACACTGAATTCGCAGAACATACATAACATCCTCCAAACATAAAAACGCTAAACTGAGCAATAAAAACATTTAGCATGTACAACGGCACCATTTCAGCGGCATGGGCCTTATGATTTACTATCTTCTAAGCATTAGATACACAAGAATGGATGTTTAACTGCAGAATCACTTTGCAGGAATCAGTCCATTTGAAGAGCCATCAGCAGGTCCTTTTCCATGGAAAGCCGATTGCCTCTCTGGTCTACCGATTGGTTTTGGAGGCAAAGGAAAATTAGGCATGGCATTGTTCACACTAGTTTCACCCTTCAGGCTGAGTTCAGACATGCTGTAAAGTTCTTCAACATGTACCAGAGGTTTTGAGTGCACAGCCACAGGCTTGACAACCTCATGTGTTACTTGTACAGCACCTGGTGGCGCATAGAAAACAGGCACATATCCATAGTAGGGCATTGGAACAAATGCTGGGGTATAGTATGGAGGGAGCATCATTGGATAACCATATGGGGGTGTGACTTCTGGAATCATGACCCCTGTCTCTCTGGTATTTGAACTTGAGGCAACTGGTTCCTTTTCTTCAGGTTGAAGTGCCATTGCTGGCACTGGTGGTGCGACTGAAGCAGATGTTAACATAGGACTGGGAGCAGCTGGTGCCATTACTGGTACGGGTGGTGGAACTGAAGATGACGATAGAATAGCCACAGAGGCAGGAGGGATAACTGGAGCAGTAATAACAGGCTGTGCATCCTCTAGATTCTCTTCTACTTCTTGTGAAGATGTATGGAAGAGTGGTTGATCATCAGACTGGTTGAAAACCATAAAAACAAGCATAAGAAAATACTTCATAAAAAAGTTTCCAAGACTTAGTGAGATCACATATAAAGCACATTTTATAAATTAACAGCTATACCACAGCTTAATAAAAAGAGAATATATGAGGAAACCACAGCATAATAATAAGAGAATATATATGGGGAAAGCATAAGCATGTCCCTAGTCAATGGTAAGCACCCAGAGCAGAACATACACAAACATGTTATATTTATGAAAGCGCATTTGCAAAGCACACTGTATGCAGAAACACATGAGGAAGGAGAGAGATACTCACATCATCAATCACCATGTCAAAGAGGCTTGATCTTCTTTTTCTCCTATGCACATTTGATTGGCGAATGAAATATTTTTGAGCATGGCTAGCAACTTGAGTAGGTGTCCTTGAAACAACATAACTGCGTGATATGCCACGCCAATCACCTTTTCCTAATTTATTGAGCCCAAGTAGAAACTTTTTGTGTTCCTTTTCTGACCATGCCTCACCTAAGAGCAGAATAAAAAATGAAATTGTTTGATGAAAATTGGAAATACTCGACCACATGCTAAATCAAGCATAACCTCATAAAGCAGAATGACAACAAAAACAAGTTCTAAGTCACAGTGTACCAGTAGTACTTTTTAACATAGAAAGATAGAAAAGATGAAAATACACAGAATTACGTAAAGGCGCTTTGACAATATTCAGGGGCATAAAAGGGTATGTTTCTCATACAAAACATGAATGCACATGCATAGCTTAAAAATGAGGGTGCAACTAAATAAAATAGTGGACAGTAGTTAAGTTTCACGGTGAGGTGCAACACACATTTGGCCAATTAAGTGATAGTAACAAGCCTCAATAGCAATAAGAGATTCAGGAAAAAAGAAATGCTCAAAGATCTCCAATTGAGTGCCTAAATATTTAATCAGAACACAAAGTAATAGAAAGAATGAGTCACCTTAGTCTACAGGTATATATGACAATGGATTAAACAAGACATGGAGACAGAGCCATCATAAAAATCCAAGCTACAGTAATAGCATCTGATTTAATTGTGCAGTCATAAGGCTACAATTCCTTATTGATAATAGTAATGCGGTCATTGTTTTATTGCTGAAATTTCTGTAGACGCAGCACAACAGCATAAAAAATTCTTGCAGTTTATCCATGAAATTTATGTATTATGAACATAACATACTGGCATAAAAAACATAACATAACAGAATAAAAATACTTGCAGTTTATCGATGAAATTTCTGTAATATTGGTGCAACATACCAGCATAAGCTCAATTATTACTAAGCAAAATTGGGAAACAAACCAAAACACCTGTTGTGTTAAAATTGTGAACATGAGCCATCTAAAATTTAACCCCTTGTCCCTTGATGTCAGCAAACACCACAAACCAAACCTCATATCATATGTTTGACCACCTAAATCAGAACATAAGAAAAACACAGGTGTTGCCTTTTCAAGTAAAAACTGACACTGGTTTCCAAACTTTAAGAAAGTTCAAACCACCAAACACCCAACAACCTAGATCCTTCAGTGAATAGATCAAATAACGAGCTAACGTCCAAACTCTTTTCAAGCGATTCTCATCTAATCCCATTAGTTTTTACACCACCACTCCACCAGGCATGAGAACCAATAAAAAAACCCAACCTTCCTGACAAACCATACACAAATGAATAAGAACTTTCTGCATTTGTATGGCAGACTAATCACATTGGCACAACAAAATCCAACCTTTCACGATTACAGAAAACACCAAAACTACATCTACGCATCAAAACTATTTATTTTCATACTACGAAAACTTCTCGTATGAAACAACAACAGCAGTTCTTTTCACTGCAGTCCTAAACAGAGCCTAGGAGACTAGAACCCATAAAGCTAGCATATTTTTTTACATTGCAATGAATATCATGATACGGATAGGCAAGAATCAAAAGGACAATCCGATTTTCCAGTACGCTAGACATGGATATGAGTCCAGTGGGGGTTGGAAAATTCTCACCTCGCTTCCTGCGTTTGTCCTCGTTCCCGTCGGATCCGTACCCCTCCTCCCTGCCGCCGCCGCCGCCTCCGCCGCTCCCCTCCGCGAGCTGCGCGAGGTTTCCCATGCTGGCGCTCTTCCTGATGCCGCCGGCGGGCTTGTCGCCGATGCGCACGCCGAACAGCTTGACGGGGCGCGCCGTGCACGTGCGCGCGTTGTGCCCGTGGTGCGCGCACTGCGAGCACCGCCTCGGCCCGTCCGCCGCTGCCGCCGGCGGCGGCACGCCGTCCCGCGTCATCACCACCCACTAGGGTTAGTGGATTTCTCTCCCTTTTTTTTCTTAAATCTTTTTATCCTTTTATTTTTCTTTTTTTTCATTGCCATAGTGGAGCTACTTATTTATTCACGTGGGGAAAGGTCAAAAGTGTAGAAGTGGACGGCTACGGTGAGAGGTGAGCTGGAATTTCTGATTAATATATTTTATTTAATATTTGTTTGTTTATTTTATATGGAAGAGATAAAAGGTTAGTTTTAGTGGCCCAAAATGTTTACACGATTTCAAAAGCCAACTTTAACCACTGGTATTAATTGTCTGTGATATATTCATGTAATCCAAAAAAATTAATATTGTACAAGTATTTAAAAAACAAATTCACACATATTTTTGTTTTATGTAGTCTAAATTTTTAAAAGATTTTGAGGTACAAAATTTGAAGCTCAACAATCTAAATATTTAAAATATTTTGACATACAAAATTCGAAGCTCGATCGATACGTGGATAACATTAATATGTTATCACATGACCAGGGACGAATAGTTTGTAAGGGAAAAATTGTTTCCCTATAATTAGGAGTTTATTGAGTTGAAGGTAACTTAGTAAAATCGGTGTTATTTTGGAGTTTATCGAGTAATGGAAACATAGTAACTGTTCGGTTCTTTAGTCCAAAAATTTAATATTGTCACATTTATATCGGATGCTATTTTACAGTATTAAATATAGACTATTTACAAAACTAATTTATAATCGGTAGATTATTCACGATATGAATCTAATGAGCCTAATTACGCCATGATTTGACAATGTGATGTTACAGTAAACATTTACTAATTATGGATTAATTAGGCTTAATAAATTCGTCTCGTGAATAATCCTCCGATTCTATAATTATTTTTATAATTAATCCGCATTTAATTATTTAAATTAATGTCAAAACATTTGATGTGACGTGAACTAAACTTTAATCTATAAAACTAATCGTGCCCTTAATTAATTGATGAACAAGTGACACATACATGATTGGAGACATGATGAGTGGATGGATGATGGCAACATCTGCCCCCCAAACCAACCTCTCATTTCTTTATTTTTCCAAGATATATTTATTGGTCATGGATGGAGGTGCTGAAAGGATATATATAAGGGGATCTTCTTGTGTTTTTGTCTTGAGATTTGTTTGTTGTTTGGTTTGTAGCTGTCAGCATGAATGGTGAGCCACAAGCAAGGCCCTCATGGCCTGCAGGTGTTTTGCTGGGCACCACTAAAACCATCTTACAATTGCCAAAACGTACGTGTCAGATTCATGGGCTTCCTTCCGCTGTGTAACATCACACAGGATTGGACCGTTCGTCTGTTGTAAGTTCGATTGGTAGTTAATAAGTTCGATTGGTATTGTTATCAACTTATTTTGATAGAAACTGAAGTTGTTACCATTGATAGCATAGCTAGTCTGGAAACCGTGATTACTACTTTACTAGGTCACTCGGTACCCATGATGATGATTTTGTTAATTCTGACAATAGCAACTGCAAACAAGCTGAGCCACATGCACTTATGTGTTCACAGCTTGAGCGCTGATTTTATTTTTCGTTAAAAAGTTTTTTTGGTTTATGTATCAATTAATTTGAATTATGAGAATCTTTCACAAAGCCTCCGGATAGCCTCGCCGTCAAGCTCCCAGAAGCTGGTTGAAAAAAAAATCGCGTAACTCGTTAGCTTGTTCAATTCATAATCAGCTAAATCGATTTGGCTCGTCTTGTTTTATTTTCTTAACGAGTTGAGCATGTGTTTTAACTTATTAATATAACGAGCGAGCTCGAACTGGCTCGTGAGCTTAACCAGCTAACCACAAGTAGTCATACCAACTTACTAAAGTAATAACAAAACTCTATCTAAGAGTGTGAGACTTATTACTTTGTAATTTATTTGCTAGTATTTACTTATAACATGGTAACTTGATATTATAAGTTTATTATTATGGCCTATAAAATTATCGTATGCAAGTATGAAATAAATAACATATGTGATAGATTGATTAAATTATAGAAATAGTGATGAAACTATAAATCTCATATTTTGATATTTGATACGTGATTATTTGAATATTTATTATAAATTATTTGACTATTGCTTAAAAAAAATTAGCCTAAATTCTTTTACGAAAAAAACATATACACTAACATATTTAGAAGCTAGTGGTGGAGAATCTTTCACCACCACTAGCCTCTCATTGGCATATGGATAAAGGGTGAAAATAGTAAGTAAAACGTCTCAGCCTAATAATAGCCCACGAATAAAACCCAAGCACATAACTTGTAGCTTCAACTAGCCTCCGATCGCACTTGTCACCACTACTAACTTTTTTTAATGTTATATTTTTTCCGTTGCAACTTAGAAACACATAACTAGTGTATACTAAGTTGTAACTTTTTAGATTGTTCAAGTTTATCGTATTTGTTGTGCATTATGAATAAATTACAAAAAATCAACCTAACGGTGAATAGTAAAACTGGATTTTATGAAAGAGAAGACAAAACAGCACATGAGAAGCATCGGCGGCGATGAGGCCGTGCAGATGGAGGAGTCCGACTCGGTCGATCGGGGGGCTCCTCCCACGCGCCGGCAGCCCGCAGGTACGTCGCCTTCCTCCTTATAGCGGTTCAACGATGGGTGGGATCCTGTTGATCGGGTGATGGCTGCGGCGTAGATCTGAAATGGTCGCGAACGGAATGTGGAATTGGTTCATGGCAGCAGACGGGGCAGAGGGTTTCTCTCGGCGCATTGCTTTGCTTGTGCTACCCTGTTGCTTGGTCTCGGATTTTGCTGGAAATTAATGATAGGTCTAGGTAGTTACATAGAATTCCAGGGGCAGCTGGTTTATCTTTCAAGTTTTAGACTAGAGAAGTACCAAACATAATCTGTCAACAAAGTGGTGTAACATACCTTTTTTTCATAGTAAGTTCCACGGAAACCTTCTTGAGGATTGCCATACAACCACAGCCAACTTGACATGTCAGAAGAAATCAAGAATATACACATTTCTTTATATGTTGCTAGTACTTTTATTGGTATAGATGGTCCATATGATAGCTACTTTTGTGTATTGTTTTTGAATGATTTCTGTATGGTGAAGCCTGAAGCCTCAGATTGATTCCTCCTTCAAGGAATTTGTTTTTGCTTCCTGCTCTGTTCTGATTTGACTCGTGCATGCAATGCTCCTATACCCGGAGTTTATTTTTTAATCTTTTCTGAGAGATTCAGAGGCATGACATTTTTAAAGTGTGCTGGTGTTGATATTTGCCGACCTGTAATATTTGGGCTAATCCATAGTTTTCATTGCATCATGGTTTCCATCTGTTGTCATGCATGCTTTGCTGACTTTTGAATGTAGTTAGGACTTGGAAAGTCAGTCGGAACTAGCTGACAATCGAGTTTGTTGGTATGTTGTTTAAAACAAATAGCTCCATTTGTCGTCGCGTTCAACAGTCAACTCATGAATGCAATCCTGGTGATGCATTGGATAAACCATTTAATTTGTCTTGTGTTTCCTCACTGTCTTGATTGCTCCTGATGCTTAAGCTATTCACAATGAGAGTTTTAGGGGGTGTTTCATGGTATTAATTACCATGCTACATCAGATTTTTTGTTTATATGACATTCAATTAATGAAGAAAGAGAAGGAAGTAGTGTCATCACCATAACATGGTGCTAACCCGTTTCCAAGACGGATGAAACGAAATGAAACAACCATTGAGAGCTAAATCGTTTCATCAGAGAGAGGGTATTTCATGAGAGCTAGTTGCATTTAATTACACTGGTCAGCGTAGGAAATAGTGAAATGAAACTCTCCACTGAGAGAGGGTATTTCATTCAGTTGTAAAGCTGACGTGACATTCTAGAAAACAGTGCTATGAAACCCACCATTGTGAATAGCCTTACAGTACTACTACTTGTCTGGGTTATGAAACTAACGACCCGGAAAGTAGAGAAAGTACCACCATTAACCATTGGTTCCTCGTGCTCGATTTCAATATGGAAAATCTAGAAGCACAACTCTTTTATGATGATATTGATATATGTGCTTTTTTCACGAGATTAATTCGATCAATGTGCTTATTTGCTGCGCACAGCATAATTCAGGTTTATTGTCTGCCTGCTTCCTATTGCTGAAACACGCTTTCTTCAATTCTGAAGATTAAAACGTGTAAGCTCTTGTCAACAAAAAGATGTAAACTCTTAAATTTTCTGTGTTCTTATTGCAGGTAAAGTACCCGTTTACGACTGAAGGTGCCGATGTCATACACGAGGTCATGCAGTCGCGTCGTCGATCCCCACTGCAGTGTGCAGAATGAGCAGCTAGCAGCTAGCGACCGTTGCAGCCATTGTGGAACAGGAACACATGCAGCCGATCTCGCGTGGAAGAAAAAAAAAGGCAAGCAAAACGCTGCAGCTCCAGCTGCTGCTTTTCAGACGACTCTGTTGAGGATAAACCCTGGATACAAAACTGGCACGTACGCAGTGTGTTCATCTGACTCTGTGTCCTTCCGAGGAGAAAACGTTTACGGGCAGGAGATGCAGAGTAGCTGGTAGTGACGATGCGTGTTGAGCAAAGCGAATGGAGTTGACAAGGGCTCGCAGACGCAGAGGACTGCACCGTGCACACACGACCACTTTTTAAGGTGTAAATGTGTGTTGACCCTGTGTGTGTGGGTGTGGGTGTTAGGGGCGTCGATCGGTCAAGTCACGCAAAGACAACAACGCCGGGGAAGAGAGAGAGAGAGAGAGACCGTACGTACGTACCTGACTTATGACACAGGAAAGGAGGGACGGGACCTGGCTTTAAATTCAAATAAAAACACACCAATAGATCAGACGCAAACCCTTTCCCTCAATATTAGTTTGACAATTTTTCAAAAAGGTCGTGGTGATGCCGTCATATATGAATCTTTACCCTCAATGGCGGAGTCACGCCAACACTCCTTAAAAAAATGAGTGTGTGTATATATATATATATATATATATATATATATATTCTAGATTTAGCTTAGAAATTAGTTCATAATGCCTATCGTTTAGCATGACTTCAGATTTTTTTTTAAAAAAAATAGAGCCAAACAAACTAGCTACAAGAAATATTGAATTTATAGTATACATGCAGTTTTTATTTTAGATTAATGTAAACTTTTAATTGGTTTGTTTTATTAAAAAAATAAGAAGCTCAAAGTCTAATATGTGTATGCATCTATCTACTTTTCGCTAGCTCCGTACCTAGCTACTAAGCTACATTATTATTAGGGCTTAAATGTTTGTACTTTGCCGTTGTGAGTTGTTGTTATTATGCATACATGCATGCTGATGTCAGCGTCGTCTTCACGTACCAGCTCATCGCCGGTGACCAGCTTGACCGGCAAAATTAATTCGGTCAAGTTCCCTGTCTGCGACGAGCCCCTGGATCAAAGCAACTCCATCTATCCACAGTTGCCTCCAACCTCTGCACAAATCTTGGCCACTGTTTTGCTCCGATTCACCCGTCCTTGTAAAGCTATTCGTAATGGTTGGCCTCGTAAAATTGTTTTTTAAAAGTCTACGTCAGTTTTGCAAGCGAATGAATTTACCTCTTTTAGTGAAGAGTTTCATTTCATTATTTTATAGGCTAACCAGTGTAATTAAATGCAACTAGCTTTCATGAAATATCCTCTCTCTGATGAAACGATTTCACTCTTAGTAGGCATTTCATTTCATCCGTATTGGGAACGGGTTATCACCATGTCATGGTGATGACACTACTTCATTCTTTTTTCTTATTAATTGAATGACATGTCAGCAAAAAATCTGACATGTCATGGTAATTAATGTCATAAAACCCCTTAAAATCTCCACTGTGAATAGACTAAGAGGAATTGTTCTTCGCGCTCCGATTTCCAGGGGAATTAAGCTACATCTACATGTGCCTCAGCCTGTCCGAGTTATAACTGCTCACGCCGAGATTATCTTTATCTACAAGAGATGAACTGGAGATTACATCATCGATGACATGTTTAGGTAATTAATAAACTGGACTCATTCATCTTCTTCAGGGTCAGGATACCTTGTGTGTCTCTTTGTGGAGCCCCTAATGTTTTGATATTAAGATGACTGGATCTATTAATGATACATGTCCTTGAGCTTTCGGTTATAATTCACGTGTTAATGCTAATTGCGCCACTTCTATGTAGGGATGGATTCGGATCGGATACGGATGGAAACGAATCCGGATAGCACTATTTACCACATTTTAATTCGAATACGAATACGGATTCGGATGTTCTCGAATACGAATACAAAACGGATATTTCGAATACGAATATGTATTCGGATGTTTACTCGGTTTAACTCCAAATGTTCGTTGTTTCACAAAATTTTTAAAAATTCAAAGGGTACAATATACCAAATTAGAATAATAATTAATAAGAAACAATGATACACAATAAACCATGCACAAAATAAATTTTTAAACAACACTAGCTAAAATTAATCATACGCAACAACCAATAAGAACTACATAAAGTCTTGAACCGAAAGTCATCATATATTTCAACCAACAAGAACACACAAATTGAGTCCAGATGCGCAAATGCAGAAAAAACAGGCGGCAATTTGGAAAGAATTGGCTGGATTTTATTGTTTTTAAAAATTAAACATTTTCAAAAATTTATTAACATCCTATATGATAAATTTCTCAAAACATTTTCAAAATTTTATCATGGTATCTAAGTATAATATTATAATACTATGGCATGTCTCATATTTTTTAGACTTTATTTGATTTTTTATAATTAAAAAACCCTTAAGCTCCACATTACTGATGAAGTGTTGTAACATAAATTTTTTAAAATTTCTTTAAATTTAGTGGATAACAACTAAAAATGGAAACAAAATAATGAATGTGATTTTTCTATAAATTTTAGTGCATTATTTTAGGTACTTACAGTTCAAATTTCACATATTCCAATTTAAATACTAGAAACACAATTAATGAGTTAAAAATAGCAAATAGATCTAGAAAAATACAAAACAATTATAGTGAAAGAGATATGTTGTATTTTAATTATATAAAAAAATTCAAGTTCAAACAAATATTTAACCATAAATTTACTTTAAATCATAACATATTCCTTCTCAAAACTCTATTTCCTCTCAACAAAATCTCAGATTTCTTAATATTTTATATGATAAATTTCTCGAAACATTTTCAAACTTTTATCATGGTATCTACGTATAATATTATAGTACTGTGATAAGTCTCGTATTTTTCAGACTTTATTTGATTTTTTTATAATTAAAAAACCCTTAAGCTCCACATTACCGATGAAGTGTAGTAACATAAATTTTTTAACATTTCTATAAATTTAGTGTATAAGAACTAAAAATGGACACAAAATAGTTAATGTGATTTTTCTATAAATTTTAGTGTATTATTTTAGGTACTTGCAGGTCAAATTTCACATATTCTAATTTAAATACTAGAAACACAATTAATGAGTTAAAAATAGCAAATGGATCTAGAAAAATACAAAAAATTTATATGGTATGATATATGTTGTATTTTGATTATATAAAAAAATTAAAGTTCAAACAAATATTTAACCATAAATTTACTTTAAACCATAACCTATTCCTTCTCAAAACTCTATTTCCTCTTAAGAGAATCTCATATTTCTTAACATTCTATATGATAAATTTCTCGAAACATTTTCAAAACATTATCATGGTATCTACGTATAATATTATAACACTGTGATAAGTCTCGTATTTTTCAGACTTTATTTGATTTTTTATAATTAAAAAACCCGTAAGCTCCACATTACCGATGAAGTGTCGTAACATAATTTTTTTAACATTTCTTTAAATTTAGTGGATAAGAAATAAAAATGGATACAAAATGGTGAATGTGATTTTTAGATAAATTTTAGTGCATTATTTTAGGTACTTGCAGTTCAAATTTCACATATTCCAATTTAAATACTAGAAACACAATTAATGAGTTAAAAATAGCAAATGGATCTGGAAAAATACAAAAAATTTATATGGTATGAGATATTTTGTATTTTGATTATATAAAAAAATTCAAGTTCAAACAAATATTTAACCATAAATTTATTTTAAACCATAACCTATTCCTTCTCAAAACTCTATTTCCTCTTAAGAGGATCTCAGATTTCTTAACATTCTATATGATAAATTTTTCAAAACATTTTCAAAATTTTATCATGGTATCTACGTATAATATTATAACACTGTGATAATTCTCGTATTTTTCAGACTTTATTTGATTTTTTATAATTAAAAAACCCTTAAGCTCCACATTACCGATGAAGTGTCGTAACATAATTTTTTTAATATTTCTTTAAATTTCATGGATAATAACTAAAAATGGACACAAAATAGTGAATGCAATTTTTCTATAAATTTTAGTGCATTATTTTAGGCACTTGCATTTCAAATTTCACATATTTCAATTTAAATCCTAGAAACACAATTAATGAGTTAAAAATAGCAAATGTATCTAAAAAAATACAAAAAAAATATATGAAATGATATATGTTATATTTTGATTATAAAAAAATTAAAGTTCAAACAAATATTTAACCATCAATTTATTTTAAACCATAACTTATTAATATTCACTAACTTAAGTATTCCATAATTATATAAATAATAAATAAACCATTAATATAGTGATAATATATTATCTTGAATCTAAGTTTAGTCTTTGTGAAATCCTAAAACGAATACGGATGTATCCATTTCCATATCCACATTCAGCAGAATTCGGATATCCATTTCCATATCCACATTTGTAAAACGAATTCGGATATTTCCGAATGTCATCCATATTTAATTCGGATACGAATACGGATATCCGTATTTACAGTAATTCGAATACGAATACGGATAATTCGGATATTCTGACATCCATATCCATCCCTACTTCTATGCAACAAGGTAAAGACTAAGAAAGTTTATTTTAAGTGTTATATGCGTTAGTTTTTGTTTGCTTTGAATGCGCTGGTATTAGATACCACGTAATCAGATTACAATCTAGTAATTAATCTATTATATTCTAGCCAGATTGATATTAGATTATGTTACTAGAATATATTATACTTGTCAACCAAACATTATAATGTAAACATAATACATTACACTTGTTAACCAAATAAATCTAGTAATATGATACATTGTTATCACTTGACACTGTAATTAATTCCATTACTATTTCGTTACCCCGAGCAAACCAAACGCCACCTAAGGGTGTATTTGGCCATTTGTTTAAGCTAGAGATTCTTATGGGCGAACTAGTCTGATTATCTAGAAAGTTAGTGTTTCTAGATTATGAATTCTAGTCCATTTTTCATATCTTATAACTACTAATTCTCACAATCTATGGCTACAATCCGAATGGTTTGTTTTAATTTCAGATTATACAAGAGTAGCTAATAATTATTTAATTGCTAAAAATTTAAAGAAGTTGATACTCTCTAGTTTTTAGATACTAGTTTATTTCTACGCTATATAACTACTAAGTTTTTAGATACTACTCCATTCATCCTAAAATATAACACTTTAGCATTTAAATTTTGTCCCAAATATTATAACTTCTGTAACTTTTCTCTATAAATCTTCTTAGTTATATGTAGTACTAATTGTTTGAAGTACTAGTTCATGGATATTTTGATTTTTTTTCTCATATGTTAATAACAGCATCAAATTTAAAAATAACTATAATTTAGGATGGGATAGACGGGCTAGTTTATTTTAGAGTATATATATAGCTACTGTTTTTTGATCTAAACAAGTTAGTAGTGGTAGCTATGAAAATATTTTACAAACATGACGTAAGAGCTAAGAATATAAGATGTTAAACTTTTTCTTGTATCAATTAATCAATAAATAATCTTGAGTTATACATAAAATTCTTCATGTTAGGTAGATTTACCAAACTACAGAAACATGAACCCTTTTTCTTCTTCTCCGTACTTGGTAAGAGCTTAAGACCAAATAATATAATTGAATACTAAAAATCAAAATAAAATTTTCTAAAGTCAACTCCATCATGCCTTGACCACTACGAGCAAAATCTCGCCACCGCCGTTGTCGTCAGTGCGCGCACTCTAGGCCACCTCGACGCGGCCAAGCGCCCGCGGCGAGCCGGGTATGTCGACGCCGTCGAGGCAGATGCGCATGTCCATGGCCTTGCTGATGTAGAGCTGTTTGACGTTGCCGCCCTGGTTCTCGAGCAGCCGGAGGATGCTGCGCTTGGCGTTGGCGCGGAAGGGGCAATGCGAGCCGAGGAAGCCGTCGACGAGGTGGATGTACGCCTCGAGGTCGTGGCAGCAGGCGGCGTCGGCGTCCGGCCGGAGATACGGCGACGCGCGGCTGTCGAGCCGGAGCTCACGGCCGACGTCGGCATACCGCGCTGGCGGGAAGCGCGGCACGACGTCGTGCGCGTTCACCATGCGGAGCACGCGCGCGCCGCGGGCCTCCACGCGCGCCGCGAACGCACGGTCGCCGACCCGCGGCCCGCCGAACGAGAACACCGCCACTGGCGCCGGCGCTCCGCGCCCGGCGAGCTCGTCGGCGATCAGCACAGCCAGAGCCGCCCCCAGGCTGTGCCCCGTCACCGTGATGCTCACCTCCTCCCCCTCGTACTTGTTGAGTAGCCTACGCACTTCGGACATGACCATCTCCGACAAGCTCGGTGAGCCGTCGCCGGCGGTCTTGTAGAGGTTCCAGAACCCACATTCCACCTTCGGGGTGGGCTCGTCAGGCGAGGCGGAGGCGGAGGCGGAGGCGGCGTCGGTCGCCGGGACGAGGCCGGCGCGGACGTTCTCGGCCCACTCAAGGACGGTGCAGGTGCCACGGAGCGCGATGACGATGTCGCGCCGCCCCATGCGGCGGACCTCGGCGGGGCAGTCACACACGGAGACGTAGCCAACGAGGCTAGTGCGCTGTCCAGCGCATGGCGCGGCGGCAGCGAGCCATGTGGGGAGGCCGACGGACGAAGTCGCGAAGAGCGGCGCCGTGACGCGGTAGGCGCCATCATGGAGAGGGACGCGGACGCGGCCACCCGGCGCGGCGTCGGGTTGTGCGAGGAATGCGCCGTAAGCGGCGTCAACGAACTCGCCGTAGCGTACGATCTCACGGCGGAGGTCCGGGTGCAGCGGATCGAGCAGGCCGCGCCAGTCGTGCTCGCCGTGAAGCTGCCGCCACGACGCCGCGATGTTCCCCCGCGGCGACGGTCCGTCGGACGCCGCCGGGCTGAGCACGCGCTCGAGCCTCCTCGGCGACACGTTGGGCGGCTCCTCCCTCACCTCGCCTCTGGCCCGCGCAAGAAACGACGGCAGCCGCAGCAGCGGCGCCTGCTGACTCGTCTTCCTCCCCACCGGCACCACAGGCTGCACCGGCGCCCCACCCGCGCCGTCGCTCCCACTCTGGACGGCGCCGCGGTTCCGGAAGAGTTGCTCGAGGTTCTTGAGGTGCACCCTGTTGCCGGCGGCTTGTGTAGTGGTGGTAGTCACCGCTTGCCGGAGCAGCGATGATGCCGCCGGCGCCGCTGCGGTGGACATGCAAGGCAGCTGCAGTGGGCGGGCAAACGGAGCGGCATGCAATCGAAGAAGCCGGCGGCGAGCGAGCGAGCGGTCGATCGGCGAGGATGACGATGGGGTGTAGCTTTTTATAGGCGGCGGGAACAAGACGGTGGAAAATCTCCGTATCGTGTCGTCAACGGCTCAACGCCGAAGCTTCCTTGTCTTTATGGTCGTTGACTAAGGTGACGTCATGGACTTTCTTTTTCAAATTTAAATTATATAGACACAAATGTACACCCTTACCCATCACACACAATATTAATTTTTTTAAAAAATATTCTCATGTAATTTTATATCGTTTTTTATAACAATAAAAAGTTAGGGATAACGCTCGAGCCTTAGACACATTACCCATGTTTCCACATTTGACTACAAAATCTACCACTTTTATATAATTATTATAAGTTATATATCCCCAAGTCTAAAAGTTAAACTATATCATGGACTTGAACAACAAGCATAGCAAAAACAAAATGCAAAGTAAGCAATGAAAAAGAGATGGTTTTGCTCTTTAAATTATGTGATATGAGAATAGTATAATACCCTTTCCTCCTCCATCATGAGGTGTTTAGTTTGTTGTTTGTTGTGGAGGACTGAACTGAGGATGATGCAGAGAAGGATTTATATATATTACTTTGTAGCCAAGTTTGAGAAAAGCCATCAAATCTCCTTAAATTGGTGTAGAGCTAGCAATAATTCACATAATATATATAATTCTAAAAGTTTAAAGGCATGTAGAGCTAGCCCAGTGAAGGCTGCTAGGATGTGATCAATGCTCAATAATCTCCAATTCTCATTGATCAGTATGCAAAATCCCAGGCTCATCTCTGCTTTGACTTCTCAAGGCTGCTAGGATGTGATCAATGCTCACATTAAGTGTTTGGATATGACATCTGACCAGCTGATTTTTCAGCTGATGAACAAGAAATTGAGCTAATTTGCATCCTGGTATTCTTCAGGCTGGAATCTGGATCATATCCTGTGCAGCAACTTTCCCTGCGTGATATGATCTTGAGTGGATTTGGTAAACAGCATGCAGTGGCTAACTAGCTGTTTGTTCCTTGTTGCATTGGACTAAATGACCACGTACTCATGCTTGCATAGCAGTTAGCTTTGCATATTGGTTTATTTGTTTCAAAGTTTAGTATCGCATCGGATGTTTGGTGCTAATTAGAAGTATTAAACATAAATTAATTATAAAAATAAGCGGCTAATTCATGAGATGAATTCATTAAGCTTAATTAATCTATAATTTGATAATGTTATGCTACAGTAAACATGTAATAGTGATGGATTAATTAGATTTAATAGATTGTCTCTTGAATTAACCTTCATTTATGTGCTTAGTTTTATAATTAATCTATATTTAATATTTATTATTAGTATCCGGACATCCAATACGACGGGATTAAACTTTAGACTAAAGAAACCAAATACCTCCTCGTTAGGGATTCATTCGATCTCTTGCCAGTCAAATCCTACTGGTGACTTAATATTTTTCAAAAGTAGAACAACTTGGCTTGCAAGTATCGTGTTCTTACAAGGCTACCTCAGCTCACCTCTCTCGATCGACCCTCGATCGAATAGTTTTTTTGTCAGTCCATGTCCACCATAATTCTTTGGTTAGACATCCATGGCATTGCCTTTCCAGCTAATATGAGATTAACATATGAACTTGCATGCTTGGTTCTGCTCCCAGCTCTCTTCAAAAAGATTTCATTTTTAGACTTTCAACTTTACCTAAAAATATTTTACTTGTAGATTCTTATTTACTTTCAGTCTATAAATTAGGACGTTTTATTCATTAAATACTTCTTACATACATATATCAGTTTATTTATAATACTACATCCCATTAATTACTTACATAAGTTGTTTTAGCATTTATATCTTTTTTCTAAATAGTCATTTTATATTTTTTTGGCGTATTTTTTTATCCTTTCTCCTATGTTAACACTTATTAAATAAATGCTACCATCCTCACAAATAAAAAATTATTTTTTTCAAAATAGAATAAATGAGGTGCAATAAAGTTATTTGAGTTGATTTCTTATTAATCCTTATGTACAAGTATAAAATGACTTAAAACAAAAACACAAATTATGTGCCATAGAAACTATAAATAGCTTAAGTAATTTAGTTATAATTAGCTATGCCTAACTAACATTCACAATTACATATCTTCCCATTTATCTAATAATCTGATTATTATATTACAATCCGGATTATTTAAAGCCATTAATTCTACATTTGGGTTTTTTGTCAACGCTACGTAATCTCTTTTTGTACCATTGCATGTGGGACTTCACACTGGTCTAAAGGACTGTTCACATGGATATGATGCAATGTTCTACGTACCCAAACACTAATCTATTGCCAATGTCAACGCTCGAAATGAAACAAAAATACTAATCTTAGCTAGACCAATGCAAGTACATACGTAAACACCAGTCCACTAAAGCAAACGAGACCGACTTGGTCAACTGATTAACAAATTGAGATCAGACTAATGTTTCAACACCTACCATAATCACATATATATATATCATCACCGGCCAGCTCGAGTTCAATTCAATCAAACCTACTAGCCGCCATTTTTAATCCGTCTACGTACGTACGTACATGCGTACGTATATATATACGCGCATATATAGATGCATTGTTATCGTCACCAAACTGAATAGTTTAATTTTCTTCCAAAAGGACAGAATTCTAGGTCAATTCTAAGAGCATGTAGTTGACTAATTAATGATCGATGAGTCGTCATGCATGCATGCATTGTATTGTTGCGTAATCAGGGATAGATAGATGCTTGTGTTAGTGTATTAAATTAATTTGACGGTAGACTATGAGCAAGTTTGACAGGCAATTAAGATCAGTATTCTCTTTGAGCACGGTAATTAAACAGAATTAAGATAACGTGTATTCATATTTGTTCTAACAATGTTTTGAATTTGCTCAAATTTGTGCTGAATATAGCGTGTGGCTAGTCTAGTCAATGAGTAGTATTGGAGCAAATTTTAATTTGAACTCTCTCTTTTTTTACCAAAGTTTCACTGATAGATGTATTGTTTTTCTTTGGATCCGCTTTTGTTATTACCATTTTATTTTACTTTGGACACCATTTATCTTCAAAGAGTTATCATCTGGTGGAGTAATAAAAAGATAACGAAAGGGTCTAAAATGTATCCAAGATGAAAGCTTGTTAAAAATAAGGAGTCCAAATTCCAGTTTGAAATGGTTCAGAAAGATTTGCCAAATTCGAGCATAAATATTGATCTGCGATTTAGAATTTGCACATATTATATATTCTAGCCGGGGCTTATCGAAGAACGGAGCCAAATTATTAGTGATTCAGATTCAAATTCTACAACTTCATTCTATCAGCATAAGTTTATTGTATTTACTTATAATTAAGTTATGGTACCATCGTCTCCTGCCATTAAACTTTATAAAATCACGATTCATCCATCTACTCGAACCAAACAACTTCCCGTCTTTTATACAACTCATAACTCAACAAAACGATAACTCAACAAAACGATACGGTATTCTACTAAATTTGTTGTACAAGTTTTCAACTTTGGTAGCGTTGATCTTGGTCTTTTTTATGCAATGTGTTTATATTCATAGATGTTCTAATTGAATTTAATCTAGAGTTTTATATAAACTGTACACTTGAACATGATGGCAACAGAAGCAGACATTTACCTACTTTTCAGATCAAACGAAGGTTCATGGCAGTTACAACGGTTGACAGTTATGACACTGAGAACTATCTCTAACTCCTTATATTGTTACGAAAATTTCTATGGAATCGTATACAAATATTTACAAAATTTGAACCATCAGTTAAGAATAGTTAGATTATTCATAGGCATGATATATATTTTTTCGCTGCCCTAAGATATTCCAAACAACATGAACCTTATGATAGTCCTCAAAAAGGGGGAAAATTATTATGATGAATACTCTTGTACTTAAGAACAATCTAATTTTAGCCTTTTAAAAATATTTAATACCTAATTAATCACGCTCTATTGAAGGTTACTCCTCATTAATTCATCATGCAATCTTCCTCTTACAGGATGATCTGATGAATGCAAAAAATTTGAAATTCATTCTATGTCTTTTTGAGCAAATGTCTGGCCTAAAAATCAATTTTCATAAAAGTGAAGTTTTTTATGTTGGGGTTGATGATGAGAGGAAAAAAATGTTTAATAGAATACTCACTTGTAAAATGGGTGATTTGCCCATCAAGTACCTGGGATTACCAATTACCAAATCTAAAGATTGAAAGTGTGTTGAAAACAGAGTGGAGAGTAGATTGGGCTATTGGAAAGGCAAGTTGCTTGATATTGGTGGAAGATTGATTCTGCTTAATTCTTGTTTGAACAACATTCCACTATATTTTCTTTCTTTTTATCCACTACCTAAAGGAATTAAGAAGCATTTGGATTTTTTTAGATCTAGACTGTTGTGGCAGGAGGATCAGGATACTAAAAAATATCATTTGGTGAATTGGGATGTGATTTGCATGCCCAAAGAAGTTGGAGGTTTAGGGGTACTAGATTTAGAAGTGATGAATATTGTTCTTCTGGGAAAATGGCTTTGGAAAATGGACAATGGACAAGGCATTTGGCAGGATTTGCTAAGAAGTAAATATATCAAGAACAAAACTCTTTCACAGATTAAGCAAAATATTAATGATTCTCAATTCTGGAAAGCGTTGATGAAAATAAAACCTTTGTATTTGAAGTTTTGTAGAAAAAAGGTTGGGAATGGGAGCAATACTCTTTTCTGGGAGGATGTTTGGATTGGTACTTCCCCTTTTGCTGAAATGTTTCCTAATCTCTTTGGGGTTGCTCTCTCAAAAAATATGACAGTTGCCATGGTTTTTGAGAGTAATTGGTCTATTCTCAAGTTTAGAAGGGATCTAACTGGGATCAAATACTTAAAATGGAAAAGTTTGAAGAAATTGTGTGAGAATGTGGTGCTTAATGATAACACAGATTCAGTGACATGTGCTCTCTCTGGGAAAGGTGTTTTCACTGTGAAATCCTTTTACAATGCCTTAAAAATGCAAGACGTGCCTAGATGTAGAAATGTGATCTGGGGCCTAAAAGTCCCTTTGAAAGTGAGAGTTTTTCTGTGGTTATCCTTAAAGAATAAGATTTTGACTAAGAATAATTTGATCAAAAGAGGCTGGAAAGGGGGTTTGAGAAATTGTCTTTTTTGTGGTTTGAATGAGACTGTACAACATATGTTCTTTGATTGTGCAATTGCAAGATTTGTTTGGATGATGATTAAAATTTGTTTTGGTTTTGACCCCTTTTTGAGTTTGGAACATGTTTGGAACGTCTGGTTTAAATGTCTGGATAAAAAACTTGGGAAGATGATTGGTGTGGGTTTAGCTGCTGTTTTTTGGAGCATTTGGAAGTGCCAAAATGAAGCTTGCTTTTGGGGGAAAAACTTGGACGATCCTTTAGCTTTGATATACCATATTTGTTACTGGATATCCTCTTGGTCGATTTTACAGAAATCGGAGGCAAGAACAAGAAATCTGGAGCAAGGGGTGTGTCTACTCGAGCAAATAGCAAGTGAGTTCTTCAACAAAAAGTATGGCTGGAATCTGGCGAGGGATCGACTGGGAAGCTGCTGAGGTGTTGTTGGGATCAAGTCTTTTTAGGTGTCATCTGCTATAGTCTTCTCATTTTGGTTTTGTCGGTGGAAAACTGTTTCTGAACTAGGGGTGCTGAGATGGTCTGTTTTGTTGGTGTGTAATAAGGCTGAGGTATTTTGATGGCATCTGTGGGGATGGTGGAAAATTGAGTGTCGGGTTTGGTATGTGTGAGTGTTGTGTTTGGTTTTGTAGATACACTGTTCATTTCTCTAATGGAAACAAGAGGGGCTCTCGTGCATTCTCTTTTATCAAAAAAAATTCATCATGCACTCATCATCCTAAAATTTTTGAAAGGATAAGAGAACTTGTTTCAAATTTTGAGTAAACTTATAGAGAACATATATAATACTTTAAAAATAGTTAGCAGTAGTGGCCCCGCAATCTTTCTCATTGATACGTGCGTCTTCATTATCACTGGAATCTATACTATTTTTGAAACCGACATAAACGTTCTCCTGCCTTATTATTTATATCATTTACATTATGTTCTCTTAATATTATATTTTTTCGATACAACTAGTACTTAGAAAAAAATGAACTAAGATAATCATGCATCCAAAAGTGAGACATGAAGCTGAAGAAATACAAGCAGAGACAGAGATTGAGAGAAGTTGGAAGGTGTAAAGAGCTGACGTGGACAAGCCGGTGGTTAGAGTAGAGCTGAAGGTCGTAAGAAATTTCTGAAGCTGAGTTTTTCTCTTGAAAAAAAAAGAGATGTGTTTAATTTATTTCTCCCCCTAATTTTTGAAAAGAAAAACAAAAGAAAACGAGGACCTGAACAATATTTGATTTCAACTCGCACGACTCAAGATGAATATGCGTGATGAAATTGCTGTATGAATCAAACAATCAGGCCGAATGAAATCCTCAAGTTAGGCTAAATATTATCGATATATTTCAGTTAATTGGACCTGGATTTGCTTTAGTTTTATTTATTGTAAAAAAACGGTAGGCACACGTACATGATGTCGGTTGAAATGTGAATTTAAATTTATTTGTCAACTTTGAACTTTGCTATATTAAAAAGGCGGCGAAATCAGGAGCCAAACTGGACGCGCAAATCACAGCGTACCTTTGCAACTTTCCGCAAATTAAAGTCAAAAGATCTTTTTTTAAGATTGTTTCGGGTTGACTCACAAGTTTGATTTTGATGGCTCCAAAAGATCAAAAGATCAAAAGACTTGCTTAATTAACGTGCCAACAAATTGATGTGTCACCAATGTACTCCTTTAATTTCTATCTATACCAAAAAAAAAGAACAAAAAAAGAACATAATTTCTAATTTCATGCTCGGATAATATTTCATTTAGTCTATTTTGAAATTATTAGTTGTTTGTTTATTTGTTAGAGAAGTCGTGACCTTTTTTATTTCATAAAGACAAATATGGAAAAAAAATAAAAAGTGTTAACAAGTTATAAAACAACTCATATCTAAGAAATTTGGTAAGATGAAACAACTTATATAAGAATCGAATGAACTACTCTCTCTGTCTCATAATATATTAATCTAATACAATATATTTAAATTCATTGTACTATAAAATGTTATGTCCAATGCTATATAGTTATATTACGAGATAGAGGGAGTAGCCGGTACGAGTAAAAGGTAGATTAGGTTTTGCTGCATGAAATGTTTGGGGGAGAAGGAGATTGCTATATGTCTATATGTAAAATTTGACACAATTTGGATATGTTTGAATCGATTATACAGTATGCAATGAGCATAATAGCCATCATTTGCGACAAAAAAGTTAGGCCAGCTTGACGTTCAAAAGCAATCGTACACCCACACTTCATTAGCATCAAGTGTTATTTGTCATGGAGACAAAATCTTTATGAAGTTTTTCTACACTCGCGTTGATGAGAATCACAGAAGAATTAAGGATGGAAAATTATTTAGCGAAGTCATAAGTAAGAGTGCTTGAAAAGTTCAATTGCGCTTAACTCAAATGCAGCAAATTGAAATGTGGTTTCGTATTGAACGCTCGAGAGAATTTCCAAGTTGGATTGGAATTTCGTCGTCTAGTTTTTTGACAAAACGATTTGTTGCACACAGTATGACATTATCCGCCTACCTTTTCTCTCTCAGTTGTGTACTACTAATCAAAATCAACACCTTAACTATTTAGATTTACATATAAGATTTCTTAAAGCTGGTCAAACATATAACTTTAAGGAATCTTAAATCTGACGCCGAGTGTTGATTGAGGTTTTAGTTGAGCCATATGTTTTTTTATCTTATACTCACAAATAAAAGTTTAAACCAATTCATCATGTTATAAAAACTCCAGTTTTAACATATATTTTTAAAACCGGAGCTATACCAAACATATCATAAGATTATGGTGCGTTTGGCGAGGCTTCAGGCCAATTTCTTTGTCATGTAAAGTTGAAGTCAAACCAAACACTTTTTCTAAGGAGTGGATTTCGCTGAGAGCGCTCCAAAAAAATAAACTAGAGTTGTGGAGCAGGATCTAATCAGCTTCAAGTGTTCAACTCTAACTTCAGTGTGGATTTCAGGAGCCGGAGCTCTACCAAATAAGCCCTTATTATCTAGAATTTTTCGATTTCAGTGGGATATTGAGAACGTCGGACAAACCACGCTACTATTTTTAACACTTAACTAGAGAATGATATTTAAGGCAAATGATAAGTCGTTATCGTTCAAGTAATTAACACGAGCAGATAGAAGCACGTTGCTAATGATGTTTGTTTTGGGTTAAAGACGTGAAGGAACAGGGGTAGGTGTTGATTTTCGATCTGTTCAGAAGCACAGAAAAGTCGCTGACAAATTCGAGCGACATTCATCAGCTCGATCGATCGGCAGATTCGTCAATGGAAACGAATTAGATTGCAGTCAGTCAAGGCCGTGTCTGATCTGCACCGGTTTCAGAATCCAAAATCATTTTCCCATCTGAGATTTTGAGAGGGATTTGCTATCATAAGAACTTTTTTCCTTCAGTAAAAAGGAGGCCTAGGTTCTGATCACAATACAGGTCCAAACTTCTGAACAAATGCTTGCTGGTCTTCCACTGAATCTAAAGCTGCTTGCAATGCATGATTTGTCACTCTCAAAGATAACTCATTATATTGATATCCTGAAACACTTGAAATCCTTCCTTTCAGTCAATGACATGTAAACCAGAACATAAAGAATAGTGAAAAATAATAAAATCTCGAGCAGTCACTAGTGAGGTTGATCAGGAGAGCCAATGGACATGGAGATCCTCCAAACTTCGCTGACGCCTCCACTTCATGGACACGTATTCCTTTCTCTCTGAAATCTGAAAGCGAGCATGATAGTGGCTCTGAATTTATGAATTTAACCATGCACGCCGAAGCGCCGCGCAAGCAGCTTCTTCTTCTTTCTTTTTTTTTTTCATTTTATTGTTTCACACGTTGGCCTTGTGGCAGGTGTGATCAAGGTGGAAAGGCTGCAACTTTTGCGTTTTTATGGTGGTCACCGTCAGTGTTAGGCCCCGGGGAAGTGAAGATATCTGGTTTGGAGTGACAGATTCTGCACACCAGATCAGGCCAGGTCATGCGATGCAACTTTGCCGACAAATTTGAGGGGAATTTGTGTGCCGCGCAGCACTCACACAAAGTCCATGGATGAAGCTGACCAAACTCGTAGGAATTTCGGCACCCAATTACTGACGAACAGGAGCACCATTGCAGAAATGAGCATGGTGGACTGACATCGCAATGTCAACATTTTCTTGGTCAGAATGTTGCATTTGTCATCAGCTTTGTTCATTTCAAAGGAAGTGGTCAAGCTCTGCTATCTGAATTTACAGGGCTACATCAATGTGATCCTTTACTGCTTGGAACATACCAGTCTCGTTTCGTCTGATCGTAAGCAAGCGACGAACAGCTGCCATTGCGGTAATCCCATGAGAGCACCTTCTTCATCAGTCCTCGCAGCCTCTCAGCACCTGGACCGGGCTCGAAAACAGAATCTTCGCCTCTAGAGGAACATGGATCAGCACCTCCTTCAGAGCTCCCATCACACCATGCTCCAGGGGTGAACCGGCCTTCAGAGCGGCGCAGAAGCTCATGGTCAATTTTGTCCAGGACCTTGTCATCCTTGGGAAACTTCCGTGCAAACGGTGCGCCGCTCTTGACCATTTTACTGAAGTCCTTCATGGAGAGGATCAGTGGATGTTGCTTTGGAGGGTAGTCCCAAGCAATGTAGTGCAGGTCATGGCCAACTGCAGTGCCCCGAAACTCATCCGAATTGCATATAACAGTATGAAAATAGCCTTCTGGAGAGGAGATGAAGTTAACGTAGTACATCAGGAGGGTCCGTGGGAGATTGTCCCAACTCCATATGCAGTACTCGAGGAAAGTTTTTGTGAGCATTATCCAAGCAGAACCTGTGGATCAAAAAGAGAACTCTGGTGTAAGAATACATTAAGAATTTTGCCGTTATGTAGCAGGACATGTAGAGACGTACACGATAGAATGACCAGGATGTATTTCCTGTATAAATGGGTATTAATAAAACATTCAATAACAATATTTTGATTTCACAACAGAAATCAATGTATGCTTTTCAACGAGTGCATAACAGCATTACACCTTACATACAAAATGTATATATTATGTACCACATCCGCACCTAGGCATGTTGAACAGATTTATGTCCACTTATTTTGTCAATGCTAAATTGCTAATGGAAGATTTGATCCACCATTTCATGGGAATACCAGTTCTAGTCAAACAAGAAATGATGACAGGAAGGGAAGCAAGCAGGAAATGCAGTCATATGCATAGTAAACAAGAAAAGTATCACATTTCAAAACATCCTGCTGCAATCTAAACGGTAAGGGCTTGCTTTGAAGTTTGAACAATCTGACAATTCTGATGTCTGAATAGATAATCCGATAGAAAAACCCTATTCTTTCTCACTCTACCTTCTTTTTTTAACAAAGAACTCCTTAGTTACATTGAAAGGGAGGTTAACATTGCCGCCTAACTTAGGAGGACATGGGGGCATATCAAGAGGAGACTCACTAATGCATACAATATCAATTCTTGTCCCAACAATAGCTATAAGAGACACTACTTACAAGTACTAAATGCGTCCACTGTTACCAGCTCAAAATCCATCAAGAAATTGCAAGCCTATGGTGGTCAGCAAAGTATTGAATGCTAACATCTGCTATCATGAAGTAATGACTTCCAACCAGCAGAGTTTAAAGGTAGATCTAGTTTGGAAAGTAATATCATAAATACTTCATTCTGTTAGTATTCACGCAAGTGAGCAAATCACTGCACGAATGTATCCCTGCCTTGTGGCTAGAATCATAGAATAGCTTTCCAATATGCTAAGTGAGACGTAATGAAGACAGAAACATGCTTACCAGTATATAATTTGAAAGATGTTGGCAATTCTCGCCGCTCAGTAGTCATAGTAAGGTCAAATTTTTTTGATAGATAGAGCCCTGGGTCCAGAACAATAGGTTTTCCCCTTTGAATCCTGTGGGAAAATCACACAAGTATCAGAAATAGTAATGAGGACAATCAAAAGGAGGGAACAAACTGAGGAACACTTGAAGAAGCTCACATTTTCCACCCAGATATTTGCATGTGTTCTATAAAATTAAGATTTCTCGGCAAAGAAGAGAACACATGAAGTATATCTGCAGCAAAAATAACAAAAGTTAACAACAAAAAGACTATGTGATGCAAAAATCATGTATTAACATTCACTATGAGGATTGAAGCATTCATTGTAATGCATATTTTTGTTTCATGAATGTGAAGCCTGCTGATAGTACTAAGCTCTACATAGCTGACCTTAGCGCAAAAGAGATATAGTGCAGCTACCAGAGAGGATATAAAATTGAAGCCACTTCTTGGCAGTGGCAATTTATCAAATTTCTCCTATACAATGGTTTTAACAACTGCAGGTCTGCAGTCTAAAGATTTTATTGCTGCCTTGAACAAATGTTATCAATCAGACAATCAAAAGCAGAGCTACCACAGGAAAATCCGGAATTTCTATCTTTGCGGTGGCATTTCATAATTCATAGTGAAAATCTCTCTGGGAAAACACAGCATGAAAGTTAAGTTCAGCTGAGTTGAAGAACACTAACCATCCTGTGTCATGAGGGGATAATCGGAGGCGCTGAGGTTGATGAACCAGTCCCACTCAAGCCCCTCCTTGAGGAGGATTGCGACGGCGTGCAGCGTGCAGGCCACCATGGTCGGCCCCTTGTAGGTCACCAGGTTGCCCTTGGCGATGACACGGACGTTCCCGACCTGGCTGAACATGGGGTCCCCCTTGACGTACATGGCCAGGTCGATCCGCTCCCGCGGCGGCGCCTCCAAGTCGAGGGGCAGGATGTACTGGTTCCGCGGGTGGTATATCGCCTGCAGCGTCCGCCTCATCCGGAGGCCGTCCCCCTTGGTGCCCTCCAGGAGGTAGGCGATCCGAGGCGGCTCGGCGTCGGAGGCGTCCGAGTTCACGGCGGCGTTGTCGGGGTTGTCGTCATCGTCTAAAAGCCGGTTCTTGATCCCAGACTCGACGAAACTTCCGCCGCCGACGCCGCCGACGCCGTCCTCCCAGGTGGCGAGCGAAGCCACGTCGATGAGGAATGTGTCGTCGTCGCCGGCACCGAGAGAGGGAGGCGAGAATAGGCCACATGCCGCGGCGAGTAAGAGCATGACCGAGACTAGCAGGCTCGCGAGGAAAGGCAGCAGCCACCGCCGATCACCCGACGGCCGCCCGGGCCCCGAGCTGACCCCCCAGCTCTTCCTCATCCCCCAAAAAGGGGATTTCAGGGACTCACCGAATCATCAATTCACCATGGAATCCAAGCTCAAGCTCGAGAGTGTGGATTTGGAGGAGGTCGAGATCCAATCGGTGCTAACTGCTAAGCCAGCAACTGGCTGGTGCCACTGTGCCACTGCTGCAGCGAGGAGAGCGAGAGCTCGGGAGGACGAACCCCTCTTCAATATTTGGGCCTGGCCCGTGTAAGCATTTATTGGGCTCTACGGCCCATTAAAACTTGGCCTTTTTCCAAAAATAAATGCGATTTAAAAAAGATAATACAGAATTTACCAAAATAAAGTATTTAGTGTTCTGATATGAGGCGATCGACCCTATATCGGCAGCTGATATGCCGATCTAAGCCACGGCTAATGGCCTAGATCGGGTGGCAATCGTCCTCGGTGTTCCATCCGTCGATATAGGCTGACATGCCATATATCGATGTAGCACCAACTGAACCTAGATTGATAGACAGTACAGTAGTATCGTAGTCACCACTAAAACCCCTCGGTAGCAAGGATGGCTAGAGTCTTAGGTGGATGTGTTCACCACTACGCTGCGCCAACTATTGAGTTAAAATAACTTAAGATAAATAATAAATATAATCATGTCGACTAATGCTAAATGCTAAATTGATAGGCCATATATCGATGGGCTGGTCGTCTTAGGCTAGGGCCAAGAAAAATCAATAGATCAAGTGTTGACAGAGGGTGGTTGACACTCAATCTAGGCCGATCAGCAAACTATCTGCTAATTAGTGTCGATCAATGTATATCGGTAATGTACAAACAGAAACTTATTTTTGTAAATTTTTAAATCAACATAAAAATTGAAATTGTGAATAAAAATGTGTTATTTAAAAAATATTTAAAAAATTGTTCCATGGTGTTAGAGCATCCCAACAGCTCATCCAAATTTGAACATCTATATTCCAATTTTGATGTTCATCTAAAAAGATTCCCCCTCCATATTTTAACACACTGCACCAGATCATCCATATCACATTCTTCTACATTTTAATAATATCTTCTAACTATCCTACATTTATATAATATTTTAACCATACAAAATCAGATTACTATTTGATTTGAAATGCTTCAAAATGATGCCTCTTTCGTCAAAGTTAGTATTTCTGTCCCCCATTTAAATGCCCATCTATTTTTGGCTATTGGAAGAGATTGCCCCGTTGGGAATGCTCTTATTAACGGGTGGATCACCAAAACAGTCAAGTGGGCCACTTATTGGTGGAGCCCACCTGCATACACGCGTGATTGTGAAAACAACACCGCTCACCTCACCCAGCCCTTTCACATTGCCGCCTAGGGTCCACGTGTCAGTGACCCCGTACAGGCCGTCGACATCATCTTTAACCACCCCGTTGACGGTAGAAACCTCGCCTCGATTCTCCCCGGGGGCGATGTCGCCGTCGCCGTCGTCGCGCCGCCCGCAGCGACGGGCTGCGTCGGCGCGGCCGGTGTCGTACGACGAGTCGCTCGTGGACGCCGAGCTACAGGCCTACCTCGGCAACGAGAATTCGCGGCGCATCCGGCGGTTGCGCCGCCTCTCCGCCGACGAGCGCCAGCGGTTGACGGAGACGGAGGCGCTCATAGCGCTATCCCTAGGGTTTCCTATAGACGAGCTTCTCCCAGTCGAGCGGCCCCTCCTCCCGGACTCCGTTGCTGCCGCCCCCAACGACTACATCGTCGTCCGCAACCACATCCTCGCCTCATGGCGCGCCGACCCGCGGGTGCCGCTACCCCGCGCGCGCGTGCTCGAGACCGTCACGGCTAGCTACGACCACCTCGTCGCCGCCGCCCACGGCTTCCTCGACCGGGAGGGCCACATCAACTTCGGCGTCTCTGCAGCCTTCCCCGCCTCCCCTCCCCCGGATGCACCACAGCGTCCCGCCGCCTCCGTCCTCGTCGTCGGTGCCGGGCTCGCCGGGCTCGCCGCCGCGCGCCAGCTTCTCCGCTTCGGTCTCCGCGTGCTCGTCCTCGAGGGCCGCTCGCGCCCTGGCGGCCGGGTCTTCACCTCTAGTCTTGGCGAGGGCAAGGCTGCCGTCGAGCTCGGCGGCAGCGTCATCACCGGCATCCACGCCAACCCGCTCGGCGTGCTCGCGCGACAGCTCGGGATTCCGCTCCACAAGGTGCGCAACAGCTGCCCGCTGTACCAACCCGACGGCCGGACAGTTGCGACCAAGCTGGACAAGAGCATGGAACTGGTGTTCAACACGCTTCTCGAGCACGCCGCCAGGCTGCGCGAGTCTCTCAAGGAGGCAGCCGAGGGGATCTCTCTTGGGGAAGGGATAGAGAGGCTGAGACGCCTGTACAATGTAGTGAAAATCGAAGAGGAGAGGCAGGTATTGGACTGGCATTTGGCTAACCTGGAATTCTCCAATGCCGGCTGCCTATCGGAGCTCTCGCTCGCCCACTGGGACCAGGATGACCAGTATGAGATGGGGGGAGACCATTGCTTCCTAGCTGGAGGAAATTCAAGGCTGGTACAAGCATTATGCGATGGTGTGCCGGTATTGTATGAGAAGACGGTGAAGCGGATTGAGCATGGAGAGGATGGGGTGAGCATCACAGTCGAGGGAGGTCAGGTTTTCAAGGCTGATATGGTGCTCTGCACTGTTCCACTTGGAGTGCTGAAGAGTGCGAGCATCGTGTTTGAACCAGATTTGCCAGAGAGGAAGCTTGGAGCAATCCAAAGGTTGGGGTTTGGGTTGTTGAACAAAGTCGCCTTGGTGTTTCCCTATGTTTTTTGGGATGAGGAAATTGACACATTCGGGTGTTTGAATAAGGAGAGGAGCAAGCGTGGCGAGTTCTTTCTCTTCTACAGCTACCATACTGTGTCTGGTGGTGCGGTACTTATCGCACTTGTGGCGGGAGAAGCTGCTTTGGAGTTTGAAAAGGTTGATCCTGCTGTATCACTTCACAAGGTACTTGGTATTCTTAAAGGTAATCACTAAAACTAACATTCCTATATATCTCCATGAGACAATTATGTTGGGTATGGATTTAAAAATTTAGTATGAACTCCATGCATTTGTAAGAAGAGGGGGAATGGATTATGTTTTGAACATCATAACATGCCATCTGTTGATTGAAGATTTGATTTAAATGTTACTATAACAAGGGGACGTGTTGTATTAATGCAAGTAATTTCTGTTATATTCATTGGGATGATTGTAATTGTATTGTGAACTTAAAGCATCACATTTGGAACCTAATAGATTCATCCTAACTGTAATTTATTGAAGTGCCATATTGTGTTGATTTAACTTGAAATGTTTATACTAATTAAACCAGATAACAGCTAGATGTGCTGTATAAAACTACCGGCATTTTTTAATCGAAATGATATCTCCTCTTTGTTTTGTTAAATTGTTTACAATAAATGAATGAGGTTGAATTATTGTTCATTTAGAATTTAGATTCTTATGTGGTAGATTACATTAACACTTTTAAATTCAGCACTAATAATATTTGCTACTGTTAGAGAGAACACTCGCATTGGAGGGATGACACTCAGAGTTGGGGCAATTTTCTTCTCATTCAACTCACTCAAATGCCATGCCAAAACACACACACACACACATAGACTTATCCTCTCAATCTCCCCCTAAGTCTTGTGTGGCGCCTTCTGGGAAATCTGAACCATCCCAATCCTGGCGCGAAGCTCCTGGAACTTGATCCGCCCAAGCGACTTGGTGAGGAAGTCGGCGAGCTGGTCCTGGGTGTTGATGTAGCTGGCCTTCACACTCCCCTCATCCAAACAACTCCGGATGAAGTGGTACTTCACTCGGATGTGCTTGCTGCGCTCGTGGAAGACAGGGTTCTTTGCCAAAGCCAAAGCAGACTTGCTGTCCACCCTGAGTTCCACCGCTTCGGCATCCCTGCCAAGAAGATCGCCAAGCAGCCGAGCCAACCAGAGAGCTTGAGTTGATGCAGAAGTGGTTGTGATGTATTCTGCCTCGCAACTGGACATGGCCACCACCTGCTGCTTGACCGACTGCCAACTGATCAGACACTTGCCGAGGAAGAACAACGTCCCGCTTGTGCTCTTGCTTGTGTCGATGTCGCCGGCGTGGTCGCTGTCACTGTACCCGATGAAATGCGCCGCACCGGGGCACCTCGGGTAGTACAAGACGTAGTCAAAGGTCCCCGCGACATAGCGTAGGATCCTCTTCACGGCCTGTTGATGCTCCGTCGTCGAAGTAGACGTACTCGACGACGAAATCGTTGATCGTCGAAGTCGAGCCATCATCCGCCATCTTGCCCCACGTCCAGCCTCGCCCTTCGTCGAACACAACGTCTCGTGAGATGTGGACGCGCTGTGTCGTAGGGTCGAGGATGCGGTAGGCCTTGGAGCCCTCCGCATAGCCGATGAAGACCCCTTGCGTACTCCGATCGTCAAGCTTGCCGACGTGGCTGAGCTCCTTGACGAATGTCAGGCAACCAAAAACACGGAGGTGGCCAACCGTCGGCTTGCGTCCGTGCCAGGCTTCATACGGCGTCTCGCCGTCAAGCGCCTTGGTAGGCGAGCGGTTGAGGAGATGGACGGCAGTCATCACCGCCTCTCCCCAGTAGATCGCCGGCATCCCCCTCTGCTTGAGGAGGGCGCGAGCAGTGGCCATTTGATGAACTTGATGCCTCCCCCTTCTTCTGCTCTCGCTGGCGCGCGAGCCACTGCTCCTCGGTGAAGAGAAGCTTGCCACCAGTGGTGGCCGGATCTGAAGATGGCTGGGGCTCGTCGATGTCGACGACCTTGAGGCGACCTATCGCTTCTCCGATCGACATCCTGGAGAGGTCCATCAAGGACTCGATCGAACGAGCCATTTGCTTGTATTTCCCGGGAACGCAGCGAAAGAGCTTCTCAACAGCTCTTTCCTCGTTGATGAGGTCTTCGCCATGCTGCACCAACTTCTGCAGTAGAGAGTTGAGACGGAGAGCAAAATCATCAACATCCTCACCTGGTTTGAAAGCCAGGTTTTCCCACTCCTTGCGTAGTGCCTGCAGCGTAGCCTTGCGGGCGCGATCACTGCCGATACATACTGCAGCGATAGTATCCCAAGCCTCCTTGGCAGTCTTCTTGCAAGCAATCAAACACTGCATCTCCGGCGGAATTGCAGCAACAAGGGCCTCCAGCGCCCGTCGATCATCATCGTAGTCGACGTCGTCGTATGTGACCGCCTCCCACATGTGCCGCACTTGGAGCTTCACCCTCATAATCATGGACCACTGGGTGTAGTTGGTCTTGGTGAGGGTGGGCCATCCACCACCAGCACCAGCATCCTTGATGATGGTCTGGAAGCCGCGAAGACCATGGCGACGGTCCGGGGAAGGAGAGCCACGCCGCCTGTGAGGGTCGCGTTCGCCATGAGCACGACCGTCGCGTGCGCATTCTCCCGGAGTGTTGTCGGCGCGTATGGGCCCGTTTGGGCTGCCGCCGCGAGCACGGGGCTACGCTGCTGCCCACTGCGCCACCCGCTCATCCTTCGCCCTCCTTGGTAACTCGGCCTCCAAGTCGAGGCTACCTCCCTCGGAGGCAGTGCCACTGTTGCTACCGTGGCGCAAAGCTTCGAGCTCTGCCGCCGCAACACGTGCTGCAGCCACAGCCGCTTCCTCTTCCGCTCTCGCTGCTGCCAGTTCTGCCGCCGCCAACCTCACCTTCCGAGCCGTCGCTGCCACAACCTCTGCTGCCACCCGGTCGCGCTCCTCCGCCGCGGCGACTTCGGCCTCCTGTCGACGTCGTGCGCTCGAGGTGACCGAGCGAAGAGAGTCTCCTGTGGACATTGCGAGGTGGTAGAGTGGAAGGGTCGTGGGGGTTGCTGCTGCCCTGGGAGGAAGCCGCTACAATCGAGTTGCTGCTTGGAGTGTGGGTGGAGCTCGCCGAGTCGTTGGTCTCCGGTGGACCGGTAAGGGAGGAAGATGAACAAGGAGAAGGGCGTCTCCGTTGGAGAGAGTCGCGGAGGAGATTGGAAAGGTCACAGAACCATACAGCTCTGATACCAATTGTTAGAGAGAACACTCGCATTGGAGGGATGACACTCAGAGTTGGGGCAATTTTCTTCTCATTCAACTCACTCAAATGCCATACCAAAACACACACACACATAGACTTATCCTCTCAGCTACATGGATCTAATCTCCCCCACAACTTTCTAGTATTTGCATGTACAATGACAAATACATTGTACAATCTTTCATGACTAATATGCCGTCTTCATGTACTTGTGTTAGCTTATACAATTGTCAACTTGGCAGTAAGCATTAACTCTAGAGTTATTTGTCCAATGAAAAGCGGGTTTATTAGAGTTATCAGGGCAGAATAAACATAATCTGATGAATAAGGGGTGGTTTGTAAATATTGAAATATGGGATGAGGTAAAAAATCACTAGGAGGATGTGCATATTTTTCTAAACATCTTGTTATATGAATTTGTTTTTTTCTATGTAATATTCAATGAACTCACTATTCGTGATATTTCCAGGTATCTATGGCCCAAGAGGTGTTACAGTGCCTGATCCCATTCAATCAGCTTGCACAAGATGGGGTAGCGATCCTCTTTGCTTGGGTTCGTACTCTCACATCAGAGTTGGCTCTTCTGGAGCTGACTACGATATTCTCGCTGAGAGTGTCAATGACCGGCTATTCTTTGCTGGAGAAGCGACAACCAGTGCATACCCCGCAACAATGCATGGAGCTTTATTGAGCGGACTAAGGGAAGCCTCCAGGATTCTCCGTGCTTCGGAAGGTAGTGTGAATTCTGATCAGAAGAAGTATGCCCTGCAGAAGAGCCTGCGACCTAAAAATGGTGTATTGGAAGATCTTTTCATGGAGCCAGATCTAGAGTTTGGGAGATTCTCATTCGTGTTCTCCTATATTACACCAGACGAGCAACAGACTGCGGGACTGGTTAGGATTACACTCCAGAAGCATTTTCTTCCGCTTTCCGAGAAGCGAGGCGTAAAGGGCAATCAGAAGGATCAGCACACTGCAGCTGAGAAGGCAGACTTCCATTTATACGCCATTGTCTCTCAAGAACAGGCAAGTCAACTACGAACGGCATGCGATGATGACAAGGGTAGGATAGCATTTTTATGCAAAGATCTTGGTGTAAAACTAATGGGCTATGACAGCACATGCGACATAGGCAGTTCTCTGATTTCTGGCATCTTGAGCGCTCGGAAAGCCAGGAAAAGGTTGCAGCGCCCAAAGAACTCGAAAATCAGACTTTGATCTGTACTTCTGTACAATTGCCTTCTTTCTTTGTAGAACAGAAGCATTGTTTCATTTGGTTTGGGCCAAAAGATTGGCTGACAGATTGTTCTGTAGTTTGCAAACATAGATGTCGGCAAGAACTGAGATTACAACATTAGATGCATGCAATGATAATGCTGTGAATAGTTTCGTCTTCCCCTTTTTTCTGGATGATGGTGCTCAATTGGTATCTGGACGGTACAGAGTTAGCTTCATTGCCGGAGGTGATGCCATGGGCGGCTCCAAGGGCTAGTCCACGTGAGCCCTAGGCTACTCCAAAATTTGGTCCTCGAGATTTTAATAATGTTGATTTTATATGAATCAATAAAATAGTTATGTTTAATGTAAAAAATAAAACAGTTTTGTTAAGTTTGGTTTGACAAATTTTTTGATTCTTTGTATGCAGTTTGAGTTGCTTTAGATCATTAAATTGCTCTTATGTTTATAACGATATTATAAATTATTGTTCATAATTTTATCCGCATTCTGCACTAAAATTGCATACTAACAAAAGAATAGTTTTTGGATTTTTTTGCTATAAAGATTTTGTTGATTGATTTCTAATTAATTTATTATTATGACCAATTAAATTCTAAGCATTATGAAGTTTAGCGGATTTATGAAATTATGAGATATCATTGTTATATTATAATATATTTTTAAAAAAACAAAATTGTATTAAACTTTCAGTTTACGGTCTTATAAAAATTTTAAGTATAAACATGGTAGAAAAAATTTTCGGAGCCGCCACTAGGTGATGACCGAGGCGTACACCACAAATTGACGATTGATTGTGCTCAATGTGCCGTCGCTCAGCTTGAGACAGAGACGGACTTGGTGACTTCACTCTGACCATCGAGATTCTCAGTAAAGCACCATTTAGGAACATTTTTAATAAAAAGAAAAGAAGAAAAACATATTTATGGATATTTCTCTCTTAATCTCTCTAACGTGCCTAGCCGAAACACGAAGAAAAAAAAAGAAAAAAAATATGTTATTGATAAATAGGTCCTACCTGTCCATCAGCAACCACGTTAGTAAAATCACTTGTATAGATTGTCACGTCAACAAAACTAATATTGTGGAATGTAACATCAACAAAACCACGGCAGAAAATCACCTTAAGAATTATTTGGGATTACAAGTCTAGTTTTTTAACAGAGAGTAGTACTTTGTGGTAAAGTCTTAAATCAAACTACTCTAAGCGTGAACAATTTTACAATTTTATATAGAGAGTATTACCATATACCGTATCAAACAAATAAATTATGAAAGCATATTTGATAATAAATCTAACTCTGAAATCTAGGATATACATATTAGTCTGAAATCTAAGATATACCATTCTCTAGTCTTTTTACTCTAGAAAATACCTTTTTCTACCCTTTAAACTAAATTTTTTATGTATTTATCATTCCAAATGATTAAAATACTCTCATATACACACAATTATTGGCTTAAGCTATTTTGCTTTGTACTGGCTTTTTTTTGCTTGCATCTAGGAAGAAATAACTTTCAATTTTATTTTCGCTTCAATTTGCATAAAATACATAAAATATAGTTTAAAGTGTAAAAAAGGTATTTTTTAGAATAAAATGACTAGTATATCCTAGATTTCAGACTAATAGGAGAATATATAATTAATTTTCCCACTAAAATATACAGTTAATCTCGCAATGGTCAGTAGCAATACAAACAAATTAACATAAATTGCGAACTAACACCCAATTAATTACGTTGTTTACTTGTTTCTCATAATCGTAAAAGTTTTGTAAGGAGGTGTGCGTGCGCAAAGCGTACAAATGCTCGATCATCGTGAAGAAGAGACGAGAGAAACGCACGCACAACTACGCATCAAGAGCACGATGGCCAAAGTCATCGGCTCTCTCGCCGCCATCCTCGTGCTCGTCGCCGGCCTGTGCCTCGTCGCCGGCGCCGGCGACCGGTGCCCTGGCGTCCCGTCGATGACTGCCGAGAAGGCGTGCAAGGCGGTCTGCGGCACGGCCCACATGCGCAGTCTATGCCTCAGGACGCTCCTGCCTCGCGCCGGCGGCGACGACGGCCACGGACGGCGTGACCGTCGAGGGCCCGTCACCTACTACGTCGGCGTGGCCGCGCACAGCGCGCTCGACGCCTACGCCGCCACGGCGGCCGCCAAGCGTAAGATGGAATACAGCGGCGCTCTGCCCGAGGACGAGAGGACGGCGCACGAGCGGTGCATGGCCGGCTACAACCTCGCCAGCCGGTTCATGAGCCGCCTCGCCAACGTCCTGACGACGAGCTGCGACGACATCGACGCGGCGCAGCTGACGCAGGACTACAAGGGCAGCCTCCGCGGCATGGACGCGTGCAGGAGGAAGCTGTTCGCCTTCCCGGCGTCGCCGCTGTACTACCGGAACCTCGCCGACCGGAACAAGACTCTGCTCGCCGCCTTGCTCTGCACTCTCGTGTCGAACCCGTCGGAGACCTAGACGACGGCATTGCCCAGCCGGCCGCCCTGTTCCGTCTTTGACAGCTTGCTAGGTTTTAACCCTGCAGCTGAAACAATAAAAATACGAACTTTTGCTTAGATCCCTCGAAATATGCCATGAATTCGGCGGAATGGATGGTAAATACAGTATTGCAGATCTCATCAATTGTGGTAGGATGAAGCCATGCGTTTCGACTTCCCCAACATAATTAGCTCGCGTTCCAAAGCTAGCTTGCAATCATGGAAGCCAGCAAAGGATTGAAATCGATCACGATCAGTTTCAACCTTTTGTGAGTATACAGATGCAACCGTCGTCAGGAATTCCTGCAGGATACACGCGTCACAGATTTTCTCCTTCAGCCGAAATATATGTCGTTTTGGTTTGTATTAAAGTCACATAAAACATGTCTGAAACTTTGAGAAATTTTTCCTATTCTATCCCTATATCTGCATTCGGATGGTTTTTAATAAAATACATATATTTAATAATTTTTTTTAAAAAAAAAACAACAATTGCCATATCAAATTAATTTCATTAAATGCATTGTGAAACATATATTACTAGCAAATGTTTCAAAAACAGTACTCCCTCCAGTGTACAAATATTAGTCGTTTAAACAGAATTACACATAACAATGTGATATTAAATAAAGTTACAAATGTTGTTTTGATTGGTTATGGAGCCTAGTTTAACTCTCGATGACCACATCTCATTTGACGACTAATATTTGTACACTCTCAATAAAAACTAAAACGATTATTATTTATATACGAGAGGGAGTAGATATTAAACGACTATTATTTATATACGAGAGGGAGTAGATATTAAGCAGACAGAGAGTGTATGTCTAGCGCCTAGACCGGTGGACAATCGTTGGTAGGCACAATGAAAGCTCGGTTTTTAGAGATTACGAACTGGGCACATTACCGAATTTTACTAAACCGAAACGAAAAAACTGAATAAATTTGGTTTGGTTTTTCAGTTTGTTCAATTTTGTTCTATTTACCGAATTTGTTATGAGAGTGCAAATCGTTAGTTAAACAGGTTCGGTGATCTTAAACTTGTGCTGCTTAGTTCATTATTTATCTCCTAAAACTTATTAAATGTATCGTTAGAGATCCAAATCACCAATAATTTACCCTGCTAAGTTGCACTGTTTGACACTATCTCTATCTGGAAACCAGTTGAATAAAACACAATGCCTGCCTGATACAAGTATTGCCATGCTACAAGTGCCACTGTGCAGTAAGGTTCCCAACGACAAAAGTATTTAGCAACAGACAGCGTGCAGGGATAAGCTGTCCATGTCTGAATAATTCTACAAGTTCTTTTCAGGCATCCGATACGGTAGCTAGCCTTGCAGACGTCACACAGTGGCTCTGGTATTCGGTGAACGCAACGCAAGTGCTTTTCTCCCTTTTTAGGGTGACAAGCTGATGATGCTATCACCCCTGAGTCCCCATTGTGGTTCACCTATCCTGGTGATGTCTAATGCCCTTTTCTCATGCTCTTTTATCTGAATTCAGTAAACAGATAAGTTGGTGCACTAGGGCACTAGTGATATCTGACTGGACCCGTCGCTTTATCTTCTTCAACGGTCAAGAAGAAAAGATTTTGTTGGGACATATTCAGAAGCTAAGGGCAACAGCAGTGCCTCTCACTGGAGTTTGTTTCTGTAAATGTATATTCTTTTTGCTTAGGGAGAAAAATTCAGTTGTACCTTTCTTTTCAAGAGATGTCGTTCTGCGGCATGAGCAAACGTTCAGATTGTTTGGTAGTTTCTTTACCTCGAAGATAAGCAAAAGAAACCACGTTGGGCCTGGTTTTGTTACTTTCAAATCATGCTCATGTGAATTATGTCATCTTTGGCTGGATTTTTCATTTATGTTGATCTAATAAAGATGTAGACAAATTGGTGTATCACTTTGGAGTTAGAAGTTGCTCAATTTTCAGTACATGTAAAATATGAAAGTTCAGAAACAACTTCCTGAAAATGCTGCATTAGGTGCAGTGTTTTAGATGGTTTTCATTATCCATTCCATCATTGATGGGTTTTTGGACAACGGTGAAACATAAACAACAAACAGTTTTGAGGCATGTTAAAGGCATTTACATTCACAGTAAGGAAGATGCATCACAATATAATTTGGTACAACATGTTGAAGAAAATCAGGGAGAGGAAACACGGACCTACTTCACATCCCAGGTGAAAAACCAATGTTAATAATGTCCATTGGCACCATTGTTATCCCTATCTCACTCTTATCTGAGGAAGCCGGTTTGAAAGCAACTCAAGCAACATAATAGAAAGGTAAACAAAATAGTTTCTAGCTGATTTCATCATCTGGATGTACGGGGGCAAAATACTGGTTTGAGGCAGGCGAATGGATCATCAAACCCTTTAACAAAATAATAATAAAGGGAACAATATTACATAAAAAAGATATTCCTGAGAATACATCTTTGTCACTATGACAGCGAAAGAATCCTAAATAGAAGATAAGAAGTAGCAAGTTGGACCTTTCAGCTTTAAAAGTCAAGGATGTCAGGTTGCATCTGCTAGGCTATAAAATGGAAATAATTACTTAACAAATCATCAAGTATGAATTCCAAGAAAGCAACAGGTTGTCCAAACCACAGAGGACTAAACCATTGATCACGTTCCATTATTATCCCCATCTTTGGTTGGTTGGTTAGGTATGGGTGTATTTGTACCTAGTTCTTCCAGCTTAACAGTAGTATTAATACAGATCATATGAACAAAGGAACAAGAACAATTATATCAGTAGAGATCACACAGACAAATAAAAGAGCATAAGAAAAATACAGGGCGGCACAATTACGGCATTAATCTTTTAATAACTTTAAGAGAAGATTCATCGGATAATTGGCTAGCTAGCTAATATTTTTTTAAAGAAAACTTAGCTCCAATATGAGCTGTGCAAACATGTAGATCCAAGAAATAGTGTAACATGCCAGGAGAACTTTCATTTATCACTTTGAAGAGTACCTTCAGACAATACTACATTCAACATTGATAGGAACATCAGCTAGGAATGTATCCCATCCACAGGTCTAAGTCCACAATACCAAGTACATGATCTAGAAAAGAAGGTATTATTAGCATGCAGTGACCGAGTATCTACATGTAGACCCAGGAAAGAACTGCAGCATGAAGCTCAGATCCTAATTACACAAAGCCTCACTCTTGTTCCAAGCCGAACCTTCATAAAAGCAGAAGAACCGTCAACAAATGAAGTTGAAAGGATGGCGTGTGGTAGCAACAACATGATATGTCCAAGGCAATGGTTTACAGAGTTCACAGCGCTGTGTCTACACTGAATCAGCCCCTTCCATCTGCTGACGAGCAAGGTATCTCTCTCTTCGTTCCTTCTGAAATACAGGAGAAAAAAGAGAGAACATAATGTTGTTCGATCACATGAGACAGCCACAAAGCATTAGTACAACACCAGACAGCTTTCATTAAGAAATTTTGAGTCCTGATCTTACCCATTCATCGATTACAAGACCTTCACCAACAATACGGGGACCGGTGTCCTCTGGAGGTTTCTTGCGTGCCTCAAGTGCTGCCTCTGCTTCAGCAAGTTGGCGCTTGAGCTTGTCCATTTGCTTCACAAAATATTGGCCAAATTTGTTAGGCAAACTTTCTATTCTTCATATTGTGTTGCATTAAGCATAAAAGCAAATGAACTGTAGGCTTTGCATTAACTTACTGGGCTCTGACGCTCAGCATCCAAGAACACAACCCGCAGAACTTGCTCAACTGTTACCTGGTCTTTCTGCTCATCAAACTGTGACATAAGGTTAACAATTTAGATGATGCAATGCTAAAATGAATAACATATGGAGGTTTGTAACAAACAAACTCCATTTCTTTTGTGTTACAAGTGGAAAAAAATAAATATGCTGTGAAAATAAAATTTTGAAAATCACATTAATAATCACGGTCAGTGCAACTTCAAGTAAAGTGAAAGAATCACTAGTGATTATGTGGGATTAATTCTATAAATCTTTGCCTTTTACACCATAGAATAAACTATGCATCTATAATCAAAATTTGGAACAGCTCAAGATAAAAAAATATATACCAGTTCTGGGACGTACTCCACAGGTCCTTTGACTTTAAGACTGACAATCTTGAACTTAACCTTGCACTTCTGATCTAATGGCTTCTCATTATTCTCAGGATGCTCCACAAACTTGAACACTGGCATTGAATGGGCATGGAGTGATAAAAGGAAGGAGGGAAAACAGGAATGAACACCAAGGTGAACATCAGCTTGCATTACCTGTAGCTATGATGCCCTCTCCTGGAGCAAGTATACCGCCTGGAGGTCTCATGAAGCAACTCTTTGGTGCTGTTGTTTGGAACTATAGCACAAAGCATACATCAAATTAGTGTTTTATTAGTGGCTATAGTGTAAGTGGGGATTCAACCAATAGAATTTTAAGTAAGAAACCAATCCAAAACCATCTGATAAAATCTAGTTCGGCTTTAATAAATTGACAGATGATCCTTTAATATAGTTCACCTTTAATATGAGCTGTTCAGAGGATTGGGTACAGCCTTACAAAAGCTGGACTGCTGGGTCACTAGTACCAAAACTAGATGCCATACCATTCATGAAACCACTGGCATAGCAACATAGCATCTACTGGTAGTAATCAACTTATTATGGAATTTAATTTAATGAAGTGCCACTGGAAAGGAGTTCTGATAATCACCTTAAATGCTACATGAGACTTGCTGATGTTCTTGATCCTGACCGCACTACGGACTTGCTTCCCAGGCTCATCTGTACCAATCAATAGAAGGCAGAGTTATACACAAGTAAGAGCCGGTTTCCATCAACCATGCTGATTTATAATCTATTCCGTTTATGTGGAGAAAAGAAACCATGGACGATTCATTAGTCTTTCAAATTCTGCAATATAGCAACGAACTCATTACAGGCAATTCGAGTCAACGCGGTCGAGCTTTGCGAATAAAAGAGAGAATTTTTGTGCGGAAACAGAAGGCCAGGAGGGAATTTCATGACGCGACGAAGCGGAGACAATTCTTAACCAAATTTTAGCATGCGAAGAGCAACAAAGACGCGACTTGACTGAGTCTGAGAGAAGCAAATCAAGAACACGGCAGTCGCGCAGGGAAAAGTGAATCCAATTAATCCAATCAAAACTGAAAGGATTCAAAGGAGGCATCTTTGGACGGAGCAACCGCCATGAGAGAAGAAACCACCGCAAGAACACAGGAGGAAGAAGAAGAAGCAACCGACATCGCCAGAAACACATGCACACGGGCTACGTACATGGGAAGAAGATCTTGGAGGCTGGGTCGAGCCGCAGGCGGCGGCGTGTGGGCAGCAGCGACCGGATAACCGCGGCGCCCCCGCCACCGCCCGACGACGTGCGGGCCCCGTCCCCTCCTCCGGCGCTGCCCTCCGCCGCCGCCGGCGCGGACGACCCTGTCCCCCAGAGCGCCATGCTTCCCAGCCCCCAGGCCCAGCTACTGGACCCAGCCGCCACGTCGCCCTGCTGCTGCTGGGAGCTCTGCCCCTCACGCTCCGCCGCGGCGGCGCGGTGCTTGTCACGGGTCACCGCCGGTGGCTCCCCGAGCAGCAGCGGCGCCCCGTCGTCGCCCTCTCCGCCGCGTATGGTGCTGGCTTCTTCTTAGCGCGAGTGGAGGTGGTGGCGGCAGCTTGAAGTGCGGCGGTGGAATTGTCAATTCAGCGTGGTGCTCTCCTTCCTCCTCTCGCTCTCAAGTGGAATGAGTCGACCCACCACTCTCCTTCCTTCCTTCCAAGCTATCTAATCTAGTCACGTTGCTAATCGATCATAAACTCATAATTGATTTATTAGTGATCCTCCCTCCTTTCCAAAATATAAAAAAGTTTGAAATTTATTCTAAATATAAAAACTTACTGTTTATAAAATATAATTTTTATTTTAAAGTACATATAAAAACTGAAGAAAATGCAGTCTTTTTAGGTAGATTATCTACCTTTTAAGGGTTGATACGATCTATAACTGTAACAATGGCCTAACCCTAGGCACAAAAATAAAGATGATGGGTTTGTGTGGATTGACTTGGACACGCGCTTTGCATTTTACTACTAGAGACTTTTTCAGATGGTTGACTCCATTGACTTAAAAAATAGATTCCAAATTCTCAAATAAAGCTTTTAAATTGGTGCCTTTGGTAAGCACTATCACTTTAGTGGGTATAGGGATTGATATGCATCAGAAGAATCCTAGCAACCTTTTACTAATCTTTGGCCATACATCAAGTCGTTCAATTCAATCTCTATTAACCATCTCTTAAATTAAATCTCACATATACCAATCTTGAAAAGGTTGAATATTTTCATATGTAATTTTTACTGTGAGGAAATGTATTCACCAAATCCACTCCACTATAATTTAAAAATTAAACCCATATGCATCGCCTTTGATATCAAGGTTTGAAAAGCATCTCTCCGGCCCTCTCTTATTGCTTCGATCTAAGCGTGCAAATGTGATAGGTATTTTTATTTGTCCATCCGAATTAAGATTTGTGAGACGAATATGAAAAAAAAATAGATACCTAACGAGGTGTGTTTGTGTGTGTGTACATATGTGTATATATATATACACACACACATTTGTATATCAAATACAATAAAAATTTATTATAATTTCACTTATAAACATAATAAAGAATTAGTTGATCAGTATTTATGTTTTTATTGATGTATTTTCGAATAGATTTTTTTCATACTCTATAATTCCACGCATACTTTTGTATCTGTTCTATGATGAAATATTTCCCTTCAAATTTAAGAGGAATCAAATTCCTGTTAGGTGAGTTTTATGACGACAATTAATAAAACATAAGGTCGAACAATACAACATATTGGACTCTACCTCCCGAACCCGGTGTCACGAGCGACTTCTCGTAGCAACATCAAAATACTTGCCACTCTAGAAAAAATTGGGGTGTCAATTCAACAAGCACGCTAACGAAGAGTATCGTCTACAAAGAAGTGCTCTATGTATAGATAAAAGAAGTATGTGCTCACTATATAAATATCTTTTATAATTTCATGTCAGGTTTGTAATTACAAATACGTAATAGCACTTTATTATATAGTCAAGATGCCTCTATGTATTTTTTGAATGAGTAATAACTAATGTTAATACATAAAAAGGACTCTCTATCTATGGTTTATTTCGGACAATAATATATCATCACTTTGCATTTTTTTTCTAATTTGTCATATTCTGAAATAAATCCTTCAAATTAATTTTCTGCAGCCAGTTTGTTGTCTTTGCTGTTTGATTATTTTTCTCTAAAGCTATATTGTTTTTCTCTCTGGCTTTATTATTTTTATGAACAGTTATAGTGTATTTATTTGATTTCTTATTATTTTATTATTTATAATATATTTGTATATAGTTATCTTAATTAGATTTAGAAGTTCACCGGGCTTCATAAAATCACTGATAAGGACAGCATCGTTGACTCCAACTGGAGCGTTATGGGTTTGTACCCCGATGTGTATCATTCACTCCTAGTTCCTTTTAAAATAAATTCTACTCATTAAAAAATTAATAATCCTATATGGATATAATTTACGTCCATATTCATGCATATGCCCGTAACAGATATATAATATGTTTATATGATTATATAGTACAAACTTACGTAACAAATGAATACTGGTATATCACAAATTTACAAATATATAACAAATATATAGCAAGTTCCTTGTGTTATATGCGGACATAATCAAACATTTTTCGGGCATCGTTAGGGAAGCAGTTTTTATTCTGTTTGCCACGAGTCAGTCTGCACGTGTGTCCAGTCAACGAAACGGCGGAGAATGTTCTATAGTAAATTGGTTTTTGAATTTTGAGGGGTTAATTAAATAGTTTTATAGTTTACGGGGTTATTTAAACTTTTGTATTTTCAGTGTAGTAATATGTATTTTTCTTAATATTTATACCTATGTCCTAACTTTTTCTTAATATTTATATCTATGTCCTGAACTCCTGATGGGGTTAAAAAAACGGGTAGTTTTGGGTCCTGAATACCATTGGCATCAAATCTCTCGTCTATTTGACAGCTGCTTTCTTCATTCTCTTATGTTTTGCATGCACTAGAGACACTGATATGTAGAGCCAGAGATGTGATATATAGACAGACAAAGTTTGCTTCTCATAGCTGAATTTGTCAGCGTTCTGCTAAATTTTTTAGCTTGATCAAAACAACTTTGTCCTGCAGTCTCGCAGGATCAGATAAACCTACTACTCCACATGCAGATTAAAATGTTCAGACAAGTCGTCTGTTGCAGATATATATACTTGTTTTCTGATCAATGTTCAGGTACTTATTGCTTTTGGATTGTACAAGAAACTTCACTTGTTTTTTTTTATATTTATCCCTCCACGGATAGAATTGAAGTAATTAAGAGTTGAAATTTTGCCCAGTATTACGAAGAACATCACATGCAGGGTAGCGGCAATCAGACGACAAACTTGCCTGAATATGGCACAAAATTCATGGAACACAAAATATTCAGATTTATAGGTGCTAGTCAACGTTGCTTATCTATATATCTCTCACTGCCATGAACATACATAAACAATAAAGTCAAGCCTCAAGGCAAGAGGTTGACCTAACGAAAATTTAATTATTTTGTCACACCGTGATAATGAGTGAATAGCATATAAGCTACGATGAAAAAAGATTAAAGCCACTTTTAATAATGAAAAAAATATTAAATCTCTTATGACCGGAAGTGACCATGCTTGATGGAGGTGATCGTGCTGTGCTCCCAAACCTGGAATTTCACAATCTTTCATTGGATCTGAAGAATGTGAAGTGTAAACTTCAATTTCCAAACAAACAATGGGTCTATAAAAGAAAGAAATAATTAACCTGGGACAGCACAATCCTCTTTGCCCCAATGAAAAACATGGGATCAGTTAGAGTAAACCAACAACATAATTAGGCCTAAAGATATGTGTGCACGTTAAGTAATTGAGACCAATCTAATTATCTCCTTCTAAATATAAGTCATTCTGTAATTTTCTAGATTCAACTGTAATTGAAAACAATTGAAGTAGGTGCCCATTAATAAATAATGGTAATGAGGGCTGTCTTGGCCCATGCATTGTGGCCCAGATATGCATATGAGCTACTTTTGTTGATGGCAGACAAGCAAAGTATACACAGGTAAGTAAGGCCCGTTTGATAGAGACACTATATAGAATGCCTATGAAACGAATAAAAATATAAGTAATTTATATTAGAATTTTGGAGGATTGGCTTTTTATATTACCGGAGAGAATAAGGTGCAGGAAACACTACTACAAGAGAAACATAAATTTTCATCGGCCTTTTTAATTTCCGTCGGCCTAAAAGAGTCAACAGAAGTTTAATTTTCTTCCGTTGGTTTTAACTGTGGCCAACGGAAATTAACTTAACTTCCGTCAGTTAAACCCTCAACCGATGGAAAATGATTTTTCCCCAAAATCGTGCGTGCCCTATTTTTTCCAACCCGCCTATGTTTTCCAGCTCCCCACTGCACCTCACATCTCTCCCTCCGCCAGCCTCCCCTTCGCCGCCTCCCGGTCGCCGCGCGCCTCCCCGCCTCTCGGCCGCTGACTCTGCGCCTCCCCACCTCGCCCTCCGCCTGCCTCCCCGCCTCTCGGTGTCCACCTCCGCGCCTCCCCGCGCCTCCCCACCTCGCCCTCCGCCCGCCTCCCCGCCTCCCGGTGTCCGCCTCCACGCCTCCCCGCGCCTCTCCACCTCGCCCTTCGCCCGCCTTCAAGCCCCCGCGTCGTCGCCTTCGCATGCTACCACCGCGCCGCCCACTAGTCGAGCTCCCCTCTTCCTCGAAGCCCACAGACCCGAAAGGCGGAGAACCCAAAGACGGCGGAGATGGTGGCAGAGACATCATATCCGGCGCTAGCCCTCGCTCTTACAGCTGTGGTGTTAGCCGTCGTGTTCCTCTACGCGGAGGTGGTGTGGCTGGATTTGCCACAGTCAGGGACCAAGTACGTGTCCGAGGAGATCCAGTCCAACGTGGTGGTGCTCGCCGACTACGCCCTCATGTATGAGTCCCACCCGTCCTCCCACCCCACCATTGTCGTCAAGGTAATTTGCTCCATTTTTCTACCATCTCTTGCATCGGGTTCTATAATCCAGTGGTTATTTCTGTTGGATGGACATCGATCTGGTTATGGTGGTTTGGATGAACTAGGTCATCTCTATGATAGATGATTTGTCTGTGGAATGGACGGATGGCGCAAAGGTTTTGGTTTTGCTAGGGTTTGGGGAGGCTTAGCGTAGATATATTGTGTTGGATTAATTGTTGAACTGGATTGAGTGTGAGTGATTGTGCGTTACTGGTGTACTGATGCAGCTATGCTCGCAAAAGACAGAAAGCTTGTGTCTTGTGTTCACAGGATTGTGGTGGACTCTAAAATTTAGAATCATACATTCCTCATGTAATCTATTATTCAGCTGCTAAAACAAGGGAATTTGTTGTTCTTAGGATCTACTCTGTTTAGACTTGCTTTGCATTGTAAGGAGTGATGATGCAAATATTCTAGAATACCATATTATGTATTCTGCCTGACATGTCAAGTATATTGGTATGCCTCAGGTTAATGATGTATCTATGCATATTATGATACTCAAACTATGTTGATTCGTTGTGTCTAAATTGTGGTGGTTTCATTCCACCAAAACTATTTTTTCTTTTGATTTCTGATTAGCCCTAACTAATATGCTTATTTTGGGGTCCGCTAACTAATAAATCTTCATATTTTTTCTTTTGATTTTTGATTATCTCAAGTTCTAGCAAAAACATCTTCCAAAAACATCTGCGGTATCTAATGGTTTTTTGTTTTCAGGTGTTGACAAAATTGTTGGTTATGCTTTCAATATTTGATCATGTGTGCTGCTCCAATTTTGTTTGGTTCCACATCAGTGCAACATGAATACATCCCTCAAGCAATCCTTGGAATGTGATTTGAATGTCACACATGAGAGAGTACTTATTTGTTGTATATACTTTGAATATACTTTTGTATATACTTTTGAATGTAATATATGCAGGAATATAAAATTGGACCATGCATATACTTTTGGATTCATGATCCTTTTAGCTCAATTTGTATGAATGTGATTTGAATGTGACAATATAATTGTTGACTTTGAATATGAATGTGAACTTGTGAATGTGGATATAATTTATTAGTGTGTAATGTGACAGAAAAAACAGAAAAAAAAAAGAAAAAAAGACAGAAAACACAAAAAACAAAAAAAATGTAATTTCCATCGACTATATTTTGGCCGACGGAAGTTACAGATTCTTCCTTGTAACTTCCGTCAGCCAGGTTTGGCCGACGGCAACTGACGGAAGTTAGCTAACTCCCGTCGAAACACTTCCGTCGGCCAAATGCCGGCGGAAGTTAGCATTTTGCCGACGAAAGTTAGCTTCTTCCGTCGGTATTGGGCTAACTTCCGTCGGCTTTGGTCGAGGAAGTTTCCTGTTTTCTTGCAGTGAAACATTGTTTTTTGTGATAATAATACTAGCCAAAATTAAAACTATGCGTGTGTGTGTGTATATATATATATATATAAATCCAACTCAAAGATATGGGTATGTATCATTTCTTACAAAAATCAGAAAAACTATAGTTATCAAGCTAAATGATTTCATAAATAATCACTTAAAAAATCAGAATTAATAGAATCATAACCTAAAGTTATATCAAGTAATACATGTATATATGCTATTGACATATGGATGGTTAAATTAAACTATTTATAGGCTTAGCACTACCGGAAGAGCCACGTTTGCCGAGTGCCAGAAAGTTTGCCGAGTGCATTCCGTCGGGCACTCGGCAAAACAAACTTTGCCGAGTGTACGCTGAAATACACTTGGCAAACATTTAACACTCGGCGAAATGTAGTGTTTGGCGAGTGCCACGTCAAAGAGGCTTCGCCGAGTGCCCTAGGCACTCGGCAAACCCTCCTGTTCCCGTAGTGTAGTTTGGTAGGTTGGGATAGCCCATTCCATGTAGGCGGGCTGGAATTTTGAACTAAAATTCTAGCACATCCGCATGGAAATGTCGGGATCCCGGCTTGTCAAACTAATCCTTAATATTCAAATTTTATTTCAAAATATAGCTATTTCATCTATTCTTTTATCCCAACCAATCACAATTATCTCTTATCTAATTTCTTCACCTAGCTACTTCCTCCCCTCAATCAAAAACAAACACTTGTTATTTAATTCCACCTCTGTTCTTAATAAAAAAACTTTAAAAATGCTTGTATTTTGAGACAGAGATAATATGGTAATAGATTTCAAACGGGATATATATATATATCACTACTATTATAAAGCCGCAACTTTTCCGTTTCCTCCGTCCGCTCCCTCCCTCCCGCACGCAGTGCGACTCTGCACCTCACGCGCATAGGCCCAGCCCATTTCGCAACCCTACTGGCTACTCGACGCGCATCGTCTCCCTCCTCCACGCGCGAACTGCTTCCTCCCTCCTCCCCACGCCGCCATGCTCATATCGTGCAACTGCCTCCACCCCGCACACGTAGTTCATCTTGTGTTCCAACACACGCACGCGCGACGCGCTTCTCTCACCCACCTAGCGGCCAACGCACTCCTTCTCGGCCTCAAGGCGGTGTGCCTTCACCTCATCGTGATGCTGTGGGTTCTACGAGCACTGGTTGAACTGCCTCTTAGGGCCGAATCATGGGTGGCGCGGTGGCGGCAAGGGAGTTGTCGTCAGATGTGAAGTCGAAGATGGAGTTGCGGGACAGTGGTGAGGGTAGTTGGGCCAGCGGGGTTGCATGTCCAATCGACGATGCGGCTCATCTTATCGGATTAGGAGAAGGGCACGAAGGGGATGGAGGCCATGGCCGCACCGCCGCCCAGGGATGCTGGTGCTCCTCAAACACATCGTGTGCGTGGCTAGGTCACCTCCCAACCCCGGGAGCCCTGGGTCCACCTTCCACCTGCACGCCCTCCCTTCGCCTTCGGCTTCTCCGTGGTTGTGGCCACGGCGGCTCCGCGACCTTCTCCCCGATGAGACCAGGTAGATCCTACCGGCCGCCACTGGTTCCCTCATCGTCGCCCTCGCTCGGTCGCCTCGGTCCATCACATGGAACGAGAGGCGGCGAAACGACATGGCTACAATGAGCTGATGAAGGGGATGGGCTATGGTGTGGCGGCGAGTCGACTGACATCGCAATTGACAACACTCAGATCTGGTAAGCCCCCACCTCTACACCTAGCTTGTTCCACCCGAATACTACATATGACCAACCATCTGTCGATGACGTCATTCTTGTTGCCATGGAGAAAGGGGAGAGGGAAGGGAAATCCAGATGGAGACAGTTGTGAGATTGTGCGAGGAGGAAGAAGCGCTAGATTTTTTGATTAATAAGAGCTATGTTTGTTCTGTATGCATCCATTCTTCCAGTACCACAAGCAAACACAACTAGAATCTGTGGCCAACGAAAAAGTCGCCTTGTAGTTCTAACTAGAGAAATCTGGTGGGCTACTCAGGCACCGGTGTGAGTGACGGCGGGGACTGATGATGAGCGTGGCGGTGTCCATCTCGCGGAGCCCCCAGGTGATCCCTCGCCACCTCCTCCTCCCGCCGAGACCACCGCCTCCTACTCCTTAGGCACGGTTCCGTGTGTTGTGTGCTGGTTGTTTTGCTTTTTTCTCTGAGGCTGAAGTTCGTCTGATGCCTCCATACGCTCTTACTCCTCCATGGCACGATTTTCTTGATAAATGAGAGATAACGGCTTAGCCTCCTTCATACGCTCCAAGGCCTAAACTAGCGCCTAAACTAGCTTGTTGTGGAAAAATGTCTCATTTTTATTCATGATAGTATGTTTATTGCCTTGCTGTACTTCCAGGTAATGGCTGTTATGTCAATGCGGACCAGATTACAACAACTTATTATGCTTCTAACATGTGGAATGAAGCCCTCAATAAACGACTTGGCACTGAGGTTTGTATATGCTTCTAACATCATGTAGTGTGTTTCAGTTATTATTGATTAAATCTTATGCAGAGGATCACGTAGTTTGCTTCGGATAGGAACTTATTTATATATAAGACCAGTTCCTTTTCGGTAGTACATAGTTCATGTATAGGGTTAATTGTGGTCTTGATTAGAGCACATATGTAGTTATTCTAGCTTGAATCAGAATGGTTTTTCTTCAAAACTGGAAGCAAGTAGTTTAGTTGATTTTTGTCCTTTTTTAGCCATTGCTATTTTGCAGTTATGCAAGCCTTCAATTATCAACGTTCACTACTTACTGAGAAACTCTCTCTTCATTTTTGCAATGAGAAACATTCACAGTTTTTCTGATTCCATGCAGAAATTGGACCTTCACGGGATCATTTCCTAGACCAGGAAACGTGGCATGTCCTTCAATCAGCTGCTCACTATACCCGAGAAGGATGACTAGGAGTACAACAATGGCAAATCAACAACTTTTGTCGCCTTCATCCTCTCAATGTACAAGAAAGCCAGGATCTTTGTCCCTTTCACAGAGTCGATTCAGGTCACAAAACTCACTGTAAGTACTTTTGTCTCCTCACCTGCTCTTTCCACAATGGATTTTTTTTCATAACTCAGGGTCTCTAGCTATTTCTTCCTAATGAAATGATAGCAAAGAACCTGCCTTTGTTGGCTATTCCATTTGTTGTGGCTGTAGGTCTGAGATGTGTATATGCTGAAGATCTTTGAGGACAATCAGACGAGGCTGCCAAGCTGGTACAACAACGAGGCCGACATGCTGCCTTCTGCCAGATCCTCGGCGAGTACAAGAACAAGATGCTGCTGCCGAAGTTCAACATGATCGAGCCCTACTCCAACATGAACGAGAACTGCCCCTCCTTGCCTCCCACCTACACAAGACCACTCGGTTGTTGATCGTGATCGACATGGCTGCATCTCTGTAGGCTGTCGAACTGGCATTTGTGGAGAAAAATGAAGAAGCTTGTAAGATGGATTTACATTTGACATTTGGACAAGTGAATCAGGCTGTATAGATCTTTGTGCTTAATTAGCTTAGAGCCTTGAAGCTTCAAGCTTTTACATCTGAATCGATCTACAAATTGGTCATAATGAGTCTTTTATTCTGAATAATTCAGAAACAAGTTATTCGGTATCCTAATTTGAATCAATCGAATACTGATGATGTTGTAAATCTGTTGACTCAATCGAAGACCAATATGCAAAACGAGTATTTTACAGGATGGGATAGATCATGTGATGCATCTGTTGTTTGATCATCAGCTAACAATTGTAGGTAGATGTGTTTATTTAGCAAAAAAAGGCATGACATGTGGATTGTCAAATTTCCGTTGCAAAGCACGTGCATCTGACTAGTATATATATATATATATATATATATATATAGATACACGCTGCTACTTACGCGCGTCCCGGTCATGTTTTGAAGAGCAACGGTTGTTTAGTCCACCTTACTTACAAATTTGTTTACATCAGATATGACGGAGGCGCGCGTCGTATAGTAATTGGCTACGCTAGTTATTTCAATGGCTTGTGTTTAATTATTAGGTAGGATAGTCAAAAGTAATCTACACTATATATAACGATTTTTTTTTAAAAAAATACTTTTTAAAAAAAGGAAAATTTCAAATTTGTATGACAATTTTGAAAAATTGCAACAGCAGGTACCGCGCGGTCGGTACTTGATGTGCCGACTGGATAACCACGTCAGCTCCAGTCGTCACTTGAAGTGTCGACTGGTGTCACGTCAACTCCAATCGGCACTTCAAGTGCCGACTGGAATTGATATGGCAGAATTTGATAGGGGAGCAGCATCCAGTCGGCACTTAAAGTGTCGACTGAAGCTGACGTAGCACCAGTTGGCACTTCAAGTACCGACCGATACTCATTTTTACAATTCTTCCAAAATCACCGTACATATTTAAAATTTTCTTTTAAAAAATATTATTTCGGGAGAATTTCATATATAACAGTGTGAACTCTAACTCGTTCTTATATTTGACAAAGTAATTAAGTAGGTAGAAAGAAGTAAAGTAATTAAGTAAGTCGACACTGCCTGCCATTAATATAATTATTACTCCGTGTGCTAGCTAATTAAGCGACAATGAACCGATCAATGCAAAATAAATCACCACAATTTCGAGTAGGGACAGCTTAATTATGCAGTCAATCAGGCATTAATTAATTTCAGCATTCCACGAAAACGGATTAATAGATGAAAACTCTAGTGGGCGGTCGTATTCTGATTAATTAATTAGAATTAATGTGTTTCGTTGACTCACCTCTCACTAGCTTGTTCACAGACAATTAACCAAATTAATGCATGTGTGTTTAGGATAAGGAATTGTGATTTATACATCTGACGACTACAATTAAAAATATAAGATCAAGTTAATGTCACTGCACCTTCTATTTTTCTGTATTTTTATGGTACTGTAGATTTTAATTAAAATAATTTCTTTTGTCAGTAATTTCCATCCGTCCGTAATTAAATGTTAATTGAACAGTGTTTTCCTTTAATCTACGTTGGCATGATACATGCTTGGTAATTAACCTTTGTGATCTCCAACGGACAGTAATATCTGGTGTCGAGCTGCATGCAGGATGTCACTTATTACTTTTTTCATCGAGACCAATGATACATTAAATAGTACTAATATTACATTAAATTTCTCATATTCATCCCAATGAATTAAACAGTATGTACTACTTCCTCTTTCCCATTATCTCCATCATCTAAGCGTTTTTCAGATTTCCCACAATCTACATCATCTAATAGTTGAGTCATTAAAGCAGCACATCGTATTATGTGTGAATTGATTTAGAGTCTACATGCATAACTTTGACTTCCGCTTTTGTTTCTTACTAGTACTCAACATTGTCACATGCACATGTAAGTTGAGAGTGCGGAAAAAACAAAGCAAGAAACACAACATACGAAGAGAATTTAAGCTCCATATCTTTCGTCTTGGTCATCGTGTCAAGTTGTTAGATGATGAAGATAATGGGAAGGAGGGAGTACTATGCATGCATAAAATTACTTACATGGTTAGCATCATAAAAGAAGGTCATTTAATACTGGAGAGTCTAGGTAAACTATAAATAGATAAAAGATTTTTGGAAAAAACAAAAAATGTAATAGGTAGAAGATTTTTGGATGAAGGGAGTAAAATTTTAAATTTTATTTAATTCTAATAATCAAAAATAATGAATGGTTAGGATTAATCAAATCTCTTAATTACCTACTTATAAGGTAAGTAATTACTGTATCATAAAGACTGATCTGTAGTATAATTATATTACTAGCTTGCTAGCTAGATAAATTTATGAACGATTTCGACTGCCTGCATCTCTGCAACCACATGTATATATGTACACTGCACGTACTATATATATACTCCACTAGATAAGCTAGGTACGTCCAGATTCATCTATATCGATCGTCCCGGCCGGCCTGCTGGGTCACAACAAATTAAATTAAGACGACAACGTTTAAGATATCGACAAGCACGGTCCTCACACGTAACGATCAACGTGTTCATGCATGCGATGCTGTATTTGCATTTGTTGGCACGCCGTTAAGTGTGCACCGGCGGGCCAGTGGCGGAGCTAGAGTAAAACTAAAGGGGGTGCACCGCTTTAAGCTGTACACTAAATTAAATCTGAAGGGGTGCACAAAAGGTAAAAAATTAACAATAATAACTTTTTTTTTTGCAAGGGTGTTCCCACCCCAAACCTTGGCTCCGCCCCTGCGGCGGGCGGCAGAATTGAAAAGTTGATTATATTCCGACCACACAAGACTCCTGTCTGGTAAGGGCAACTACCATACCAGGAATATAATGGAATTGAATTAATGAAGATTTTTTATTTGCTAGCTAGACTTTTCAATTCGATCGCTTGAATTCTCGGCGAGAAAGCTACGTACAGTCCGTGTGCATTATGCCTTTGACCTAAGCTAGCTGCAAGAAGAGAAGAAGACGACGACGTCGGATGCTTAGCAATTAATTGTGTGTGTAATAATATAATATTGGTTGTCCGTCAAAAGAGTCAAACGCCGCAAGCTAGTGAGCCACCGTTTGTTCCCATATATACATATATATATATGGCTTGTGTGTGCAGTACTGATAGCTCAGGGAATATTAATTCTAGCTAGCTAAGCTTGTAAATTGGGAGACCAGGTCAGATCGATGTTTGCAAAGGCCGGCGCCCGTGCAGTGTGTATATCTACCAGACAAGCAACTCTAATTTCTTGATGGTTTTTTTTCTAACGGTTACATCAGATATTCGGTACAGCTAGTTCCATCTTCAAAGATACGGAGTATATTATTCGTCTTCTATATGTAAGATGTATATGATAAAATAAAATGGTTCATGTATTGTTGTTTGATTGGTCAAACCGCTTATGCTGGATGGATTCGAGCCACAACAATTTTGCTGGTTACACTCTTTTTCACTCAACTAACCTCGTACAGACCAATAGCTTACTCAGGTCGATACTACTATTTGAGTATTTGAGTGGTCAAATCGTTTACGCTTAATGACTCATGCATCTTGCGTACAGGCTAGTGATGGTAAAATTGGGTTTCGATAATGATTTTGGGTGGTTAGAGCATATCTCCACCCAACTCTTCAATTTTACCTCTATATAACTATAAAATAGGGATCTTCTTATCAAGATCGTCTCTTTATTTCTTAAAACACTACATCCAACTTTCTATGTTTGGCTCTTATATTTCATCTACCTATATTTTATTAATATTTTATAGCTACCAAATTAACAATAACACACACATATAACAACACATGCCAACAAGTATACCAGATTATAATAAAAGACTTTAGAAAAAATATAAAAATATAATGAAAATAATAATATATTGCATATAAAATTATAATAAAAATATAGAAGTGCATATAAGTGTTGAAAAATATGATAACTTAATTTATTATGCATATTATAAAATATTTCAATAGATTATTACTTTTGTTCAATATTTTACAACATATAAATATTTTATAAATAATAATAAAATGAGATAGGGAGTGATTTTGACTCCTTGATTTTGAGGAGGAGAGTGGCTTGAATAGGGAGGAAGATGAGATAGTGAGTGAAATAGGAAGTTGGTTAGAGAGTGTTTTTAAGGGTATTTTGTTAAATAATAAGATGAGAAGTAAGACGATAGATTATTGGTTACACCCTTAGAATGTTAACCCTCAACTAATCTAGCACGTAGCAGCAGCATAGCATGATATTAACCATAATTTAGGTGGTTATACGTACCATTTTCACCTAACTAACCTCGTACAAATTAACCAATAGATTACCCAAGTCAATACTACTACTATTTGAGTATACTACTTGGGTGGTCGGATCGATCGGATCGCTTTTGCTTGGACTCGACCACGTGCAGCTGGATGGCCAACCACAATGCATTGCTTGTCCGGACTCGACCGGGCGTGCCAATAACTCTTCTCGCACTAGCTTGTAGTATGTCGCGTGCATTGCATGCTGGAACGCGCGGTACCATGCATTCCTTCCCGCCGTCCACGCGCCACAACATATTAAACGCCCTCCGCCGCCCACCTCGACCTCGCCGGCCATGCCCATGCGCATGGAGGTCCTTGGCTTGTAGAACTGCAAGAAGAGAGCGCGCGAGAGAGAGAGACACAGACACTCCCCCAAAGAAATTTTTTCCGGCCGGCGCCACGACATATTAAACGGCCACCTCGCCACGCCGCCTCTCACCATGTCCTCCGCTCGATCGCCACGCCGCATTTAATTACTATATAAACCTCGCCTCCACCCATCCATTCCAACACAACACCTCTCACACCTGCATCTAGCTAGCCATTGATAGCCTGGTCACTGCGAGCTCGAGCACCTACACATCTACTGGCAAGCTAGCTAGCTGCAGCTGCTTATTGATTAATCGAGTAACCTGACAGGAGCGACATGGGGAGCTTGGACACCAACCCGGACCCGGCCGCGTACGCCTCCTTCGCGGCCGACGTTGACGCCTTCCGCCCGCTGGACGCCGACGACGTCCGCTCCTACCTCCACAAGGCCGTCGACTTCGTCTACGACTACTACAAGTCGGTGGAGTCGCTGCCGGTGCTCCCCGGGGTCGAGCCGGGGTACTTGATAAGGCTTCTGCAGTCGGCGCCGCCGTCGTCGTCCGCGCCGTTCGACATCGCCATGAAGGAGCTGAGGGAGGCCGTTGTCCCCGGGATGACTCACTGGGCGAGCCCCAACTTCTTCGCCTTCTTCCCGGCGACGAACAGTGCGGCGGCCATCGCCGGCGAGCTCATCGCGTCGGCGATGAATACCGTTGGATTTACGTGGCAGGCGGCCCCCGCGGCCACCGAGCTCGAGGTGCTCGCGCTCGACTGGCTCGCGCAGCTTCTGCGGTTGCCGGCCAGCTTCATGAACCGCACCGCCAGCGGCCGTGGCACCGGCGGGGGTGTCATACTTGGGACAACCAGCGAGGCAATGCTCGTCACGCTCGTCGCCGCGCGTGACGCCGCTCTGAGCCGGAGCGGCTCCAATGGAATGGCCGGAATCACGCGGCTCACGGTGTACGCCGCCGACCAGACCCACTCGACGTTCTTCAAAGCGTGCCGCCTAGCCGGCTTCGACCCAGCCAACATTCGATCCATCCCCACAGGAGCGGAGACAGACTACGGCCTCGACCCGGCGAAGCTGCTCGAGGTCATGCAGGCCGACGCCGACGCCGGCTTCGTAGCGACCTACGTCTGCGCGACCGTCGGCACCACGTCGTCCAACGCCGTCGACCCGATTGGCGCCCTTGCCGACGTGGCCGCGAAGTTCAACGCGTGGGTGCACGTCGACGCGGCGTACGCTGGCAGCGCGTGCATCTGCCCGGAGTTCCGGCACCACCTCGACGGCGTGGAGCGGGTGGACTCCATCAGCATGAGCCCGCACAAGTGGCTGCTGACATGCCTGGACTGCACCTGCCTATACGTGCGCGACACCCACCGCCTCACCGACTCGCTGGAGACGAACCCGGAGTACCTCAAGAACGACGCCAGCGACTCCGGCGAGGTCACCGACCTCAAGGACATGCAGGTCGGCGTCGGCCGCCGCTTCCGGGGGCTCAAGCTCTGGATGGTGATGCGCACCTACGGCGCCGCCAAGCTGCAGGAGCACATCCGCAGCGACGTCTCCATGGCCAAGACGTTCGAGGACCTCGTCCGCGGCGACGACAGGTTCGAGGTCGTCGTTCCCAGGAACTTCGCGCTCGTCTGCTTTAGGCTCAAACCGCGAGGAGGCGGCGGCGCCATGGGCGAGGTCAGCGCCGAGAAGGCGAGCCGCGAGCTGATGGAGCGGCTGAACAAGACCGGCAAAGCGTTCCTGGCACACACGGTGGTCGGCGGCAAGTTCGTGCTGCGGTTCGCGGTGGGGGCGTCGCTGCAGGAGGAGCACCACGTGCGAAGCGCGTGGGAGCTCATCAAGAAGACGACCACCGACATCGTCGGAGAAGCCAAGTAGATTAATATTCGATTGATTATCATTGTTGCTGTCAATTACGACGAATAAACCCGTTCTCAATAAGATACACACCTTAAAACAAAACCAATTGGCTGGTGTATGTATGTAATCTAGTCAGGATACGATATTGAGCAATAATATGGTGTCACAGTCACAGTAATTAAAGAGATTTTGAGTACTTAATGCTTTAGATAGGGCAATCAATGCAAAATGAGAAAAATGCATGTGTCGTGTAAAACTATACAGTAATGAGAACGAAAGAAATGGTGCAAATTAAGATAATTTCCTATATTCAATCGGATCCAGCCATGCATTATAAATAAGTGTTACTAGTTGGTAGTTGCGGCCGGTACAGTGTTCATATTTAAAGCGTAGACGATGGGTCAGCTGCATGCATGCTGACAAGCATGCATGCAACGTACGACGATAATATCGACGATATATATATATATATATATATATATATATATATGCATTATAAATAAGTGTATATGCAAGAGATTATGAGAGATTGGAGTACAGGAGAGCATGAAGTGTAGTATTGAATCTGTCTAGCTGTAGGCCGGCCGGAGCAGAGACTGCTGCAGCGTCGTCGTGATGATATATCGGAGTTATTGCATCGTCGCGCAGAGCGTGCATTAATGCGTTTACCTCTTTCTTGTTCGTTGCATGCCGTAATATTTTTACTGGTGGCAAGTTTCATAAAACTTTTTTCTAAAAAGTTACATTAATTTTACAATTGAATGAAATATCTTCTCTTAATAAAAAGTTTCATTTCACTATTTTTAGGTTATCCAGTGTAATTAAATGCAGTCAATTCTCATTAAATATATTCTCTCTGATGAAACGATTTGGCTCTCAGTGGGCGTTTTATTTCGTTTCATCCGTCTTAGAAATAGGTTAACACCATATTATGGTGATAACATTATTTCCTTCTCTTTCCTCATTAATTCAATGTCATGTCAGCAAAAAATCTGATCTGTCATGGTAATTAATACTATGAAACTCTTCATGAAACCCCAATTATAAATAGCCTAACGAGGATTTACTGTTCGTATTTGATTACGCAAGATAAATTTGATTTTAAATGTTGTTTGAAATATATATTTTTTTGTTTACAGAAATAATATGGAATGGTTTGTCTCAACAAAAGATTTTATGTTATTATGTTTTACTAGTCAGATGTATTGTAACAAAACCTTATTTTGCAAACAGAGTATTTGCGTAAAATTCATATTTCTGCATGATTTTTCAGAAATCTAAATGTTTTTACATAAAATTCGTACATCCGCATAAAAATAAAGAAATTGAAAAATTGAAATTCAAAAGTAATTTTTTCTTTTTTTTTTCCTTTTTTTATTTTTATTTATCTTCTTTCTCACGTTTTGTTTTCAGCAGTAGTTCTATTCGGTGCATGCGGGGCGCTCCAAGAGGGCGAGCCACGGCGCACGGGCGAGCGGTTGCGCACGGGCCACTCTGCGCGGGTCGGCGAGCCGACGGTTTGGGCGGTTTCCACATGATACAAGTTTTGGTCAGTTTTTTATGGGATGTGGGAAGGCACGCATGGGATTGTGGACGGAATCCGCGGACGAAGTAGCCACTTTATATTTCTTTCAATTTATATAATTCAAAACAATAAATGGAGGCCGCTCTACTCCTTCCGTCCAAAAATCTTCCACCTGTTACATCGATCTTTATTTTTTTAAAAAATATTTCTAGTTTATCTAGACTCAAATATTAAATAAGTTTTATTTATGGTGCTAAACATATGGTTCCATGCATATAATAGTAGTATTATTTAATGCATTAGGATGAATATATGAAAAATTTAGGTAACGTTTGTTTCCCTTGGCTAAAATTTAGCCCCTCATTTTAACTTTTAGGGAGCTAAACAAGTGGGCTAAAACAAGAGTGCTAAACTTTAGCTCACTTCTTTTCTTTAGCCCCTCCAATGAGTGTTAAAAGGGTCTATAGCGTGCTAAAAGTGGTTCTCCTATATTAATTGACCTCCTTATCCATGTGCTAAATGAGTGAAAAGATCGATAAATGAATCTTTTGTACACTCATATGCTAAAGCTTAGTCTATATAAATCTAAATAGCAACCGAGATTAAATTTTAGCCCTCTATTTGAGGGGCTAAACTTTAACCCTTAGACTTCCTCTAAGGGGCTAAACTTTAGCCCTTTCGACTAAAATTTAGTTCTCTATTTAAGGGTTAAATTTTAGCTCTTGAACTAAAATTTAGTTTAGGGGAAACGAACGGATCATTAATACAATAGTAGTATTATTTAATGTATCATGATAAATTTAATTTTTTGGTTTTAATATAAAAAGTAATAGGAAGAAGTTTTTTAGACGGAGGGAGTACTTAGGCAGAGCAGGCCACCAGATTGGCGAGCGATTGAGCTGCATGAGTACTAAGAGCAACTCCAGCAATAACTCTCAAATCAGGGCTTCTATTTTTGATTTGACGGCTCTCCCTATTTTTGAGAGGCATGTTTTCTACATTCCACTCCAGCACTGGCTCTCAAAACAGATCTCATATTTTCAATTTCCACTATTTCTTCACACACTATACACGCGCATTTCATAAAATCATAGTACATAATAAATTATTTATTATTTAATAAGAAATAACTATATTTAAATATTCAAATTTTTAAATACAAATACGAATATTAAAATTAAAATATAGGAACAAAATCATCTATCATATTTAAATATTCAAAATATTAAATTCAAATACAAATATTAAAATTTAAATATAGCAACATAATCATCTATCATATTAAACAATAGGAACATAATCATCTATCATATTTGAATATTCAAATTTTTAAATTCAAATACAAATATTCAAATTTAAATATAGGAATATAATCATCTATCCTATTAAACAATAGGAACATAATCATCTATCATATTTAAATATTCAAATTTAAATATAGCAACATAATCATCTATCATATTAAACAATAGGAACATAATCATCTATCATATTAAACAATAGGAACGTAATCATCTATCATATTAAACAATAGGAACGTAATCATCTATCATATTTGAATATTTGCATTTAAATATTCAAATTTTTAAATCCAAATACAAATATTCAAATTTAACTAAATGAACAAAATCATCTATCGTATTAAACAATAGGAACATAATCATCTATCATATTTGAATATTTGCATTTAAATATTCAAATTTTTAAATCCAAATACAAATATTCAAATTTAACTAAATGAACAAAATCATCTATCGTATTAAACAATAGGAACATAATCAACTATCATATTTAAATATTCAAAATTTTAAATACAAATATTCAAATTTAAATATAGAAACAAAACCATCTAAACAACAGGAACATAACCATCTATCATATTTAAATATTCGAATATTTAAATGCAAATACAAATATTCAAATTTAAACAAGCAGGAAGCGTGCGCGCCCACGTGGCATATATGAAAGCCGAGATAGGTGTCATCTTGAGAGTTCTTTTATTTTTGAGAGCCAAGTAAAGATCCTATTAGAACTCGATTTTTCTCGCAGGCTCTCAAAAATAAGTTTGATGGCTTAAATAGGGGCTTGTTGGAGTCACTCAAAGAGTCCGTTACACGGTAAGGTAGAATGGACTTATATCCCGTGATGATATGGAATTATTCCGGCCATCCGATAGGTGCATGATGTATTGGGATGAATTACCTTGTTTTTTTCTTAGAGAGTTTTGTTTGTGTAACTCTGGTTGCCACCGCAGAGGCTATCTTCTTGTCATCTTGTGAGTGGGTCGAGCTTAGCTCGTCTGGATCAGATCCAACGAGAATATTCTTCGATTCCTTACATTCTCTGTTATATTCGCTTGTTATTGTCCAACCAAATTGTTTTAAAAATATTATCATCTTATCTCGCATCTCACCTTATCGCGTCAACCAAATACTCCCTATGCTCCAATCCAAATTACAGCTATTTTTAGACATCTCACCGTCGCCCTTCTGCTCTCACCGCCACCGCCTTGTCTGTCCCCGTCGTCGCTGCGATGCTCCATGCCCGTCCGCCCTTGTTTCCGTGCCCCGCCAACCATCGCATCCACCCGGTCCGGTGCTCCACCGCCCCGTTGAGCTAGCTAGCCAGCCGATCACACGAAGAGTGAAAAAGGAGAGGAAGAGGAAGAAAGAGAGAAGGGTAAAAAGACATAAATGAGAGGTAATAGAATTTCTTCGATTAAATCTAGATCATTAGATCTCTAAAAATGAATGATTCACGGTTGTTAGAGACACCGTAAAATTAAATTTACCTTATATAATGAGAAAGAAAACGTAGGATAAAAATATTTAATCCTAACACAATATCAATTCGAAGCAAGCATATGTACATAATCATAAATAAAAATATTTAATCCTAACACAATATCAATTCGAAGCAAGCATATGTACATAATCATAAATTATGTTTAGCAGACTAAGTTTTAAACTGAGCATAGATTGTCACGTAATAATCCGCATATTATTAATTATGTTTCTTCTCGCCTCTTTCGTATAGTAGGCTAGTTTATCCATTTAGTCTAGTACCAATTAAGCTAACTAATAAATAACCATTAATTATTCCTTCAGTTATGTTTGATCATGTCCAAATTAACCAACAACATGTTAGCTAGTAGTTTAATTATATTCACATAAAGAAGTGCAGTGCAACACGCACACGTCGCTAGCTGCAGCTAAATGCAAGCTTGTACGTATATACATATGTAGTACGCGTATTTCACCATAAAATTAAGAATCGTACATGCATGTCGCGCTATTTGCAAATGTAGCATGTGATCGGCACTTAAAGTGTCGATTGGTGCCACGTCAGCTCCAGTTAGCACTTCAAGTACCGACTGGATGCTTCTCCTCTATCAGATTCTACCACGTCGGCTCCAATCGGTATTTGAAATGCCGACTGGAGCTGACGTGGCATATAGTCGGCACTTCAAGTGCCCACCGCATATTATTTTTACAAATTTTTCAAACGAACATACAGATTTGATTTTTTAAAAAAAATATTATTTTTTTAAAAAAAATCTATGCAATTCGTACATATGTAAAGTAGTAGTAGATCAGTACGCGTTCGATTACTTCTCCAGCTGAGATTGGTCGGACTGGTGAGTGACGATGATCCATATATACACGTACGTGTATGTATACCTATCTGCAGCTAGCTAGCTAGCACGAATTGATCATGCACACGCTTAATTAACAAAGATTATACTTTCGAGATGAAATTAATAAATTAACGCTAAAAATGAAGGATCAAATTAAGTGCTTTCACACGTACGATTGTTTATTTAAACAGATATATTTGACGCTGCAAAGGTACAGATATTTTTAGTTGATTAAAAAATAGAACATATACGTAAATAGTATACGAATACGTACAATACGAGTATATCAAATAAAGGCGATATGCGAACAGTGCAAATAAATTAATACACGCGTGATGCGTTGTAAATCTACGGGCTGTACATTTTGTCACGCTTAATATATATTAGATAAATTTGACCAAATTGATAAGTATTTAGTTAATACGAGCTTTACTAAACTACATAGTTTTACTGATTGATAAATGATGCGTGTTATTAATACACTTTTAGTGACAGATTATTTTACATATTTCACTACTATTATTAGCGATGGATCGTAATGTAGTTGTCCATCATTATTAAAGGAGGTCACCTCCATTATCGACGGTCATTAAAGGATCTAGTGTATTAGTAACGGAACGGCTCCTCATTAATAATGGAGTTTTATTAACACACGATAATAAGAATGATGAAATGAAGGTGATGTTGCTAAATAATTTTCTGACTTGTTTCTTTATTTTAGATAGTAGAGAATGTTATCGTTTAAGGTGTTCGTTTCCTGCGTGAGGAAGTAGTCCAATTCGTCTTTTCTCCATGTATAACTGATGAGCTAGCTAGCTAGCGCTATATATACGTATGTAGTTTGCTCACAAAGTCGATTACGCTTCGCTTGCCGATCGATGTACCTACCAACGATGTTGACTCGGTGTGTCGAGATCTTACGTTGTACGTACCTAGCTAGCTAGCTGGTCGATCGAAAAGAATTTTAACAAGCCAGGCTACCAACATGCATGTGTTAACTGCATCTGATCTGATCGATGATGCCACACGTTACAGCGACGCGCGATATAATATATGATGCTGATTAGTTCTTACCGTACGTGTCCTCTTCTGCACCAGCCGATGACCGGATCTATCGAAAATTAGCATGGCCACGCGCGGGGATTTAATTATTTGCCACTCTTAACATGTGAGTGGCAACAAAATTGACACTCCGAGTCACTGACATGTGGGGTCATCTGAGTCACTGACATGTGGTCCATTAATTAACACATGTTAAGAGTGGCAAATAGTTAAATTATCCCCGCGCGCGGCGTCACAAATATTTTTGACAGTCACATCATGTACGGTCGAGGTCGTTTTCCTTTCTGACTATCTCAGCTCCATATACAACAGCAGATCGAATTGAATTAATTAGTTACTATATATATTGCGTCCTTTGATCTTTGATTTCGAGGATAGCTAGGATATATATATATAGGATGTAGTTGTGTTACGTACGTTAAACTATGTGATCGATCACTGCCAATTAATTTGCTTGTAAAACTACTGTTTTATTTAACAAAGAACGCATGCAAGTGGTTTTTTTTAATTCGTTAAGTTAAGTTTCTCAGAGTTAGATCAGTTTTATAAAATATATACCGATAATAATTACAACGATATTATAGATGCATATATTGTAATGGTATATATTTTTCTTTAAACTGGATCCACGTCAGAGAAATTATCTATCAAAAAATCTCAATCAACTAGTATCTTTAATTGATCTTGGATCGGATATGATAGATGCCCGGCAAGAACCGGAGCTAGCTTTGAATTCATCTGATCATCAGTTGGATTCAATTCAGTGGTCTGCGTCATATATATATGGGCGATGCCTCTCTTTTTTGCAAATCTCGCAACGTGTGTTGATGGAAATATAAAGCACATATATACGTACCTTATTAGTACATAGATTTTAATTTCTAGATTGAATAGAAACTTGATTCGGATTAGAATACGTAGTCTTCCAGCTGCTTGCTTGCGCTCAGTCTAATTAATTTAAGAATATTAAGAAAGTTGTATCATATCCGTATAATTTGGACCCATATCATGCATGATGGTCAAACAGTATATAATTTTCTCTTTATACTTATTAATATCACTACCTAATGGTATATATTTTTCGTTTTTATCTGATCAATACGATAATTATTTCTAGCTGCTAGCTCCTTAAAGAGAGCAAGCATGCATGGTGTATATATATACTTTTAAGTGATTTGTCTCATCTCAATAATATAATACAATAAATAGATAGAAATTAATAGATGTTATTTTTGTTAGGTGGGTGTAATAAGCGTGATTATGGGAAAAACTTGGGACTATTAATCATAATCATAACTCAACGTTTAAAAACTTGTTCTTTTGTAATCTTATCATCTAGTAATAATACAACTTAGTTTCATAGAGTACAATAAATTTTATGGAGTGAAGAGATTAGTTTAATTATAATCATACAATTTTTTATACATGTTATAGTATGTATATATATATATGTTCTACTATTATAAATCGTCTACTTCATTCGCAGATTCTGTGCGCACAGTGCTCCAACCTCTCCCCACACGTTGGCACGCCCCGCCCACCTACATGCATGCAAGATGCAACCGCCCGCATGTATGTAGGAAGAAAGGCAAATGAAGAAAAAAAGAAAAAGAAAAATATTTTTTTGCATTTCAGTTTTTTAATTTCTGTATTTTGCACAAAAGTACGAATTTTACTCGTGTAGAAAATAAGAATTTTGCGCAAACACCCTTAGATTTATGAAAAATCATATAAAACTATAAATTTTGCGTATAGACATTTAATTTTATTGAAAATTTTCTTATCATCGCAAAATAAAATAAGCTCCGTCGTAAAGTATGGATCTTACTATTATATATATAATGTTTGGTTCGGGTAGGGGCATGTCACAGCTGTATTGTAGATGAGCTGACAGGTGAGTCAATAACTAAGGGAGATAGCCGGTTTAATTTCCTGCAGATCTGTACATTACTGCTTCGTGCTCAGCACCTCCTCCCGGCCCTCTCCGGCCATCTGACAGATCACAGATCTATATATCCATGAATGAATCACTGTTTTTTAACGAAATATCTGTAATATTTTACCACTAAAAGTATCGAAGCCAAAAAAAATACAAAATTTCAAAGGAAAAAATAAACATGCATTAGTAAAGGATGCTAAACACTGAACACACAAACAATATTTGTACGTAGTTTTATGGCAAATTCATAAATAAATATGTATCATGTATTCGTGTAAGATATCATAATACTTTTGTTACAACCAAATTATTAACAACATATACCCTCGATCGGCTCCATATCGATCGTCACATCTCTTCTGTCGATATATTTGTATACAATAGCTAACAAAATGAATCAGAGATTCGTCATCTAAAATAAAAATAAATGAAGCAAGTATATAATGTTTTTTTCCAAAATGTAATCGGTTTATTTGTATAGTAGTAATTTTGTCGTCGATCTTGTTCTCCTACGTCGGTGACGAGAGGTTGATCGATTTTAACTGATGATTTCGGTGGTCGTCTTCTTGATGAGCTCCCATGCGCTCCGCACATGGCGCTCCTCCTGTAGCGACGACCCCACCGCGAAACGCAGAACAAACCTGCCGCCGACCACCGTGTGCGCCAGGTACGCCTTGCCGGTCTTGTTCAGGCTCTCCATCAGCACGCGGTTGGCCTCGTCGGCGTGCTCCTCGCTCATGCCGCCGGTGGCCTTGATCCTGAAGCACACGAGGGCGAAGTTCCTGGGGACGACGACCTCGAACCTGTCGTCGCCGCGGACGAGGTCCTCGAATGTCTTGGCCATGGCGACGTCGCTGCGGATGTGCTCCTGCAGCTTGGCGGCGCCGTAGGTGCGCATCACCATCCAGAGCTTGAGCCCCCGGAAGCGGCGGCCGACGCCGACCTGCATGTCCTTGAGGTCGGTGACCTCGCCGGAGTCGCTGGCGTCGTTCTTGAGGTACTCCGGGTTCGTCTCCAGGGAGTCGGTGAGGCGGTGGGTGTCGCGCACGTATAGGCAGGTGCAGTCCAGGCATGTCAGCAGCCACTTGTGCGGGCTCATGCTGATGGAGTCCACCCGCTCCACGCCGTCGAGGTGGTGCCGGAACTCCGGGCAGATGCACGCGCTGCCAGCGTACGCCGCGTCGACGTGCACCCACGCGTTGAACCTTGCGGCCACGTCGGCGACGGCACCGACCGGGTCGACGGCATTGGATGACGTGGTGCCGACGGTCGCGCAGACGTAAGTTGGCACGAGTCCGGCGTCGGCGTCGGCCTGCATGACCTCGAGCAACTTCGCCGGGTCGAGGCCGTAGTCCGTCTCCGGTCCGGTGGGGATAGACCGGATGTTGGCCGGGTCGAAGCCAGCTAGGCGGCACGCCTTGAAGAACGTCGAGTGGGTCTGGTCGGCGGCGTACACGGCGAGACGTGGCAGGCCGGACACCCCATTGGAGCCACTCCGGCGCAGAGCGGCGTCACGCGCGGCGACGAGCGTGACGAGCATAGCCTCGCTGGTTGTTCCCAGTATAACGCCGCCGCCGGTGCCGCGACCGGCGCTGGTCCTGTTCATAAAGCTCGTCGGCAATTGCAGCAGCTGCGCCAGCCAGTCGAGCGCGAGCACCTCCATCTCCGTGGCCGCGGGAGCCGCCTGCCACGTGAACCCAACGGTGTTCATCGCCGAGGCGATGAGGTCACCGGCGATGGCCGCCGCACTATTCGTCGACGGAAAGAAGGCGAAGAAGTTAGGGCTCGCCCAGTGAGTCATCCCAGGAACGACGGAGGCCTTGAGCTCCTTCATGGTGACGTCGAACGGCGCCGAGTACGTCGGCGGCGACGCCCTGAGCTCGTCCTGGAGGTACCCGGGCTTCACATTGGGCAGCACCGGCATGGACTCCACAGACTTGTAGTAGTCCGAGATGAAGTCCACCGCCTTGTGCAGGTACGACCGGACATCGTCGGGGTTGAGCGGCTGGAAGGCCGCTCCGTCGTCACCGAAGGCAGAGTACACGGCGGGGTTGGTGTCCAAGCTACCCATATTACCGCTGCAAGCGAGCTAGCGGACTATATATATAGGTTATTGCAAGCTTTGCAAGCTCGAGTTTTGCTAGCTAGAGGTAGCTGGATCGATCAAGCTGAAGCTAGCTTGCTAGTTAGCTCAGATGATCAGCTAGCTAGCTTGTTTGGTTGGTTTGGTGAGGAAGACGAGGATGGTGGGGGTGGGTATATATAGGGGATCGAGGAGGAAGAATGCCAAGTGCTTGCAGTGGCGTGGCGAGCTGGGCGTTGGACGGGTCCTCGTCTTGATCGGAGAAGAAGACGACGATACGGATGGAGAGGAGGTTGGTGAAGTGCCGCTGCTGGCCTGCTGCTGCTGCTGCTGCTGGAAGCTGCACGCGGCTTGCCTGCTGTTGTGACGAGAGGGAGTCAAACCGTCAAACGGCCATGCGGTTATTGACAAGTAATGGATGGCTACTGCATTCATTCATGCATGCATATATCTGAAACAAAAGCATATCCTCCAAGCATTCTATTTAAAGCAGAGACGGAGCTACACATACTGCCAGGTGAGGTACCTTAGCATCCAGATTTTTTTTATGTATTTAGTATCTTTTATTTATGTATTTCTAACTCAGATCAAATCAATATATGTATATATATATATATATAAACTTATGAAGTACTGTTTGATAACATTAGCTAAGACGCCATCTATTTATCACTGCACGGATAAATTCCACGCATATATATAACTGGAGAAGAAAAATATGTAACTACAAATTAATGTGCACCTAGATGCATGAATTTCTTAGCCGCCAGCTGAATATTTTGGCCGCCTTAATGTGTGTAGAACGAATTTATTCTCGGGTGTTTATAAAAGCTAGCGATCATAGATTTCATCGCAATCTATGTGTTTAATTCGATCGCGCGTTTTCAAATTTTTTGACTATGACAAGTAGAAAATGAGCCCATTTGGACTGCTGTAAGTAAGTAATACGATACAATTCTGATTTGAAAACCATTTTCGTGGACTTTACGAGAAAGATGTTATTCCATTATTTCCATGCCATTATAATTTATGATCAAATTTAATACTTCATAGTATAATAAATGTAGACAAAACCACTATCCAAATCCAAAGCTAACTAATCCTAGTATTATGGACTGATCAGACAGAGGAAGTAAGTCGTTTTTAATTTGATTCCCTTTTCCTCACGTGTGTGTTAATTTTAGGCTCGCCTGTTATTTGTGAAATGATTGAGAGGGACACCGCAATATATATCTACTTTCAAAGGTTTTCGTAATTTTTGTAAATATTTCAAAACGAGAGTTTGAGCCCTTTTGAATTAAAGCAAAAGAAGGCCTCGATCAAGCGAGCTAGGGATCGGAAGGAAAGGAAGAAAGAATATTGGCATCTGAATCTATCAATGCCGGCCGGTAGTAGGATAGCTCACTTGTGTTCATTGTATTCCGCATTCTTTTGTCTTGGGCATGACATCCATCGACAGAACAAAACAATAATGTTTATGTTATGCCAAGCTACTATACGTTCTCGATATGTTAGATTCAACAACAATACGAATGCCGACGGTATTTTTTTCCTGCCTAATTGGTTCGGGTGTTAGGTAGAAGCGAGCGGTTCCGTTACATGTATTTAGCTTGGAATTATATAGAATGGAATGGCTCTCAAAAAGAAATATTCTTCGTAGATCCGAAACTATTCGCTCTCAAAAAATCCACCGATCCGAACGGCCCGCCTCCCACGCCATCCACATTTCCTCTGCCGCTCTTAAACCAAACAAGGGACAGAACTGCTCCGTTCTATCAGATTCCAAAAATAAACAAAAAATAAAATGACTCTGTTCTTGCTTCTAAACGTGGAGCGGAGCCATTCTATTTTCAGAATCTGAAATGGAGTCATTCCATTTTCAGAATCTGAAACGAAGTCATTTCATTCTATCATATTCGTTAACCAAACAACGTAATTAATTACTAGTGAGAGGCCCGTGCGTTGCAACGGATGCATAATGTTAACGGCAATATATTTAGAATATGATATATTTGCCGAACACATTTGTTTAGTAATATTGAGACGATAAGAAACAAAGTAATATATTATTCCTCAAAACAATACATAGAAGTATGCTTTCTATATAAAGTGTCATTGCATATTTATAATTACAAATCTGGTATGAAATCGTACAATATACTATACAGTGAGCACATCTTTTATCTACTCAGTGAGCACTTCCTTGTAAACAATATTCTTCGTTAGCGTGCTTGTTGAATTGATTCCCATATTTTTCTCCGGAGCGGCGAGTATTTTGATGTTGCTACGAGAAGTTGCTCGTGACAGAGCTACATATAGTTGTCCATGAGAGAACACCGGGTTCGGGAGGTATATTCCAACATGCGGTATTGTTTGACCCTGTGCTTTATTAATTGTCATTGCAAAACTCACCCTAACAGGAAATTGACTCCTCTTAAACTTGAAGGGGAACATCTCATCGTCGGAGGGGCACAAGGGTATGCGTGGAAGGAAGACTCTCTCACCAGCATGTTGTCCCAATACAATTTCAGCATCGATAGTATTTCTTTGAAATGCTCGGACTATCAACCTAGTCCCATTACACAGACCATTGGCCGGGTCAAGATTTCTGAGCAAAATCACAGGACAATTAACCTTGAGTTTTAATATATGTGGAGGTAACCCATTTGGCGTTAATGAATTCAAGAACTCAGACGGATAATGGTTGCATGGATCATCGACTGCTCGATCATGACTGTGATAAATCATCTCGTCACCAGGAAAACGTTCGATAAGCTTCATGTTTATTGCATCAACGTTCTCATTCCTCGTTGACAAAATAGCTCGAGATGTGATGTAGTCTGCATCAGTCATGTTTGCACCTAACATTGGAAATACCATGTCAATAAGACTATCAATATCTGATTCTGCACCAGTGTAGGGTACACATATTTCGTCGGGTAAATTTACATAGTCATCATCGATGGTCTCTTCAATGCCATTGCCAATCCGTAGCAGGTAGTCTGAAAACCATATATCTGATCGAGCTCTCATGTTATGGACAAGTCTCAACTGATGCATGTTATCCCATAGGTAAGATCTACGCAATGTTGCGTTTACAATTTGAGCCCTATTCCCCTTTCGTATAACTGGAAAAACTTGTCTAAAGTCACCTCCAAAAACCATTGTTTTGCCTCCAAATGGTAGATTGGGCTTTTCCATTATGTCCCTCATGCTCTTGTCCAACGCCTCAATTGCCTGTCTTTTTGTCATGGAGACTTCATCCCATAATATAAGCGAAGCTTTTTGAAGAAGCTTCGCAGTACCACTTTGTTTGGTGAAGTTACACACTCCATTATCTTGTATGCTTAGTGGTATCTTAAACCTTGAATGAGCCGTCCTACCTCCAGGCATGATGGAAGCAGCAACACCAGATGTTGCAGTAGCAATAGCTATCTTCCCCTCGCTACGGACTTTTGCTAATAAAGCTTTATACAGAAAGGTTTTTCCTGTTCCTCCTGGACCATCAACAAAAAACACACCTCCACTATTGTTGTCAACGGATGATAGTATAACATCATAAGCATATCTCTGTTCTGCATTAAGAGAGGATGTGCTCGCTAGTAGCTCATTATCCACCTGTATAGAGGACTCTTCACAAATCTCCCTCACCTCACCCGCCATGGCGTCATATGATTCATCAATTTCTGGAAGAGGAAATGATGTTATCTCTTTACCCATTGACTGAAGCAATTTTCTTATATCCAATAACACCATTTGTTCAACTGCATATGCATTCATCTGGGATCGTCGGATGTCATCAGACATTGCTTCGAAGTGTTTGTTCCAGAGTCCACGCACATCGCTAGGTTCACAATATACCAATATTGTAGCAAACAACCTTCGGAGGGACGAAGGCATATGAAATACTTCAGCTTCAGAGAGACACTCATCAATGCTGTTATCTGACTCAATAATACCTCTTTTCTCAGCGCTTTCTCGAAATGTAGGGTATACAATACCATCATATGTCCTCAAATTCTCAAATGAAGTAGCACCAACCACATGGTTTAATAGCACCCTCAAGTAGTATCTTTCTCCCTCTGCTGGATGTGCTGAGATGATCCTCCCAACCTGCGTGCTTCGTTCTCTTATTTTCCAAAGCTTACGTCCAGGCAACCACACTGCATATTGTGGGAAATCCCTATAAAGTAATGTGCGTGCCCACGTAAATTCTTGATTTGCCTTGAAATACTCAGTCAACATGGTTCTTGAGGCACCCTGTTGGTCGAGAACTTCACGTACATCAGCATTCTCTCTATAGGACACAAGATGCATTCCTGGGAGGTGGAGCTGTAACTGTAGCACTGGTGGCGAAATCCCGCTAAGATCAAATCCAAATATTCTCCACAATGCCTCCTGTGGTGTTACCCACCTAGCATCCCTATATTCATTGATCTCATTAATCTCGCAGTTTTCATCAGCTTCATTGACGGACACAGACGCCCTATCATGACCCTTATAAATATACTTGTAGAGGTACTTAACAGCCTTAATACTCGAACAAACTTCTGCATTGATGTGACAGTCATACCTTCTTAGAAGCATGGGATTATATGGGACAACCCATCTGTTGTCTAAGTCATGACCTCTCACTCTTACCCTTTGTATGTCATCCCTTCTCCTGTAGATAGGATAAGAATCTTCGCCTTGGATAGTTGTGTCACTAAACTGGCGTGGATAATAGCACTTGCAACTACCATTTTTCATGCATGGACTCTTCCTATTTAGTGGACCACACGGGCCATGCATCATATGTTTCACTACCATTTCATATAGCTCCGGGTATTTATCCTTATCTGGAAGTTCTGCTGATATAACATTATCATACTCATCGGGACAACTCAATTTGTATGTTGACTCCATGATAAGGAGGAAATGTGCATGTGGTAGACACCTTTTTTGGAACTCGATAACATGGACTTGTGCTGCAATGATTCCTAGGATATGTTTACGAAATAGCTGGAATTTGAGATCCTCTAGCTTGGCTTTAAATACACGCACAACAAGATCAGCACGATCTTGTGGTGTTTGGCCAGGTGCAAGGTCCCTACTTATCTCTTCCCAATTAGGATTACAAGTCATTGTGATAAATATGTCGGGTTTTCCATACTTCTGCACTAAGGCCATATCATCCATATATCTTCGTCTCATATCCCTCCCGCCACCGATAAACGATGCAGGTAGGACCCATCTTTTTCCCAATCTGCTGGCTCTATGTTCTCCAACAGATACACTATCCATCAAGCCCTGGTAAAGATCCGCACGAATCTTCTTCTGATTGTATAAGAAGTAATTCAGGCGAGACGTTTCAATTTTTATGTAGGTATCAACTACAAACTGCTGGAATAGACGTCTCCCATACAAGACCGTGTTGAAGATTCCACGACGCACCTGGAATTTATAGCAATAATACTCGCGCATCGAAACACACAACTTGCTGGTAGTATCTACAAAGCAAATAGAAATCAGTTAGGTGATTAGCATATGAATAATAATATCGTGGTAACATGAATATGTGTCACTTAGCTAACCTGGGTTGTCAGCATTTCTTTGTCGACTCGTACTTATCTGACTAATGTCAATACCTTCTCTTGGTATATCAGAATGCCAACCGAGCTCCGCTCTTGGAAAAAATAGAGGGTATGACAAAGGGTCGTAGCACCCATCACTCGGTCTAATTGAATAGTAGTTGTTATTATTGCCAAACAAGGTGATGCTACGATCAAAATGTTTGTGAATATCATTCCCCTCAACCCACACAGCAGCAACCTCTGATGTTAATGGTCTATTATAAGTTCTCTAGTCTAGCTTGTAGTCCATATTTAGCACAATACGATATTCGTCCATGTCTTCTACCTGTCCTAGACTCCTGAATGTTTCAGAGTATGGATTATCTCTCAAGATATCTACCAAATATCTAATAATAGATATGTCTCTTGCTCTATATGTCTCGTCTCGAGCACGACGAAAACGATGTGATAAGCTAGGATCATCATCATAGAAGTACAACTGCAAGTGGCTAGGTTCATTGTCTCCATTCCCAAAAGAGTGTATATTATGGTACATTTGCCCGTGCGCTTTAAATGTGTACACTCCATCCCTTGCACTTGCGAGGTTCTTGTCATAATCACAGTACATTGTGGTGAAGGAAAAATGACTGTTGAAATATCTAATATTCTCCATAAAATGTTGTGATTGAACGTCGTCATTTATGTACAGCTGTCGAAGCTCCTCAGGTGGCTCAGAAATTTCAAGTTTGACCTTGCCATTCATACAACAAAATCCCGGTGTCTCATATTCAAACCTCTTCGCACCACAGTGACGACAGTCTGGCTGAGTCTTTAAAAGGTGAGTGCTAACTGGTAGGTTTTGGTAGATAATGTCAGTTGTATCGATGCTGTTAGAGATGATGTTGGAGCCATGTGTTGCATTAGGAACAACACAATTTGGACCAGGAGTTCTTCGCCTTGCATATTTTCGTCGGTTATTTTGTTCTCGCCTCACCTTTCTCTGCTCTTCCGTCATATTTGCATATCGAGCTCTATCACTTGCACGTTTGTTGTTCCGTTGCTCCGGTGTCAAGCTTGCAGAGCGCTGAGTTCTTCGTCTTTCGGAATTGTGTTGACTATTTTGTTTAATAATCACGTGCCTCTGCTCATCTGTCATACTTGCATATCGAGCTCGATCACTTGAACGTCTGTTATTTCGTTGCTCTGGTGTCAAGCTTTCATAGCGTGCTTTTTCACGTGCTCGACGTATTTCAGCACGATTTACAGATTTTGCACCTAGACAATATTTAATGTAATCACATGAGACATAAATTATGTTATTAGTAATTACACAACTCATATAGTAGTCGTTTATACCATTAGAGCTTTGTCCTGGAAATAATCCCAATGATGTAACGGTACTTTGCGTAGGAACAACAAATGAGGACGGTTGTCGATATGACACATTTTCACCGTCCGATGAACTTTCCGATGGAGTCTGTGATGGTTGTCGAATACAAATTCCAGAAGGGCCGTGAGGCAAAATGTTACAGCGATTTCTCTTTTGTCTATGACGACCATCGATAACTAAAAATTTAAAATGAGTACACATTTTCAGACAATATTTTTAGTGTAATGTTGTAGCACAAATATTTGAATAGACAAATAAACATGATAAATTAGGCGCATAAAATATAATAACCTTCTTTCCCCTCTCTCCTCGGTATATTTTCTGACATGGTTGATAGCTTTGTTATCGCGACGTCGAGCGACCTGTTGATTGCATAATTGGTTAACCACCAAACAAACGATACTTGAGTGGAAACATTATAGATGGAACATGATTTTAATTCAGATAAGTGTTTGAGTTTTTAATTTATTTTTGAGGGTTAGGATTACAAATTTGTTATTTAAATAGGGCATTGGATGATTATTAATCAAGATTGGATCTGGAGATTGTGTTAGAGGAAAGAAAATATTCTTCAAGGTTAGGAATGAGAGTATTACAGTGAATGATGTTTTCATTTTGTAAATAAGCGTATTTGAATTTGAGACATGTATTCCAATACAAATATTACATTGAAATAACTTCAAAGGGAATACACAATAGATTCAACGAATGATCACAAAACCAAATACCAAATTCAAATAACTTCAAAGGAAGTACACAATAGATTAAACGAAATGAACACAAAAACCAATATTACATTCAAATAACTTCAAAGGGTGTACCCAATAGAAATAAACACAAAACATCCGAATATGAGGAAGTACATAAACAACGCACACCACAATACACACAAGACTGTAACACTATGGACAGTCAGATCCATAAATCGTTGCAAAATATCTCCATCTAGCTTCCATGAACCGATTCACAAAGCTTAGATCCATAGTTCCTGAACTCACACGTTGCCGTAAGTCTGCATTTATATTTCAAAGAAAAATAATTAACAATATCTATAATATTTTGTGATGTATTGCCATTATTCTTAGCTTGTGTTTGTATTGTTGGAACTACTTACTTTGCAAAGGTAGTGTGGATGGATGAATCGGATTAAAATTGATTGTAGTGTGTTCTGAAGTCTCTAAACATCCTATCGCCAAGTAGAACAAATATTAGTGTAATTCATCACTATATCTTTATTAATGATAAAATGGGTTAGGACTAAATTACTATGCTTCTTGTGAAGTCGAAGCATGGTTCCTAAAACAATGTGGTTGTTACGATGAGCTTCTGTCCATTCAGAGATGTGATCAGTGAGGGAGTCACCCCAAATTCCAACAACCATCATGTTCAAGCTAAAAAAGATCAAATTCTCATTAGCTTTCGATTTGCAAAAACAATGTGATTGTTTATGACGATATAAGTGGTTGTATCTAACTTATGAATTACCTAGTGTCCATCAGTGTTATTTCCCTATATAGACCTCCAAGTCGTTCCAATTTCCCCCAATAGACAACCACTCCAGCTATGTCTGTCCAAATAATCATATCATACTATAAGTAAGACAACCATTTTTTTTGAAACTATGCATCGCCGATTCAATTTACGTACGTACCCACAAACGTTTTATTCGGACGAATCCACGCGTCATGAAACGTCAATAGATATTTTGGGTAGGGAGGGAATTGTATTGGAAGAATGTATGGTTCAACTGTTGTATTTCTTCGAAGAGAACCTTCATAGGCATGGGCAATGCTCCAATAGTACAATGCCTCTTCAAGATTAGGTTGAAAATATAGACAATGAATAGTATAACATTGTCCTTTATTTAGGAGAATGTTAAACCTATGAACTTCCTCCCGCTCCCATGCAATGACTTCTATTTTAGCACCCTACGTATAATATTAGGGTTTAGAATAGTTCACATATTCACTAATATGTAAAATTTAGTCCAACTTGAGTGCAACTTACGGTAATATCCATTAAAATAAATCGTTGTTTTTCTCCATATTCATCAGGGAGAAACTTAACTTCTACTCTGGCGACGGCACTCCATGGATAGTTTAAGTGCTCGAACTCTATCTCGTCAAATTTCATAAACCTTAACAAAAAATGAAATTTAGAACATCTTTCATCGTTTCAGGAAAGTTGGTTTTACTAATATATAGGCTCACCTAGGTACCACCGCATTACGAGTTGGACGGTCGGCGTAAGTTCTCTTTTGCATGCCAGCCATTTAATATATCTAAGAAATTAAACTATATTATAATGTTTTATCTAGCGGAATTATTTGACAAATCAGATATAAACACATTATTTGACAAATAAAATAAAAACACATGTAAGAATAAAAAGAGGGGAAAATCTTAACAGAATAAAAGGGGAAATATTAAAAAATTAAACAGGATAATTCATCGAAAAAATGCCAAAAATTCAAAAAACACAGAAACGCAATTATGAAATGTATAGAAAATTATAAAAAAGCATGAAAATGCTGAAAATAATTAAGAACAGTGGTACTGAACATGATGAATCATACAAAAGTTTCCTCACATCTAAATTTTATTTTTCTTAATTAATTTTTATGCATTTTTCTTATTTTATAAGGAATAATAAAAAAATGCAATAATGAAGTAACCAACTTAAGTAACCATTATTATGAAGTAAACAGAATAGTGGAACTGAACATGATGGAGTATACAAATATTTCCAACATCTAATTTGTTTTATCTTAATTTTGGTTAAATTCTAATTTTCCAGGGAATAATAAAATGGAAAAGCAATTATTAAATAATATTTCCAACATCTAATTTGTTTTATCTTAATTTTGGTTAAATTCTAATTTTCCAGGGAATAATAAAATGGAAAAGCAATTATTAAATTCTGGAAATTGGAAAAGACTAATATAAATGATAAAAAAATTGTCCAACATCTAAACTTGCTCAAAAAATAGAAAATGCAATTATTTAATTCTAACAAGTAGAAATACTAATAGAAATGCTCGAAAAATTAAAAGTAATTGTACTGGACATGATGAGTCATGTTAAAATTCTATCCACAGCTAAATTATTAAATTCTGGAAATTAGAAAATACTAATATAAATGATAAAAAAATTTAAGAGTAATGTTAATGACATGATGAATCATACAAAATTATGTCCATGTCCATACCTAAATTTGTTTTTTGTTAACACATAAATTTGTTTTATCTTAATTTTGGTTAAATTCTAATTTTCCAGGGAATAATAAAATGGAAAAGCAATTATTAAATTCTGGAAATTGGAAAAGACTAATATAAATGATAAAAAAATTAAGAGTAATCTTACTGAACATGATGAATCATACAAAATTATGTCCATGTCCATACCTAAATTTGTTTTTTCTTAATTTTGGGAACTTTTCTAATTGTCCAAGAATAAATCAAATATTAGAGCAATATTTAAATTCTGGAATAAATAAATTCTAATTTTCCAGGGAATGATGAATCATACAAAATTATGTGCATACCTAAATTTGTTTTTTGTTAACACATAAATTTGTTTTATCTTAATTTTGGTTAAATTCTAATTTTCCAGGGAATAATAAAATGGAAAAGCAATTATTAAATTCTGGAAATTGGAAAAGACTAATATAAATGATAAAAAAATTAAGAGTAATCTTACTGAACATGATGAATCATACAAAATTATGTCCATGTCCATACCTAAATTTGTTTTTTCTTAATTTTGGGAACTTTTCTAATTGTCCAAGAATAAATCAAATATTAGAGCAATATTTAAATTCTGGAATAAATAAATTCTAATTTTCTAGGGAATAATAAAATGGAAAAGCAATTATTAAATTCTGGAAATTGGAAAAGACTAATATAAATGATAAAAAAATTAAGAGTAATCTTACTGAACATGATGAATCATACAAAATTATGTCCATACCTAAATTTGTTTTTTCTTAATTTTGGGAACTTTTCTAATTGTCCAAGAATAAATCAAATATTAGAGCAATATTTAAATTCTGGAATAAATAAAAAACGAAATTCTGGCCCAATAGCGCAAACAGCAGGCCAACCTCTACCTGGGCCCAGGCCAGGAAAGTGGCACGCGTGCGCGCGCCTAACCTGGGCCTGGGCCGGCTATTGCCTCCCCCACCTAGGCCGCATTCGGTCCATCCGATCCCGACCGTCGGATTTGATCCGACGGCCAGCCGCCGATGTCGGCCAGATAAATACCCACCCTCAGCCGAAAACCCTAACCCTACTCATTTCCCCCCCACCCGGCCAGAGCACGAGCGGCGCGGCGGCGCACGGCTCTGCGAGCGGAGCGGCGGCATGCCGGCGGCCGTGCGTGCGTAGCGGCTGCGGGTCGTGCGTACGGCGGCGCGGTGAGGGCAGCTTCGCGGTGGAGCGGTGGAGAGAGCGCTCGGCGGAGCGGCGGAGAGAGCGGGACCAAGAGCGGCGGCGGCGAGCCCTGCCCGCTGGCTTCCTCGCCGGAGTCCTCCGCTCACCCGAGAGTGAGCGAGGGTCCGTCGATGTAGCCCGCGGCAAGGTGGCGGCGAGCGGCGGTGTGCGGCGTATAGGTTTAGTCTCATTTAGGGTTAGGGTTTAACCCTAAGCCTCTGTTGGCGGCGGCGGTTAGGGTTAGGGTTCTCTCTGTTTTTTATTTGATCTGAGTTGATTTGATCTGACTGATTGCATTTGATCTGATTGTATGTATGTGCTTGAACATGGAGTTCTGTTCTAAGTTCTTGGGGTTTGTTGGGTGAGTGAAAATGGTTAGAAGGGGACATAGGAACATACCAAAGCCGTGTCTGAGCAGAGGTTTTTCCGAGCACAAAGGGAGAGAGCAGAGGAGTGTTGAGAGATCAGAGGGATGTTTGAATGGAGGTGAGGATTTGGGTTTATTAAGAGGGGTGCACGGGACGTGGTCGAGCTGGGCCAAGCGCTGCGCGTGGGAGAGGGAACTCCCTAGCGCGCCCGCGGACGACTTGGTCCAGGCGGTTGTACCGCGCGTCTAGGCGGGCGCTGCGTGCGGCATGCTGGCGCGCTGCGCGCGGATGCGGACGCGGCTTGGGCTGCGCGGGCGCTGCGCGGGCGCTGCGCGCGCTGCGCGCGGATGCGGACGGAAACGGCGGACGCCCAAGCCGCGTTATATTAGTTAGTTAAGATTGCTGGCCGGATTAGGGTTTACGCACGCACGCACGCCTGGAAAAGTACTGTATGGTGTAGCTAACCAGGGCATTCGATGTTGAGATTTCGGGTGCAGAGAACACGTATCATCACTAATAGTCCATAAATAGTGATGAACTGATATCTATATTCATCACTAACGAATGATCAATAGCGACAAATAATCATATATATAGATGTCTCTCGTTACTAGTTAACTAGTAACATGTCTGCATGTAATACGTTGCAACATAATTTTATTTTGTAATAGAGTCTGTGTAAAATTTATATTTCTACATGATTTTTCAGAAATGAGGTTTTACACAAAATTCGTACATCCGCGTAAAATAAAGAAATTAAAAAACTAAAATACAAAAGTAAAATTTTCTTTTCTTTTTTCTTTTCTTTTCTTTTCTTTTTTTTTCTTTTTCTTCTTTCTCATGCTTGCATGCGGCAGTTGCATGCCCTGCGCGCGGGAGCTCCATGCAGACGTTGCGTGCCCGGGTGAGCCGGGCGGTTGCGCGTGGGGCGCTTTGGGCGGGCAGACGCACGCAACGCACAGGCGATTCGGTTTTCACGGGACGTAAGTTTTGACCGATTTTATATGGAACGTGGGTAGGCACACGGAGTTGCGGACGGAATCCGCGGGCGAAATAGCCGTTTTATATTAGTTAAGATATAACACATGTTTTGCTATTTTTTCTGCGTGTATAGATTGAACATTGCATGACTTGAAGTATATAGTGCATGCCGGACACATGTATACACTAGTTTGCCCTGTCGTCGGCGTCGATGGAAGGGTGGTGTACACGGTAGAGTTAACGTTGGATCGCGCGACGACATTGACATGGTTGGAGACGAACATATAAATAATATATGCAGAGATCGATCGATGGCTGACAGCCATGACCTGATCGATCGATCGATCGATAGATTCATGCGAGGTAGACCTAATTAAACGCACGCACGCACGCACTGTTTGCAGCGACGACGACGTGGTACGTACGATATGACTATTGACTACGATTACTCGGATCGAGCTGGCCATGAGGCATTTTGCTAGCGCGCTCTCCATTATTCGCCCCCTAAAGATTTTACTTTAATATTATCAATTCAGCTTATTGTCAATCGATCTCCTTAATTATCTGTATATCATATATCGGTTTATAAATATTTTTATTTATTCAATACTAATTAATTATAAGATACATTTTGATTTTTACTATCTGAACAATAATCTATCAACTTTACCTATAAATAATTAAGTTTTCATGGGATAGAGACTTTATATACACACACACACACACAAATCTAATAGTTTACGTGTACGTGTAACAGATCGAGTAGTAAACTAGCTAGCTTCTTGCAGCATATTTTCACACGTGCGTACGTGTGATCGACCTAGCTAGCTACCCCCGTACCTTCCTGCTACACGTGTACAAATCACTAAAAAAAACTGAAATCTTTCGTCGGCTAAATTTTCTTCCATCGGTTTTTTGAAATACCGATGGAAGAAAACTAATTTACGGAAGATATAGTTTACTTTCGTCGGTATTTCAAAAAACCGACGGAAGAAATTCGCACCCACCCAAAAAATTTTGGAGCACCGCGCGCCCAAAAAATTTCGTAGCTAACTTCCGTCGGCCTAGTTTTGGGCCGACGGAAGTTAAACCTAATATAAAGCCTCCCGGTCCATCCAAACCCTATCTTCCCACGCGCCGCCGCCGCCTTCGCTTCGCCCCTCCCGCGCGCGTCGCCCTCCTCCGCCTCGCCCCTCCCGCGTGTCGCCTCCTCCGCCTCGCCCCTCCCGCGCCCCTTCGCCCGTCGGCCCCACGTGTCGCCGCCTCCGCCTCGCCCTTCCCGCTCTTCGCCGCCTCCGCCTCCGCCTCGCCCCACGGAGCCGCCTCCGTCCCTCGTTCCTTGGTGGCCTCGGCCGACGGTGAGGTCAAAGTCCTCGCCTCCTCTTGCAACAAGTGATTTGTTCTGTTGAGGATGTTTGCAGAATGTTGATCTGTTGTGAATTTTAAATGTTTGTCCAAATGTTGTAAATGATTTGTTCTGTTGTGAATGTGAAATATGAAGAATAAAATGATGTGTAAATGATTTGTTCTGTTTGAGGATGTTTGTAAATGATGTGTTTGTTGGCAAATTAAATTTTGTTTGGATATTTCAAATACTGCATTGCAAAAAAAAGTTAACTTCCGTCAGCCAAATGTTTGGCCGATGGAAGTTAAGAATTTTCCTGAAAACTACCATCGGTTAGGCTTGGCCGACAGAAGTTAGCTAACTTCTGTCGGTCACCGACGAAAGTTAGCTAACTTCCGTCGAAATGTTTCCGTCGGCTAAATGCCGACAGAAGTTGACGTTTTACTGACGGAAGTTAACTTCTTCCGTTGGTATCAAGCTAGCTTACGTCGGCTTTGGCCGACGGAAATATCGACCGGGTCATCTTCTACAAGTGTGTCGCCATGCATGCATAGAGAGATAGAGAGAGAGAGGAAAGGAGGTAATAATATAATAACTCGTTAGCTAAGCCCATACGACATACACATATATATAGCTAATTAACTAGATTATAAAGTATGCATCATCAGTGACTTTTAATCCGATTTCCGGGCAAGCTAGCTTCGTCAAATTAATGGTCAAGCCAGTTGAATTGACCGCCGGCCGTCTGGTCTCGTTCCATTGCATCCATGCATGCGTCGATCTTTGTGTTCTTTTGGCTCGATCAAATTTAGCCAACTAATTAGGTTCTGTTTGAACATAGTTTGGCGTAGTTTTGAGTTTTGGAAGCAATACTACATTATTGAGTAATACTACAGTATTATATACTTAAATGTGTTTGGCAGTTCCATCTGAAATCTCTGTAAAGTAAACTACAGTACTAGAAATATTGTACTCAATCTACAGTATTGAAAACTTTGGTATAAAGCATTTTTTCAAAAACTGTGATATTATAAACTATGGTATTGTCATGAATGTAGTATAGCATAGTTTTTGAAATACTATAGTTTCCAAAAACTACACTCCCAAACAGGGCCTTAGTTTATTCTCCGCATTCGCAGCACACAAACAAACACACACACACATATATATATATATATATATATATATACTCGATCGATCGGAATATTATTTGGAATATATACTATATATATCGCAGCAACTTAATCGTAGGATAATGCGGGTAAAATGACTACGTAAGTTATTACTAATTAGGTGTTAATTTGTTAAATAAGAAAAGGGAGATAGCTGTGGAATGGAGAGGGGATTCCATTAGCCGGTCGTGATAGTTGGAAAATTGAACTTGAGCTAGCTAGCTAGTTAATTTAATTTGCTTGCTCCATTTCAGAGGATCTGGTTTTAATTTGCCTGACAGGATCTGCAGCTAGTGACGACGTGTGATGTTTTTTAGGTATAAATTGTTGCTCCCTTAGCTATTGTATTAGCTCTTAAACTCGTGAACTGATCATCACCAAACATTAACTTAACTATATATATAATTAAGGGCATATATATTTGGAGAGTTTCTAATAGCTATAATTATTTATAGAATCTAAAGCTCCCAAACGGTATAGATTATATGGTTCTAGATTACGAAACTTAATACCAATAGCTATAGAAAGTGGTGTTGAACTAAAATCCAAAAATATAAAAAACATCGATCAGCTTCAGTTCTCCAAATTTTTACCGGGTGTTTTTTAAATCTAAAAGTCACTCGGTGACCCGGTCAGGCCTAAACTACTAGTACTTCATAGTTCATAGTGCCGTGCAGCTTCTGCTGTTTGCAGCTACATACATACACGTAACCAAGTACGTATGCACAACTGTTAGCTACGCATTTTGCTGATCTGGTAAAACCTCTCTATCTTTAGCGAACCTAGTATATATAGTGATAATTAACTGAATTAATGTGTAATTATAAAACTAAAATATTTTTTCATTATTATATATAATAAGAAACTTCTGGAGTAGCTAGTTGATTGGTGATCGATCGAGCTATGCATGGCTACCGTACGTTAAATAAAAATATGCGTGCATGCACCTCTTCCTAATAATTAAGCTCAATTTACCATGTGGTACGTACATATATGCATGCTTTGTGCTGAAATAAACACGGATGAGTACACGAAGACTGATTGCATTGATCATATGGGTGGTTGTTAGTCGGCCGTAGACGTGCAATTTCTGTGTTGGAAATTAGTAGGATGGATGGACACATCCTCATCACTTACCTGTGTGTACGTACATACGTGTCGTTGCGTGGTACATTTCATCATAATGCTGCCAATTGGATGGAAATGTACGTTTAGATATTTTGCTTCGTAAGCTTGCATATATAACACTAATATCACGATGAGAATCTGTTGGAATATTTATTCATGAATTAATTAGGGGCATGATCGGTTTACATCCATCATATCACTCTAACTCTAATCATGAATTGAAGCTGCTGGTGAGCTGACGGACAGAGACGACGACAAGGAAGAAGCTCAGCTCAGCTCAGCTCGCCGGCGATATGATGCTCTAACCTCCAGCATGCAGTTAGAATTAATAGCTAATTATTCCCCTTGTTTTACTACTGCTTGAATTCTCTCGATCATATCGTAGCTACCATCCAAAAACTGAACTGTTCAGCTATGGAATTCCGTATCAACTTCTACAAACATGGATGGATATGATGGAGATCGACAGGGGTACGGTGGCATGCACACGGCTAAGCTTTTAAAAAATTCTACGAAATTATATGAAAATCTTTCAATTTTTAAAATGTTTAGTTATGAACAGTTAAATTAGGTCGAGATAAATTTTTTGCTCCGTCCCTATGCTTGCTACAGATCTTTATGTTAGATAACTTGGTATATAGTAGAATAATTAACGACGCGATTAATTACTATTTAATTTGTTGAAATAGTCCATGAAGACTTTCATCCGAAGGCTTTCATTTGATCATTAATTAATTAAGCAGTGTTTAAAGCATAATGGTACAAGAAAGTGCCGTTTGACTGAACTGGTAAATAAGAAATGAACCAGCGGTTAACGTGAGTCTGAAACAGCATGTATGCACGTATACTTTTGATTAATTAATTAAGTAGTTTTATTTTTGACGGAAAAAACTCTGTGCATAAAATTTAATCAACAACCTCAAAGCGTGTAATTAAATTAACCTCTTGCGACTTAGGGTCCCGTTGTTTGTCATTATAAAAAGTGACTCGCGTCAAAAAAATCTGTAATATTAACCAAAGCGCCGAATTGATTCTTCGAAATTCAATTTTGGAATCGAGTTGTATACCGGATTTCATCTATTCCTCACTTTTTCCCTCCCCCGACCCTCTCCTGAATCCTTGGCCCTCTCGACGAGACCTTGCTCCGTCGTCCTCCCCAACACGAGGTTGGGGGCACCACCACCCTCCCTGGACCGACGGCCACCGGAGCGAGGCCGTCACCCTCGGCCACCAAAGCGGGGCCACCACCCTCCCATGGTCGATGACGGCCACCGGATCTGGCAACCTCCTCTCCATATTTGCATCCTAAATCTGGTGACCTCTCTTCCCTTGACGCCGCCACCCTCCTTGGACCGGCGGCCACCAGATCCGGCGACCTCCCCTTTATTTCTGCGTCCCGAATGATCCCTCTCCCGTGGCACTGCCACCCTTCCCTAAAATTAGTCAAACACCTTTCAGTTTTTTTATGGTTGTTAGTTCAGAACAACTTTTCCTAGATAGTAAAAATCAGATTTTTCATGAATTCACGGAACCACGTGTTCCTGGATCGACACATGCATGGAAGCACTGCGTACTTAGCTCGCGGAAAACGTGCGAAGCTTTTGACAGTCAAAGTAAACACCAGTACATGAAACAATCAATTTTGTAAAGGTTTAAACTTGACTCTTGTTGGCTGAAAGAATTTTTCATACGATGGGATAGGAAAAGGGGCCATGTATAACATCACGTGATCTTTTTAATTGAAATTTTTTTGATTTTTTTTTGAAAAATAGCATTTTTAGAATTTGCAAATATAATGGTCAATTTGAAATATATAAACAATAAGTTGTAGAAGCTGACGAAGTGGTACACATGAGTAGATCCAAACCTGTATGTACGTTTACCTATTAGTTCAAATACTCTTTCTCTAATTCAGTATAAATTTCAGCAGATTGATTTTTCTGGTGACATTTTAAGAGCTTTATGAGTAGATCCTGACGTGTATGTACCTAATTGAAAAGCACATTCATGAAGGCCCTGGACATCACTTCCATTCCACAGCGCGGCCGAGGCTTTTCTGATCAAAATGGTGTGCGCGGTCGTCGTCGCCGGCGCCGGCGCCGGCCGTGCAGTGCACAGCCAAGCTGAGCTCTCCGGCCGGTAGAGGAGAGAAAGCACTGCACAGCGTTCTCAGCTCGTGGGCCATCGCGCGTCCATTTCCTACGAAATTTCAATATTTGGGCTTTTCAAATCACACTGGGCTTTGAATGACAAACAAATGTACTTCTGCATTGTGATTTGTGAAGCTATTCTTTCTCAAACAATTCCATTATATTATCCCTACTGCATTATGAAGGCTAGCAACATGGGCCTCTTTTGTTCCGGGCTGGATCCCTTTGATTTGGTTTTTGGTAGCAGTTTTTGTTTTTAGAAGTCAAAAGCTAAACCAAAGGATCTATTTCAAGTCAACAATTTTTAGTAAAATCAGTTTTTGACGTAGTGAAACTATATGAGCTCCTTCACACCTGTTTTCTGGCTTCTGACTTTTGGCTTCTTCTTTTTGAATCGTTGATAATACTAATATTCACATATTGGCATTTCAAATTTCATACAACCAAGCCATATGTACCTTCATAAATTAACATTTCAATTTTCATACAACCATACAAAATTTCATAAATAGACTTTTTACACAGCTCACACCTCAAATCAGCTTCTTCACGGTCGTTTCAACCAAACAGTTTTCAGTTTTCTCGTAGCTGACATCTCACAATAGCTTTTCACGGCCCACAATCTATAATAGCTTTTTCCCGCAGCTCAACCAAATAAGTTTATGGCTGTTTTAAAAACAAGTTTGAGGCTTTTCAAAAGTCGCATTTTGATTCTTGATGAGATTCCGATAGAGTTTTTCAGCTAGGTAATAAACCCAGACCTGTGACTTGTCATGGTAGTGAGTTTTGGGGGTCCCCTTTGTTATGAATTATACTGACATCAACGGCAGATTGCTATGGGCATACATCAAAACAAAATGCTCAAAACTCTGGCAACTAAGATATTTTTAAATATCCTTTTTTATGCACCAAATGTAATACATGTAAGCTTGGCTTCAAAAGTTCTTTTTTAAACTTTAGAATTCTCTAGTAATTTACAAAATTAAGATATCAAAGTTGCACCTCTAAAAAAACTAGTATTTAGTACTCTGTGTCTTATATTAAGGCTCGTTTAGATGGATTAAAAATTGTAGTTAGCTAACTAATAACTAGATCTAATTGTTAGCTAATTAATTGTTAGTTGATTAAAAATTAGTCACGTATGATTGATACTTTAGACTAATAGATGGCTAAGTCGATTTTTCCTCTGCTACAATAATCGTGCTACAGTGGTATAGGGACAAAATAGTCTAAAAGTCCCTATTAACTCAAATTAGTTCATTTTTGTGGACTAATGAATTAACCATCAGTTAGCCAACAAAAAAAATAATTACTTCATCAATTTGTTATAGTGTTTGGATGAGGTAAAACTAATTTTTAGTTGGTAACTATTAGTTGATGCGATCTGAACATGACCTAACTATATGTGCATGCTATAATTCTAATATATTTATTTTAAAATTTATAAATTAGTTATATCTCTGCTATTATAAAATGGTCAGATCGTCCGAGGCCGCGTTGCTCTCCCCCGCCCCACGCGCGCCCTGGGCGCGCTCACCTAGAACTGCCGCATGCATGCATGCGGGGAAGTCTCGTGTCCCCAACCGCCCGGCAAGCAAATTAAAGAAAAGCACGAAAAAAGGAAAAAAAGAAAAAAAAATAGAATATATACTTTTGCTTTTTATTACTTTAATTTTGGTATCTTGCGCGTACAAATTTTGTGTAAAAACTTTTAGATTTCTGAAAAATTACGTAGAAACTAAGAATTTTGCACAAAGACCTTTGTATTTCAAAAAAAATGACGCAAAACTATAAATTTTGCGTATAAACAGTTAGATTCACTGAAAATTTTCTTATCATCATAACTATAAAATAAGCCTTATCGCAAAGCACGGACCCTTACCAGTACAGTCTAATACGGGCACCTATGTAGTTACGTCTACGTTTCACTAGTCAGATGCTTGTACTTTACAACATAAATAAATTCTACACAAAATTCGTATATCCGTGTAAAAATGTAAAATAAAGAAATTTAAAACTAAAATGCAAAAGTATATAGAAATTTAAATGTAAAATAAAGAAATTTAAAACTAAAATGCAAAAGTATATATTTCTTTTATTTTTTTTTCTTTTTTTTATTTTTTTTCCTTCTTTCGTGCAGCTAGTTGCTGGGGTGCAGCGCGGAGCGGACGGCGTGCGTGGCTGTTACGCACTTACGCGTGCGGGCCGACCGGTCAGTCGGGCGGTTTTTACAGGGCTCATATTTTGGCCGGTTTTTTATGGGATGTGTGCATACGTGGGTGAGTGGCGACGGGTGCGGACTGACCGCTTTAATATAGTAGAGATTAGGTCGGTCAGAATCCCTGTTAATGCAAGAAAGGATCCGTTTCTAATTTGTACCAATGCGAAGGGCCAGACTGGATAAGTGCCCAATAAAATTGACCGGATGACTCTCTGACTGACTGTGACTGAATCCTCTGGGGCCCACCCATCAGTCAAAGTACACGCAATGACCACTTCTTTTAGCCGTTGGGCGCGTCCCGTCTTTCCACTTTCTACTACTTTTACCGCTCGGTCAAAACACCCAAAAGGGTAAAAGGTATTTTTCCTCCTGTAATCTACATTTCTGATAAAGTTGACGATGAATGAATTCGTAGTAAGATTAAATATTAAAATATTATGTATTAATTAAAAAATATTATAGAGTGATAAGTAAGAAATAGGTGAGAGATATTAAATTAAAAGTAAATCTTCCGCCTTGAAGAATCTTCAACATTATCTAAAAATATTTATTTTTTACCTAAAAATTGAAACAACTTCTTCTATATCTCTTAACTATCATTAAACGATATTATTTTTTATTAACAAAAGTCGTTTTGATATGTTATTTTATAACTAGTTTATAAACCTTAACAAACAAGTAAATTATTTGCTGGATAGATAAAGTAGAAAACTATGTATTTTTAGAAGGTTAAAAAATAAACTACACTAAAAATTTTTTACAAAGAGAGGAGTAATATTTTTACCGTGCGGTCGAAACAAAAACTTACCCGCCCGAGTTCAAACGTTCGGCCGGCGCCACGAGAAAACGATACGCAAATACCGCGTGCGCGCCGGATATGCCTCACTTTCACTATCACACATACAGGTGGACCCTAGAGAGTGCGGGCCCACATGTCAATGACTTGTGAAGGGATAAGGCGCGGTGTGTGCGGGGGCGCGCTCGTGGATAAATTTCCCGGCGTTCACACCGGCCGCGTGCCACGTGTACGGCCCCGATGCGGCCCCTGGATTCCGGTGACTTTTGTCGAGGGGGCGGTGAGCGGAACAGAATCCAACAGCCAACATAGTCATCGACGTTGATAGCTGTGGCTGTAGTATAGGGCAGTGACATTCATAAATAAATAAATTATATTTTCCAAAGCAGAATAAACAAGTGACAATAAAATCATTTAAGTTGGTTTCTTAATTTATATACACAAATAAAAAATATAAAATTACGAGTACATCTAGGAAAACAGTAACCAGGGTAGTACAACATGTGAATATTATATTAATGACCTAATAATTGTACTGTATCAGCCAACATTATTGTTACGAGGACCATATCGCCATCAACGCTCGCATTAAGTCATTAATTCATATGGATCATATCTTCGCATTAAACAAAATCCCTCAAATTAATGGCCAAATCAATCACACGTAATGTTATCATGCACGCATTAAAAGAAAAATAAACTCCTACTATATTTCAAAACCAAAATGACAAAAAAAAAATCACGGAGCAACAATACTTCCTCCCCAGCATGCTAAAATCATGATGCCCAAAGCAAGAGAACTTTGCATATGTTTATTTCCTAATATCAAAATTAACATTCCACAAGTTAATAAACTACGGACACGACGTTAGCAAAGTAAGGAAAACATAACTCACATAGGATTGTAGGGTATGGATAAATGGTAACAAACCAAACAGCTCTAAAAATGTTAGCTATATTTATATCGGTTGGTTGGTATTCTTATGTTTACTTACGTGATATAAGACTATAGTGGATAGATATCACGACGATAAAATAAACAACTACGTGTAAAGTTGTCCGTTAAATCCAAGTTATATATACACACAATGCACGCTAGTACAATAAAAAGATAGGTCACAACAATAGAATGGTGAAAACATTGTAGGTTCCCCTAATAAATCTACACGCCACTTCTATAAAACCGTTTCTCTAATAAATCCACACGTCACTTCTATAAATATCACCAAGATAAAACTAAGGGCTAACAAACTATAGGCGTGGCTAAATCCAAATCCAAGTAAAACATCATTTAATTGTCGTATAACCTACGTTTAGATAATACATGTTTTATCCATCACAAGATATATATTATTCATATATGACGGTAATAAATAGATATCATGTAGCCAAAATAGTTACCCGATTAACTTATGATAGCGTATGTACATTTTTAGAGGATTTTCATATAAAATGAAGTATATATTTCAAAGTTGCTTTAAAAAATTACTCTAAATTACCCTGAAAATTAGTAGCAATGGTTACTTAAACCCACCGGAGGTTTTCGTGGATCTCTTGTGCTCCCACGGCATCCCGTTGCTGTCCACCGGAAGTGGACTTTCCCCACTCCTCTCCTCCTCCTCTTCTTCTCCGTCTTCGGCACGAGTCCCACACGCTTTCCATTCCATTCCTCCCGCTCCCCGCGCCGCAGATCCTCGCCAAGAAAGTCTGTCTCGCGCTGCTGATGGAGGTTTCGGAGCAGGCGTGGCCGGACGACTTCCGGTGTCCCATCTCGCTCGAGGTTATGACGGACCCGGTCATCCTCCCCTCCGGCCACACCTTCGAGCGTCGCAGCATCCAGCGCTGGCTTGATGGAGGGCACCTCACCTGCCCGGTTACCAACCTGCCGCTGCCGCCGTCGCCGCCGCTTATCCCCAACCACGCGCTGCGCCGCTTGATTGCGGCCGTGTCGCCGGTGGTCTCCGCGGCGGCGGTGGCGGGGGGAAAGGGCGGGGCTGGGCAGCGGCGAGGAGCGGGTGAGGGTGCGGCGGAGGCGGCGGCGTCCGTGTCTGGACTGCTTAGGTTGGCCAAGTCTGGCCCCGCGGGGCGGAGGGAGGTGCTGGAGTCCGGCGCTGCGGCGGTGCTGCTGCGGCATGCGGCGACCGGAGACGAGGTGGCCGCCAGGGCGCTCTTGCACCTCAGCCTCGACGGTGATGACGCGCGCGTCGGGCTCGTGGCGGACGGCGCCGTTGATGCGCTCTCCGCCGCGTTGTTCGCCGGCGGCGCGGCCGCGGCAGTTGCGGCCACGGCGCTCACGAGCCTCGCCACCGTGGACGTGAACAAGTGCACCATCGGGGCGCACCGCTTGGCCATCCCTGCTCTGGCCGGGCTCCTCCGTCGCGGCGGCGCAAGGGAGCGCCGCGAAGCTGCCACAACCCTGTACGAGCTCTGCAAGCTACCAGAGAACAGGCGCCGGGCAGTGCGCGCCGGAGCGGCGCCCGCGCTCGCCGACCTTGCAGCCGCCGGCTCCGCCCGCGCCACCGAGGTCCTCGGCCTGTTCGCCAAGTCCCGCGAGGGACGGCTGGAGCTCTCCAAGATCCCCGGCATCGTGCCCGTCCTCTCCGGCGTCGCCCACAGCGGCAACGCCCGTGCAATCGAGCAGGCACTGGTCGTCTTGAATTGGATTTGCTCGGAGAGCAAAGAAATGGCAATGGAAGCAATAAAGCTCGGAGCTTTTCATCTCTGCGAGGCTCTGGTGAATGACGACAACTGCAAGATTGCCAAGAACGCAGTTGAATTAGCTCAGACTCTCGAGAAACTGTAACGGTGACATGTCCAAAGATCAAATTTGTCAGAATTTTGATTCGGCGCCTCTTCGAATCGGTGTTGGCCTCTGTGTACAAAGGTAGAAACAGCAAAGGTGAACTTTTTTTGTCTTCTCTTCTTTTGGTTGGGTTCATTTCCCTTATCTTTTCAAGTTGTAGCAGCAGCGCCGAAAGGAAGAAGAAAAATAAGTAGAAATTTAGTATTTTTTGTTCATAATCTTAGAAAACATGGTCGTCTCAGCATTTCACCCAGAACTTCTTGGGTGTTCTGGATTGAATTCCGAGTCCCAAATCATCCAATCTGAAATGTCATGAGCATGGTATGATACATCTGAACAAGTTATCGTTTGCTCTGAAGTGACTCCTGTTCAATTGCCATCTCTTTATCATCTGTGTTGTTGATACTTGATACATGCATGGACTTGAGGATGATTGGATTGTGTTCATCTGCTTATCATCATCCTCTTTTGGATTGTGATGTACTGCTATATGATAAGAAATGAATCTATTACAAGTTCAAAAAGTTGTGATTTTTTTTGTTCTGTGAGGTTTGACATATCGCTCAATGATTCTTGTTTTTAAGGCGGTGCACTTAAACCTCGTGCATTTCTCTATGTTTGAAGAGAATACTTTTGCTGCTCGTATAAAATAGCCCATGGAGATCTCACACAATACTCGTGAACGACCTTTTATACCACTTGCAGCAGCATGGACTTTAAGTTAATCTGTACATTATGTAACTTGTACTGCTCTTTCTGTTTGAAGAGGCTGATAGCCTGATAGACTTTGAGAGGGTAAGTAACTTTTGCTCTAAAACTTGTATGAAATTCTCTGTCAGTCCTGGATAAATTTTCCAAATGCTCTTGCATGCAGGAACATTATGCCATCAGGAGATCTTGCAATAGCTAAGAAATGAGATTCTGTCGAGATTGCTTGTGTCCTGTCACTGTAGCTCTTAAAGAAGTCTGTGGCTAGTATATATTTCTTGATTATCGGTTTGTTTGATAAGGACACCCTAGTTTTTTTAGATGGTCTAGTTTTTGCTACGTCAACAATTTCTACACAAAATTAAGTATGAAAAGGTCTAAACACGCATTTGTCTCATTAGTTGGTGACAAAGTGGTGGTGGGGCTTCATTGGATTCGTTGTGATCAATAAGTAGCTTAGGAAATTAGCAGCTTATGTGGCTGTTTCTCCAGTTTCATTCTAGAGAGGGGGAGGGTGTTGATTACCTTTAGCAATCTTACTTCTGCTGGCCATTAAGCTCATTCATGTGCTTAAGTGCAACAAAAGCTGTCATTTTTTCTTTGGTTTTTGGTATATTCATAGCTCCTCGTTTGCTTAATCTAGAACTGCATAGATAGAAGATTAATTAGTGGATCTTCCGGTGGTGATGTGGCCTTGATGTTGACAATGTCTGAATGGAAACCTAGCAGCCATAAGATAAGGGTTGACCTTGACCACAAACTTTTCTTGGGGTTTGTTGGTATGTCCATTTGGAAGCATGGCTTGTTCCAAAACCAACGAAAGCCCGTCGGCCACATTACTAAAAGTTTTTTTTTTGACACAGGGATCTAGTCTGAGATCTTGTTAAGTGGACAGGATTAAGCCATGCAGATTGCAATCATCGGCTGCCCTGCCTCTGGATAATCATCGAGAGATGCAACTGTATGTGTGATGTGCTGCCCAGCTTTTCTGCATATCGTGCTCTCTCTTCTGAAACTGATTCAGTGACCACCATTCTTGACCGAGCTGTTGAAACGGCACTGCCATGTTCAGTTTGACCATGCACATATGGCAGTGTCAGCTGTCTGCTTTTCTTTAGTGCAGAGATTGGCAGAGGTATTCAATTATCCATGCACTGAATGTGTGAATGGTGTGAGCTGTGTGATCTGATCTCACCTCATCATCAGAAAGTTCTTCCATTTGCAGCAGCATCTGGGGGTGTGTGGGAATTGGGATAGAGATTGGAGGAGTACTCGTCCACTGGGATCTACTCCATTTCAGGTGTGCAGTACCTAATGTTGCAGATAGCACATTGGCAGCTGTTTCCCTGAAGCGCACAATCTCCTCTTGCTGATTTTGGTGCTCTCTCTTGGTTGTGGACTGTGCCAAATCTATGAATGTCTGCTCCCTGCTGTGTTCATCATTGTACTCGCTACTCTTGCAAAGATCTTTTTCACGTCGACAATGGAATCCAGTCTAGAGCCAGGCTCTACATCGAGTCGTGTAAAGATGTGTTCTATCACGGTCACCCAAGGTGAAGGTCGTGTCATTAGCATGATGGATCTTGCAGATAGGAGGGTGGAGTTTCAAGATCGTTGCAGCATTTTTGGTTCATTCACTCTCATGTTCATGTAAGCTTCCTCCAAAGCTGCTGGAGCTGAGCCCTGGTAGCATCACAAGAACACAGGTGGTCCATGGTTACTAATTGGTAGCCACTCATGCTCAGACACTAAAAGCTTGTGCAATCAGCGCAAAACAACAAACAGGCATGTCTTAGTTAGGTCAGAAATGCCCCCATCTTCTCTTGTCACTGTCGCTGGGACCCACGTGTCGGCGACCGATAATTCCTTATACGACACTAAAAGTTCACATGTTTTCTTAACGTCACTCGCTCTCTATATGTAGGTTTTGGGATGGAATGTCAATCAAAATCGCGTGAATTTTCAATGGCAATTGAGTTTTACAATCTAAAATTAGAATCAATACCATTTTAACAAAAAAACTCACCTAAGCAGCAAATCTGTGATCAGCGGGAGCAGAGATGACCGATGCATGGAAACATCATGAGATCCATGGAATCTGATTGAGGCGACGATGATCAGACGGAAGAGAATACGAAGAAAATGCAGACAAGAGCAAGGAACAGATCCAGATGATGTCAAAACGAGGCTCACACAAGGGGTCTCTTGCTACACTAGCCTCAGGCCCCAGCTGCGCTTGCATTCAAGCTCAACTGAACATCTCTTCAATCCTTTCCTTTGCAAACCGGCATATCGACCAATTCAACTTAAAAATTCTAAGCTAAAAACCGAACAATTTATTTTATATTCAACAAATTATCCGCACAACGACAGTTTCGGCGAAAGATAAGGTGTGACAAAGGTACACTGCCTTAAATCCTTTGTCATAAGCTTAACCATGAACCAGACATTTGTTAATTTGATCTGAGAAGTAAATACACCACTAGTAGCTAGTGACATCCATGTCATGCTGAATGAATGCGTGGATGGATGAACAGGTCTTGATCTGCAGCAAAAGTGGAATGGCGCCAAACTGAAAGCTCTAGATGATTGTCCAAGAACACCCATGGATGAACAATGTGCTGCTGGATCTTGATCTGTTGTGCCTAATCCCTGACACATGTCGATTTGCCATGGATTGAGATACACGACGGAAGCTTTCGACTCATCCCTGTGGGGCCATGCCCACTGATTTGTGGGCCCTCAATGATTTCGCACTGGCCCGCGTGCCAACGACGTTAGAACCACCTTTCACAGCGTTTGGAGAAACAATAGGCGAATTTGGTTTAATACCGTGGATGGAACCATTTATCTTACCAAAAAAAATAAATTTTATAGTACTTGGTTGTTGGATAATATAAGTTATAACGACTACTCTTTAAAATTCATTTCGCAGAGAGCATGTTTCAGTTTCTAGCAGCTAGAGATTTTCAGTAACTAGCTAGTCTGAGTAGCTGGTGTTTTTCAATTTCTAAATTCTAGTTCATTTTCAGATTCTATAGCTATTGATTCTCACAATCTGAGTATAGAATCTGGACCATTTCTTTTCGAATCAGATTCTAGAAGTAGCTGCTTCTATTAGAAGCTGAAACAAACATGCATATAGTATCCTTGAGAATATTTTGGAGCGGAGCTATAAAACAAGGAGCGAAAACAGTGACGGACAGACCCACAATGATCCGTCCTTGAAAATACATCCTTAAAAACTAAAATAATCGCATCATTATTTTAAGAATCTAAACTAAAATAGAACTGTCATTTTTCACTCTACTATCTAAGCAAACACACCATCGGAAATAATTTTCCCATTTATTCTCCTCCTTTAGCTTTAGCTTGGCCTAAACAGTCCATTTCATGATTAAATTATCTTCTTTTTAATATAGATAAAACAAAATGAAACAGATGTTTTTACAACTCTTTTACATCCTATGACATTGACTAACAACTTGAAATTAAGGAGTGTATTTCTTGGGCTTGCATGATCACATCAATAATAGCAACAGGCCATGCAGGTGCATGCATATTCTGCTCTAGTAGCCAATGTTCTTGTCCTAACCTGTGCAATGAGACATTGGATAGAATATTTTAGTTAGGACAAGACTGGTTGACTGCTGACTAGTCAGTAGTAGACTGATCAGTAAATGACAGTTCAAAAAAAAAACAAATTCCTTCCGGCCATATTCTCGACTATTGTTTTTGTTTCGGAATAATTCGATTTATGCCGTAACAATTGTGTGAATTTGAGAAATACTATTATAATTCACGTATTTAGATTTATAATATTTCAAAATTGTAGCTATTTGAAAATGTAATGACATGTTTTGTAATTCTCTAAAATTGTAATGGTATATTTCGGAATTCTCTAAATTTGTAATGGTATAGTTCAAAGTTATCTAAAATTGTAATGGCATGAATCTAAATATGTGAATTGTAGTGATATTTTTCAAAGCCACAAAATTATAATGACATGGATCCAACTTTTCCTTTTATTTTCTTAACCTTTTCAGAATAAAACTAAAATAAATTCCGTCTGAATTGATTTCTAGATCTAAACACTTTCACAATGCCACCTGCATTGACTCGACAAGAAAATTATGTCACATGGGATAACAAAACCATGGAGCTTCAAGCTACTATAGAGCTTGCATGCAATACCATAAGTTAATGTTTAAGAGCAGGCTATGAAAGGCTATTTTTATTTTTATTTTTTTGAAAAAAACTAGTAAGTACATAAATAAATTAAAATGTTTGCATTCCCCAACACAAAAAGGTTCAACATGCACACTATACACCAGAAACATGGTAAGTTTGGGTGGCTAAATTAGAGGCCTAATAAATGCATGCATAGCATTCAGTTTAGTAGGTATTTGGGCCTGAAAGAGTATTCTTAAACTACATGGCCTCATCCATAAGATAAATTCGGCCCATAATTTGAGCCAATTTACAAGTGATTGGATCTGGAATCTCGTGTTTCTCCCGGCCTTTGTTTTCTTGAGGTAGAAAGATCTGTAGCCAATTAAGAGAGATAGTATATATATATTTATCTTTTAGTAATATTAAAACAAATAACTGTAACAATATGAAATTAACACAATACTTCAAGGAAATAAATAGCTATAGGATAATCATAATTTTCAATCTAAATATATAACTTTTATATGGTATGATTTGAATATATAAAATATCATTAGTGCATGTTTGGTATAACATCATCTTCAAGATCCATGTCAAATTTACGGTTTGTATCGTAAAATAAAACGGTCATAGCTTTTATTTTTTGTAAAATAATAAATTGTATTCCTTTCGTACATCTTGTCTATTATTTTCATAATAATAATTTCCTATCAACAAGTGACAATTTGATCACCGCTAATTTATCAATTTTATCTCAAAAGTAAAGTGTTTATACAACACATGGTTTCTATTCTATTTTTTCTAACTATATATTTAAATTAAAAAATATAACTAAATGAAAAAATTCATTACAACTCTACTAATATTATTTTTATTTTTATTTTTATTTTTATAGAGCAAAGTATCTTAATACTGTAGGAATTGACGCAGAACAACCGCGAGAACCGCAGCTACCCTCGGATATAAATGCAAGTCTTCGTCGTCGTCGTGGTCACCACCACACACACCGCAATCCAGGCCGTCTCCCACCGATTCCAATTTCCAGCCGCCGGAAATCGCATTCCATGGCCGCCAAGATCTACATAGTGTGAGCACCCGCCCACTTACCTCCCCTCCCTCCACCCCTTTTTTCCAGCCGCCGGAAATCGCATTCCCATGGCCGGAATTCTCTAGTCTCCTCTGCTTTTACTCGGGGTGTCCTGTCCGTCGATTCTCGACGAACGCGACCAGAAGCCGTTCTTTTTAGTGAATTTGGATGGGCACCGGTGGAACGGAGCGCAAAAAGCTGCGTTCTTGGGATCCATTTTAGATGATTCCTCGCCTGCCTTTCTCGTTCTGGGATGGGTGTGCGTGTGTGTATGAGTGTTCTTGAAATCAGCAACTTCGTATGGATGGATTCGTCGTGTGGTTTGACGCTGATTGGGACATAAATCTGGCAATTGTTGCTCGGTGGTTTCTGCTGATGTTGGAAGTTTCTTCTTTTATCACTGATGGAGTGTGTTGCGAGTTCACTGCACAAGAGTGGGTTGGTTCTGGAATTTGCTCTAACTACAGATATTCTGGGCTCCCCTGCAAAATGACAGCCTTGTTTTGTTAGGCACTTGTGATCAAGACATTGTTGGTGGTGTCGTAGTAGGCAGGGTGGTGTTGGGGATGTTCATCCACTCCTGTCCGTGTAACATTATCTGTTTGTTTGTTTCAGATTGTTCTTCAGAAATCAGAATGTTGTTAAACTTGTCTGAAGATCTTTATGCAATCCCATCCATTCACTCTACTTCTATTCATGAATTCTGTATTCTGCAGGTACTACTCCATGTATGGCCATGTTGCAAAACTAGCAGAAGAGATTGAGAAAGGTGCTGCTTCTGTTGAAGGTGTTGAGGTCAAGCTATGGCAGGTTGAATACCATGATAGTGATTCAGAGCTCTTGTTAGAGTTATAACTCATAACTAGCTGAATGTTTTGTTTAACATGTTGATAAAATTATCATCTAGCTAGGTCCCAGAGTCCCTTTCTGATGATGTACTCACTAAGATGGGCGCTCCTCCGAAGAAAGATGTGCCCATCATCACACCAGCTGAACTCGCAGAAGCCGATGGCATCATCTTTGGGTTTCCAACTAGATTTGGAATGATGTCTGCTCAATTCAAAGCATTCATGGATGCTACTGGTGGGCTATGGAAGACACAGCAGCTTGCAGGAAAACCTGCTGGAATTTTCTACTCCACTGGCTCCCAGGGTGGTGGCCAAGAAACTACTCCGTAAGACATGGTCCCTCCAAATTATGTTGAAATGTTAAAGCATGTAGCATATAGCTAATTTTTTTTCTTCATCAAGAATACCATTCATGGCGTCATGGAAAATGTATAGTCCCTCCATAGAAAAAACAATATAGGACATAGTTTATTTTGGAAAAGTCTTTAGAACAAGGATTTAACCATTGATTGCTCATAAAATATATTCTTAATATCTATGGAACCAACATTTTATGAGAGCCATTTGAAATATGAATCTACTGAATGTTATAAAGTTTTTTTTTTCAAAATATTATATGCACTATAATTTTCTACTGTAGGACTACTTAAAGTCTCTATTCTTGCCTGCAATAATGGTGTTCTAAAATATTACTTGCAGTTAAAACCATATCAATCATGGAGTACTTATAAGTCATTTTAGACTTGTGTACAGGAATTAAGAAACCAACTCAAATAACTTTGTCTTTATTTCCCCTTCTTTATTCTACATTGGAAAAGATGAGTTATTTATGTGAGAGGCACATCATTTATTTGGCAAAGACAAACATTGAAGAAGAGCTAGAAAAGTGCATAGATATTCTAGAGCGACTTGTGTTTAGGAAAAAGTTGAGAAGACAAAAAAAACTTATATAAGAAATCAGAGTGAGTATAATGTAATTAACTATTGATCTTGCAGGTTGACAGCAATTACTCAGCTAGTGCACCATGGCATGATCTTTGTTCCAGTAGGGTACACATTTGGTGCGGGGATGTTTGAGATGGAGCAGGTGAAGGGTGGGAGCCCATACGGGTCTGGCACATTTGCTGGTAATGGATCAAGGGTTGCGACGGAACTTGAGCTGCAACAAGCATTCCACCAAGGAAAATACTTTGCTGGAATTGCAAAGAAGCTCAAGGGTTCTGTGTAATCACCTAGATAACATTTTGAGTCTTCATCCATATGGAATAAAGTCAAGTTCTAAAGTTGATAATCTATTATTTGACTTCAAAGTGCCATTGAGATTGTAATTTGGGTTGTTGCCCGGTAATTTGTCATTATATGTGCAATTACCTTGTGGATATATGCTCTATTGGTTCTACATTGTTTTCTTGCATGAAAATAATGGCATGGCTTTGCTTGATGAAATTGAACAGCTGCCTTTTCTAAGTTCTGTGGGTATCATTTGGTGCTATTATTGTCAGCACATGTGAAAGGTGGCAAATTGGTAAAGCAATCTAATCTTGCGTGCTTGTGATGATTCCTTAAAGACTCGTCATATCTTTCTTGTTATGTGTATCATCTGATCATCCCTTAAGTTCCTCACTGCATTGGTTTCATGAATCGTACTTACATTTCATGACATGGAAGGAGTAGCTGGGTGTTGAATCAGAATCAGGACATGGTCATTTTCAATCTAGAAGAAGCTGCCTTTTCTTTCTGATAAAGGTTCTACTACAAATTGTTCAGTGGTTGGTGGACTCTTTTCTGGTGAGGGACACATGACACATGACACATGACACATGACACATGACATTTCTTGTGATTCATCTCTTTTTTTTTCAGATATTCAAGCACTCTGAATAAAAAAGTTGACAAGATTGACATATATTCTTAACAAAATATTGCTTTGAAACAATCTAGAAGCACCAAGCACAAAAAAGTTATGTTAAGAGCCTAAAAAAGGTTCACTAGGAATCTAGCCCCAGAAAAAAAACTCAGATGATTATCTCCAAAAAAAAAACAATTTGATTGTCAAAAGTCAAGGTAATTTTATTTGAATTAACAAAGCTTATGGACCGTAGAAGTGTTCGTAAGAACTGATGCTCACCTGGATTTGAATCTAAACTGGTACACCATACAATCTCGGATCCATGTCCATAGACCATACTGCCAAAGATAAATGGTGGGTATCAATTATCAAAAGCAAAATAAAAATAAAAATCCTCAGTGCAGCACCATATATTCAGTATGAACTTTAAAGATTTGCAGGCTCCCACCAAAAAAGAGGAAAGATAAGAGAAACCATTGCTTTTGCAAGAAGGTTGGTTCATGAAAGTTATAGGCATGAGTTGCCATGATTGGGGGCACATTCAATGAATTTTTTTGTATCCTAGCTATTTGGAGGCCTCCATGACCTCATTTCTAATGGAATCTCTTTCACTATGTTGTACTTTTAAATTTTCATCTTTGCTTCTGATGCATAGCTGAGTTGGAGACAAGGAAGCAGATGGAATGAGGAGTTGGTGCACCAGACACCATTGTTAAGCCCCCATCATGCACACCACAGCTGTTGATGATGTTTAGCTGCAACCTGCAAGAATCTCTCATCCAAAGGCACCAGAAGCTGCTCCTGCATCCTTCGAACAGCAAACAAAGGAATCAGCAATGTTTTTCATAGCAACCAAAACTGAATGTTTCGACTGGATGCACAGTGAAAATTTTCACAAATGGAATGGCCTCAAACCAGAGGATGGATGGATGGCTGGCAGTATGACACTTGCTTATTGAGCATTTCTTCTGAAGATGACTCTTGACTCCGACAGACACGGCATGGAATAGATTTTGCTGAAATGAGTGCCTTTTTTTCAGTTGTTGCAACTTTGATTTGTGGTGAATGGTCAAATGCTTTTGACTCCCCACTTGTTGAAATTAAAATCAAGATAACGAGAACTGAACCGCATTGTCTGTAGCGTCTTCTTCCATTGACTTCTTGGTTCTGGCATTTTTGTTTCTGATCATGGTGAATTGGTGGTTGTTTCTAGAAGACTAGAACACAAAAACGTAGAGAAGAAGATGGAATTCAACAACTGCTTCTCTCACGTATCTGTCATTTTTTGTAAGATTTGAAAACATTTCTGCAAAACCTTGGAATTTTATGCTGCTAAGGAAGCAATTACCGCAGAGATGAGCTGGGGCGTCAGAAAGCATTCCATCCACCGGCGCGCCACACGCCGGCGGAGTGAACTGTTCTCCTTAGTTCCATTCCATGTTCTTCCCCCCTCCAGTTCTTCCTCCCCTCCCCGCATCCGGTCATGGTCCCGCTCGCCCTCGCCGCCGACCTCCTATTGGCTTCCAGCTCCTCGACCTCCGGTCCGCGTCTCGTCTTCCAGGAAGGCTGCTGCCGCTCCCGCCTCCCGTAGTTCAGCTCCGCGCCGCTTGCCGTGCCCGCACTACTCCCGCAGAGGCGGCCGTCCGCGCGCCGGCGAGGGGTGGAGACAGCGAGGCCCTAAATACAAAAAAATCCCGACGACTACTTGGGTCCTAAAAAGCCCATAGCCCACAAAAGAATCGTACAAAAGGCCCACCAAACAGAAGGAAAAATATTCCAAAAATATCTCCTCCTTTTAATTCTCTCCTGGCTACCACCACCTTATCCACAACTCGTAAACCTCCCCTCTCCCCCTTCACTCGCGCGCGCGCCTCCTCCGATCGATGGCCGCCTCCCTCCCGACCGCCGCCGCCGCCGCGCGCCTGGCTGCTGTACAGGCGTTCGCCTTCGCGCCCAAGCCGTCCGCGTCTCCCTCTGCCCGCGTAGCGCTCTTCCCGCGAGCCGCGGCGTTCCCGTCGCTCGCTGTGGTGGCGAAGGGGGGCGTGCGACGCGGGCAGTGGACGTCGACGGCGACGGCGGCGGCGGGGAGCGAGCAGAGGGAGACGATACTACTCCCCGGGTGCGACTACAACCACTGGCTGATCGTCATGGAGTTCCCCAAGGACCCCGCCCCCACCCGGGAGCAGATGATTGACACCTACCTCAACACCCTCGCCACCGTCCTTGGCAGGTAATCACTACATGCTGCCCCCTAATGATGACTCGTGTGGTGGTCTAGATAGCTTTTAATTCGCCTAGTTGACCGCCAATCGCGATGGCTGACTGTTGGTACAGCTGAGCAATCTCAAAAAAAAGTTAGTTTCAGTCGCATCAGTTGAAAAGAGGCATGGAGCTTGACATTTGCAATTTTAATTGGAGCACTCATTGGTTTCGTACAATGTATAGTGGTTTGGTTCTATAATTACTTTCATGCCCTGGAAGCTATTATGCAAATTTTGCAAGATAATTCGTTGAAGAACAAGTGTGTCGTAGATCGGTAGACATATCGATATGTCGTACAACATATGCTTGACAAGGATTAAAATGTCTAGCATGTAACATATTAACAGGAAATGGCTGGACCATTGTTAATGTTCACTTCACTTGCACATAGGTGAACTTAGCACCAGTGTTGTGTCTGATGCGAGCATCTGTATATTATAAGCAAGGCCTACCATGTGAATTTTTCTCCTTTAGTTCATTTGCTTGGCAAGTTGTATAGCCCAAAAAAAAATTTCATGCGTCTATTCTGAGCATATCTCTACAATCATAGCATGGAGGAAGCCAAGAAGAACATGTACGCCTTCAGCACAACCACCTACACTGGGTTCCAGTGCACTGTTGACGAAGAAACATCAGAGAAGTTCAAGGGTATTCACTAATATACTGATTGCCTCAAAACCTAACCATTTATTCCAAACAATTTTGGATTGCCCTAGTTCAAACTGCTCTTCTATTACCTGTAGGTTTACCTGGTGTTCTGTGGGTGCTCCCTGATTCCTACATCGATGTCAAGAACAAAGACTATGGAGGTTAGTGCAACACTATTGTCTGCTGCTGCACATTCGTGTCCTTAAATTGGTTATTGCTTATAAATAACAAATCTTACACTTTTCCCTTTTCTCCATTCAGGTGATAAGTACATAAATGGGGAGATAATTCCATGTACTTACCCAACTTACCAACCAAAAGAGCGGAGGACATCCAAGTATGAAAGCAGACGGTATGAGAGGCGAAGAGATGGACCTCCAGCAAGCAGGAGACCAAGACAACAGACCGCTCAGCCTGAGTCAACAGCCTCTTCATGAGGTAGAAATGTACTAAAAACAACCCTTATCTATAAGGTTGTTGTGTAACTGACCCAAAATACTTTGTTATGTCAGTTTTGCAGGCATCCGTGGAAAAAACGAGCTTGCTTAATAGCTAATTCTACCAGTTGGTGCCACATATGTGAAAGCTCTGACAGACACATCTGTCTTCTGCCCAAAATATCATCTAGAGCTGTGCAAGCGACCCATGGAGCTGGATACGAAATTTTTGATCTTGATATTTTAGGTGGACTATGACCTCTGAATGTGACAGCAGAAATTCTGAACTATCCAAAAATGTTACTCCCAGATATCTTGGACTATGACCTAGTTGTATTGCTGGTCGTGTGTAATTTGTTCCTTTTCCCTGTGAGCTTTGATGAACTGAACTTCATTTTTTAGCCATGGTAATATATTCACATTGTTCGGCGCCGATTTTTAGCTCATAGCCTCAGATTAGCAAATTGGGATCATTTAACGAACTGAGATTGAAATCTGTTGCCCATGTGAATCTCCTATAATGGTCTTTTTTGCTGGTTTGAAAATCTTGAAATTAGAGCTAAATGGCAAAATTGGGAACCCTAATCCAGGTTAGCCTGAATGCATGATCTAACGTGATATACGAGGTGGCCACTCTATTAAGGGACTTGTAGATGCTATGTACTCCATCCAGTCATTACTGTATTATTACATTTTTATTATAATTTAGTAATTAAAAACATCATATATTAATGACTAGATCGACTAAGAGGTTTTGAAAGTCTAGGCTTGTCAAATTGTAGTTCGTAGCGTAGAGTTGATTTCCGTATTTTCGCAACAGTTTGAATCTGTAAAACAGATTTTCTTCTCATAAATAGCAATATTATTATATACTATAAAAATCTATAAATTAGATGTATTATTAATTAGATTAATAATCAAAGTATATTGACTCTTAGGCCCAAACTTAAAGTATTTGCCAACTAAGTGAATGTTTTATATGTATTATCGTGAATTCGGTTTGACGATAGCTTATTGCAAATTTCATTCAGCGATAGCGCCGTGGGTAGAGGACAAGGAAGTATCATGATTTATTAGATGACTATACATCGAAATGAAAGTGTGTGTGTGTATATATATATATAAATATTATCCTACACCCATAGCTATTTTATCAAGAAATCTACTATTGAGAAAAAAAGTATTACTTGATTGCTTTTCTACTAAGAAAATATACTATAAGAAAATATACTACTGAAAATAGTCGGTATAGAGTATTCTACACATATGGTGTAAAATAGCGCTTCCGTATATATATATATATATATATATATATTCATTTATGTATCGTTTGTTTCTTTAGTACAAAACTTTAGTCCCGTCATATCAAATATTTAGATATTATTTGAGAGTATTAAATATAGACTAATTATAAAACTCATTAATAATCAGTAGATTTTTCACGAGACGAATCTAATAAGTCTAATTACGTCATGATTTGACAATATGATTCTACATTAAATATTTACTAATCATGGACTAATTAGGCTTAATAAATTCGTATCGTGAATAATTTTCTGATTCTGCAATTATTTTTATAATTATTTCGTATTTAAACCTTTAAATTAATGTAAACATTCGATTCGATGCGGCACATAGTAAACTTTAACGTGGCAGAGACTAAATTTATTCCATTAAACCAAAGATAAATATAATACTACGAGAAAAGGGTATTATAGTCATTCCAGCAAATACCTGAGCCCTTAAACCCCAGGAAAGGAAGGAAATCCCTAATTCCCCCAGCCTCTCACCACCGAATCCCGTCGGCGATGGCGGCGGCTGTGGCGAGGTCCGGATTCCGGCGCATGTTCTCCAACTCGGCCTTCGCCCCGCCGAAGACGCCAATGCCGCCCGCGAAGGCCGACCCCTCTGCCAACCTCTTCGTTTCCGGTGCGGCTCTTTCTGCCCCCTCCCTCTCTTTCGCAGCACTGTCCCCGCCGGTCGCATCTGGGGGAAGCGATCTTTGCGTTTCCGTACTCGATTAGGTCAGGTTGCTCCGGATTGGGTTGTGGTTGTTCTGTGGGGAAGTAGGGGAACTAGGGGATGCCTTAATCAGGAGGTTTTGTCTAGGATCTCATGGTGTCCTGCGCGCAAAGTTTACACCTTGGGCAGTGGAAAGCGATCGTAATAGTATTCGATTTGCTGTTACGAATTCGGAAAGAAATTGAGCAGATGATAGAACGAAATTGGGAGACCAGGTGAGTTACTGATGAATCAGCTGTACAGCAGCCAGGTTGAAATCAACCTAATGTTTGGTTGTTGGTTCATATTATGATGCCAATCCTCATACCTCTTCACCTGCTCTTAATGAAAATTGATCCTGAATTAGTCCAATAAACAATTGAGTCCATGCCAATAAGCTCAGTCCTTCAATATTTTCACTCTATTTGATGCTTCCTTGATCCTATGTGTTGACACGAGAAACTTCATAACAGGAAACTGATGAAATGGAAAATTACTTACTAAGCATTATTTGAATCTTGTAGTTTTAGTGCTTTTACCTAAATTCATCATCTGTAGTTGCAAATTGTGCACATTTTGAGCCTGTGCATCATGTTATTGTTTTACCCACTAAACAAAGCTAGCAGTGTCATGTTCCCTGTTTTACTCTCTTCTATTACAATTAAAACACTGATGTCTGTTACAATTAAAAGTTCATAACGTTGTCCCATTTTGGATATTTTCCTTGCATTTTGAGCCGCGTGGTGCACAGTGTCTGGATTCTCATCTTAACATCATTAACTTGTAGGTTTAAGCAAGCGTACAACAACAGATGGACTTAAAGAAGCTTTTGCAAAGTTTGGGGAAGTCATACATGGTATGTTTTCTTTAAGAATGTAGTCATTGTTTTTATGCTTTGAATTTGAAGGCACTGACTTCTATTTCAAATTGATTCCAAATTGCAGCTAAAGTTATCACAGATAGTGTCACTGGTTTTTCCAAGGGTTTTGGCTTCGTAAGATATGCTACAGTTGAAGATGCATCTAGAGGAATAGAAGGAATGGATGGCAAGGTATGGCTTCACATTGTTTTTATTGTTAGCATTTTCTAGTTTGCTCTGGATCCCTAAACTGCAGCCTCTGCTTCCAACAGTTATTGACTCACTACTTTTGTGGCTATATCATTTTTCTTTGTTCTCATGCGTTGAAGATAGGATCACACATACCAATGATCAAAATATCATAAATTGATTGCACATATAACATGGTGTCATACATTTGTAAATGGAGTACTGAACATTATTTTTAAAATGTTATCCATAGTTGGTAATGTATGCCAATTATTCACTTAGCTGATACTCCTGGAAAAGAATAATATATATAATTAAAATTGTAATTTTCCATGACCTGAAGGTATGTACAAATGTGCGAGCTTAAGACAGCTGATGTAAGTAAATCAGTTGCCTTTTGATATTTAGATTCTGTCTGACATTCCATTTAGCAATTAGCCAACCAAATTTATGTTAAAATAGGATGGTGCATTCTACTCAGTGTTCAATTTCCTGTTAGAACCAGCCAGGATCTGTCATTTCCCTTTCGTACAGTGGTACAGTGCCAAGCTCCAACTGGGCAAATAATTTCTCCTGTGTTGATTGAATTCTATTGTAAAATACAAAATTGCATTTGTAGGTTGATCATGCAACTACAAAGCTTTTCGACACATAAAAACCATAAAGAGAACCATGATACAATATTACAATGAAGGAGCATATTGTTTACATGAACATGACTCTACCTTTCTCCCTGAACTACTTTTCAAGTTTGATTCTACATTTTGGAAGACAAGAACCACCTAATTTCACTGGTTACTACTGTTAACAGTAAAAAAGTTCTTGCTAACTGGTACAACAAGACTGGAAATGGGAAATAAAAACCTGATTCTGCTGCAGCATGGTGTGGGCAGTTAGTAGAGCCATTATGTATTTGATGATGATAGGAATTCGGATAAACTTTTGTTAACAGACTGTTTGAAACCATGTCACATGTTCATTAATTATACATGTTTCATTTTGCAAACTGAAGTGTAGAACTGTAGATATTTGTCTCCCAATTGATTTGAAACGATCTTGTATGCATTTTCATTGTGCTAGAGGCCTAGAGTGTTATTGAGTAACTTGGACATTTTTCTTGGCATTCTGTCCTTCTCTGAGAGACAGACATGACACATGCTAATCATATCCCACTTCTGCCATTATTTAGAATCTTAATATAAAATTTGCGTTGTGTTATATTTGTGCTCTTTATAAATTTTGCATCATGTTCATAACACTATCGCCACAGAATTATATATTAAGTTACTTTTCTCAATAATGATGATACACCAGTCTTGTCTGTACATAGTTAAATTCTTGTATGCACCAAAGTATGCACACAAAATGTGAGCATGAATGTGTGAATAATAGACCAACTAATAGCTAATGGAAACTCTCTAGTTTCTGTTCCTTCTCTATTTTCTCTGATAATTTATGCCCACATGGCCTCTCATGTTGTACCTACTTATGCTTTCTTGAGTGGCTGAGCTCTCAATTATTATAACTTTTTTGCCAGTTTACTGGTTTCTTTCATAGTAACCAATAAAAGGAAGCTTTTATTTGGTGTGGCTGGATACGCTGAGAGCAATTGCTGGGAAAGATCCTTGCCTTTCTTTTGCTTGTGTAGAGCCTTGCTGCAATGTATCATAATGCACAGTTTTTTTTTCTGACATCTCTATTTCTATGCAGTTTCTTGACGGATGGGTTATTTTTGCTGAATATGCTAGACCCAGACCACCACCACAGCAACCAGAGACAAATTCGCAGCCGCAACAATCATGGGACCCTCCATCCAGTTCCTGGGGTGCACAGTAGATGAAGATTCAATCATGGGGCCCTCTATCTGGCTGTGGGGCTCACAGCAGATGGACAATTTATATATTCTACATTTAGATTATCGCTATATGATATTGTTCCAGGTGTGAACAGACCTTCCGATCCAATATTCTTATCGTGTTGGAGTGGTTGTTTGCTCGCATCCATGGTTTCCGCATGGAGAAGTACCTGTCAAAACGAATCTGGACAAATGATATTACTATCAACAAACTACGGATACCTTTGGTAATAATGACCCATACCCTGCTTGTCATGACTCATGACTCGTGAGGTACTGGTTATGTTGGAAAACTCCATTTATTAGAATTGTTGTTGCACTTATCAGCTGGGGGCATGTGCTTATCAATAGTCATGTCCTGGATAATGACTCATAGTCATGTCTCAGAATAAGAACACGTTTACAGAGGAGAAGGCACATCTGAATTTCCCTTGATCAATCCTCTTCTTTTGATGGCGACAGAAGTGCAAATCACTCGTGATCAGCAGTGGATGCTCAAGTGCTCCTTGCTGGCCTTTGTTGCCATCACGCGTCCGACCATCCTTTTCTTGCCTGATATGGTTTGCACTGTTCATCAGTTGATTTGCCTGTCATTTGTTCTCACCATTGGTGTAGCTACAGATTACAGTAGCAATCTGACGTTCCAGGTAAACACATTATTCCCTTCCTTTTGATTTCAGCTTTGTATTATTTGTCAGGGTTATTGCCTGGACCGTGCGTTTTGTGTTCAGGCCTGCCTCTTGTTTACCACCGCTGATTTGGCCGCCTGCTTGCCTCTCCGGCAGGCGCCTCCAAGTGTGTTCCCACGGCCGGCGTCGCCTCGTCTGGCAGTGGCCACCGTGCTGTGCACTCGTGGCCGCATGACATCTACTGATCTGCTCCACTTGTGCACTGAGACACCTGCTCCCAAGGTGGAGTGGTCATGGCGATTAATCTGATCAGATTTTCATGGAAAACAGATCTCGATTCCGTAGTATAAAAAGTTGGATCGAGTAGTTTGATTCGGATTTTGAAACTATGCTCGAGAGGTGACGGTTGCCACAGGAGTTGCTGTCACGGGTGCAGGTAAAGGGGGGAGATGCCCGGCGACGCAGGGAACTCCCGCCGATCGCCGACGCCTTTGGTTTCTTGCATGTACGTGTTGCCTCTGTCGAGCTATATATATCATATCCGGTGTTAAATACGCACGCCTATCCACTCTAGCTTCTAATGGTGTACTGAAACCAAACGATGAGGAACAGCTGCATGCAACGAACCATGCATGATTAAGGGGTTGTTTGGCTCTCGTGGGCGTGGGCTAAATTAGAATGATTAAAAATAAGTTAATTATAAAACTAATTATAGAATCTTTAGGTTAATTTGCGAGACAAATCTATTAAGTCTAATCAATTTATCATTATCATATTTTTACTTCAGCACCACATTGTCAAATCATGAAATAATTATGTTTAATAGAATCGTCTCATAAATTAGTCTAAGGATTTTGCAATTAGTTTTATAATTAATTAATATTTAATTCTTTTAATTAGTATCCGAACATCTCGTGTGATAGGGGCTAAAGTTTAACCTAGAACCAAACGTCAGGGCTCGAATAGTTCGATCCGTACGTATGGCTATTTCTAACGCTATATACAATAATTTAAAGATTTAATAAGAGATAAATTGTATAGATTAGCACATGCTATATGATAATTCAGTTACTTCTAAAGACTCATGATATCTTAATCAATTTGGCCAATATAATTATGGCTCAAAAACGTAAAACTAAGCAGACTCAGCTCGTGTATATCACAATCGCGCGAGCTTTTAATCTCATGTATATCATTCTATTTGAGACTTATACTCTCATCAATTTATTAGTGACATAAGAATGTAATATATGATTTTTTAAAGAATCTCATATTTTTTTGAGGGGTCTCATCTACTTGGTAGGGCCCACGTACATGCAAGAATCTCATATGTGTGCTTTATATTTCTATTCAATCTTGGATCGGATATGATAGATGCACCACACGGTAGACAAATGGATGCATAGAGATCGACGTCAACCGATTAAACTTTCTCACAAAAATTTCTCTCCAAAAACAGTTCCTGTTCCTCCTTAGGTGTTTCTAATGATTAGCTATTTCACTAGCTAGATTCATTCTATTTACTACGTGGATAGAAAATATGGGAAAAAGTGAATATTTAGTGACGAGCAAATAAATAGTAGATTTTACGTATTCTAAGAAACTGAGTGTATTGCTCGTGAGACTAAATACTAGTGTGATAAATTATTATTTTCATTCTTATTCTTCTTTCAGCTCGACATCAACTAGGTATTTGAGACAATTGGCATCGGCAGCATTTCGACTTTCCCGAGATTGCCCATGGCCACCCGCGTACAAACCCCGGGACATTCGTGTCATTTCTCACCCCTGCAAACCGTATAAATCACCCACCCTGCAGCCAGGTAGCTCACGGTTAGTTGGCCACTCACTGCCAGTGGCACTCTCTCTGCCCTAGACAGAGAAAGAGCTCTAGCTAGCGAGAGAGAGATAGAGGCTAGGGGGAGAGAGGAAGCCGGAGGAGGAGGTGGGAGGGGCAAGATAGAGGGGAGGGTGTTCAGGAAGCTGATGAGGCTCCTGTCGTTCGTGCCCTGCGGCTGCCGTGCGGGACCCATCGACGACGCGCCGCCTGCCGGGCTGCCGGCCGACGGAGGCGCCGCCGGCGCCGCGGCGAGGAGGAGGCGGACGAGGGCCAGGTCGCTCGGCGGCTCGCCGCGGTGGCGCCCCTCGCTCGGGGACATCTGCGAGGAGTACAGCGCCGCTGCCGACGCTGCTGCCAAGGGCGCCCGCTCCTCCGCCGCCGGCATCGTCCCGTCCAGGACCGGCCGGTCCGCCGCTAGAGTGCTCCCCCGCGGAGACAGCGATGAATACAGGTCACAAATCACAATCTCCCTCTCGATCTCTCTCCTCAGTCTCTGTACGTGTGTGTCTGTCGATCTCCCGATTGGTTTGCAACCGCGTGACACGTACGATGCATGCATGCAGGCACATCGAGACTGCAGTGTCCATGCCGGCGTTTGCACCGGCGGCGTTCCTCTTCTGATCGTGGCGACGACCCACGACATACATACGGCCGAGTATGATGATGACGAAAGTTCCAGGCCTGCAGGGCGAACTGGAATTGTATGAAATATACAGATTGTTAATATTTTCTACTTATTACAGAACTATATTCAAGGAATTTAACTAATTAAGTAGTGACATGCTTGTAAATATGTGCGTGTGATGTATGTGTAATAATCAAGAATATATATATATACACAAATGTTATTCTACATCACAGGTGTAAATAGCTATTCTACTGAAAAATCTACTATTAAGAAAAAAATAGTACTCAATTGATATTCTACTGAAAAAATCTATTACTGAAAGTGGTCGGTGTAGAATAGCTATTCTACGTACGTAGTGAAAATGGTGAAAATTTATATATATATGTGTGTATGTATGTATATATATGTATGTATATATTGCTAATTGTGTTATCCTAAGACAAAAATACATTCACTACGGGACTGGGCATATTTGCCGAGTGCCTAGGGCACTCGGCGAAGCCCACAATGCACTCGGCAAAGGCTTCGCCGAGTGCCACACTCGGCGAACCCCACTCGGCACTGAACGTGTCGGCGACGTGAGGGTTCGCCGAGTGCAATTTATCGGGCACTCGGCGAAGTCTTTGCCGAGTGCAATATAGACTTCGCCGAGTGCCACGTATAGCACTCGGCGAAGTCCACGGTTGACGGCCGGGGTGGCCGTTAACGGGGCTTCGCCGAGTGCCCCACGTGGCACTCGGCGAAGGGGGTGTGCCGAGTGCCACGGGGGGCACTCGGCGAAGGTGGCTCGGGGGGGGCACGTGGCGCGAGGGGGGTTCGCCGAGTGCCCCACGTGGCACTCGGCGAAGGGGGTGTGCCGAGTGCCAAGGGGGGCACTCGGCGAAGGGGCCTCGGGGGAGGGGGACACGTGGCGCGTGGGGCTTCGCCGAGTGCCCCCGTGGCACTCGGCACACCCCTTCGTCGAGTGCCACGTGGAGGCACTCGGCAAAGCCTCCCCAGACTGCACAGAAACGTGCCACGTGGCACGTTTCTGTGCACTGCAGGTGGCTTTGCCGAGTGTAACACTCGGCAAAATATTTTTAATTTTTTTTTTCATTTATTTCTTGCAGGCGGCGGGGAGCGGGGGGAGCAGGCGGCGGTGTGCTGCGAGGGGGGAGGCAGATCTGGGCGCACTTAATGCGCCCAGATCTGGGGCTCTTTTTTTGTACTCGTACCAGGTTCGCCGAGTGCCAAATTGGGAGGCACTCGGCGAACAATTTTTTTTAAAAAAATAAATAACGTTTACCGAGTGCCACCACTAAACCACTCGGCAAACATTATTTTTTTAAAATGAACCATTTTTTTGCCGAGTGCTAGGTATAATTACACTCGGCAAAGTTTTTTAAAAATTATTTTCAAAAAAAAAACTAAAATAGAATAAAGACTTTAAAAAATCCCAAAATTTGGTATTATATAATATACACTAATATTGCATCCTAGAAAATTTCTAAGATCAAATAAACAAATATAAGGCACTTTTAGTTTAGATTTGGGATCTTTTACTTAAAATCCTATAAACAACTTTTTTAACCAAAAATAGCAAACTAACTCAAAAAATCCCAATTTTTGACATGGTATGAGATAAATTGAGTTTTAGTAGTACAAAAAGTTTTAAGTTCAAAAAAATATTTGAATACCAATTTTCTTCTAAACCTAACTCATTTTATCCCTAAACTCCTAAACCTTCTCGAAGGTTGTCCAATTTCTAAAGGTCATACTTGAAAACTTTGTCGAAACATTATGAATTTTTTACCATATTATATATGTATGATATAATGACACCCTGTCAAGTGTCATATTTTTTAGGCATCAATTACATTTTCTATAATTAAAAAACCATTAACCTGCATATTGCAAGTCGAGTGTCGTAAATTAGATTTTAAATATTTAGTTATATTTAGTTGTAAAAGAGTACAAATGTAATAATGAATAGAAATATGTTTTTTTCCATAATTTTTGAGTCATTATTTTATGTACATTTAGTTGAAATTTGACCCACTTGGAAGTAAATCCTAGAAATACAAATATTTTATTAAAAATAGCAATCCCACTCATAAAAGTATGAAAATTTACCATGGATTAAAAGATGTTGAATTATGACTGTAAAAAAAATTGAAGTTCAAAACATGTTTTAAATGTGATATAGAGTCAAAATATGTTTTCACATGAAATAATGGGATCAGCACACTTTGCCGAGTGCATTTAGCTATAGCACTCGGCAAAAATGATTTTTTTTTCTTTGCCGAGTGCCATTCCCATTTGCACTCGGCAAATAATTTTTATACTGTTTTTTAAAAAAAAACTAAAATAGAATAAAGATAGTAAAAAATCCCATCATTTGTAATTATATAATATACACTAATATTTCATCCTAGAAAATTTCTAGGTTCAAATAATCAAATATAAGGCACATAGAGTTTAAATTTGGGATCTTTTACTTAAAATCTTATAAACAACATTTTTAACCAAAAATATCAAAATAACTCTAAAAAATGCCAATTTTTGACATGGTATAAGATAAATTGAGTTTTAGTAGTACAAAAAGTTTTAAGTTCAAACAAATATTTGAATATCGATTTGCTTCTAAACCTAACTCATTTCATTCCTAAACTCCTAAACCTTCTCGAAGGTTGTCCAATTTCTAAAGGTCATACTTGAAAACTTTGTCGAAACATTATGAATTTTTTACCATATCATATATGTATGATATAATGACACCATGTCAAGTGTCATATTTTTTAGGCATCAATTACATTTTCTATAATTAAAAAACCATTAACCTGCATATTGCCGGTCGAGTGTCGTAAATTAGATTTTAAATATTTAGTTATATTTAGTTGTAAAAGATTACAAATGTAATCATGAACACAAATATGATTTTTCCATAATTTTTGAGTCATTATTTCATGTACATGCATTTCAAATTTGACCCACTTGGAAGTAAATCCTAGAAATACAAATATTTTATTAAAAATACCAAACCCACTCATAAAAGTATGAAAATTTATCAAGGATTAAAAGATGTTGAATTATGACTGTAAAAAAAATTCAGGTTTAAAATATTTTTAAAATGTGATGTGGACTAATAATGTGTTTTCACATGAAATATTGGGTTCCTACACTACTTTGCCGAGTGTTTTCTGGGTGGCACTCGGCAAAGGCTAGGGTTTGCCGAGTGTCCGTTAGTGGCACTCGGCAAACCCAACATTTCACCCGTGCCGTCGTCACGCCGTCAGCAAAAATGTTGGCGGGGAATTTTTCAGGATGTTTGCCGAGTGCCTACGGTGTGGCACTCGGCAAACCTTTCCTTTGCCGAGTGCAACAATATTTGCCGAGTGCATTCCATCGGGCACTCGGCAAACGCAAGTTTGCCGAGTGCCCGATGGAATGCACTCGGCAAATATTGTTGCACTCGGTGAATTTTGGATTTCCGGTAGTGATTATTGCTGGATAGCCCAAATAACTCTCTTTTAATTCAGTGTAGGTTGACCACAACAGTTTGACATGTCTGTTGACCTTAATGTCTACCTAAAAACCATCATTAATTAACAAATTTATGGTGATATCATTAATGTAAAATTATAAATCCTAAATAATATAATATTGATTAATATACGTGGCATGCATCATATATCACCATATATGCATGGCCATGTATGTTGAAAAAGTTATGCACAATGATTGTTAATGGATATATTGGTGGTAATTAAAGAGAATATCATTAATTTTCTATAAGTCTATTTGCTTAATATAAGCTTTACAATTTTGATTTTTTTCTTGAACGAGGTTAATTCAAATCCGTCCGCTAGAAATTAAAGAAATCACGTACGTAAGCCAGCCAGAATTCTATTGATAGTAAGAAGAATATATATATATATATATATATATGTATGTATAATGCAACTGGTAATTAATTAAGGGAAAATTACTCACATACTATTATAATTTTTAAAAATTACCTACATGTCATTGTCAGTGATTGTGTGACCCCATCTGTCAGTGACACATCGTTGACATATTGGCAAACCGTGAAAATTGTAATGACACATAGAAAAAATTAGCCTATTAATTAATGACTAATGAAGAATATTAGCAATGAATTATATTTTGGTTCAATCCAACTTTAATTTGCCCCCTCCCTTTTCTTAGCAAGCACGTATCTGGTTGCATTGAGTAAAATTAAATTGGTCTGTCAATTGAGAGAAATGTGACACATGCAATTAAAGAACATAATTAAGCAGCAGACAACACACATAGCTAGCTAGTACAGTACTCTCTCTCTCTCTCTGTGTGTGTAGAATTAATCCATTCTGCTAAAGCCAATATTTTCTCGATGCGTCAGGTCAGGGTCAGAACTCAGAATTATATTGCATGCATCTGGTTCTAGCTGTTTCGTTCATCGTTTCCCCGTGATGGCATCGTCACGTCAGAGAGCGAAATATAATCAACCTGCAGTTTAATTTGAGTGCAGTTTGGCGCGCATATTTCTTGTGAAAGAGTTTAACTTGGAGACTTTTTCTAGCGGGTACGTAGGATTGTAGGAACCTGCGGAGCTGCGACCACTACTACACACGTACGACTACATGAGTATTAATTGAAGAGATATCAAATGGCACTCCCAACTCCGTACCCTCTCTGTAAAATAGTGTAACATTCAATATACGGCCATATAAGAAAAAATGTGATAAGTGACAAGTAATTTATCAAAGAAAAGTACTCAGACATAAAGAAACTATATCTAAACTAAGACATCATGTCATCATAATATCCAAGACAAAGATGAAATGTGATTGCATAGAAGGGATAGAGAAATGAGATAGATGTATATAAATATTAAATTTAGATGCATAATAAGAAATCATGGTTAAAAGAGTAGTTTCTATAAATGATATCTTGTGATATGGAAAAATAAGACAATATATACCTAAGAAATTATGGGTTGGGACTGCCTAATTAGGGGTGTTTGATTGGCAAGGCTCCGATTTGTTTATTCTGTGAAGCTGGAGTCAAACCAAACACTTTTCCTAAAGAATATACTCCGATGTGAGCGCTCCAGAAAGATGAATTGAAGTGATGGAGTATGGTCTAATCAGCTTCAAGTACTCTACTTCAACTTCAGTATAGATTTCAAGATCCAGAACTCTACCAGCTCGCTCAATTCATCAGACGAATCATGGCCTCGATATCCGGCAAACATGTCCCGACAATTTCGTTCTGTAGTTAATCACTTCACTTCACTTCACTTCTATTTGTTCATTTTTGTGATTTTATTTTTGCCTCCTAATAATTATCTCCCATTAATTCAAAAATCATAAAGTTTTGTCACTTCAATACGTATTATATATCTACCCTTATGTATCATTTTTTAATGTAGGTTTTTATTTAATATATGGTTTTTTATTTTCACTACTGATTTACCAACTTAAACTTAAAGTTATTTTTTTAGGAAGGGAGTAATATTCATATAACACTCAAATTAAATGTGTGTGTGTGTAATTTCTTTGTTCAAACATATCAAAAGATGGAATCACCAATGGAAATCACAGGAATCAAACAATTAATATTTGAAAAAAGTAACATGCACACAATTAATGCAACAAATCGGGAGCATACCCAGCAGCAAATTAATTAAAGGCTGATTGGCTAGCTAGCTTCAATTATATTCATGTCTGAATTTAATTTGGTGGTGGTCACTTCACTTTCAGACTTTGAATAATTCAGACCTGATTTAATGTAGGAAAAGGCATGCAGCATGGTTCTTAGAGCAAGTATAATAAACTTATGTAAGCAAGCTACAAGAATTGTCACATCAGATTAGTAGTGAGGTGGAGGAGAGAAAATAAAAGCGAGCTACTAGTTAACAGCCCTCTCATACACAGGTTTCAATATGAACATTGTGAGATGGTGTAATATATTACACATTAAATGCATGATACATATAGCCAACTAATTATTGTATGAGTTGACTATTAGATTAGTTATACGTGACATGACACAAATATAAAATCAACAACTAGCTATATTATTAAACTTGCTCTTAGCTTATTCGTATGCACTACAGTTGCAGGTTACACTGGATTCGTCCACTGCACCTAGCTAGCTTAGCTTCGAGTTCGAGATTATCCATATATAGTTGCAACACAAACCAACCAATAATTTGCATTATGCATGTTCGCATGCATCAAGACGCACGACAAGATATATCATATGTCAGATCGATCTAGCTAGCTTATATGTGGCAAATGCGACCATGCATATGCATGCAGTTAAGCACATGTGGCATATAGTTATAGGTTGTCCAAATGTACAAGCAAGTCATCAGCTGCATGCGTAGTGCAGTGCTTACAAACTCACGCATGGCCATGTGAGCATGGTCGATCACTACGCACGACCGAGTAATCGTTCCGGTATTGAAAAACAAACTGTTTTATATTTTATTAAGAATTATTTAAAATAAGTCGTTTTATGTTTTAGTATACCGTAATATAATTATGTGTACACCACTAAGCATAATAATCATAGTATAAAAATTAGTACACAGGTTAAGAGCTTGATAGAATATATATAAATGACTGGGTGATACACTCGCTCTACTTTTTATTAGCTTTTTCTTGCTTTCAACCAGCGCATACACTCCTTGACTCCTCCTATATCTTAGTACTAGCTGCTGAAGTGATTGGTCACAAGCTAGCTAGATGGAAAATCTTGGTTGACGACCAATCCATTTACATACTCGTGGAGCAAACATTAGTTGTTCATAGAGCGTTTTTCGAGCATTCAAATCTAGATCTATCTACCTTGATAATAAGGAAATAATACATGCAATTTTGAAAATTAATTTTCATTATCTTGTACCAGCTGCTAGCTAGTGGTAGCTACTTGCTGCAAGTACTCGATTGTACGTCCTGACCCCCAACTAACCACAAACGAATTACGATGAATTATGAACAAACCCCATCGAATCTACGTCGAATTCGTGGGTAGGAATCACGAAATCACTCCTGATTACTCCTACGAAGATCGGAAGAAACGGTTGAGAGAGAGAGAGAGAGAGCAGGAGGCAGTTTTTCCGGACTCGTCGCCGCGGCACATTGCCCGATTCTCCGATAACGGCAAAAGCGGCGGAACGTTGCGTTTCATGACACCGACGCGTGGGCCATCTCGTATTCCGGGTCCACTCGTCAGCGAGGTCCTCCGCGTGGCGAGCGGTCAGGCTGCTGCAGCTGTTGTCGGGGACGCAGAAGTCAACAACACAACCGGAGAAGAAGGCCATTTCGGTCTTTTCACTCCAACGGGAGCTCATGTCTCGAGGATACTTTGCCTCAGCTTTTCTACTTTAGTCCGTCCTTTTCTTATAAAAATAGTTGTATAGTTTGGTGCTATATTTTTTAAGGGTGTGTTTCGTTCTGATGTGAAAAAATTATTGTGAGTTTTCTACTATGAAAAAACTGTTGTGAGTTATCTGCTGTGGAAAAGCTAAAATTTTTTTAAGTTAAAACTGTTGTAAAAAACTACTGTGAGCTGACTATTTTTTATAACTTACATAATTTTTATCATTATAATATTCTATACATATATATAAATAGGAAACACTCAACATTGATGCAACTAAATAACTGGAAAATATATTACATAAATAAAAAAGTGCATAGTTCATCTCATAAAGTAACCGGCAATAACATATTATCTCATGAAATTGTGCAATGCAATACAAACCATAATAATATTAGATCAATCAAGATACCTTAAATTCATGCTATTTAATCTGTACTAAAAATCAGAAAAACAGAAAAGCAGACGCAGAAAGTAGGGTCCAAGTAGTTTCCAAATTTCTACTAGAAAAAGCCGTTTTTTCACAGCAAAAACAGTTTTGGTAAAACCATTTGGTTTAACTTCTGTTTTTTCACAGCAGAAATAGATTTCAAAAGTAGAACCAAACGCACCCTTAATTCAGAAGTTTAGTCCTGTTGTATTAGATGTTTGGATGTTATTTCGAAAGATTAAATTTGATTATTTATAAAATACATTGATAATCAGTGGATTATTTATGAGACGAATCTAATGAGCTTAATTATGTCATGATTTGACAATGTGATGCTACAGTAAATATTTGTTAATCATCGATTAATAATAAATTCATCTCGTGTCCTCCGATTCCGCAATTATTTTTATAATTAGTTCATATTTAATCCTTCAAATTGATGTACAAACATTCAATGTGACACAGATTAAACTTTAGTCCAATGAACCAAACGCCCCTTAGTCTGCTAATTTGGAAGATTTGATAATTTTGTATTTTTAAAATAAATTGATTCTTTCATATTTTTGTCATAGATTTAGATGTTATTTTTACAAGTGTCAAATAATCAAATATATATCCAATTGTTTTAGTGTTAAATCAATAAACATTTCTTGTAAATATAATAAGTCACGTGAGTCGAGAAATTAACATAAATGATTTTATTACCACTGATTTATTCTGAGTTGTAAAATTACGAGTCACTTATTTGTGCCAGGAGTAGTATTGCACAAAAAATACGAGTTGTAAAAATATAGAAGAAAAGACGGAAACTATATGTTATAAAACGATTTGTAATTTACAAAAGAGTTGCATTGGAAGACAACCTGTATAATAAATTGGAGTAAGAAAGATTTGTAAATTCAAACAAATTCATGCATGTATAGACGATAGTGAATCACATGGATTCTGGGAGAGAAGGAAAAACTTTCTTTCCCTAGTTTTTTTCTCAATTCTTGTGGCCCAAATGTAATTACAATAAACTACATAGTAAACTTCTACATGAGCTATTGTTCCTATCTTGTTTCTTCAATTTTTTTCAATCCAAACATATCTTAAGCAAAAGAGAACACTAAATCTCAATTTTGAATTGGGCGTGTGAGTGTCAAAACTATGAATATAGATTGCTTCTCTTATCTTCTTAAGTTCTTAAGGTCATGTTTGTTTCAGTTTAGATTATAACAATCTAGCTTTTTTCATAAGCCGAAATAAACAGGATAACTTATTCTGCCAATTTATTATAATTTAGAGTGCAGATTATAATAATCCAGTAAACTAGTAGAACCTAGTTTTTTTTATAAACTGGATTTTTATAATTCAAAGCCCTAAGAATACGCGATCTTATACAAGATTTGATAATTTGTTTGAAAAAATTGTTATCAATATCGTATAATAATTCTATTATATAGACAAATAGTCATTTTTGTACTAAAACGACCTAAAGTTCACGTGTATTTACAGAAATACCCTCCATTCCTTTCTTCCCTCCCATTTTTCTGTTTTTTTTTCTTTTTTTCTTCTTCTCTGCTTTATTCTGCACAGGAGGTTACACTCTCTCAAAAGTTGTCCTTTCCTCTCTCCTCTCCTCAATCCCAAGCGAGCACCGAGCTTCCCCCAATCGATTTCTCCCAATCCCGCCGTCGTTTCCAATCAGGAGCGGCGCGATCGAGATCCGCACCTCGCGCTGAGCAGAACAAGCACAGATTCGCCCCCCCTCGCGCCCCCGTCTCACGCCGCATTCGCTCTCGTACGTTTCTTGGATTCGGTTTCTTGGTGTCTGAAATTCTGAATTGGCACGCGTAATTCTCTGTTCGTTTCATTGGTGAAGACAATCTTCTCTGTGGTTTTCTCCAGTGTTATTGCACCGATTTTGTTTTCTGATTTTCTGTTCTGGGGTTCTTGTTCCTTTGATGTTGGATCGTTGCCCGTGTGTCTGAAAGAGTTGGTTTCTTCTTCTTCTTGTTGTTGTTCTTCTGTTTCTTTCTTCTCCTTCTTCAGTTTGTTGAAATCATCTGGTTTTCAGGGTCACGCGTATTCTGGATTCGTCAGTTAAAGATGACATCTTTGCATTTGCGTGGGTGATTTTAGTGTTTGTGGAGGCAACCAGCGACAGGTCTGTGTAGTTTGTAGTTCCTCCCCTGTGATGATTGTGAGTTCTGTGAGTAGGCTGTACTGTGGCCTGGATTTAAGTTGCATTTTGGAGTCCGTACTATCAAAAGTTCCTTTTTGTGTTCATTAGTCTAAAACTGCGGGAAGACAGTAATATGGTTCCTTGAGAGTTATTTGCATGTCTGATTCTTTCAAGATATCAAAAGGTACTAATATACATTCACATACGTTTTAGTGGTATTAACGACATAATAGTTCACGAAGAAAAGGTATCCTTTCCTTTCAGAAAAAAAAGAAAGCTATGTTTCAGAAATAAATCAATAATATCTGACTTGTTTCTGTCCAATTAAGAGTTTTTGGTGCAAGTTGGTCTTAAGTTTGTGTCTTATCAGCGTTGTCACCATGGTTACGACTTACGAAAGGTCTGATGTTCCGACGTGACATGCGTTGGATGGCAAGGTTTGACTACAGATTGTTCTAACTCAGCAGCACGCTGTTTCCATCTAATTGACTAATTCCCCTTCCATGGTTTGCATATCCATTTCTTGCTGTTGACCTGGATAGCCAACTAACGCATGGAGACACATGCCCACACGTTGAAGACTTCCAGTTAGCAATTCTGAATTGTATGCACTTCTTGGCAGGGGAGATAGAGCTGTTGCTGGCCTTCTTCCACACTGGGAGCTTCCATGGGGTGGATGCACTGTCTCAAATGCTGATATCTCTGGCCAAATGGAGAGAATGAAAGGGGTCTCGGAGGGCCTGATCATTGGAATCACAGTTGGAGTGGTCATAGGGGTGCTGCTGGCAGTTGGAATACTTCTGTGCATGAGGTATCGGCGTTCTCAGGCGCAGATAAGGAGTAGCAGCTCAAGGAGAGCATCAACATTGCCCATCAGGACCAATGGTGTCAATGCTTGCGTGATGCTCTCCGACTCAACTACGGGGCAGGAATCACCAAGGGAGGTCGAAGACCGCGGGGCGTCTTTGTGGCTGGAAGGGCCTGGCAGGAAGAGTGTAATCTCAGCTTCTGGAATACCCAAATATGCATACAAGTATGTCTCCTTGCATTCCCATTGTTGCAGCATTCATAGTTGTTTTTGCCTGTTTGCCTTTTGGACAATTGATCTAGCTTTAGGATCTTGAGTGAGAGAATTTGTTGGTTATTGAAACATTTGATAACTGATGCCCGTTAACTTTAATTACTTTCACATGTTGGTTATCCTCCTTTGACTTCCTACACATTTCTTCACCTACCAACTCCTTTATTTTAGTTTTGGACTTTTGGGTCTATTGCCATTTCACAGTGGAATCAGGAAAGTGGGACCTGGAGAAATTACAGATGGAGGGGGTTGTAGCAGAATGAGAATTTGCAATATTATTTCTGGTATTCTAGATGGAGAGAAACTAGTGTAAAAGATAAGAAAACATGTCAAATATGCATTTATGAATGCAATGATATGATATGTCAAATAGGGTATTATGTTGAACATTACTGCCGCCAAAGTCAATTTGGTAGAATTACATACACGATGAACATGTGCTTCACTTATTACATGTTGACCATAACATCTGGACTCATTCAGGAGTTTTGGTAAATCAAACTGAAGGCTGTAGTTTTTGTCAAGAGAAACACTTTTCCATCCAATCAAGAAAAATGTGTTTTTATCAGATGAGCAAAAATCTCTTGAAACCATGTATTAGTTCATTATTGTTGACTGAGTTTTTATTTCTAAATCACACTAAGAGAATGCATTGGATTTTAATGTAGGAACATGTTATGTTCTATAGTCCAATTGTTTTTTGAATGAAAGTGATTGTTTATAAATGTAAGGATGCTACCATCAAACCACGAAATGTCCATAATTATTAGAAATAAAAGGATCCATAATATCCTATGATTTCAAGTTCAACAAGAATGTTGAATTTTCTGCTACAAAGTTCACTCGTATTTGTCGACACACATGTTGATACTTTCAGTGCAATTATGGTCAGAAAATTTTGCTTTCTACATAACTGTTCACCAGTCACAACCTATCTTGCATACTCTTTCTGAAGTCCATAATTTTCTCTGTTTTAGGGAGCTGCAGAAGGCCACCAGCAATTTCACAACACTGTTGGGGCAAGGAGCCTTCGGTCCTGTTTACAAAGCTGATTTGTCATCTGGTGAGACGCTAGCTGTTAAAGTGCTTGCTAACAATTCAAAGCAAGGTGAAAAAGAGTTTCAAACTGAGGTAAGCCAATCTTTATACACTAGAAACTCTGGCCGTTTGGTGTTTGATAGACTGTTAATTTCAGGTGCTACTTCTTGGACGGTTGCATCACAGGAACCTGGTGAATTTGGTTGGCTACTGTGCTGAAAAAGGGCAACATATGCTATTATATGCATACATGCCAAACAGGAGCCTTGCATCACACTTATATGGTATTCATTGTCTCCATATGATAATGTCCTGCACTTCCTCCAAAAGACTGTCCTCACTCCTCAGTTATATGTTGACAGTTGACACATCTATGCTTGCTTGCTGGGATAATTTTGTTTAAGTTTTAACATGATTTAGAAAGGACCAATTATATCGTGCGAACACAATAATATGATATTCTTAAAGCTCTAGCAGGATTACTTATAAATCTTGATCACTGAGATTCATAAACACCACATTTCTAGCTGCTTTTATCAGAGAAAACAAGTGAATACTGTTCATATGAATAAATTCGGTATCTGATTTTTATTATCCTTCACATTTTTTCTTGAATAGCTATTATTGATTATTCTTGCCGATCTGTCTGTTGCACATATTCTTGAACCATCATTATCGACTATTCTTACCAATCTATATTTTTATATAAGGTTATGTAGAACTAGAATTTGATACGTTACACATTGATACTGTTTGTTTTGCTTTCTGAAGATTATTTTTATGGTTTAGGTGAAAATATTGCACCACTCAGGTGGGATTTGAGGGTAAACATAGCTCTGGATGTTGCTAGGGGCTTGGAGTATCTACATGATGGGGTAGGCCGTTGTATTTCATAACTGAAAGCATGATATATTAATGAAATGCGACAATGTTAGTATGTTACTTGATCTAATTCGACTCTAGTGCAGGCAGTTCCTCCAGTAGTGCACCGTGACATCAAATCACCAAACATTTTGCTGGACCAGTTTATGCATGCCAGGGTATGTGAAACATCTCTGTTATCATCATATTATTCATCACATATTTAGCACCTGTATCCATCAACTCAGCATCTAGTTAGCTACAGGTTTATATATAGTCTCTTTAAACCTTATCTTGCACTGTCAGTATATGTTTGCACTTGATGCTCCATAAAGCCATAAACTGAAGGCAGCAGCAAGACTTCTTTTATGAAGTCATATGTTTTGATCTATTGTTTCTTCACCCAAGTGGACCCTTTATTCGATGGTACACAATAACTTGTCAATGTAGTATACATAGTTATCCAATTTGTTGAAGAAATTCACAAAAGTTACTTGATTATGTTGGACTATGGATAAAAACCCCCACCTCTCCCACTATAACGCCTAGGTTTTATGGTTGGGTTGGCTAGGTGGGGTGAGCCTAACATGGTATCAGAGCCAAGGCCCTGGGTTCGAACCCCCCTGGCCACGCATTTCCGCTGCGTGATTTCCCCTGCGCCTCTTTCGTGTGCTGAGACCTGTTGCGGGCTACGCCGGGCTCTAGAACCTGCTGCGGGCTACGCCGGACTCGTACGCCATAGGGGGAATGTTGGACTATGGATAAAAGCCCCCACCTCTCCCAATATAACGCCTAGGTTTTATGGTTGGGTTGGCTAGGTGGGGTGAGCCTAACAGATTACATCACCCTATGTATTAGTAGAATAAAATACAAAACTAATTGCAAACCACAACCACCGCATACGATGATTTTATTTTTTACTGAAATGTCTTATTATCAGACTAAGGAACATTTTTTGTTGGCCAGGTTGCAGACTTTGGATTATCAAGAGAAGAAATGGTTACACCAAATGAAGCTGACATACGAGGTACTTACGGATATCTTGATCCAGAGTATGTGTCCTCACGGTCATTCACAAAGAAGAGTGACGTGTACAGCTATGGCGTTTTGCTCTTTGAAATGGTTGCTGGCAGAAATCCTCAACAAGGTCTAATGGAATATGTGGAGCTTGTAAGAGGCCCCTCCTCAGTTCCTTACTCTTTTATGGAAGAATGCTTTTCAGAACATTAAAGTTTGTAAATGCTGACTCCAATGCAATTATGATCAGGCTGCTATCAATGCTGATGGCAAAGCTGGGTGGGAGGAGATTGCAGATTCTCGGTTAGAAGGCACATTCGATGTGAATGAGCTCAACGACTTGGCTGCTGTCGCCTACAAATGTGTAAGTCGAGTGTCCCGGAAGCGGCCAGCTATGAGAGATGTTGTCCAGGCTCTCATCCGTGTGGTTAAACACAGCAAGAGCAGGAAGCATCACAGTAGGAAACTTCCACTGGGCAGGGCAGATGATGAATCTGTTGACTTGGAAGCTTCTGAGGTTCAGTCTTCTGTCTCCTGCCATCAAAGACATGAATCAACTGGCAGCGTCTCTGATCTGCCAGATGTCTGACCGAAATTAACAACACGACGTTTTCGGCTATTGTTGTTCTTGACACTTTCTTCTTCCTCTTCTTCTTCTTTGTTTCCACAATTCTTTTGTTCTGTTGATATGAAAATACTAGGATCAAGGATGATATTATTGGATAGAGAGATGCAGTTTTGAGCATGAGTGATGACTGGTAACTGGTGTGGAAGGCTGTCAATTGTAAGTGTGACATATAGACCTGCATTGTAACCACTTGATAATAGAAGATGATTGTTGCCTTCTTTGTCATTGCGTTTGTCTTGATATGATGCGCTTCTGACATAAAACAACGGTTTTCCTTCACAATGATGCTTTATTTATGAAGAAAATTAGCTCAGTGATCATATATTGGGCCTAAGAAGCAGCTAGATATTGTGTGGCCGGGTGGTCGGTCCAGGTAGCTTTCTGGTGCAGAATTGCTACAAAGTTGTGCCAAAATTTAAAATTTTTCCATAGGACACATAGTTGAGTAATTACTCTTTTATCATATCCAATGTGTATAATAGCCAGACCTGAAGGTTGTAAAGGGTTACATGTCATACACTCGTATTGACAAAAGATCAAATGCCTATATGTAGCCTGAAAGTAAATCACTAAATCTCATGGAAAAACCATCAACACAAAAAAAAATTAAAGATGTTTAAAAATTGGATGAACACGGTACTGTCCGGATATTCCTCTAGCCTCTAGGGCTTTGCTTCTGAGATAATTCAATAGCAGTATGAACGTTTCACACACGTTGCAGTACATACCATTCCATGTATTCTCTGTAACACTTTATAAAACAAACATCTAACCAGGCAACCAGATGTTTTGATCAACTCATGTTACTGTGGAAAATAATGCATATTATGTCAAGAATTCACGGCAAAAATACATTGTAGTAATCAAAGCATAATCATCTCTCTTAAACACAGAAGTACATAACTCGATGTTTGCATTAGTTGCAAAAGCTGAATTACAAACCGACCCATAAAAAGGAAGGAAAGAATGGTGATAATCTTGATTGAGTATCAGTTTGGTTGTATGATTAGTTGACCCAAAGTGTTGCGAACTGCTGTCGTCATTGCCCTAAGGAAGCTCGTGGGCTGCCGCATGGGCTGTGACATAGTAGGCGACGGTGATCCCACCGTGGACGAAGCACATGATCCCTCCAAGAGCGAGGGTATGGCCGTGCACGAACCCACAGCTTGTCTTTGACTTGGAGTTGGACATGGCCCCAGAAAGCAGCAGCGAGAATCCGGCAATGAGAGCAATCCTGTTAGAACATCCAACAATGGTGATATCAGTCACAAATCACAGATCGTTTTACAAAGGCAAACTGTATCACATCAACTTTATCAGTTTACAATTTGCTGGCCAATTGTAAAAATGATGTTTCTTTAGCAGGATGAATGTATACATCTCATACCATGATTCTACATTTATACTTTCTCAAATAAGGCATCTTTTGTATCATGTAATATACTAACATCCAAGCTTTCTGACTTGCAAAAAGGGGAGTAAAATAAAACAGAGTGGGGGAATTACCAAGATAGCAATATAAGAGTGGCTGCCAGTTTCCTGTTAATGGATGCCCGGATGAACTCCATCTGAGAGCAAATGCAGGCACAGCCGCCTAAAAAGTTGGCCACAGCATGGGCAACTACAAGGAACACTGCAGCTGCGAGCCCTAGCTGGTATGCTTTGTAGACTGGTTTCTCACATTGGATGAAGAGCACCGTCACTTTTTTAGTCTGGCAAGAAGATCAAATGGCAACATGCATTCATTTAGTCTCAGATAATGAAGAAAATGTCACTTGTCTAAGCTTATTTACATTAACAACCAGTCAACCGTCAAACAATTAGAGTGGAAGACACAGCTGTAAATCTGTAATAGCTGAAAACATCCATTACATGAAACCTTTCCTTATAAACTCTGGATACATCTCCCAAAAAATTATATAAGAAAAACAATGCATATTACGCAAAATGTTTCATTTAAGAAAAATGCCTTTATGAAACCAGGAAAAGTAATTTGAAAATGATTTTCCCCGCTAATATCTTGGAATAGTACCTTGTTTTGAGCAGCCTGAGCCTGAATCCCTAGTATGCCGGCAGTAACATCCAGTGCTAAAATCACAGCGCACACAAGAATAGCAACCCCCATTTTTGCCATTGTAGCGTATTCGCAAACTTCTGTCAGCTGTGAGAAGTTATTGGAGCAATATAAGCTGAGAGCAGTTACAAGAGGAAGATTGCCTGCTTACAACGAAGGGAGCTGTGGCCCTTTTTATTGGTAACCAGTGAATAAAGAGCAAAGAGCAAAAGTAGAACAAGAGAAATGTTCTCCAACTATGATGTAGTTATGAACCAAGTAGAAACTAGCTGTCAAAAGATGCTCAAAGTATAATACTTTACTTTGATCCTCTGTTACATCTGAGCTTTATTCCTTCCTTAAAGGACACAAGTAAAGATTGGCATCTCCAGTGCGAAAGCCATTTATCACATATTCAGGCTACTTTTGCAGATTCTGCATTTACAGAAGGTTTATAAAGCGAGTGGAAACACAAGGAAAACTATCGATCTGTTTTTGCTCAGAAAAACAATTTTCTACTGAGCACATCACAAAAGCTAGCCTTTTCCCAGAGTGTTAAAAGCATACAATGTGCTTATCACCAAGATATGCACAAATGGTTGCTGACAGTACAATGGAAAGGAAAAGAAGACAACCATATCAGTGAGAAAAAAATTAACTTTTCCAAAATCTGAGAGGAACTAAAAGTTTCTAAACTTACCAAGCTTTACGCCATGCAATATCAAACCAGACTGCTTTTTGCCTCATGAATCCATGTTTTTCCAGTCCAGAATTGGCTTCAGAACCTCTGGAATGAGAGCTGCCAGAAGAAAATTTGTATGAGCTTCAGAACCTCAGCCTAAGCAACGTGCACCACATCAGGCTCAAAATACAACTAGTCAACTACATATAACAAAACCATGTAATAGAACTGAAGTTTTCTGCTGGGTCATATGAGGGTGAAATAGCTTTTCCCCAAAGGAACAGTGGTGCATACTCATGGCATTCAGCATTACCATTTAAAAGGGAAAACTCAAGCCTCCAATTTATCTGTTGTAACTTATGGTTCTACGACCTCTAGGTTCACTGCCAAGTCACACAATAAAGAGGACAAGGAAAAGCTTGTTTTATTTAGGAATACCCTATGTAATCATACAAATTCTTTGATTAATGAACAAGGAGAATACCTAGTTACCAGTAGTCACCGCAAGAGCAGGTCCCAAGTTTGAAGTGGTGAAACCTACTACCATCTCTGACAACAATTTCCCTCTTGGTCAGTTGTGTCACAAACTTCATTACCTTGTGGCAGTCACGGCACAACCGATGACATTGAGTGATCCTCAAGGTAGTAGATGGAGACGTACTGATAAGGCCAAAAGCAATTGCAAGCCTTTCACTATGGTAAATTGTCAATGTCTTTTGCTCATCAGGAAGAATATCAGGGAGCAATTCATTCTCCTCAGCAACATAACCAAGTTGTTTTATCTCCTTTAGTAATGAATCTAGTCTCCTATAGATTTCAGAACTTTGTGTGTGGAGACTATCTTTAAAGAAAAACCTGTTATCTTTTTTCCTGACTGTTATCCAGCTAGAGGCAGCATGTATACATAAACCATTCCTCTTCAATGTCTCAACTACCGTCGAGGCCTCAGTCTGTCTTCCAGAGTTAATATACAAATTGAGAAGCACAACATAATTGTTAATTTTCTGAGGTTCCATGGCCAACAGTTGCTCAGCAGCTAATCTGGCAAGGTGCATGTTCTTATGGATCCGGGAAGCAGTGAGCAAGGCACCCCACATGTTTGCTGTTGGGATGAATGGTGCTTTCCTTATCATTGAATAAGCTTCATCTAGTAGCCCTTGTTGACCAAAAAGATCAATAATACAAGCATAGTGCATTGCCCGTGGTTTCATTCTTTGATTTAGAGTCATCATCTGGAAAATTCTCTTCCCTTCCTCAACAAAGCCAGAAAATCTACATGCATTTAATACTGCCAGAAATGTCACATGGTTTGGAGCAATTCCCTCAGCTATAAGCTTCTCGAACATCTCAAGGGCCTTATGTCCCATGCCATGGTAGCCATAACCTGCTGTTAGAGCATTCCAAGAGATCAAGTTCCTGCTAGGCATCCTGTCAAAAACATTTCTTGCATCTTCCATCTGACCCCACTTGCAATACAGATCTACAAGTGCTGTATTCCCGACAATGTCCAGAGGTAACCCTCTTTGAATCAGGCCAGCATGGGCTTGCTTTGCATGCTCCAGCAAGCCCAGCCTAGAAAAAACCCTGAGCATTGTGGAGAATGTGAATTGGTCTATGTCGACACTACTCTCGCACATGTTGTAGTACAAATCCAATGCCTCCTCACTGCATCCATGAAGTGAATACGCTGCAAGCATAGAGTTCCATGCCACAACACTCTTCTGAGACATCCTGTCAAACACCCGCCTTGCCTCATCAACCTGGCCACACTTACTATACATGTCAATTAGCGCACACGACAAGTACTGATTCTCGCACATCCCTGTCTTGGCAATGCAACAGTGCAGCTGCTGACCAACACGCAATGCTCCCAATGCTGTTACTGCACGAACGGTCACCACCACCACCCTCAGCGCAGCATCCCCACCCACTTCCTCCCACAGCTCCGTGAACAGCGCAAGCGCACCGAGCGGACGCCTCGCGTCCACCAGCCCCGCCATCATGACACACCAGGTGACATGGTTCCTGGTCGGCATTCCATCGAACACCTGGTGCGCCTCGCCAACCATCCCGCACGCCAGCTGCATTCCGAGCACGCGGTTCCACATGTATAGGTCGGGCTCGAACCCGGAACTCTCCATGTGCCAGAGCACCGCCGCCGCTACCCCAGCCTCCCGCATCGCGGCGGCGGCGGTAACCAGGGCGACATACGTGGACGCCGGCAGCGGTGTGAACGGAGCCCCCACGCGGACCGCCCGGAACGCGTCGCGCGCCTCCAGGTGGCGCCCCTCGGCGACCAGCCTCTCCATGGCAGCGCAGAGTGAGGAGAGCGCGATGGGGCCAAGCTCTCTCCGCCTGTGGAGGACGGGCTGCGGTGGCAGCCGGGGGCGGGGCTTGAGGGCTTCCGGCGACGAGGAAGAGGCGCCTGCTGAGGCGGAGACCGTGGCTGCCGTGGCCTTGGGGAGGTAGGCCGGAGGCGGGCCGGTGTGGTGCCGGAGATTGCAGAGGGTGGTGAACTGCAGCTCCATGGATGGGAGCCGAGCTCGATTTCGACGGAATTCCGGTGGATTTTGTGAAAAATAGGAGATTTTGAGGTGGATTCGAGGTAAAGTTAGCGCCTTTGGGGGTTTTGGGATTGGAGCAGCAGCGCGCGAGGGGTTTTATCAGTTATCACCTGTGACCGTGACGGTGAGGAAGACACGTTGATCTTCTGAGATGGATAAGAGATTTGACAGTTAAATAAAAATCTTAGTTCTTAAATTATTAACCATGATTTTATTAACCCTAGCACAAACTGATACAAATAGAGACAGACAATGTGTTCTCAACACCCCGTTTATGTGAGGAATTACTTTATTGAGGTATGAGTATGAAGAGAAATTACTACCTACGGGTACAGATTTAGTTATAAAATTATATTCACGAATAAAAAGATACAAACGTGGAAAACAATATCTGTATACTCGCGGGATGACCAAATTTCCGGCAATCACTCATTATCTCAAAAGAAAATAAAAACACCCAGCCCAATAACTAAAGAGTTAATTGTTTCTGTTTCACCGTTATATTTTTAAAACGTTAGAAATACCATTAATTTTCGTCTATTAGTCTACATATTATTACTATTGTCAATTTCATTCTCATATACCATTTTCTACGTTATGGGTCCACCTGCAGACATTAAACATTTCGTATTGTCTATTTTTGTCATTCCCTGCACCAATAAAATGTGAAATACAAAATGTTTAATGTCTACAGGTGGACCTGTAATGTAGAAAATGACATATGAGAATGAAATTTACAATAGTAATGACATGTAGACTAATAAATGAATATTAATGGTATTTATAGCATTTTGAAAACAACGGTAACACAAAAGCAATTAACCCATAACTAAAACCCTAGAACACCACTCCTAACATCTCCACTCACTCATAAGCTACAACACAACTGCATCCATCCCTCTACTACCATTGTCTCTAGCTCCCACATGCGCCGCTACTGGCCCCTCAAGGCCTCAAGCTCCTGTGGGTGTTTGCCGTTGGCTCAATGGCTCCTCCCACTCTAAGACGCATCACCACTGGCCGCCTCCTCCCATCGTGCGCCACCTCCCTTTCTCTTCGTGTGCCACCGCTAGCCCCTCCCTCTCCCATCACTCGCCTTGTCAACTCCCTCCTTCCATTGCATGTTGCCTCCCTTTGACCCTCTTCCATTGCACGCCATCATCGTCCCCTCCCTCTCCCGTCGCATGCTGTCGCCAGCCTTTCCCTTTCTCACCGTGTGACACCGTCGGTGGCCCCTTCCTCTCCCACCATGAGGCACCGACGACCTCTCTCCCATGGTGAGGCTTAGTCCCAATCCAATCAAGTACGAGCACATGTCGGGTATCATGTACCCGCGAGGGTATGAGAGTTTAGAAAAAATTATGGGTATCGATACGAGTATGGGTGTGAGTTTCTCTAATTTGGTATGGATATGAATAGAAAGATAGTACATGGATAATTTATTTATTTCCATCTCTGGATACAAACCACAACACTAGTGGGTGGCGGCGGGCGCTGGAGGCGGCAGCGGGCGAGTGTGGGGCGCGTACAGGGAACTAGGTTTCCCTGTACGCGCGCGAGGGGAAAAATATCCCTTTTAATGCTGGCCGACAGAAGTTAAAGGTGATAAGTCGGGTAGAGAAAATTTCGCTTTAACTTCCGTCAGCCACAGCGAAAAAACTGATGGAAGTTAATTAACTTCCGTCGGCTTTCAAAAATACCGAGGAAAGTTAAAATAGTCGGAATTTTATTGTTTTCTAGTGTAGGAGACATGATAGAGCTCACGTTTCCATTCCCATTTCCAATTCTATCACTTGATCCCAAAATGCACCAATGAGACGTTAGAACATCTCTAAAAATCCTAAAATCTTAGCTATCTAACTCTCCGAACCAAAATTTAGCCATTTACTTTAAGAAATACACTTCAACACATTGGCTAACCCAATGGCCAAATCATCCGATTGGCCGAAAGGAGTGGTGACCGGTCAAATTTAACCAACCAAGTTTGTGGGCATGTGTTATCATCTGCTTGTTTGCTCCTGTACACAAACACACACGCAGACGTGTGGAAAGAGAGAGATTTGTGTATTGCATGCTTATGACTAAGAATGAAAAGAAGAGAAAAATATTTTTTTTTAAAAAAAATAAAAAAATTATAATTTGGGGATTTGTAAGTTTAGAAATTGGGATTTAAAAAACCAAATCTTTAAAAATATTATGAGATTTTAAAAGTGAGGAGTAATTTTTTTAGAGAATTGAAAACAAAGAGTGTATATAATAAATTTAAAGAGAAATCTTTTTTAGAGAGTTAAATAAGCAAACAGGGAGTCAAAATCAAAGGTGCTATTAGGCTATTCACAGTGTTGGATTTCATAACACTGTTTTCTAGAAGGCTACTTCAACTTTACAACAGAATGAAATATCCTCTCTCAGTGAAGAGTTTTATTTCACTATTTCCTAGGCTAACCAGTGTAATTAAATGCAACTAGTTCTTATGAAATACCTTTGGCTGTCAGTGGATGTTTCATTTCGTTTCATCCATCTTTTAGAAACGGGTTAACACCATGTCATGGTGATGACACTACTTCATTTTATTTCCTCATTAATTAAATATCATGTCAGCAAATAATCTGATGTAGCATGATAATTAATAACGTAAAACACCCTATAAAATCTTGTGAATAGCCTTATACGTTTTCTTCGATCTATTCAATCTCCTTTCGAATCTCTCAATTCATGCATGTTTGTGCCACGAGGAACGCAGACGGGTCTCCTCCAACCATTTGGCGCCACGTAATTGCGACCCGGCTCACTCACCTACTCCTATCTCTTTCCCGGCCATTCGCAACAAGAAAAAAAAGAACGGAGAGGGAGAGACGAATCCACCCACGCAAGCACGCGACAGATCCCTCCTAATCTCCGTCGCGAGCAACTTCTCTCCGTCGAAATCCGCAAAGAGATTCGCAACCACGAGAGGATTGGAGAGGAAAGGTCAGGCCTTTGCGCGGCTCCGGCTCCGGCGGCGGCGATGTCTCTCCCTCCGGCGGACGGAGGCGATGTCGGCGACGACTGGTTCCTGGACTGCGGCATCCTCGAGGACCTCCCCGCGGCCGCGTGCGGCGCCTTCCCGTGGGACGCTTCCCCGTCCTGCTCCAACCCGAGGTACACGGCCGGTGAACTGGCTCGACGCGCTTGCTTCCCGCGTAGATCTCTGTAGTTTCCGTTATTTCGGAGCGATCGGATTCCGCGGTTTGGATGCGGCTTGGTGATGATCGCATAGTCAAATTGTGGATTTTTTAGGGATTCCAGCGCGATCTGGTTATTAGATACATACATGTGTTGGATTCTAATAATATGAAAGGCGGATGCTTTATCTATATCCCAGGGGCTAGTTGTGAATTATTGGTCATATATTCATTCAGGCGATACATTGGTTATTATGTTTGGTAGGGAAAACCATTTTGTTGGTACACAGAAATTGGTCACAGAGGTCCTCGGATTGACTTCCTTTTGATGCAAGATGTACACATGCCAGGATTGGTTAGCTAGATGTGTTTTTCTAGTGCATGGCAGTGATATATTTTCTTAAGTTGTGATGCTTCAATTCTAGGACCATCTGAGTTTCTTGATTAAATTATAAGCAGGTTTTAGTTATGTAGTCTGTAGTTTGTCTTTCTGACCAGTATCTCCATGTCGACAGCTTAAGATACCTAAATTGATTGTGGAAAATCAACTTGGTTGTGATCGAGCAAGTAGCTAGGAGGAGTTTAGATGGTTTTTACTCTCTTATAGTGCAATTTTTTAAGTCTTCTTAAAATTCCAACATTAGTGGACTAGCTTTCCAACATTATTATTTTAACACCTGTTATGCCATTGAATTACTTTTCCCTTCGTTTTTACAGTGTGGAAATGAGCAGCTTCGTGAACACATCTGATGTGCTCAAGGAACCTGGCAGTAATAAACGGTCAGGCTGTTGTTTCACCTTGCACTGGAGCATGCATGCTAGTTTTTTGTGTTCCAAAGTTAGCTCTGTAAATGGTGATCTTTTGCAAGTTGCAGTGTAAGGTCAGGGTCTTGTGGTAGGCCAACGTCTAAAGCTTGCAGGGAAAAAATCAGAAGAGACAAGCTGAATGACAGGTACATCATACTTACAGTTTTGTAGGACTCTGAAGAGAGGTTGCCGGGGATAATTTTATAACGTTATGTTCTAGGTTTCTTGAGTTGGGGACTACTTTGGAGCCTGGGAAGCCAGTGAAATCTGACAAGGCTGCTATCCTAAGTGACGCTACTCGCATGGTTATTCAGCTTCGTGCGGAAGCGCAGCAGCTAAAGGATACTAATGAGAGTCTCGAAGATAAGATTAAGGAGCTGAAGGTGATGCAACCTTTCTTACATCCAACCTTCTGTTATCCAAAAGCTTATTATCACTGTGGTGCTTGTTCATAGTTGTTGGTTTGTGAGTTGTGGCGCCTGTGGCCAATGCATTTCTTAAGATGGAAAAACATTGACTACTGTGACAGCAACATGTCTGGTAGTAGTTGCGTGCTCTATGGAAATCCTGATATGGCTCAAGTGATTGATCTATGCTGCTGTTTCAGAGAATGCCAAGTTGAAGTTTTTCCTACCCTAATTGTGTCTTACTTTCTTCAAATCCCAGGCAGAGAAGGATGAACTTCGTGACGAGAAGCAGAAGCTCAAAGCAGAGAAAGAGACATTAGAGCAGCAGGTGAAGATCTTGACTACAGCTCCGGCCTACATGCCTCATCCCACACTGATGCCGGCGGCGCCGTTCCCTCCGGCGCCACTTGCTCCCTTCCACCACCACGCCCAGGGGCAAGCTGCAGGACAGAAGCTGATGATGCCATTTGTTGGCTACCCAGGGTATCCGATGTGGCAGTTCATGCCGCCTTCTCAGGTCGACACCTCCAAGGACAGCGAAGCTTGCCCGCCTGTGGCATAATGTGAATTCGTCGTGACCTAAAACCGCAGCTAGCTGCTCGATCCATTGGTTGGGCATCATCTCTGATTGACATTTAGATGTTCTTGTGTTTAGTAGTTCGTTTCTGAGGAGTAAGTTGGCATTAATGTACAATACAATTTTTTCTGCAGAAAGGAAGAATGCTCGTTCTTGTTCTCTGTACTTTCTGCAGCAACACCCAGTGTCCAATTCAGTATCTTATATACCATTTCTAATCACTCAAAATCTGTTTTTTCCTGCTATTGTATATGTTATTCAAACATTCAATCAATACAAATCTTGCGAAGCAAATGGATAGAAGATTATGGCATGTGCTCCAGACTCCAGTACTGACACTGTTTGCACTTATGCAATCTAGAAATAAGCTGCATGGCTGTAACTGCCATGACAAGTTCTCGGTTAGGAAGTTTTAAATGATTTTTTCATAAACTATTTACCCAATTTATGATCTGATTCTACCATTGCAATGAAATATATAAATCCAGATCTGAGGTGATTATATTTTGATGAAAAATATAAACGGACCCTAAATCATTAACGCTGCTGCTCGATGCAAGAAACTGAAGCTGCAGCTGAAAGATTATTCAGAGAATGTAAAGCAGCTGGATATTCAGGATGTAGTATCTTCAGGTTGTACAAATGCAACCATGATCTTGAATATATATGTTGGTTGATTTGTCAGATTCTGTGCAAAAATTCCAAATCCATTGCACCCTCAAGTTTTGGAGAATTTCGGGTATATTATTCGATGAACTCAATCGATAGAGCAAACACGAGAAAATTGTTAAACATTGGGTAAAAAAAAATATAATCCAACTACAATAATGTAGTGGACTGAATTACATTTATTATCAAAGAATTACATAAGTACAACAATTTCGAGCCAGGTTTTTCATAATCGCACAACAAAATGTAATAATAAAATGTATAAGAATATGATCACTCACTAATCTCAAAAGGAAAAAAGGGAAAGAATATGATCAGAAATTAATAAATCAAGACTCTAATAGAACATCACGAGACCAGCAGCAACGGCGGCCACACCAAGACCAACGAGAGACTCAACACCAGCAGACTTGGCTGCCGAGCTCGACGGAGGCGCTGGCCGGTCGCCGCCGGTCGCCGCCGGGGGCGACGCCACAGCTGGCGGCGGCGGCGAGCCTGCACGAGGAGGGGCCATCGGAGGCGGCGCAGCAGGGTTGCTGCCGGTGGCTGCTGATGCTTCCACCTTGACGGTGACCTTCATCCCGTTGTTGCAGTGGTTGCCTATGCCGCAGATGAAGTAGCGTGTGCCGGCGGCGGTGAGAGGGATGGTGTCGTCGCCGGAGTTGAAGGTGGCGATGGGGGCGGCGCTGGAGCACGCGTCGTAGTCCGCCTTGCTCAACTCCACCACGTCGTGCATCGATGGGGAGTACTTGAACACTGCATACACATGCATGACACGTGTCGCCATTGCTTTTAGCTCACTTGGTTTCAACTTGTTTGAAGTTTTATGTTTTAAATGCAAGATATAAATCATGTAATAATTCATCTCCGCTAAAATATTGTATACACACACATGCACACATGAGCATGCATGTATTTAAAAAGTCACTGTTTGTAACTTGAGTACTAATAATTAGACCAAAAGAATACATACAATTAGATTTATATTTGCTATTTTGATGTAATTTTATATGATGTTAATTTTTTAGTTGTCAATATATATATATATATATATATATAGAAGTGAAAAAATGAAAATGATTTATACAAATTATATTAGGACAGATGGATATATATAACGCATACCAAGTTGGTCTCCGACGCTGAATCTGATGTTGGAAACCCACTGAGCGTAGTTAGTCTGCAAGTCCCATGATCCGTTAGGAGCGCCGACGGTGTGGGTGGCGCCCAACGCGGTCCCGACCACGGTGGCTGCCATGACGACGACGACGAGAGCTTTGGCAGCTGCCATGATCGCCATGGAAAGATCGCCACCCAACTAGCTACTTGCCAACGCCGACGAGGCTACCTAGCTTCTAATTCGTACGTACTATACTATACGTACCCGGCCAGCTGATCTGTAATGATCTAATTAAGCTACCAGCTAGCTAGCTTAATTCTTGCATGCACTTGGAAGCAGCTGGTAGATGATCGACGATGCAAGAGATGATCGAGCTAGACGTCTTGGATGGTTTGGAGGAGGCCAGAGAGCGTGTGTATATATAGGTGATGGTTCGTCGTCGTTGGGTTGGTAGGTAGGTGTAAATAATCGAGCGCGTTTAATTTGCAAGTAGCAGGTGGGATCGAGACGAAGGTTAGTACTGTACGGTCTTGGTCAGTCTCATGCGTTTGACTGGCTCGCCGTGCATATGCGCGCAGACGCGTACGCACTGCACGCGTATGAGCGGACACACGCGCGCCGAAAACTCGCCGACGACCAATTCTCGATTTCTTGTGTGAAATTATCAAAGATGCATGCATCATGCAGCATATATATATATATATATATATATATTTGAGGAAAGGCAGCCAACAACGGCGCCCTGCTTTATTCGAAAGCAGAAAAGACAAACACCAGTTTTACATCGGACGAAGCCGACAACATCCGAGCACGACCCCCCAAAGGCCAGCAAGCTTAACCCAACGTCATGACATAGCGAAGCTAACAAAAACAGAACGACACAAGTGTACGAAAAGCGATCCGGCAGACACTCCAGCACCGGAAAGACACTGGCATTACACGGCAAAAGCTGGCAAAACAACCAGGAAAGAACAAAAAGGATTCACAAGCCAAGCTAGTCAATGTTGACGGCCACATCTTCATGACGGATGCCAAGGTTTTGATCCCTTTCGGCGTGGATGAGCTGATGCAGACGAGCACGAAGCAATGCGAGGCATCTTGTGGACTCCTCCTTCAGACGAGCTGACACCAGTGGCAACCACTGGGTGAGAAAATTGATCAGCTTGTGCAGGACATGAAAAACGTTAGTATAAATTTTGTTTTGGAACACGAGTTCATTGCGATGCAACCATAACGTCCAAGCCCCCGCCCTCAGGATCTGGGAAGCCATCAAACATTTTTTTGAGTCACGAAACGTAGCCAACATCTCAAGAAACCCTCTTCTACTTAAAACTTGTAAATCTCAATCTAAGTTTTGAGCGATAAAAATCCACAGAAACTTAGAAGAATAGCATTCAAAAATCAAATGATCCACCGTCTCTAACTGACCACAAAACCTACATTTGGGGTCCCCATTCCACTTCATATCCCTAAGTCTCTCCCCCGACTGAATCCTTCCTTTCATCATGAGCCAAACAAAAATTTGAACTTTGAGAGGAATCCCGCAGTTCCAAATCAACATACCATCCTTATCCATGACCCCTCTGTTAACAATAAATCTATACATCACCCCAGTGGAAAAATCTTTTTTATCCAAAAGCCATTTGATTGTGTCATTACCCCCAGAGAAACATATGGATTCACACAGCTGCCTCAATTTGTGCCACTCGGTAACTTCACCCCCTCTAAGTGTTCTCCTTAGCATCTCATTATTCAGACACAACTCAACCCCTTCCTTTACTGAAACATCGTCGGCCCCGCAAATAGTAAAAAACTTATCAAATTTTATTTTAAGCGGAACATCGCCCTCCCACACGTCATGCCAGAACGAGGCTCTATCCCCTGATTTTACCTCAAAACCACAGCTCAGCCTCACCCAATTTCTTACCAAGTGTCTTGGTTTGCCAAGTGTCCGAGAGAATGGACTTGGCAAACCCTCAGACGACACTCGGTAAACGTTCTGTTTCCGGTAGTGAGTTGAGTATTAACATGGGTATGAAAAAACTAGTAAGTGTAAAATAGCCAAAAGTCAAACACTAGTGATCATTGGTCAAACACATAACAATTAATATATAGAATCAAATTATAATGAACTGTGTCTTGAAAATTATAATGATCTTGTCTTAAAAAAATAATGAGCTGAATTATATTTAACAAAAATTACATATGTAACCAATAATCATCGCAGAAAAAAATTCAAACAATATGACTCGATCAATCAATTTAGGTGCCTCCAAAAAAAAAGAGAATGAAACGTAGAAATTACAACACCATGAGTCCAGCCACAATGGCGCCGAAACCTAGACCAACAAGAGACCCGGCACCAGCAGACTTGATCGCCGAGCTCGACGGAGGCACGGGCTGGCCACCGGCCACGGGAGGCATCGCGTTTGGTCCCATTGCCGCCGGTGGCGAGCGTGGACGAGGGGCCATCGGCGACGACGACGGGGCAGTGTTGCTGCCGCCGTCGGCGGCGCTGACCTTGACGGCGACCTTCATGCCGGCATCGCAGTGCCCGGGTATGCCGCAGATGAAGTAGCGCGTGACGGCGGTGGTGAGAGGGACGGCGTCGTCGCCGGAGTTGAAGGTGGCGACGGGGGTGGAGCTGGAGCATGAGTCGTAGTCCGCCTTGCTCACCTCCACCACGTTGTGTCTACCTTGGGTATACTTGAACACTGCACATCATGCACGACGCGTGTCACTTGTATTAAGACACAAAACATGTAGTATTATATATAAAGGACAATACGAATACAAGGGTGGCTTTAACATTTGATTAACAAATAAGTTAAAATATTTAATTTTAGTGTTACGCATATTATACCGTACTTAAATTGATATTTAAAAAATCTTTCATATATTGTTATCTTAGTATATTAAACGTTCTAAAGTTTAGAAATAGTTATAAGTTGAGAGAGATGGATCGGAATACACGTAGCAAATTAAAGGTGTACGTACCGATCTTGTCTCCGACGCGAAAGTTGATGTTGGAAACCCACGCACTGAGCATAGTTGGTCTGTATGTCCCATGATCCGCCGGGTGCACCCACGGTGTAGTCAGCACCCAACGCTGTCCCCAGCACGGCCGACGCCATGGCCACGACCACCAGAGCTTTGGCTGCAGCTCCCATCATCATCGCCATTAATGGATGGATCGATCGATCGATTAACTATGATCCTCGAAATTAATTGGTTAATTGGCTCTCAGACGACTCTCACTCAGATCAGTTGGCACAACGACGCACAACAGATCGAGTATGCTAGCTATAGCTTATATATAATTAAGCCAGATAGCAGCTAGCTAGCTAGATGGCTGGGGAGATATATGCAAGAGAGATGATACGAAGGCGTGTGTATATATATAGGCGTCGGTTGGTAGGTGCATGTAAAACGCGTACGTAGCTAGGGTGAGAGAGAGAGCAGGTGAGTCTGAACTCTAATGTATGTGTTGACTCGATCGCTCGATGCAGCACGAAGACGTGTTATGGTGAGAGTAAGTGATAATTGGAGCTGTGTAGTTACGCACTACACGCATGCAGTCGTCGGCTATATGTGGCCTGGTTGACCAAGTTATATTAGTCGACCTCTCCCGCGCGCGCGCATATACGGCTGAAATGATCAAACATGCATATGAAGACCGGCTAATTATATTGCATTGCTTGCTTAATAATTTGCTAGCTTCTCTCTCCGTTCTGACTTGATTATAGACAATAATCTAAAGAAATAAATGACCGACGACGTGTGAGATGTGCTCGGGCCCCGGGCGAAAGAAATTTCTAGATCTGCCAATGCTTAGTTAATTATATTGATTCTACCATTCCAGTCTGCTTGTTCCGACAGTTCAGTTGTCATGCATGTTTGGATTTTGGATATATACATACTTAACTATAGCTTGATTACTCATGCACTTGTGTGGCTACTATATATGTGTACGCGCGGGCGCGGGCGCGTGCACGAAGAGCTGGGACTTGGGTTGGCCCGAGGCACAAAGATATGGCCTGCGCAAAGCATGACCCGATATAGCTCACAGATGGGCCGAGCTAGCATGGTCCGTACAAGGGTCGGACATGGGCCTAGGGATTAGGCCCGGTGGGCCATACGAGTATAACCCGTAGAGTGGGTCGTGTCTGAGCTCGCTCGGCACAGAAAGGCCTGTGGGCCGAGAAATCCTATGCGTCCACATAGGGAAGAGACGTCTGATAATAGAACGGAAGAACATTACATCTTGTTATTAAAAATAAAAAAGCCTGTATAAATTACTATTTGAATGCCATTAAAATTTTCTGTAATTGGAAAAATGCCACTGTCAGTGACTGTGGTAGGACCCATCTGTCAGTGACACGCCGATGGCATATTTCAAAACCGTGAAAATTGTAATGGCATGGAAAAATTTGGCCCTATATCATGTGTAGGGCAAACCAAAATTTGAGTAATTCATATACAGGATAAATCAAAATATAAAAATATATACTCGAGAGTAAAGAAAGTAGTATTAATGAATTAGTATCATGTGTAAATTATTAATGAAATTCATTTCCCCTATTTTTTTGGGGTTGTTCTCTTATTTTGTGTGAACTAGAATTTTCATTATTCAAAGATAAATTAAATAAATATTTCCATAACCCTAGCAAGAGACAATCTAACGATGTTACAAAGTTAGGGCCGTTTCTAGGCCAGCACGACTCATCCAGGCCTAACATGTTTTGGGTCGTGCATGGGCTTAGCAAACACCGCTTCTGGCCATCCCGGTATGGCCTGACTCTTTTTAGGTCTCGGGCTGGGCTGGCCCAACACGACCCAAGTCGCAGCTCTATGCATGCGCTCGTTCCTTTTGTTTTAAACTCATATAAATCTTTATTTTGAAACTCTATATACCTTTATATTTTTCTATGTCGTTTCCGTTCGTATTCACCTATATATGTTAAAGCTGCTTATATATATCTTTTCTGTTAACTATATATGGGGAAATATCCTGCGCAATCGTGCAATCATGCAATCGTGCGATCTGGTGCATCCAATCAAGATCCAACGGTTACATATGAAAAAAGTAAAAAATATTAGGTTTCATATGTAACCGTTGGATCTTGATTGAATGCACCAGATTGCACGATTGCAGATTACACATGATATTTCCCCAATATATATAGCTAGACCTACCACCATGATATTGTACATCTTTTTTCTCAAATTAACATGATAATTTTTAGACTTGTAGAATATAGCCGCGGGTGACTAATTTTCAGCCTGTGTTAATAAAATACTAGTCGGATGCTTGTGCGTTGCAACATAAACTTATTTTGCAATAGGGTATTTGCATAAAATTCATGTTTCTGTATGATTTTTTAGAAATCTAAGTGTTTTTACACAAAATTCGTACATCTGCGTAAAAATAAAGAAATTAAAAAACTGAAATGCAAAAGTATATTTTTTTATATTTTATATTTTCACTACAAGAAAACATGAAATTTTCGTCGGCTTTTTTAATTTCCGTCGGCTTTTCCGAAAGTCGACGGGAGTTAATTAACTTCCGTCGGCCTACAGGAGCCGACGAAAGTAAACCATAACTTTCGTCGGCCTACACCTTGACCAACGGAAATTAAATTTTCGCTCCCGACAGCTCTAGCGGGCGCTAATAATTTCCGTCAGCGAGATTTCGGCCGACGGAAGTTAAGTATATTTTTCATAACTTCTGTCGGCTTGTGTATGACCGACGGAAGTTATTTGCCCTAATTAAGCCGCACCACCGCACGCGAGGCCAAAACCACTCGCGCACCTGTTCCACATCGCCTCCTCTCCGCCGCCGCCACCACACGCCGCCTCTTCCTCCCCCGCCCTCCCACTGCTGCCTCCACGTCGCCTCTGCCTCCCCACCCTCTCACCGCCGCCTCCACGCCCCGAGGCCTCCACGCCGCCTGTGCCTCCCCCGCCCTCCCACCGCCGCCTTCACGCCCCGAGGCCTCCACGCCCCACCGCCACCACTAGGGTTAGGGTTAGGCTCCTCTCCTCCTCCCGACCGATGTCCTCACCTCCCCGGCGGCTAGAGCCCAACGCGATGCCGCTGAGGAGAAAGCGGGCATCGCCAAGAAGAAGCCGCTGGAGTCGCTCGCCGCCGACGCGCCCTTGCGGGAGTGGGAGATGGCTCAACGGCCAGGAACGTACGGCGCCCCTAATCTCGACTCTCCTACCCCCTTGCATGGTACTGGTGCAATTGGGATACACTTGGCTGTGATTTGTGATGCATTTTGGTTGGTTGGTTAAAATTTTTCGAACGCAGTTGGTTGATTGAGAATTGCTCAGTAGTGAATGTGAAGCGATTGATAGTTCTAGTAGATGGATAACTTGTCTTGTTTATGATTAGTTCATTCTGTTGTTAATTGTTTATGAGATTTGCTATAAGATATGTAAATTGGATTGTACAAGATATGTAAATTGTAATAGTTCATTATGTTGGTAATAGTTCTTGCATAGCTAGTTCTCCACATGATGTGTATTATATGACGATGGAAGTGGTTCGGCATTTTCACAATAACTGCAATTGTAAGACTTGTGTGCGAGCAAACATAGTAATTAAAGTACTCATATATTTTTGGTGTCACATTTTCATTTTATTTCCTGGCTTCATTTTATAACAGGGATTGATGCATGTGACTTGGAGGTTCCTCAAGCTCAGTGTAATAACGACGAGCGTATGTTTTGGTCGGTCTTAATTTATTTGCAAATCACATGAATTATATTTCTTTCAAGTGACTAATTCATATGTTTCTTTGGAACAGTGATAAATGCAGGACATCCATTGTTCACTCCCATAGAAGTTGCAAAAATTGTAACTAGCTGCTGCCAGGAGTTGCGTCGAGGTCTTGATTCTGTTCTGTGTTGTGTTGTGGTAAATGCTAACTATCATATTAACATTTGATGTGTTTTCTCGTGGAATTGAAACTTGATTCTTTTAGATCTTGGGTATATTGATGGTTGAGTGACTTGTAAATACTTATAATATATTTAAACTTTGAGGATGTATACTGATGATCAGATTATTCATGTTTGTGAAATACTTATAATATGAATATGAATACATGTTTGTGATGTGGTATACTCATGGTCAGTTTAGTGTTAATGCTTTAAACTTTGAGGATATATACTGAATGTACAAAGAAAATACCATTAATCAGTTTAGTGTGTACCTGCTGGAATGTACATAAAAAACAAAAAAGAAAAAAAAACTTCCGTCGGCTAATGTTTGGACGACGGAAGTTAATAATTTCTTGGTAATTTTCGTCGGCCACGTTTAGCCGACGGAAATTAACTAACTTCCGTCGGCGGCCGGCGGAAGTTAGTTAATTTCCGTCGAAACACCTCCATCGGCTAAAAACCGATGGAAGTTAGCGTTTTGCCGACGGAAGTTAGCTTCTTCCGTCAGTATTAAGCTAACTTTGGTCGACGGAAGTTCTCTAGATTCATGTAGTGTTTATATTTTTTTATTTTGTTCTTCTTTCTCACGTTTTCTTATCAGTTGGTGCATGCGTTGGGCGTTGCACACGTCGCGCTGCCCTGGTGCGTGTGCGGCCGAGCTGTTGCGCGTGGGGCGGTCCAGGGTGGGCGGGCGACCCAGTTTAGGCGATTTTTACAGGGTATAAGTTTTGGCCGGTTTTTTATGGGATGTGGGAAGAACGTATGGGATTGCGGACGAACGATACATAAATCTGGACGTTTTAATATTGTTAAGAAATAATAAATTTGCTACAAAATTTGGGAATAATTAACACGCCGAATGCATGCACTCACAATCAGTTTGATTAAGGATCCTTACAAACATAACAATTATGCAGGAATAATAAGAACAGAAATTTCTCGCGTCGTCATTTCTCGTTTCCACACATATAATTGCAAATCAAACAGACATAATTATTAACAGATCGAGACAATTAAGCTGATGGTGTGTGATCATATATGGTGTGCATATGCATGTGGTGCAGCCAGCCAATGCTTTCGATGTAATTAAAGCACCGCTTTTATGTCTGTTGGAGTGTCAAATCAAGCCTGTTAATTAGCAGATAAGATCAACACACGGCCGGTACTACCTGTTTTGATTCACACACGCAGTCCACACAAAGTCAAACTAACACATATGTGGAAACTGTTTCAACGACAACTGATGTTGCGACATCGTGCTTAGTTAGGAACTTAGCAAAATGCAAATGATGAGACTGATTAGTAACTTAATTAGCAAGGTGAAATGATGGTAGTACTTTTTGTAGGCAATGGAAGTTCTATTGAACTCACTTAATTACATCACGCGTGATTAAGGGCAGTTCCAATAGAAATCCTATGGAGACGTTTAGAGGAAAAAACCGATTTTTTCTCACCATGGATGCTTAACGCACGAGCCTAGTACTGCTTACTGTAGCATCAGGTACTAATCAAGATAATTTTAAGTATGCATGGCTAGTCAAGTAAGTGTAGCAATAAATTAACTAACAAATATAGTAGTACTAGATAGATATCTTTGCATTTGAACATGAGGCTTTTAACAAGGATGCTCAATTTTGTTTTTTATGCTAAGCACCTACATTAGCAACTAAGCATTGAAGATGGCCTAATGATGCAATTGTTTTAAGAACACTTGTAGTTAGAATGCACTATTTATCCACTTTCCATGTCATGTTTATCAAATTTTTCAAGTATATTTTCTATAGCAATTTATTGGGTGCATGGTTGAACCAAAACTATTATAAATATTAATAACTCTTATTTCAAAATATAAGTCGTTTTTTTCCAGATTCATATATATTCTGATTCTGAAACGGAGTAATACCGTTTCATATCTAACCGGTAATAACATGCTGATATTGATATGATTAAGTTCATAATTGACAATTCAACATTCAAATTAATCATCCATTTATCTTCGTGGAACTTGTACGCAAAGCTGAAATGAAAAACCAAATCAAGCAAAGAACATCTAGCTGCACACACAAATTAAAGATCATAGGTACTTACGGTACAAAATTATACACAATTATTAGTAAAAACACGTACATGCATGTGTAGCTACCACAAGTTAGGGCACTCGAGCAGACAAGAAGAGTACAAGGCTGAGGATTAAGGCCAAGATATGAACGTTTCCGGCGGCGCTGGGCATCATCGCTGGTGAGCTCGCGGACGCCGACGGTGCGGAGGCAGGGCTAGCGCCGGGACCGGAGGAGGCGGCGGCGACGACATTGATGCGGATCTTCATGCCGCTGTCGCAGCGGCCGGTGAGGCTGCAGAGGAAGTAGCGGGTGCCGACGGCGGTTAGGGTGACGACGTCGTTGCCGGAGCGGAAGACGGAGATGTTGTTGGCGTTAGAGCAGGCGTCGTACCCCGCCATGGTCACCTCCACCACGTCGTACAGCTCCCTCGAGTACGTGAACGCTGCATATATATATATATATATATGTAAATATTTATTTATAGATGCATATATGCACAAACAAACAAATTAATCAATTTAAATTTTAAACTTGGTAATTTATCAAATGGAGTTTTTTTACTACATTCAGTTCTTGCTTACCTAATTGATTGCACAAATAGAATCGAAATTGGAAAACAGTAAGTAAGTCTGAAAGATTAATATGAAAAAAGAGAAAGAAAAGAACATTACTGATCTTGTCGCCGGGGTGGAAGGTCCGGCGAGCGACCCACTCGGCGTAGTCGGTCTCCATGTCCCACAGCCCATCCGGCGCGCCAACCGTGTACGTCGTCGTCGCCCCGGCCGGCGTCGCCTGCACCAGAACGGCAGCGACAACCACAGCCGCCGCCGCTGCCATGACAGCCGCAAGACCTCCACCACCTCTAGCCCTCTCCATGGAAGAGGCAAGAGGAGAATTGAAGGCGAGAGAGGTAGGGAGGGAGTGAGAGATAGATAGATCGATCAGAGTATCTAACCCAAGCTAGGCTGTTCGTTCTCTCTCTCTTTTATATATAAATATTGATCCTAATTTGTGGGCATCAATGGCGGGCGCGGTTGTTGCTGGGTCTTGAGTGTATTAATTGCGAGCTGAGCTTAGGTAGCTCATCATCCATGAACCGATCGATCGATCGAGCTAACTTTACCATGAACCACTTAAAATAATCCAATGCCAAAATTGTATCGCCGACGACTTAAAAAAGTAGAAATTGTTAACTTTTTAAAACTTGAACGGAACTAGTATTGTTACGTCATTTAAGTACCGGTTAATGAAACAAATCGATACGTACTGATGCATTGAACCGGCACTTATAACTCGCTATCAGTATTGGTTCTCCTTCCAAATTGTCACCGATAACCTTTATATATATATATATATGCACCAGCACTTAGTTATTTTTCACCATCCTGCGGATTATCTACTCGCTCGTCGCATGTTAGCGTCTTAGGCCTTTCAGCTCACCACCTTCGGTCCATTTTCGAGCGTTAGGCGCATTCGATGCACTCTTACAAGTAGAGAGTTCTCTCCATTCCAAAAGACCGACCTGATGGGAGGATGACTACTCTCCCTTATAAAGGACTCATAGCCCCCTTCCGTAGGCTAGGTGGGACTAAAGGTTACTGGCAACGCCCCGACTTAGACGAGCGTCCCAAGCCTTTTAGCTTCCATGCAACACCGGCCCATACCGGCCTTACCTCACACTCAGACGTTCATGCGCATCCGGCACACCCTTACAAGCGTAGAGCTCTCTCCACTCTAAAAGATCAGCTAAAGAAAGATGACTACTCTCTCTTATAAGGGCTCGTAGCCCTCTTCCACAAGCGAGGTAGGACTATAGGTTGCTGGCAACGTCCATGGTCCAGGATCCTAACATCCCACCCCCTAGAAAGTCCCCTAGGTAAGTATGCCGATGTTGGCTCTAATAACAATTGTTAGTGTTCCAAGCCTTTCAGCTCACCACCCTCGATTCATGTCCGGGCGTTAGACACATCCGACGCACCCTTACAAGTGGAGAGCCCTCTCCACCCTAAAAGACCGGCCTGAGGGAGGATGTCTACTCTCCCTTATAAGGGGCTCGTAGACTCCTTCTGTGGGCGAGGTGGGATTAAAATTGTTTGCAATACCCATGGTCCAGGATCCTAACACCCCATCACCTAGGAATCCCCCTAGGTAGGCATAACGGTTGCTAGATCTGATACCAATTGTTAGCGTCTGAGGCCTTTTAGCTCCCATGCAATACCGACCCATATCAGCCTCACCCATGTTCATGTTCAGCCGTTCTTGCGCATCCGACACACCTTTATAAACGGAGAGCCCTCTCCATCCCAAAAGACCAACCCGAGGGAGGATGACTACTCTCCTTTATAAGGGGCTCATAGCCCCCTTATGTGGGCTAGGTGAAAGGTTGCTGGCAACACAGCTCACCAGTTCAGCTGGCCCAAATGGCCCAAGAACCTAACATCGATGTCAGGGTGTTTAGGTCGGGGCGTTGCCAGTCACCTTTAGGTTCATCTCGTCTACAAAAGGGGGCTACGAGCTCCATATAAGGGAGAGTAGTTATCCTCCCAACAAGCCGATCTTTTGGGATAGAAAGGGCTTTCCGCTTGTAAGAGTGCATCGGATGCGCCTAACACTCGGATTTGGGCCAAGAGCGGTGAGTTGAAAGGCCTGAGACGTTAACAATTAGTATCAGAGCTAACAGACGTCATTCCTACCTAGGAGCCTTCCTAGGAGGACATAGTATTATAATCCTGTGCCAGGGGCGTCGTTGCCACTATCTTTACTCCCACATCGTCCATGGAAGGGGGCTTCAAGCTCTTTTAGTAGTCATCCTCCCTTTATACTGATCTTTTAGAATGAAGAGAGTTTCCCGCTTGTAAAAATGTGTCGGATGTGTCTAACGTCTAAGTGTAAGATGAGGATGATAAGAAGACATGAAACGCTAACGCATCCTCCGCCTCCGTCTTCGTGGTAGCTGCATATATGCAATGTAGTGGTCCTCCATTAATTGGTAGCAGCAGCTATAGCGTAACAGTAGGAACAGGTACAGATCGATCGAAAGAGATGTTGACAATGTCAGGTAGACGACGATCGAGCAAGATCATCATCAAGCTCGGGGACATCGAGTGATAGAGCTGAACCGTCCGATCCGCCGAATCGACGGCCAGGAGATGGCATGTGCTCTGTGATGAACTAATGAATTATTGCTTGATGGGCCGGACCGTGGAATTCTGGTGATCGCGTTCAGACCGCCCGGATGTTAGTTTGATCGATGTACGTACGGCGTTTCTTTTTATACGGAAATATCTCCTGGTTTTTGTTTTGATACGGAAATTTCTTGGTTCTTTTTATGTCTTACAGCCCGCCGTTCTTAATTTCTTGATTTGCCAGGTTGATAGATATGATCTAACACTTCACTCTCGTGTTATATATACACATTGTTCTTAATTCATATTCATAATATTCAGATTGTGTGTCACCTACTTCTTGCAATATTCTCTCCTTTCAATTACATAGTTACATAAACGGACTGATGGTTGGTATGTCATGGACTCGGCGAACTGTTGTTTTCCCGTAATGTGTAGTGTCTAGTTGCTAGCCACATTTGATCGAAGGAGTTATCCCGCCATGGTATTCTATCGACGACTCTAAAAAACATATAATCACCTAAACAATTATATTACTGACATGGTCACATAATATTTGTGCCTCAGCCTAGAGATAGTGACAGAGCTCCTGTTCTTGGTTTGAGAAAACCTAAAACATGCATGGGTACTGTACCGAATTAGATATGATGTTTTTGGAATTTAACTGTGGCCGTTAAATTTCATCAATTCTAGCTGAATTCTGATAGGGATGGCAGCTGTGGCTGTACGCAGTGGGAAAAGAGAGCTCAACTGCCGATGTGTTTAAAACGGAGAGATTGAATTGCCATCAATGGATGGACAGATCGATGTTCAGGTCAACTAGCTGGAACTAACGGCAACAGTTTGTGTTAGGTATGTACCGAATTTGATGGACCATGCCTGCATATGTCAAGTGTGCCAGAAATTCTTTTCACATCCAGTTTCATAACAGTAATCGATCGCATATATATTGATCATCTTATATGGCTAAATGGTCTATGAAAATTGCTCCAACGATCATCAAACCGAACCGATAATAGTATAATATATAACTGGTCCAAGAACAGTCTTGATTGTTAGCCCTAGTGGCTCACAAGTATAATTAAAAGTAGCAAGACCAAACAACCATGTAAGTGTAACCAAGCAGCTCGACATAACATGATTGCCACAGCCCTAAATAAAACCTGACATAGCACAACTTGTTGAGCTTCTGAAAATTATTTCTCCTGTTGTGTTTGTGCATGTATGCACATACAGGCATACTTGTATGAGATGTACACGTTTCTCCTGTTGTGTATGTATGCAGATGCAGGCATACTTACATGAGATGTACAAACAGTGCCAATGTACACTCAAGTTACACAGCACAAGTTATGAACAGGGAGTACTATAAAAATGAAGTTTGCTGTTTCATATCTCAAGATATCTATGTATGTATGTATGCATGCTGTTCTAACTTCAGTAGTCCTGCCATTGGAAGTCACCTTAGCTCACCAAAAATAAGCACACTTATTTCTTAGCGGCGACAAATCATCAAATCTCTTCGCTCAATGTCTCTATATGTTTCTACCCATCATTGGTAACGAGTACGGGTACGGGAACATAAATATTTCACAGGTATAACTATGTGTATGCACTATCCATGGCTGTGATACCTGATCCCCCCACATACGATGAATTCCAGAGTTGAAACAAAAATTCAAGTCTAGTTCCAGCAAAGTTCAAAACAGAATGGTAAAACCAACCAAACATACTTGTAACTTGCAACATCCAGTTTTGAAACAAAAACTCAAGTCTAATTCCAGCAAAGTTCATCACAGAACGGTGAAACCAACCAACATCCTGATAACTTGCAACATTCAGTCAATCGACCCTTGTGAATCTTGGAAAAATAAATATCGCAGTTTTGCCCAACGACAAGGCAAACCGGAACAACGAAATGCAGGAGAGGAAAGTCCCCCAGCTCAGCCTTGTATCATCAACTGCTTCCCCTTATTCTTCTTCGTCTTATTCCCAACGCTTGGGGTGGTTGGATGATCCACTTCATCCCAGCGCCATATGTTGCCATCGTCGCTGCAGGCCACGATTGTGCTGAAGAACACCAAGAAAAACAGAAAACACATTATTATGAATCACTGAACAAAGCAAGACAAAAGCAACAGAACTGATGCATGCACACAATGGAGAGGGGAGTCTAGCTTCATCAAAGTAAGGTCATGTTTGTTTGATCTTAGGATTATTGTAATCCAGCTTATACGTGTGGATTATAATAAGTTGGCTTATAATAAGGAGGAGGAAAATAAGTTGTGAGCAGTTTGGAAACCTAGATAATCACTAGTACAGTTTATTATATTTGGCATTTGGATGGTAAATCATTGCAATGCCCTCAAAATAAAGTGGGGAGGGCTAAGATTTTAGTATAAGATGACAATGGATAATCTATATATTTTTTTTAAAAAAAGGTGAGTTCCACTAGCTTATTGGATTACTATAATTTGAGTTACAAGATTATAATAAGATGATCCAATAATCTGATTATCTGTTTACACTTTTAACTAATAAACTGGATTGTTATAATCTTAAACTAAAAGAAACATAGCCTAAGTAGAGGATATACATTGATATGTACATGCTTGAAAGTTGAATCTGCATCATGAAGAACTGAATGAAATGTAGTGAAATACCTTCCATCAAACGACATTGCAGTCTGCCTTATGGGTGATTTCAGCTCTGGGTTGCTAAGGCTGTAAATGATGATGTGCAAACATTCAGAAGACATGAAAGTAACACCCAACATATATCATATGAAGACGATGAAAATGACTCGATTTCTCCAAAAATATACATATATATATATATTACCAAGCAGTTAGAACAGGAGGGCAGGCTTGTACTTCCCATACATAGACTTTACCTTCACGGTTCCCTGTTTAAATAAGCAAATGGTTAGCTTACAGCATTTATCTTTTCTTTTTTCAAAAATCAGAATCATTACTAACATATTCTTATTTCACTACATAAATCAACTAAGCATCACTCCATAGAAATTCATATTTCAGTACAGAATCTGGGCTTCACTTATGTAAGTTGACCATTTTGTCATGTATGAACATCTAAAATAACTTGTGATATATGAAATTAACAAAATAATTCTAACAATTTATAACAGTAAACATACAGAAACAATTCTTCAGAAAACAGTGCATCATTAGATATTACCTATTGCCATCTGATTGAAGTGAAAATCACATGAGAATTTGATAGTCCAGATGTCACACTCAGGCACAGGGTACTTCTGAAGAACATCAACGCGAGGCTACAAATGAAAAAAGAACCAATTTCCTTAGAGGAAGCCATTTAGTATGAAAAGAAGAAATTTAATTATATCACCTCGCCGGGGACTCCTTCGTTCGTTATTGGTTCCCAAAGCAGGATTTCATTTTCACCACTCTGCAAATTCAAGTTAGAACAGACCAGAAGTACTCATCCATCAGAAATAACCCATCAGAAGTGACAATAATCTAATCACAGGAAAGACTGTTCCAGGTACACCCTGGAAATTTGCACCAGTACTATGTATGCATTGTGCAGAAAATTTCAATAAACATAGAATTTGCGAGGCATAGGAATGAAATCAATTTATAAAATATTCCTCATTGTTTATGTCCTTCATGAATGTGATAAATCCACAATATAATAATTTGTAACCACTAGAAAGTTTGGGTTCTAACGAATAATAACAAATTTTACCTTTGACAGGATAAAGTCCCCAAGCCACCTAGTACAGTCCACATAGTCAGTATGTACTGCAGCAACCATGACCTGTAAGGAGAGAGATGATGCCACATGGGTTAAGTGATACTAATAGCTTACAAAAGAATGGATTCAGAGACCATCAGCAGGCACAAAGCTTACCGGAAGTTGGACATATTTTGTTGGAAATCTTGCTGGAATATCAGTCCATGTATAGGATTTTTCAATATATGGCGAGAATTCTATGGCATCCACAAAATTTAACACTGATAAGCACCAAACAGTTATAAATAAAAAGCTATTAAGCTACCATGAAATGGTTCTCTAACCTTTCATTGACCAGATTCTCACAGTGTTGTCCATGCCACAGCTTGCAAAGCGGTACATATCAGATGGGTGGAAGTCCTGCGGTAATATATTAATTATGATTAATATTTGCAATCCTGATGTAATGAAAGTGTGCACTGAATTTCAGTGGCTGTGGATCAAAGATATAGTTTACTCCTAGTGAAATGAACAAAAAATGGATCTTTTCAATGGAAAATGGTGACATCAGAAGTAGGGTGATCGGTATCTTCTCAATGACAAAAATTGGATCTTCTCAATGACAATGTCTTAAGTAGGCAGAAGAAGCTTACAAGACTGAGTACTTCATTTCTGTGACCTCCAGTTCCTGCGAAACACAGAATGAAGATCCCTGTGTGGACATTCCACAGCCTAATAGATTCATCCTGCACAATGCGCAGTAAGTAGCATCAGTACAAAAACAAGTAAATGTAGATGCCAGTATGCCACATTCAGACCAGGTTATCTTCCTACCCTGCTTGCAGAAATGATGAGGGAAGGTTTCAATGGCTGTGCTTTTATTTCATTTACAGGAAAACCATGGCCAGCAAGAGTCTGTAAAATTTCACAAACAGAAATAAGACACTGATCATCTCACACTCGTCATGTTGGTATAGGATGATAAATAATCAACATTCCAAATTCCTGACTAGACATGCTAAATCAGGGAAGACATAAAGCAGTGATATTTTCATAACAAAAGGCACAATTTAGTAGCAAGATAATGTGCAAATTCCAAGTGACCTTCTGTAATGGAAAACATGGATAAAACACAATTTACCAAATAAGAAATAATTTTCAGAAAGGTTATAAAATCAATAAGCAACCGAAGCATAGCTTGACACCTGATCTTTATGGGATAACAGAACACCATATATAGATTAACAGAAAGTAAATCATATTCAAGCTTGCAGTAATGTCATAGAAAAATGTGTCACTACTGGACCTTATGTATCTTTTCAGTGGCACAGTTGATGATCCTGATGACTCCAGACTTCCCAGCAGCCACTAACAGTGGTGTGCCATCAGTGTCGCAAGCCCAGCTCACCGTGTAGAATGACTCCTCCCTCTGAGATGCAATGCAGAGCTCATCATGGTTAGAAAAAAAAAATGCACGCCATCAAAGTGAAACAAGAACTGAAGTCACACATTGGGAAGTGTAGCAGAGCTTACTTCGTCATCAAGATAAGCTTGCAGAAGAGCAAAATTGCCATTCATGAGGCAGCGATAGGTTGACACCTGCAAAGATCAGGAGATTAGCTAGCTTCTCTGCACGAACAGATTGAAATTAATATCCATAAAAAAATTGCAACTTTTGGGTATCAAATTCTTAAAAGTAAAATCGCTGCAGAACCATCAAGGAAATTCGATCCAAACATTCGATCAAATTCTAGAAACGCGAAAAGAGGCTCGTCGGAAATCTTACGCGGGGGCCGCAGGCGGTGGCGAAGACGTCGTAGTAGCGGACGTCCAGGAAGTTGAAGACGACGGTGTAAACAGGGCTCTTCCCCTCGGCGTGCATGTTCGTCGCCTTGTACACGCGCTTCCCACTCGGCGTCGTCGGCGACCCCACCACCACCTCGCACCCCAGCCCCACGTCCGGCACCGCCGGCACAATGCGCGCGGCAGGCGTCGGGGTGCTCGGATAGTCCAGCACCGTCGGCCTCGTCGGCTCCGCCGCCTCCGGCGAAGAATTGCCCTTGCCCTTACCCTTCTTGCCCTTGCCCTTGCCCTTCCCCTTCCCCTTGCCATTGCCCTTGCCGGCGGCGGAGGAAGGGGCGGACGCAGAGGCGGCGATGGCGACGCGGCGCGGATACTTCTGCGGTTCGATAGGCTCCGTGCTTCACACATAAAAAAAAATGTGTCAACCATTTCAAACATGGCGGGGATGACGATCGAAAAATGTTATACCCACACTTACCCCTTTCTCAAGCTCTTGTATTGCTTGTTCGGCTTTTCCGGTGATTTTTTTGGTGATTCCATTGTACGGATCGGCTGTTTGTTTTGATGACACGGATATGCTACAAAAACATTAAAAAATCGTTAGCAAAGAAGTAAAGATTTCAAAGCAAAGGAAAAAAAGCAAACTTGCCTTAGCGGTAAGACCAAAATAATCTCGAAAAAATTCTTCGGATACGTGACACGAACGTAAATCCGAGAAAAACCAGAGACAAAGAAGTAAATATTTTAAAGCAAAGCAAAAAAACTTACCTTAGCGGCGAGGCCACGACAATCTCGAAGAACCCTTCAGATGCGTGGCACGGATGTACAACCAAAGCGTAAAAAACATAGACAAAGAAGTAAAGATTTCAAACCAAAATAAAAACCAACATACCTTGGGATAGATGGCTAGGCGGCGAGGTAGCGGCAACGATGACGAAGAGGGTGGAATGGGGATTAGAGATGGGAGCGAAGGATGGAGAGGAGGCAGCGGCGGCGCGATGGTAGGGTTGCGGTGGAGGCGCGACGGAAGGGTTGCGACGACGGCGACGGCGACGACGACGGTGACGGTGGCACGACGGATGGGTTGCGACGGCGACGCGACGAAAGGGTTGCGGCGACGGCGACGACGACGGCGGCACGACGGAAGGGTTGCGGCGACGACAGAAGGGTTGCGGCGACGACGACGACGACGACGGCACGCCAGAAGGGTTGCGGCGGCGACGACGACGACGACAGCGGCACGACGGAAGGGTTGCGGCGATGGCGACGACAACGGTGGCACGACGGAAGGGTTGCAGCGGCGGCGCGACGAAAGGGTTGCGGCGGTGCGGCGGAAGGGTTGCGGCGACAGAAGGGTTGCCGCGGCTTTTATAGGCAAAACCTAGGGTTTCTAAACCTAATGGGCCAAATGGGCTTTATCCAATAGCATATAGGCCGGACCACTTGATGGGTCAGTACCCATCAAGTGGTATGGGCCCATATTATCGATTGGTCCATAAATTTAAAAATGTGAGTAACATTAGGAAAAATAGATATACACATATTTGTTTTTATATGTCATATACACATAAAAGACAATGAGCTGATAGACAGGTGTCGATGATTAGTGATATGAGAAAAATTAGCACTGAAATAGCATTTTATTTAGGAATCAAGGAATATGATTTAGGATGACTTTTTGAATATTTGAACCACATTTAGATTCCTAAACCGAGTTTAAATTTGGATTTTCCATGGAGTTCTTGGAAGGTATTTTTGGAGGGAGCTATAAAGGAGACCTTTTTTTTGAATTTGGATTTATTGAATAGAGAGGAAGGGCAACTTGAGATCCTTGACAACTTGATGAGTTTTAGCTATTGACAGTGCCATGTTCGAGAGGTTTAAATACATCATCATAGCATGTGTTTCAAACATTTTGGGAAAGAAAACATGTACTAATTAAGATTACCATTTATAACTTTGAGATGTATGTGTGTTGCCTACTATCAAGAAAAGTGTATATGGAAATGTGGAAACCACTCACACAACTTTGATATATGCAAACTACATATGCACACGGTTTAGAGTGTCAACTCTTTTGACCCAATGCAAGGCTGTTTTTTTTAGATTCTGAATAGCATTGGATCTTCATGATTTGAATAGGTGGATTGATGATTGGACCAAGAACTAATAGCTGGGAGGAGACAAAAGAATTGTGTTTGATCGAGTGTGCATCTCACAATTTGATTGTTAGCTGTTTCAGATAACCAATAAGCTAAGCAGTAGCAAATTAGCAATTACATTTCTAGACACACATATCTTTCCTTTGGGGGATTAATTACATTTACATAATTTTGAGGCATACTGTAGTATTCACTAATCAATACAATGTTTGTTTTGGTTTAGGATTATAATAATCTAGCTTAATGGTTAAAGTGCAAATAAACAGTCAATTTATTGGACCGATTTATTTTAATCTAAAACCTAGATTATTCTAATCCAATAAGTTGTTGTAACCCATGTTTTAAAAAAACAATTATTTTTTACTCAAAACTATAATTTTAGGTATGTTTTTAAAAAATAAAGAACCATTTTTATTTAAAATTATAATTTTAGGTCTATTTTAAAAAATGTAGAACTAAACATCTATCGAGTAACCATCTGTCGATAAGAGTTATGTCGATTAAACAATGATTGACAAGACCACTATCAACTAATTGTCCATTGATAGAACCCTTTATGTAATTATTAGGTTTGTATGTCGACGTTTCAAAACTACCTACTAATAATTAGATAAAGATCCATGTCGATAGCAGTCCTATCGACCATTGGTTGCTCGACATCACTTTTATCGACCAACGATTAGTCAACAGAAATGCATTTTTTAAAAAAAGTAAAATTATATTTTTGAATAAATTTGTTTTTTTAATCACTAGAACCTAACTTTTTCCAGTTTACTATGGAAAGATTAAAATATACATTGCACTTTTGTACAAACTACGCACTGTCAACTCACACTTAAATGTTAGCCCTTTAAATTTTGTTTTGAGAGCATTGCAATCTTTTACCATCCAACATAATAATCCATACTAGAAATAATCTACTAGGTTATCAAACAACAACAACAACTAATTTTTCTTCAAATTACTGTAAACCAGCTTATTATAATCCGCATATATAAGTTGCGGCAGCGGCGCGATGGAAGGGTTGCGGCGACGGCGACGGCGGCACGACGAAAGCATTGCTGCGGCTTTTATAGGTAAAACCTAGGGTTTCTAAACCTAATGGGCTAAATGGGCTTTATCCAATAGCATATAGGCCGGACCACTTGATGGATCAATACCCATCAAGTGGTATGGGCCCATATTATCGATTGGTCCATAAGTTTAAAAATGTGAGTATCATTAGGAAAAATAGATATACACATATGTGTTTTTATATGTCATATGCACATAAAGGACAATGAACTGATAGACATAGACAGGTGTCGATGATTAGTGGCAGGAGAAAAATTGACACTGAAATAACATTTTATTTAGGAATCAAGGAACAGGATTTAGGATGACTTTTTTAATATTTGAACCGCATTTAGATTTCTAAACCGAGTTTGAATTTGGATTTTCCATGGAGTTCTTGGAAGGTATTTTTGGAGGGAGCTATAAAGGAGACCGTTTTTTTTTGAATTTGGATTTATTGAATAGAGAGGAAAGGCAACTTGAGATCCTTGACAACTTGATGAGTTTTAGCTTTTGACAGTGCCATGTTTGAGAGGTTTAAATACAATCATCATAGCATGTGTTTCAAACATTTTGGGAAAGAAAACATGTATTAAATAAGATTGCCATTTATAACTTTGAGATGTATGTGTGTTGCCTACTATCAAGAAAAGTGTATATGGAAATGTGGAAACCACTCACACAACTTTGATATATGCAAACTACATATGCACACGGTTTAGAGTGTCAACTCTTTTGACCCAATGCAGGGTTGTTGTTTTTTTTTTCTGCTGGGATATATATAACCTATCAGATTCTTAATAGCATTGTCTCTTCATGATTTGAATAGGTGGATTGATGATTGGACCAAGAACTAATAGCTGGGAGGAGACAAAAGAATTGTGTTTGATCGAGTGTGCATATCACATTTTGATTGTTAGCTGTTTCAGAGAACCAATAAGCTAAGTAGTAGCAAATTAGCAATTACATCTCTAGACACACATCTCTTACTTTTGGGGGATTTATTACTTTTACATAATTTTCAGGCATACTGTAGTATTCACTAATTAATACAATGTTTGTTTTAGGATTATAATAATCTAATTTAATGGTTAAAGCACAAATAAACAGTCAGTTTGTTGGACCAATTTATTCTAATCTAAAACCTAGATTATTCTAATCCAATAAGTTGTTGTAACCCATGTTTAAAAAAATGATTGTTTTTTATTCAAAACTATAATTTTAGATATGTTTTTTTTAAAATAAAGAACCATTTTTATTTAAAATTATAATTTTAAGTCTATTTTTTAAAAATGTAGAACTAAACATCTATTGAGTAACCATCTGTCGATAGGAGTTATGTCGATTAAACAATAATTGACAAGACAACTGTCAACTAATGGTCGATTGATAGAAGCCTTTTATGTAATTATTAGGTTTGTATGTTGACGTTTCAAAACTACCTACTAATAATCAGATAAAGATCCATGTCGATAGCAGTCCTATCGACCATTGGTTGATCGACTTCACTTTTATCGACCAACGATTAGTCGACAAAAATGTTTTTTTAAAAACAAAATTATGTTTTTGAATAATTTTGTTTGTTTTAAAAAATCACTAGAACCCAACTTTTTCCGGTTTACTATGGAAAGATTAAAATATACATTGCACTTTTGTACAAACTACCCACTGTCAACTCACTTAAATGTTAGCCCTTTATACCCTTTTCTCTGTTTTTTGTATAAAGAGTGGTAAATTTCTTAAGAGTTATTTGAACAAGTGGTAATTTTCTAAGAGTTATTTGAACAAGTGGTAATTTTCTAAGAGTTATTTGAAGTCATTATTATTTTATATCACTAAGTAATGATATTGTCAGCCTTACAGCACATATAAAATAAAATAAAAACCGGGCCAAGCTGAAAACCACTTGGTATTGGAAGTTCAAATTGAACATTGTCCGATTTCTTGTTTATGATCATATGTCCGACCCTATCAAGGTTTGACGAAACTTATTACTTTAGAACTATTAGAATATGACGTTCTCAAAATAAATCTAAAAATAAACTAGTTTTTAGAATCTAAAGCTTCCTAAGTAGTGTGTAAGAAAACGTACTCTAAAAAACAGTTATGAAAATCTAAAGAACCTGAAGTTGTTCTCTGGTTATTCATGAATATACATTATTAAGTTTCATAGTCTGAATCAAGAATTAGACTATTTTGTAATCTAGCCAGTAGAGTTGCAACATGGCTCTCTCCCTTGGCTCCGCTCCACCCTCCGCTGTCAACCTCCTTCCCGTTGACGACACCAACGACGCCGATCTTCCTCGAGCTTCCTCGCCCTGGTCCCCATGACTCTGCTTCCCAGGTCAGTTTCCCTTGCACCTCTTGCACCTCTCTCTGCGTTTTCGTTTGGCTATCTTCGTTTGGGCATGCTAGGCCCTCGCCTCTCTCTCTCATCGAGCTGGAACAAGATGGCGACCTCAAAGATTTGGTTGCTTATTGGGACTTCTCAAAGGGCCTTAACTTCCAACACTCCATTCTCAAGAATCTTTCTTCTCCTGTCACCATCCTTTTTCTTCCCTTGCAGGCTCATTTCTCGCTGCTATACCTTTCGTCTTACTGAAAAATATGTTAGCCTTGCTCTGCATGCTTGCTTGGGAGGCTCTCCTGCAGGCTTCCATGTTTCCTTTGTTCAAGATAGGCACTTCAAATTCTTGGTTTACTCTAAAAAGGTTGGTCTCTCCATCTGCCATCTCCGAAGGATCATCAGTGATTACTTCGACATCTATTTCCACCTCTGGCGTGATGGCGGTCCAAATTGGACTAAAGACCTCAATCAATGGGATTCGAAGGAGCGTGCTAGCTGTACTTCTGTCCGCCGCCGCAACCTAAAACCGCCCGCACGCCGCCCTCCGCCCTCCAAACCCTTCAAGAAAGTTTCTTTCTGTGACAAAGTCGTCGTTTTCATGACCCTCTTCCATTGTTCCCTCCCGGTCATGATGGTTCAATCACAATTGGTTCCATTCTCTATCCCCTCGTGGATCCCCTGCCTCCCCTCACTGGCAAGCTCCCCGCCACCACGACAACGGTCATTCTCGGAGCGTTGGTTTGGATGTTCGAGCAATTTTCAAATCAAATAGTTTGAAACCCTCAGCTTTGGGCAAATTCATCCCCCACCATCTAACACCCTTGCTGCAAACCCCACACCTCCCCAGACCTTACCCTCGGGTCAATCGAAATCCCCTCGTCCCCTGCTGGGTCTGTAGGGCACAATCCCCCTTAATCATATCTTCTCTCGTCTCAAATTCGATCTATCCCATCGCCATCCCTCCTTGACTATGCTGGCTACAAGAACCCTCAATGTCGCGGGAAAACCCGCCTCACCGCCCCTCATTAAATGCCCACGTTAGAACTCTTTTTCGTGTTCCAGCCCCTTTTGTTCGGCTTGCCTTCTCTCCTCTCACTCCACTACACCTTGCCAGGGGTCACCTGACATTTCTCACCTTTCCTGGACCAAAAAACAAACTCCCCCTAGTTCCCTCTCTCTCGACTGCCTCGGAAGTTGTAGAGACATTCCCTACCTCTCCAACTCCCTCGTCGCCCCTTCCTTTGCCATTGTTCTCTTTTCCCCTTCTTTCGCCTTCTCTCTACCCCATCAGACCTCGCAACCTCCATCCATGGCAAACTTTCCCTCAAATCCTCTTCCTTTCCTCCCTTACGATGGTGCCCTCTGCGATGGGGTGGTCAGCTCCGCCGCCAGCGACACTTCATCGCCCTTTCTGGCGATCACATCAAGCGCCACGATACTCGGGCCATCGCGGAGTTCAATGGTCACCTTACGGATGATGATTGGCTGGATCTCCTCATCGCCATCCGCCATCACATTGGTGTAGAGCCGCACATGCAAGTCGACCACTACAGCCTATACCCTCTAGGGGTAGGCATCTATAGGTTGGACAACTCCTTTGAAAGAGATTTTCTTGTCAACTCCAGCCTGTATTTCATCCATGGTCGTATGATCAGGTTCGTCAAGCATGATGCAGGAATCAACTGCAAGTAGTCACCTTTTGCTAGGGCCGGTTGGGTAATGTTCCTAGGCTACCCCTTGACTTCAAAACCCTAAACTTTATCCAACAAGTTTGTGCTTCCTGCGGTCAATTGGTTTTCTAGCATGAGGCAGATCCTAGTCTTGCTAGGGTTCTGGTTAAAGTTTTGTATGAAATGATCTTGATATCCCTCAGAGCATCACAATTAAGCATGGAAGAGAAATGGACGGTGCTAGTCGATCCTGGACCTTTCCTGTCTACCTCCTTCAATTAGACCTAGCAGACCGATTGCCAGGAGATGAAGACCTCCTCCCACCGGACAATGGCAACCCACACCCCTTCATGGGACCGGTCTAGCCCGGTGAGCTAGAATGGGTTCAATAGTGGGACGATCAACAACTCTTCGGACCCCTGGCAAATTAGTGGCATCCTCCTCACTTCCAGCATCCCAACCCGGATCACAATCTAGTTGCTAATGAGGGACATCATGCTGCCAATGATATTGTTGAGGAAGACATGGCGGTGGAGGAAGTCTTTGTCGAGGATATTCTCCCCTAGGTCAGCGTGGCCGCTTCTGGCATCTCCTCGGCTTCTTCCTTGAAGGTCTACATCGAAAAACCTTCGCCCCCTTCGAAGACTCAGTAGCCGCATCCGGCCACTGAACCTTCCCAGCAGCATGTCCGAATTGAGCTCACCCTACTAGTCGCACTTGCTCTGAACTGTAACATCACAGTTATTGAGCCCTCGACCTCAATTCAGATTTTGCGCGAGAGTAGACCAATTCAATTTGTCTACATAAGACGATGCAACAAAAGCTCCACCAAGACCACTGCTTCCATGACGACCTTCAAGAAGGCTTCTCCATTGTTAGTCAGGGGCCTCAGACGTAGTCTTAGACTCAAGAATAATTCAAGAGGCTTCAAACCTTCTCATCTCAATTTTGGAAGTGGACCTTCGTTGTCCTCCTACCCTACTATTAAGGAGTTCATCGACATTTCGAGGTTTGGTTCTATTTGTCCCCCCCTATCGATTCAGCAGATTTAACATTGTTATTTTCCTCTACGGGATCAATGGCTCCTTGGTCTCTAACTTTGTCCTCCTTTCCAGTAACTCGGATGATCCAAAGGCCGCTCCAGTTACTGGTGGATCCTCAGTCACTCCTCCAACCTCTAGGGAGCACACTGCCACCCCAACTCAGTTCACGGATGTCTCGGACTAAATCCTACAACCATCACCTTTTGTGGCCTTAGGAAAGGCTAGCTGGTTGTCATTTAAAACTCATTTTGTGTATGCTGCTTGTAAACGCTCATCAAACACTTCATGCTTTGTAGGGCACTGTCTCTTGTCTAGCTTTGTCCTGGCTAAATAGCGATTCTCTTGGATTTCTACTATAATTTCCACGCTTTATTCAACTGCTCACACTCGAGGTCCTCTCCCTCTTCTTTGCGTCGGCACTGGTTCTGCCCCGCTCATACCCTTTACTTCCTTCATCGCCCACAAATGTTCAACACTACTGATTGGCATATCATCAGTTGGAACATCAGAGGCCTAAATGCAATGACCAAACGCCTTGCAGTTCGAAATATCATTAACACTAGCAGAGAAGATATTATTTGTCTCCAAGAGACAAAAACTCCCTTCTTTGACCACTCTTCAGTCAAAAAATTCATCCCCAAATGTTTCGACCAATTTCTTTTATCTCCCTCTGAGGGATCGTCTGAAGGTCTTTTTATCGGTTGAAACAACTCTCATTTCTCTGGTGAACTCCACTCCTCCTCTCAGCACCATCTGATCGTCAATTTTAAGTCTATATCTAATAGTCGCTCTTGGATTCTCTCCAACATCTATGGCCCGTGTCATAATCCAGACCGAGCTTCTTTCATCAACTCGATGTTAAATCTTGACATCCCAACCTATGCGGACTGGATCTTTCTTGGTGATTTTAGCCTCTATCATTTCCCAACCAATAGAAACAAAAGGGGATCCAACATTCACAACATGTAAAGCTTCAACAACATCATTAGATATTTGGGGCTCCTTGAAATTAGTCTCAAAGGCCGAAACTATACTTGGAACAATATGCAAATCTCCCCTACTCATTCAGCTTGATTGGTGCCTCACCTCTCCCCACTGGATCTCCTTTCAAAACACCTCCTTCTCTGATCTTCCCAACGCAATTTCTGACCATTGCCCTGTCTAGTCCAAATTGGCACCTCTATGGCTCGATCAAAGATCTTCATATTTGAGAATTTTGGGACAAAGCTCCTTGGTTTTCAAGCTGTTGTTCAATACTGTTGGAATTTCGATGACTTCCCAACAAACCTATCTCAAAGAATTGCCAACAAGATTTGAGCGCTCCAAAAGGCTCTTTCTCAATGGAGCAAGAGAAATGGCACATGTGAGCTCTGGATCAGGAACTCTTCAATAATTTTGGAGCTTTTGGATTGGTCGAAGGAGATAAGATTGCTATCTATCCCTAGAGACTGCTTCAGATGTGTCCTTAGAACCCACATCGCATTCCTAATGCGCCTCAGGAACACATATTGGAAACAATGCTACACTATTAGATGGACCAAGCTAGGAGACGAGAACACAAAATTTTTCCATACTGCAGCCAGTGCAAGAAGGCACCAAAACACTATTCCAGTTGTTCAACTCGAAGGGGGCGATCGGCCTATTCTTCAGAAGACAAAGTCGAGCCTTTTGATCTAGCCCAATTAATTCCCAAATGCCACAATATTGATCACCTTGCTGCAGACCTCTCAGAAACTGAACTAGATTCTGTGGCACTTGGGCTTCCCACAGACAAAGCCCCAGGCCCAGACGGTTTTAATCAGACTTCATCGCTCTAGGCTCACACTTTTTGCAACATGCCGCTTGCTTAAAAGCCATCAATGGCTCCTATATTGCCCTTATCCTAAAAACTCAAAATTTAACTTTTGTTACGGACTACAGACCTATTTATCTCTTGAATTGTAGCATCAAAATTATCACAAAAATCATTGCCAACGGGCTACAACCAGTTATCACCTCGATCATCCACAAAAATCAATATGGGTTCATTAAAGGGCGCACAATTTAAGATTGCATCGCTTGGGCCCTAGAATTTACTCACAACTGCAAGCAATCAAGACAGGAGATGGTCATCCTAAAGCTTGATTTTAAGAAGGCCTTCGACACGGTCGAGCATTCGACTAGCATTCTCATGTTGAAGCATTTGGGTTTCCCGCCAAATGGATTTGGTGGATACAGACTATCCTTTCCTCAGGCTTCTCCTCCATCCTGGTCAATGGAGCCCTAGGGAAATTCTTTCACTGCAAAAGAGGCATTCAACAAGGCGACCTTTTATCACTACTGCTCTTTGTTATCGCTGTCGATCTCCTACAACACATCATCAATAGGGTTGCCATTCAATACGCAGATGACACAATCATCTTTCTCCAAGATGACCAAAATACTCTTTTCCTACTCAAAGGACTCATCAACACCTTCACTCAGTCCACATGTCTCAAGGTCAACTTCAACAAATCAAGCATCATCCCTATTAATCTTCAGGAAACAAAAGCACAGCGTATGGCAAACACTTTTGGTTGTAGTTTGGACTCCCTGCCTTTCACATATGCTGGGTTGCCGCTTGAGACTCTCAAGCCAAGATTCAGAGATTTCACCCCCCTTATGGACAAAATTGAGTGGCATCTCTCAGCCACTACTTTATGGTTATCCACAACCGGCAAACTACAGATAGTGAACTCAGTAATATCATCTTTTCCTACATACGCCATGTGTACCTTTAAGCTTTGGTCAGCCCTTTTTCATGGAAGTCATAATTTTGGCTACTTGGTCCCTTTGGCTTCACAAAAACAGATGTGTCTTCAACAACAATACATCCTCTTTTGTCTCCTGAAAAGAATATCTTCCTTATAACCTTCTCTAATCAGTTGCATAGATTCATATCTTCTCTCAAACTCCCAATTAAAATGTGGTTGGGCTCTTTGTAATTCTCTCACTCCCCCCTCCCCCTCTCACTCTCAGTTGGTTGTCTCTTATTTTGTACGTACTTCTAATATATCTAATCTTAGTAGGAGTCTCCTACTACTGATTGGCCTCAAAAAGAATTAGACTATTTATGAATTATGAGAGCTGTTTGAAGCTGCCAAAATCTCTCCCAAAAAGGGCCACACGTTAAGTCTCTTAGGATAAGCAGGGTAAATTTAAGAAACTATTATCCAGACACTCATAGGTTAACCAGGGTTTAAGTTCAATAACCGTTGGCATGACTAATTTGGGTGGTTTATCAGTACGTACAACCACCAGCTGAAAAATGCACCCAAGTACAGACTAGAGAACACAACTCATTACATTCTACACCAGGGAGAAAAAGAGTCAACACATGAACTAGTGTCTACCATCAGTTACATGCATCAGCTGGATTTGTTCTCTTGTTGCTCCTCACAAAACCTACAAACTTGTCATAATATAATGATAAATATCGTCTGATAACAGTCTCGTCACAGACCAACAACAACCACATGCATCTTTGGGTAACACAATTCGGGTAGCGATAGCATTGTGGCTTTGTTGTGCATGCTCCACAGTTTCATGGGCACTTCCTTTGGATATAGGATACTCCATGCTCTTCGTACCTGTCGCGAGATAAATCATGTTAACTTATATGGTGTCGGAGACGAGCAGGGCAAACAAAACCTAGAATGCCCAGCTTACTCTGCTTTGGAGAACCACATTTGCTGGAAGGACCCAAGAGATGCAAGAATGCTCCCTCCAATCCAAACACTGCACTCAAATCATGACAAATTAACCATGTAGGATGTTACGGCGCATCCTAACATTTAAATGATGAATCTTGGCATCCACACCCACATAAAACCATTCCCTTACTCCATAGTCAAGGTGTGTTTAACTAGGACATGGTGATCAGCATGTTATTTATGGTAGTTCGTGTGTTAAAATTCACTGGCAACAAATGGCATGATATGGCTCCGACTAAAACTACCAAACAGAGTTAGTATTTTGCAGTGGCAAAAGGCATTTGTTCAAACTTCGCTGCTCACTAGGGAATAATTCAATGCAATTTAGGATATAAAAGATAAAGACTACAAAGACACAAGCAAATACCTGAATCGCCTCTCTACTGAATTTCCACTTGCCAAAACCTTTACACGAGCATTACCAGGAGACTCCTGCAATAGGTTAAGCCAGATATAAGAACATGCCTTACCAGGGTCTAAGGAAACATTTTCAATAGCCTCAAATACAGATTTGCAAGAACAACACCAAAAATCACTATTAACCAACCCAAAAAAACCACGAGACTAATTTATTCTTCTATTTCAAGCTGTTCAACAAGATCAAAGAAAATGATGGTTGCTTAACTCCTATATGTTGTTCCATCTGTCTGTATACAGATCCCATTTGAGACTTCAATGGGCTCCAATATAAACCTTTGGCAATTTCTACATTTATATAGTTTCTCGAGAGTATAAAAAATTATATGTTATTAAAAACTATAAGCAAAACATAAGATAAAAGATACTTTTTGTAACGAAGACAACCTACCAATACTATTTTCCATGTGACAACTCCAAAGCACTTCTATGTATTTTAGTAGTTACAATTTTAAAAGTTTGACTGCGTAGACTATAAAATGGCATGTATTTTGGACACCGAGAGGCAGGAGTACAAACAGGTTGACGGCGGTCCTAATTTGTTATGAAGAAAAACATTTACCTCAAGTACATCTTTCTCTAGGCGCTCCTTTAACTGCAGAATTGATGATGAGCCACCTGAAAGCTATCCACAGTATTGCAGATGTTAGAATTGTATAAACAAAAGTTAACAGACAAATTTTAACATATATGTCACTAGGGTCATGCATGACAACACCAAGAGAACTTGAGAATAGTAGTAAAATGCAGTTCATGTTTACAAGTATTTACCAGAATACTGCTGAGTAGCTCCTTGCGAATGTCAACATCACACCTATTTACACTATCAATGACCTGAAAAATAACAGCGCCAGCAATTTCAGTAATATGAACTGTCACAGTGCCAGGGATGCACAACAGTGTACGGCAGTCTAGTTCTCATATTTAACTCACCATTCGTGGAAGGCCACGAATTGTCATGGAATCTGCAAATCCATCAACTCCAGGGATAGTCTATTGATCACAAATTTCGTGAGCATGTAAGTCAGCATGATCCAAAATAATTTTTCAAGCAATCAATAAGACAATAACACCTACAGAAGAAGAACGCAACAAACTAGTATTGTTCTGGAATAAAGTAAACTAGTACCAGCAACAGTTACAAATCCTGCCTAAAATACATGTGTACAGAAAGTACTATTCCTTTCCACCTCACCTGAGAAAGAGATGGATTAAACAGAATGTCAGGAATCTTGAATCTATCCGCGCCAACTTCAATAGTTCTGCTCAGATATCAGATATCAAGTTAAACACATGAACTGTACAATGCACAAAGAAAATCTGAACTATAGATAATAGCAAAATTAAGATATATCACTGCATCCCAACATCATCTTGGTGCATCATGCACCAACCCAAAAATAACAGGCAAAATGGCCATGACCAATTCTAAATATTTAGAGAAGTTGGGTCATGATTGAGGGAAAAGAAAAATAAATTTTGGTAAACAGTAATTTCACAAGTTTCCCCTTATATTTTGACTTCCTTTTCACTGAATTTTGATTTGAAATTTAGATATATTAATTTATGTCGCTACTGTCAATTTTCTGGTGACATGGTCGGTATATCTATTTTATCAAAAAATCAATTGATTATGGATTTTTTCCTTAGGGTACACCACTCAACCTATAGGGAACAAATATGTGCACAAATAATTTTGATATCCAACTTACTGTCCATCTGGAAGCTCATATGAAGTTGTAGGAACATTTGCATATGCCACCTCTGCATGAAAATAAATCAGGGAAAGTAAACAACAGAAAGTAAAAAAATGGGGAGGCCAAAACAGTCCCTACTCCATAAAAACAAACATAATTTATGTTCTTGCTGGACTTCCACTATTAAGTATAAAAATAACCAGTTATTTTGTAGTAGCATACATGCATAGGTTCATAAATTAAAACTTCCTGCATGTAATTAATAAAGAAGAAACACAATATCAATCATGTGCATTAACTGAGGAGAGCTAAATATGTGCATAAATTATATTTATTTATACCATCAAAGGCAGTATCTGGAACTCTGCAAACAGACTCCTTGATATCACTAGCAATAGCTCTCTGTGAACAGATAAAGCATCACCATTAAAGGCATCCAGACAAAATTAAACATGACAAGAATAAATGATCTGTCACATACCATGCAGTATAGCCTGTAACTCTCGGTTGTGTTTGGATAATCAAGATCGATAACCTGAAAAGAAAAACATGCAGTCACAGAATCAAAACTTTGTCCAGCATAATTGTTGCAAAAGAATGTCAATGACTCAATGCTTGCTATCACATAAGTCTTTTAAAAATATAATAATAAAGAAAAGGAAGTAGTAAAAACCATGCCATCAAAATCTATCAAAGTGGAACAGTGGAACACTGGAACATAGGGCCTGTTTGGGGAACTTCGGGTAGCTAGAGATTCTCAGTAGCTAGTTAGTCTGAGTAGCTGGATAGTCTGAATATTTAGCTGATGAGAATCTAAAGAAGTTGGTGTTTCCGTTTCCTAACTTCTAGATTCTAGTTCATTTCTAGATTCTGTAGCTACTGATTCTTACAATCTGAACTGTTTGTTTCAGCTTCAGATTCTAGAAGTAGTTGCAGCTGCCAAAGGCTCTCCCAAACAGGCCCATATAATCATGATTAGTAACACAACAATGCAGACCCTTAAGAATGGACTAATACTGAACATACTCAACTCACACACGGCATTTTTTGTGGAGGGAAGGAGACACTGTCAAGAAAAGAAAAAGGAGTAACTTGTGTTTTAAAATGGTAGGCTATTTTCTTGCATCGCTTGAGGTGGCTCAGGCATATCTAATGGAAGCCACCTGAACAACCAATGCAATGGCATCCTAAGATGTGTCAAACATACGAGGCAGGGGTCAGTCAAAACTGCCATGGTTGGAACATGGAAGCAATCAAAAGAGAGGGCTTGGAATGTATCCAAAGATTTGGTTTTGGGAAGCTGGAATGTAGCTATCCATGTGCCAGAACCAAGAAACATGGACTTCCAAAGTGGTACCTTGGTTCAGGTGGTTTGACTTGGGTTTCATTCTAGCCTAGCCCAACTTGTTCAGGACTAAAAAATGCTGTTGAAGACTGATTTCATTTTTTAGCCACCACTCACACTTGAGAAAGCAGGAATTGCATGTACCTTTCATAGGAAATACACAAGGTATATTTTGAGAGATATGACATGGAAAAACTTAATTGGGGTGCTAGAAACAAGGTCAGCAAAAAACAGACTGCCATTCAAGCTCTTTCACTTTTTCTGCCAGTAATCAAATGGCAATGTATGAAGTTGTTCCATGGGTTAACTATTATTTTTGCTACTTTTCTTGTTTGATATTTTTATTAAGTGAATTAACTTCAATTGTAAGTAGCTCAGCATATATGTTATTGTTAATTTTCAACAAAAAGCTATGTTAAAAGACCTCTTAAGGAAAATACATGAATACAACAAAGTGTTACATAAATTACACCTTATATTCACCAGGACTGACTTCCTTTTTCTTAAAAGAATACCTGGGCCTAATCTGCAAAGTGAACAGACTGGTTATGAATATACAAGAAAGACTAGTATGCTATCTTAAGCAAGAGAGGTGCTTACAACAACACCCTTGCTCTCCAAGCTTTTCATCATACAGTCAGTTAAAAATTCACCACCAATTGCAGAAGTTGCCACAGACTGCAACAAGGAAACAAGTGAGCAAAAAACCAGGAAAAGAGTAGGCTTCCCCAGTGACAAGATAACAATGTTGTCAATGCTACATGAGCAAGCATCCATGTAAACAACACAACAGCATAACTTATTGTCTTAACTCTTAAAGCAGTTTCACTTGTTCATAGTTTTCAAAGAAAAGGTAGACAGCGAAACAGGGCAAACAGAACTAATTAGACAAATGCACGTGGTGCACTCTACATTGTATCTTGGCAACTAGTATATCAATATTCAACAGCATAACATACCTTTTGCAAAACATAACCATCATGAACGGCAGCAACCACAGTAGACCCGCCACCACTGTAGCAAAAATGACCACATTGACATTCCAGTAATGTACTAATGTTTATTGTAACAAAACCCAAAAGCCATGAGAATGAAAATGAAATATGCAGCTAAATGTTTGACACCAACAAACTCCAACAGACATGTCATTGTCATGTCAGACATCAAAGCTGAGAAAATTGAAACTATGGCTTAAAACATGCTGAAAGAATTTAAATGGTTATATGAATGTTCTAGAGCAAGATGATGTTATAGTACAGAAATGGTGGGAAGATCATTAATCAACTCAATTTTAATGACCAGTGACGAATTATAAAAACGCAATGTTAATGACCGGTGACGAATTATATTAATGTCTCCTACTTCTTGAATGGTGTCAGGATAGCAACACAATATATAAGGATAGAATTTTTGGTATTCCACCCTTGTATGCACCCACATGCATCCTTTACAAAAAAAATGTTGCAGATGGCCATTAAACTTGTTTTTTTTATTTCTAGTTTGCTTTTCAGTAGGATTTGTCTTGTTTCTGCAAGTGTAGTAAAAGTGAAGATTTGAAGTTCTGCTGCGTGACAGAATGATTTTGTCATGGGCAGCCAGAAGGCTGCCACCGAGATGGCAGGCGGGGAGAGCCAGAAGGAACCGCCAAGGGCGGTTAGGAAGAGATAAGGCAATTAAGAGATTAGTTCAGTTATTGGGATTTTGTTTGAGATTAGATTGGATTTTGTTAGTTAAGAGATTAGATTGGATTTTGTTAGTTAAGAGATTAGATTGGATTTTGTTAGTTAAGAGATTAGATTGGATTTGTTAGTTAGGGCTGGGGTCTATATATACCCATGTAGCTCTGTCTTTTGGAAGCAATGAACAATGAAGAAACAATTCTAGTCCCCCTCAATCTCTCAAACTCTTGGCAAAGCATAAGGCCTAGTTACCCCTAAATATCCATCACCATTACATCTGGTATCAGACTAGAATTGTTTCTTCATTGTTCATCGCTTCCAAAAGACAGAGCTACATGGGTATATATATAGACCCCAGCCCTAACTAACTTCAATCTAATCTCTTAACTAACAAAATCCAATCTAATCTCTTAACTAACAAAATCCAATCTAATCTCTAACAAAATCCCAATAACTGAATTAATCTCTTAATTGCCTTATCTCTTCCTAAATCCTAACCGCCCTTGGCGGTTCCTTCTGGCGCTCCCCGCCTACCATCTCGGTGGCAGCCTGCTGGCTGCCCATGACAGCTTTCGAGACAACGCTGTCATTTTTCTACTTTCCATGAACATTTGTCATCGTGTTCTGAAGAGAACGTACAATTTGGTGAAAAAAATATATCTCGGAATTCGGAAGTTATATCACAAAAAGCAGAAGATTAAGAACCAAGCAGACACCCCAGGATAATGCATTGTTCATAAACTACTCAGGCTAAAACAAGAGGAAATACATTTGTTCTATGAGGAAAACAGTAAGTTGCAGTTGCAGAAATAAAATGTAATTAAGAACATGCTCACCTGTCAACAACCAATGATGTAGCACGTCCAGATGCAAAAGATGTGAGAACCTGACAACCCAATCAACAATTAAAACTAATAAACTAATTGCATGAACAGTCACTTTTGACAGATGCGTACTGCATTTTTTGCTAGGAACAATGCCGGCACTTTGTACTTCTCAAACATAAGTTCTGCTGCTCTGCGAAACATGAAAAGAACAGTTAGGCCATTTTTCATAGATCCATACAAAAAGAATAGGTAATGAATTAAACTTCTTCTCAGCTTGTGCTTATAGTATTTGTAAGTTTTGCAGGGTAATCCACAATTCCATTTTGTCAATTCCTCAAGAAACTAGTTCACTCCTCAACCTTGAATTAACATGATACAATAATAAGTGCAGTAAACAAACACAGAAAAACTAGGCTAGCATGTCTGTTGTTAAATGGCAAAGTAGAAAAAGCATGCAGCCAAGTTTTACATCCTGCTACTGAAACAGTTATGTCATGACTGATAAGAGTCATGGAAGATTAGTGTGGTATAAATCACCAG